>OX940793.1:10370742-11570742 GCA_954870985.1 Trifolium fragiferum | reverse complement strand
TGAAAATTGAAAAGTCAACATAAACCCTAAATTGACAAAAATTGGTGAAATACTAAAAGGATATGAGTCATGATTGATGATCGATTCTTCAACAAAGGAACGAGATTAGAGTCGATGAAAAACCCTACAAAATTGAAAACAGAAAAAAATTTAAAAAAATTAAGGGAAAAAAAAAAACGCAAACAGGAAAAAGAGGGTTGAAGAGAGGTACCTGATTAAAAAGTACCGAATGCAGCGAATAATGAAAATTGAGAAAGAGAAGAAATTATAAGAGAAGGGAAATTATTTGGATTGGACTTTGAAGATTCGTGACCAGCTTGGCAAACAGATATAAAATAATTATCTTTTGTTAGACTTGTGGATAGTAATTTATTAATTCACCAAAGATTTTGCATAAAAAACAAATCACCAAAGATTAAAATTTAGGATATTAATAAGTAAAAAAAATACTTTACAATTATTCATAATTTACTTCATTCTATTCAAAATAATCGGTCACGATACATGTGAGAAAATAAAATATAGTAATATCTAAAGATATATTTCATCCGGTCTTTAATATAAAAGGAACTTCACTTTTTAGATTTAATAATTATTTAATGTATTTAATTATTAATATTGAACGTTCTTCTTATATTAAGAAGAAGAGGGAGTATCACTATGTTCTCGTGATCATAAATTGATTGGTAGAGATATTGAGAGTTCGTAGTTTGAACTATAGTAGTACTTTCACTTTTCTTTTTTGAAACCAACAAAATAAAATAAAAAAGTAAAATTTTAGTCATTAGTCTATTTGACAAAAGAAAAAAATAACCGTTATTGGATTTTCTCCTCCTTTTTTTCTTTCCCTCTTCTAACTCTGAATCTCTCTTGATTATGTTATTACTTTTTAATGACGAGAGAGTGATATTAAGAGAGAAATAGAGAGATACCTGATTAATAAGTGACCTCTTCCACCCGCTTCTGTAAGATAAATTAAAATATATAAAAATCTAATATGATATAAGAGTCTATCAATTATAGTCACACACATTGCGTCAAGTCACCAAGTTCGCCGATTTTGAATAAATGAATTAGATGCAATATAAGAAACTAATAAATTTATCCATGTCATGATTCATTTTTAAACCTTTAAGGTAAATTTTAGCTTGTTCTTAGATGTTTGATTGATCAAAATATTTAATTTTTTAATCAAAGTCTAACTTCATTTTTAATTTATCCGAAAAGATTATGATTCGCGAGTAGTTTATAGTTTAATTTTCACTGATTCAGAAGATCTAGGAAAGCCTTCAAGGACAAGCTTCGACTCAGACATGTTGACAAGTTTTTCACAATTATTCGCAAATAAATCTGATTGCAAACTCACCATGACTCAGCAAGAGGATGACCTCAACTCATCAGGGGACTCCGATGCTCCAGCCACAAGACCCCATTTCACTCACTGCAGCTCAACGCTTCCAACGACTCTTTAGTTAACTTCTCTGGTGGAGGAAATCTTCGGCCACAACTCTCACATCAAAGTAGTTTCATCAAGGACATGTGGTGACTTTTTCAGACAGCTTCAACGAGGACGAGCACAACAACAACAACAAAGAACCAAGAGCCAGGGAGGGCACTTTCGGAGAGGGAGGCTGTGGCAGTGCAGGAGGTGGTAAAAGCTGCAGCGGCAGAAGAGGATTCAGATTCTAATAATATGCCAAGGACTTTCAACATCCTATATTTAGATCTCTAACTAGTAGTAGGTAGAATTAACATTGTAATAAAAGATATGTTGCATTCCACTCAATTCACTGTGGCATTTAGCAATTAGCACTATGTGTAGTCTCTTTCCAGGGATGTCTATACCTATGATGACATTTTCATCAATGACAACGAATGTACTATTTATGTGTAAGTAAGGGTTTGGCCCTTTGCAAATGTTGAATGCTAAGAAATATAAAAGAATGAATGAAATATATCTTTGTATTGAATTCACTAAAATAGAAATTGATTCAATACAACGGAAAATGATAAATTATGAAACTAGTAGAAAGATAGAAGGTATAATACAAGATTTTAACCATTCCTCTACAAGAGAGTACCAAAGGGAGAAAGGAGCGACTTCATCAATTTTCTTCAACGCAAATGGTTGCCTATGCTCACCATTTTTATACAAAGTAACAAGTGAATAATTCTGTGAGCAATTATCTCTCTCTTGCTTCTTATCACTCCTAAAAGTGTGGATATATTGCCATTTGTCTTGTTCTCTCAACTGATTCTGCTTTGCCAAGTCTATTGCCATATGTGCTATTTTGAATCATAACATCGTGTTTCTTAAAACGAAGCATCACAATCATTATACACCCTTCGACGAATAGGGCATATTTCAGGTTGTCTTACTATGTAAATTTGATCGCCAGCTTTCTTATAAGGGTCCTGATTGCGATACCAAGTCCACAAAGCCCATGTTTCATTTTTTACCTGCATATTACCATTAAATTGTCAGATATGCGTATGAGTTCTTATGCATGTTCAGATAATTAAATGTTTTATAAGTTAAAGACTCAAATGACCTTAAGGTTATATTTCAAAAATCGAAATTAGATTTTGCAACTATTTAAGAGCCAGGAATGTCTTTGATCGATAATAATGTCCTAAACTATGTTTGGTTTCCAAAAGAAAGGAAAGTAAAACAAGAGTAGAAAATGCGATTATTTTTTGGATTGTTAGATATGTAGGAAAGTAGAATAAATAAATGCAACAGTTTTCTCTTCTTTAATTTGACTGACAAGAAAGTAAGAAGAGAAAAGAAACATAAAAATAAAATGACATCAACACCCTGATAAGTGATAATAGTATTTAACAAAAATTAAGGGCAAAGTTTAGAAAAAGAAGTAAGAAAATGTAATTTTCCGCACTTTCTACTACCTTTTTCAGTTTTCTTTCCATGTTGGAAGGATTATAATTTTATGGGTCTCACGAGTAACTTTTCCCTTCTTTTGTACTAAAGCTAAAGAAAGAATCAACCAAACCGTTTTACATTTTTAGATGGGTGCATTTTCATTCTTTATGCAAATTTTCTATTCTCTCCCCCCTATTCCAAAAAATGTGCAAGTGCAAATTGAAGTTCTATTTTGTGATAAATCCAAGTATAGTATAATGTTAACTTGCTGATGAGCATTATTACTTAGCATCAGAACCTAAAATGATATAGCAGAGCTTTGAATGCATAACTGTTCTCCAGGTAATATGCACGAGAACATAACTTGTGAATCAAAGTATTGAATGTAATTTTTCTACTACCATGTTATGGTGTACTGCAAAAAGGGTTGGGTATGAAGGGAATGATACCTCAAAAATTCCATAACCAAAGCTGCTTTCTCTGAAAGCACTGTAATCTGGCTGACGATCCCAACAAAACTTGCCCGCTGCTGGGCCGAATGTAAAATTTGTTGCACAAAAGCCACCCATGTAAGGGTCAGGAGTAGTTGAAGGATCAGGACAATGGCCAGGCTCATCTGCGAATGGGATTGACATCTTCTCTCGGTTACCCCCATCCCCAATAGTAATGTATACAGGACCACAAGGATCTAATTTATAATTATAAACCCGATTGGATCTCTCATAAGCATGAATCTGGTGATAAATTTAATAAAAAAAATCAAAAACGCAAGCTTAGTCCTAAATCATATAAGTATTTGACTACCAGTGCAAGTATGATTTGTTGCTAAGCTCTTTATAACATGCTTGTAGTGAACATAGGTGAGAAGCAGATCAGACAAAATTCATAATCAAGGCCGAATTAAATAAAATAAATGTTCTAATTAGCTTCAGAGAAATTGAAATGGCTCTTTACCATTAGTATAAAACCTTTTCTTTATCCATTTCTTTTTCAAGGCTATGAAAGTTCATTATCTGTAAGAGAACAAGCTTAAATGGATTGTCATCATTTTGTTTATTAGGTTTAGCATAACTTACGTGTCCATTGAATACTATATCTACACCGTATGAGTATAGCAGGTCTTCAACCTCCACCCGCATACACTCTGCTTCTCTGTAATGAGCTTTATAAGTACTATACCATGGTGGATGCCAGGTAGCTACAAGCCAGGGAGTCACTGATCTATCAACATTAGCCAGATCTCTCTCCAACCACTTGTATTGTTCACCTGCCAAAACAATAAGCCGCTCAGATAACAAGACAGGGAAATAGAGAAGGGATTGATGAGGTTCTTGTGGCTAACTAACAATTTATTAATGGGAGTTTGTGCAGAATTATGGGGAAATTGTCTCTCCTGTTATGCAGAAAAGTTTAAAGTTCTTAGCGGTTCAAAGAGTTATGCTGAAGGTGAGGAGCATTAGAAGTGGATTTCCAAATTGATGGGAATGGGTTTCAAGATTAAGTATAAACCTGAAAGTAAGATTTGGATAGCCGCAGCCACCAAAAACAGGCCAAGGTGTGTTGTAAGGAGGCGAGTGTTGATAGGGTAGGACCCCTAGAATAACTAAGGTGTACATACGTAAGGAGAAAGAAGAGGTGAGAAGAGAAAATGAAAGGGTTCCATTATGTAATAAACATGAGTTGGCAGTAGGGAGAGTAGTGGATGTGTGATTCAGACCAAGAGAATGGAAGAATTAAAATGGAATTTGTTAGACAAGGCACTCTCGAATTGCCTAGATTTGGTTTCTTGTTTTTGCGGGTCCTGCAATCACTGAGATACATACAGGCCTGAATATTTGATTTCTTGTCACTGGCCTATCTTTCAAACCATAGATACAAAATCATTGCCAACAAAAACAATACTTACAAGTAATAACCCAAAAAACTCAATGTGAGGCATATAAATGTATAGTGAATAAGGGTAGAACAGGGAAATACCTGATTTTTCATAATTAATATAAGCCCCAAGCATAATGAAATGAATGCCGCCAGCATTGAAAGAGTAGTAGAATGTGGATGGTGATCCACTTTCTTCAGAGGGGAATGCAAACCTGGAACTGTAAGCCTCAAATGTCTTGTCTCCAACTTGTTTTTCAATTTCATGATTTCCTTCTACCACCATCATAGGAACTCTAGACACTAGATTCTGCATAAACCTGCTCCA
This sequence comes from Trifolium fragiferum, assembly GCA_954870985.1. Classification (NCBI taxonomy): domain Eukaryota; kingdom Viridiplantae; phylum Streptophyta; class Magnoliopsida; order Fabales; family Fabaceae; genus Trifolium; species Trifolium fragiferum. The sequence goes on along the minus strand of OX940793.1, from coordinate 11,565,658 downwards.
TTTAGTTATGGAAGCATAAGAAGACGCAATATAGATATATAATATCACGGTACCCTTTCATCATCCACAAACTATTAGGTTAGATGCATATATATGTTTCCATGTACCTTCCCCAATAATCCCATCGAGGCTGGTAAGTTTCATGTATAGGAGTTTGTGGAAATGAGCAACTATAACAGTTTGAGCCAGTTCCATTTGTGAGGTACAGATTTGCATATGTTACATCACCAATCAATAGGACAAGATCAGGTTCGTTACTAGTCATGTGACTGATGGTTGTAGTCGTATTATACGTGAGACCAAGATCTCCAACTATAGCAATTCTTCCAGGGTAGCTCTGTGGATCAGAAATTGGCATGGTCCTGAAATAGTATATATCACTCATGCCATGTAATGAGGGATCTCCACATTGATAATAGTATAGTGTGCTTGGTTCCAATCCTACATATACAATGGAGACTAGTTTAAAAAGCTAAAATATGAAACTTTGCTACAAAGACAACTAGCCGTATTATCCTGGAATCAGTTGCATGGACTAAAGCGTTGTGCTTCTCAAACCCAAAAATAAACTAGGCAAAAAAAAACCTAAAAAAGAATAATAGAAACAGTTATTTGGGTTACTTTGTTCTATTCAACAACTTTAAGTAGGAAACAAAAAAACATTGTTCACCTGTGAGTCGAACATGATGGATGATTCCAGAAGTGTAATTCTGAAGTCCTTCAAAAGGATAAAGCTGGTTGTAGATGAGGGATTTTCCCTTTACTTCACTCACTAATTCAAATTTTGAAGTTCCATATTGAACAACACTTGAGACTGTTTTAGGGTCTAATGGCTTGATGTTGTAACCAATTTGATATTCCCCTAATATATTATCATATCATCAACAAACCAACATGAATAACACTCTTCCAAAAAAACATAAAAATAAAGAAAACCAAAATAAATTTTGTTCAAATCATCAACTACATCCATCTAAAAAACTATACAGAGTATGAACTTGGAGTTACTATTTTTCTTATTTTAATTTTTTATAGATAAATAAGAAAATTCTATCAAATTAAGAACAACAAAGCATTACTACATCAAGGTTTTTGATGTTTCTGTGACTAAAAAATTTATCACTGATATTGTCACTGCATGAGTAGCATTTGATGGAGATTCTCCATCAAATGAAGAACATCCAGGTCATGAAGGCATTACAAGAGCAGAGTTTTGACAAAAAGGTCCACAACCGATATTGTGACCGGCTGACCGCGATATCAGGGTTTTTGATGTCTATGTGAGTACATTGGGAATGAGATGGTGGTGGACACATACTTGAATTAGATTGCGATTCCCGGCATTATCAAGCAAGGCAACCACTACTGCGAATTAAAAACCTTGTACAAGGGTATCGAAAATTTGCCAATATAGGTTGGTCCGGTCAATAAGAATACAGCTCAAATCCCACAAGGACCTAGGTTCAAATCATGCTGCCTCTATTAGGACTTAAATTATGTAAGTAACCATGTAAACACTCTACAAGCCTTGAGGTGTTTCCTGATCATTGGCGAGCCCTGAACACAGCTCACTTGAACTTTCTCATATTAAAAAATTATTTATTGAAAATTTTGCTCCAAAAAAAGGATATTACCAACTAGCCATAAATTGGATGAAAAAATGATTTAATAATATCAAGATGAAGAACTAAAAACACAAACAGAAAGAGAAAAGTGTAATTCTCATTTCTTGAAATTGAAAAAACTAAACTTAGTTACCTACAAAATGATCAAAAAATTCATTATATACATACATCAAGGAGAACCTGAAACTTAAGTTAAACTAACATTAAGCTATGGTTAACCTCTTTAGCACTGACACTTCTAATGAAAGGTGTGTCCGGTGTCAAATGTTCCGGTATCCGACACCAGCACATGTGATTATGTTCAATTAATTCATATTTTCAAATTTTTACCGTGTCCGTTTCGATATCCTATTGTCAGTGCTTCGCAGTGGTTAACTAACTAAATAACTAACCAACTAAATGTGCAAACCGAATTTAGAAACTAACTATAAGTAAGAGAACGAACAGAATTAAAAATTTAAAACTGAGTCTGTTATATTCAATAAATAATAACGCAACTATTGCATCCCTAATTTGAAAAATGAGATTAATTTAATCAAAAGAAAAAAGAAATTAATACACTAATTCATACCTGTAATCCATGAGATCCAAACGGAGTCATGAGTGGTGGAAAGAGACAGCGAAATCTGCTCCGGCTCGAATCCGATGACTTGACGGCGAACACGAGGATCGGTGTCAGGCAAATCGACGGTGTCGCCGCGCAAGGAAGGATCGAATGGAACGGTGACGGGAAGAAATGGACCTTCAAGTGTGGTTGGAATTGGAATGTGGCAGTTACTGAAAGTGAGAAATTGAGGAAGTAGATTGAGAAAGAGAATGAAAGATCGATGGAATGGAAGAAGAGGTGAAACGAGTGAGTTCATGATAATGAGGTTTTCGGTTTCCGTTTGAATGAAGAAATTGAGAGAGAATGAGTGGAAATGGAATGACTCTAATGTGTTTTTTTAGATTTCACCACTGGAATCCGGCTCACTAGTCTAATTTGGGTTATCAAGTGATTTCACCACTAGAATGAGTGGAAATGGAATGACTCTAATTTGTTTTTTTAATTACAACTTTGCTTATGTCAATAGTCATATGTTTTGTTGGATAAAATTAAGTTATAAGTCGGTTGACAGTTGAAAAATTAATATATTAAAATTAAAGTGTTTGATAAATTTAATTGTTTAAATATAAAATGACAACAAAATATTAGAATAATAATTTCAAAATTGGAATAAAAGGTAAATAAGTTATAAGTTCAAACTCTACTCGAAATAGCATTTGAAAAAAAATATAAACAATAAAAAAAGCTTGTTATCAAACACCTCTAATTTTATAAAACAAGCTTATAAGCTAATATAATAAGTTATAGCCTTAACTTATTTGTGTTATCAAACGGTAACTAATTTTTTTGGGAGTCACGTGGTGATTTTATTATTTTTAGAAATATAATACTTTTTTTTAATAATTTTATCAAAATATCATACCCAAAAATCAAGAGATGTTCCTAAGAGCTTTTTAAAATAGGTTGAAGGTAGGATACTTTGATGAGTCCTTGGCCCATAAACTAGCACAAACAAGGAAGAAATCTTTGAGTGCTATATTAAAAACGGAGAAGAGAAATTGCAATGCTAAGGAGCGGAGGACGAGTGTTGGTGTACAAGGTGATGAATCAATGAAATAGTAAGGAGAGAACAAAGACAGCAGCCACAAATATGAAAGGAAGAATTAATTGCATTGATAAAAGAGTAGCTATTTATACAAAGAGTAAAGTTTGCCACATAGGCCCTAAAAATAAAAACTTAACAGACAAGTTCAAAAAAAGTACTTAACATAGTAAATACTAAAATACCCTTAAATATAAATTACTTCTAACACCATCCCTTAATTTATATTTAGACAAAACTGACAACACCAATTCCATCCCTCAAACGAAGAAATTGATCAGTTTTGATAGCCTTTGTCAACACATCTGCCAGCTGCTTCTGAGTGCTACAGTGTACAACTTCAAGCACTCCATTCTGAACCTGATTCCTCAGAAAGTGATACTTTGTCTCAATATGCTTGCTTCTTCCATGCAGCACTGGATTCTTGGCAAGATTGATTGCAGACTTGTTATCAATCATCAGCTTCAGAGGCTTGTTTACCTTGATCTTCAGATCCTGCAGTAAGTTCAGAAGCCACACAGCTTGGCATGCAGTCACAGCGCCTGCAATATATTCAGCTTCACAGGTTGATAGAGCAACAACAGGTTGCTTCTTGGAACACCACGAAATAGGACCTCCCAGAAATTTAAATAAATATCCAGAAGTGCTTCTTCTATCAACTCTGTCTCCACACCAATCAGAATCTGAATAACTCAGAAGTTCTGATTCAGTCCTTCCTTCAGAGGGAAATAGCACTCCATGCTTCAGAGTCCCCTTGATATACCTTAGAATCCTGACAGCAGCTTGGTAATGGGACCATTTTGGTTTACTCATAAATCTGCTAACCATTCCAACTGCAAAACAAATATCAGGTCTGGTATTACACAAATACCTCAGAGAACCAACCAACTGTTTGAAGGTTGTAGCATCCACATCCTCTCCATCAGAATCGGAATCCAACTTTTGATTCGTATCAGAGGGTGTGATAGCAACTTTGCAATTCTCCAGCTTAAATCTCTTCAGAAGCTCAAGTTCATACTTCAACTGATGCAAAATGATTCCTTTCTCAGAATATAGAAATTCCATCCCTAGAAAGTAACTCATTTTTCCAAGGTCTGTCATCTCAAACTCATTCATCAGAACCTTCTTGAACTTAGCTATCTCTTGTTCAGAACTTCCTGTCAGCAATATATCATCAACATACAAACATACCAGAATCATATTGCCTTCTGAAGTGTGCTGAACATAAACACCATACTCCAACTCACATTTCTGAAACCCTTGTTTCTTGAAAAATGAATCAATCCTCATATTCCAGGCTCTGGGCGCTTGTTTCAATCCATAGAGGGCTTTATGCAATCTATACACCATCCCTTCCTGATTCTTTTTCTCAAAACCAGGAGGTTGTGACACATATACCTCTTCTTGTAATGGACCGTTCAGAAATGCAGATTTCACATCTAAATGCATCAGAGGCCAATTCCTGTTAGCAGCTATTGCAATTACCAGTCTAATTGTTTCGTGTCTTGCTACAGGTGCAAACACTTCAGAATAATCCAGTCCAGGTTTCTGCAGAAATCCTCTTGCTACTAACCTCGCTTTGTGTTTGCCAATTGATCCATCTGGCATTAGTTTCTGCTTGAAAACCCATCTGACGCTGATGGCTTTCTTGCCTTTTGGAAGTTCTGATAGCTTCCAAGTCTTGTTCCTCTTTATAGCATCAAGTTCTTCTTTCATGGCCTGCAACCAGACTTGTTGCTTAAGAGCATCTTCTGTGCTCACAGGTTCAGAATCTACTAACATTGCACACTGAATAATTTCTCCCTCAGAGTCTACTTCAGTGTCTTGCAACATTTCAAATCCTGCAAATCTTCTTGGGATGCTTCTGATTCTCCGTAGCCTCTGAACTTGTTCAGAAGCACCTTCAGAAATTCTTTCTTCAGAATTTTGACCTTCAGAATTGTCTTCAGAATTCTGACCTTCAGAATTGGCTTCAGAATTTTGACCTTCAGAATTGGCTTCAGAATTCTGACCTTCAGAATTGGCTTCAGAATTCTGACCTTCAGAATTGGCTTCAGAATTCTGACCTTCAGAATTGGCTTCAGAATTCTGACCTTCAGAATTGGCTTCAGAATTCTGACCTTCAGAATTGGCTTCAGAATTCTGACCTTCAGAATCGTCTTCAGAGTCAGAGTCAGATTCAGAATCACCATCAGACTCAGAGTCACCATCAGAGTCATCTCCATCTTCTGAATCATCTTCAGAGCCTTCAGATTCTGACTCAACTTCAGAGCCATCCTCTGAGATTCTCACATCAGAATTTGATTGGGACTTGTTCCAATCCCAAATTTCAGATTCCTTCACAATGACGTCTCTGCTGAATTCAATTTTATTAGTCTCTGGACAATAAAGCTTGTACGCACCTGTACTGTGGTACCCCACCAGTAACATTACTTTGCTTCTATCATCCAGCTTCTGTCTTCTAGCTTCTGGAACATGTTTATAGCATACAGATCCAAACACCTTCAGATGACTAACACTTTGCTTCTCTCCAGTCCACTTCTGAATAGGAATTATTTCCTTCAGCTTCTTCGTTGGACATCTGTTGAGCACATATGTTGCAGTGGCAACAGCTTCTCCCCATAAATGATGAGGAAGCTTCTTCTCTTTCAGCATGCTTCTCACCATATCAAGCAAAGTACGATTTCTTCTCTCAGCAAGACCATTGTGTTGAGGAGTATAAGGAGCTGTAACCTCATGCTCAATTCCGTTCTCCTCACAGAAAGTTTTAAACTCATTAGAATTAAACTCACCACCACCATCAGTTCTGAGAATCTTCAGCTTCTGACCACTCTGTTTCTCAGCCTTCACCTTGAACTTCTGAAACTCAGCAAACACTTCATGCTTGAACTTGATGAGTGTTACCCATGTCATCCTTGTGAATTCATCAACAAAAGATACAAAATACTTGTTTCCTCCAAGTGAAGGTACTGGAAATGGTCCACACACATCAGAATGTACTACTCCCAAGGCATGTTTTGCTCTTGGAGCTACTTCTGATGCAAACGGCAGTCTTGGTTGCTTCCCTTTCATGCACACCTCGCATGATTTTTCAGGCTTCTTGATTATAGGAATTCCATGTACCAGATTCTTTGACTTCAGACGCCCCAAGCTTCTGAAATTCAGATGACCAAATCTTCTGTGCCACAACTCACTATCCTTCTCAACACTTGTTGCACTAAGACATTCAGAGTCTGCAGTTCTAACATTCACCTTGAATGTTCTGTTCCTTCCCTGTTCTGACTCCATAATCAACTTCTGATTACCGTCATATAGCTTCAGAAGATTGTCTTCAATAGTAACTGAAAAACCTTTCTCAATCAATTGACCCACACTCATCAGATTGCTTTTCATGCCTGGTACATACCACACGTTCTGAATCAATGCTGCTTTCCCATTGTTCAAAATGACTTTGACATTTCCCATACCTTCAGCGTTGAGGTATTTATCATCAGCACATCTGATCTTTGTACTCTTTCTAGAGTCAAAATCAACCAACCACTTCTTGTTTCCAGTAAGATGGTTTGAACACCCTGTATCCATATACCACCACTCTGAATTCACATCATCAGATTCAGAAGCCATTAGTAAAACAAATTCACTATCAGAGTCATCAGAACTTCTGGCTATATTTGCTTCTTCTGACTTTCTTTCTTTGTTTGACTTGCACTCAGATGCAAAATGGCCAAACTTCTGACAAGAGTAACACCGTACCTTTGTCTTATCTTTTCCTTTCTGAGCATACTTCTGCTTTCCAGAAGTTGAGGTTTTTGGATTCTGAGCTCCATCAGATCTATTCTTGGCTTCTGACCAAGGTTTTTTCTGAAGCTTCTTCTCAGAGGCTGCTTTCAGAGCATGCTGCTCTACTTCTCTTTCAGAATTTCTCTCAGTTAGACGCAACTCTTGTGCTTCTAGACTGCTCTGTAACTCTTCTATTCTCATGGTTTCCAAATCTTTGGAATGTTCAATAGATACAACAATGTAATCAAACTGAGGGGTAAGGGATCTCAATACCTTCTCAATGATTACTTGTTCTGAAAGAGTTTCTCCACAAGCTTTCATCTCATTAGTAATCAGAATTAGTCTGGAGATGTACTCACAAACCTTCTCATTGTTCTTCATGTTGAGATTCTCATACTGTTTTCTGAGGGTTTGAAGCTTTACCTTCTTTACTGACGCATCACCACCGTAACACCTTGTTAGAAGATCCCAAGCCTCCTTCGCCGTCACTGAATCAGCAATCTTCTCAAACACACTCTCATTCACACACTGATGAATGTAGAACAACGCCTTCTGATCCTTCTTTCTTGTAGCTTTCTGCGCCTCTTTCTGCTCCTCTGTTGCATCTGCTGCAACAGAAACGTATCCTTCAGTGACAAGCTCAAGCACACCTTGAGCACCGAACAATACAAGCATTTGTTTCATCCAACGATTCCAGTTTTTGCCATCAAACACTGGAAGCTTGGTACTCATGCCACCGTTTCCGTTCATCTTAAACCTTGTACAGTACACTCAAATCTCACTAACACTCGTGTTTCCCAATCCCACAAAATCAGAAAAGGTGATTCTGTTCAGATTTTTGTTCAAGATTCAACACAAATCAAGAACCAAAATCAAACACACACAACTCACGTTTCACTCGTGTTTCCCGTGGATTCTAACCGGAGCTCTAGATACCAATTTGTTGGTGTACAAGGTGATGAATCAATGAAATAGTAAGGAGAGAACAAAGACAGCAGCCACAAATATGAAAGGAAGAATTAATTGCATTGATAAAAGAGTAGCTATTTATACAAAGAGTAAAGTTTGCCACATAGGCCCTAAAAATAAAAACTTAACAGACAAGTTCAAAAAAAGTACTTAACATAGTAAATACTAAAATACCCTTAAATATAAATTACTTCTAACAACGAGCAATGTCAGTATAAATGGCAAGATTGAAATCCTAAGGGGACATCCCACGTCGTTTGAACCAACAAAACTGCTATGATTTTCCAACCACGCAAGTAAACGCAGAGAGGACACATTTTACAAGAAGTAATACATTCGAGGTTGTGATAGAGAACTTAATAAATGCGGGAATTTGAAGAAGTTTATTGAAGGACGAGATCAAGGACAACGAAATCAGAAATGACAAAGGTCACCACCACGATGCCATTGTAATGACAGAAGAGATGCTAAAAAGGGAAATGAGGCAACCATGCACACCCTTAACACCAATGCCGAAGAACTCTTGGGTGGAGGAGATACTAAGTTGGCATGAAGGACAAAGAACAAGTGGATCTACACGTCGACGATCCGATGGTAATACAAGTTCAAATTTTTAACTAGGATGTCAAGAGGGCGATCATCTACCTCGAAAGCTCCACAGACATTTTGTATTGAGAGGCTTTAGAAGGATTGCAGCTGACAGTGGAACATTAATTATAGTTGTACCATGGGTCCATAAATGGAATTTAAGGGTGTGCATGGTGGATGTGTGTAGATTTTACTGACTTAACGCAACATGGCCAAAAGATCCTTACCTTCTCTCCAGCATAGATAGACTTATTCATGGAACCACCAATATAAAAACCTAATAAATTTATCCATGTTATGTATTATGATTTTATTGTTTGTTCTTGTGTGTTTAATTGATCAAAATATTTAATTTTTAATCAAAGTTCAGCTTCATTATTAATTTGTCATAAATTATTATGATTCTCAAAAAAGATTACGATTCTCGAGTAATAGTTCATAGTTTCAATTTCACTGATTTGAAAGATTTTGGAAGCCTTCAAGGACAAGCTTCAACTCATACATGTTGGCTCTGCTTGGGCATCATCAATTCATATTCCAACTTCCGATATCCCCGTCCAACAAAGTCCAAACAGTAAAAGTTTTTCCCGATTTGGTCGTCCCAATTTAGTCCGATTACAAACTCACCACAACTCAGACATGTCAACCAAATCCATGACTCACCAAGTGAAAGACCTCAACCCATCGGAGGGCTCTGATGGTCGTCAACAAGACCCATTTCACTCACTGTAGCTCCACTTGTTTTTCCAATACTCTTAGATAACTCCTTTGATGGAGAAAATCGTCGACCACAACTCTCACATGAAATTCCACCAATGTATCACCGAGGACATGTGGTGACTTTTCGAGACAAACTTGTTTTTCGTTCTCATTTAGATCATATTCTAATAATATGCCAAGGACTTTCAACATTCTGTATTTAGATCTCTAACTAGTAGTAGGTAGGATTAACATTGAAATGAAAGATTGAATTCCACTCAATTCACTGTGGTATTTAGCAATTAGCACTTTTGGGTAGTCTCTTTCCAGGGATGTTTATACTATTTACCTATTTTAACCAAAAGACATTTTCATCAATGATAACATATGTACTCATTTGATAAACTAAATAATTTTTACCATTGTCTCTCTAGTACTATCTATAAACAATGCAGGATATACCAGTGACAACATTGAATCACCCTACCCTTTGACTCTGACCTCAATTGAATCCCTCCTGAGACTAGATTTGAACCAACTCATGCATTATTGTTGTAGTTTTTTCTTTTTTACTCAAACATCTAGTGGGATGAGGTGCAACACAAGACTTAAGAGATCATCCATCCTAGTACTATTATCATTCAAACAACTTAACTAGAGTTCTGATAAGATCCGTTGTATTAATACTAGTATGATCGCAACTTAAATGACTACAAATATGTAAAATTACTTCTACATTAATATTACAAGTAACTTTGGTTTTTCCATCACCATTTTCTTTGGTAGGTCTAATGTTGTGTTTTCCTATTCAGAAAGTTTCATATAGCATTTTCGCCACTGTCAAAAACATCATTTTTGATATTCTAATAAAACATCATTGGTAATGAAGACTGGTCGTCTACTACATACATTGGTAATGAAGACTGGTCGTCTACTACATACATCTGTAGTAAATCGGTATACTTAGACGCTGAGATGTTTTTATGCGAAAAGTGCAACAAACGTGATGAAAGTTATCATGTATTCATAAAGTTTAATTTTATACTTCATTTGCTCATAATTTCTCCATACAACAATAGATATTGTACGAATGCATCCATGAAACAAAGCTACAACAAAACTAAAATCTATCTAACTCAATTTCAAAAGCTAAGAGCAAACTTGCTAAACTTGTCATTTCAAAAACTAAAGTTGACTTTAAATTTATGTCAACAAAATGGAGCGTCAAATCGCATCAAGTAATAGGAGCATAACTGTTTTGACAAAAATGGCCTCGGAACACTAAATAGTTCCGCTAGCGGTGAAAACATTCTAAAACAAACAGCCTGAAGGTTCTGATATCTGGTAGTTTACACTAAAAAAAAGCCAATTCCATAAGTAAATGGAGAAATACAAAGGCTAGTACTAAACCACTTACCTAGCCTCTAGTTCTCATAATGGTGATGCTACCTTTTCCGCCTTCAGTGCGTATTTTTGTCTTTCCAACTACAGGTTTACCGGAAAAGGCTGACTTCGGGTAAACTATAGGATCTTCCTTGACTTGCTTTTCTTTTGAAGGCGGTGGAGACTGAATACGCTTATTTATTTCCGTCAGAGTGATATCTCCATGGATACCGCAGGGTTTAATGAAGGCAAATGGATAGGCCACGGTAGAAGCTAACTTTGTTGGTGTTTGCATAATAGATTTTCGACCTACACATGTAAATACAAGTTAGAGATCATGTCCCCAAAGGATCTTTCATACTTGAGAAATTACGCCGTTTTATAAAACAAGAAAAAACTACAATACAAAAAAGCCTTTTCCTACTAAAGAACGCCTGATTCCCTATCAAGTATTAGAGTCAAAGAAAGATCGTTTGCATCTAAATCTCTTTTACAAGTTTGACCTATACATCTTTGTCTGCCTCTAGCTCGAACTTTTAGATTACTTTCCATCTAGCCAACCTTCTATTTCATGCTTCTACGGATCTTCTCTACATGTATACTCTTGTTTTACTTCTAGTTAGATGGAAGCTATGTGTTTGAACTTTGAAGGCTTATCTCAACTTTATTCAATATCAAGTGGGAAAAAAGACAGATAAAAATGTCAAACCTCTGAACACAATTTTTCTGGGAGTTTGAGAGATTTGATGCTGAACCACATTCTGTTCAACTGGTGGTGTTACGTTGCAAGGCTCTGCATTAGCATATGATGTTATCAATTAAATTCAATGCAGAGATAAAAAATAAAAAAAGGACGAAGCAAACATCAGCAGACAATGTCTCATACCAGTAGCATCAATATGAACATTATCTGCCCCAGAAGAATTCCTGAAAGAGCATAATCATAAGATTAATTAATTTATTAATAAATAAATATATGCCATAAATTTGCAGTGGCTTTTAGAAGCATACGGATTGTCAGGACATAATTGCATCTCGGTATCCTTAAAGCAATCTGCAAACCACTTTTCAGCTGACTCAAAGTCCTCGAAATTGGAAGATGAAGCATTTTCTAATGTATATTCCATTGGGCAAAGAATAGACATAAGCTTCCAAATAATTTATCAAAATCAATTAAAAAAAACAGAAGCAGAATTTGCATAAGGAAAACCTGAATCCACGGATAGCCATTGTGACACCTCAGGGAACATATATTCATTGGAGTCGTCCGTCCCCTATATGCATAAGAATACAGTCATACATTCACGCAAAAGCACAGCTCTAGTACAATTTTTAACTCAAAAAGTCAAACATTACAATGAGAACAGTATAGTACTACTACACACACTTGACATACAAATGTTAAAAAGGAACTCCTTATCGTTATATAAGCGGTAGTGCAACTATATGCAAATCAGGAAAATTTGAAAGAATCATAAAAGAGACCGACACCACTATGGATCAACTTAAAACCGAAGGATACTTCACATTACATGTAGGATATTATGCATCATGTAAACTAAAAACTAAATCACAAATATTACCATGAAGGATCGGAGAGTGACTGACACAGACTTGAGAGTAACAACTCGTTATCAAGTTCATTCCAAATATTTAAGTGAAACAGGGTTGTACCCTTCATTTTCAAATCAAAACATATTTCGACTTTGTCTTTTGATTAGGCTAGAACCATCTAACATTTTATGCTGAGTGTGAAAAGTCGCAACATATGAGAACTATTAGCACATACATTTAATTCCAAATGTGCTGAAGACATCTGTTCATCAGTAAGGAGATGATTCCCATTGTGAGCGTTGAATTGCAGCATCCGCCGTCTCTTTGCTTGTGAAGCAGTCTCCGAACATTCCTCCGGTTCCTTTTGAATATCATTTGATACTGAAATCCACATTATTTAAATTAAAAAGGATGACATTGTATCCACAAATAAAATGATAATAATATATTCAGGTGGCACATAACAATAATAAGATAAGGTTAAGAAAATTGTCTTCCAATCCCGAGAGAACTTACCGCTATTATTGATATCGAGTGGAAAATCCACACAAGCCTTCACAGGGGTTGTTTCATCATCAAGCATGATAGAAAGGTCATCATTTCGACTCCACAGCTCTTTTGAAATATCTGATCAAACAACTAGATTTTGTCAACCTTCATTTATTTACACTAAATCTACAATCATAAGTAGAACTTACCAAAATCTGAGATCTTTTCGAGACAATAATCGTCCTCCCTATGCCAATTCCAAGGAGACCTAACAACAACATAACCAAAAGATATAGGGAAATTACTCAAATTATATATAGGAAGCGACTCAGGTGAGAAGAGCTAGTTGTTATGAGAAATGAGAAAACTTAATTATAACCATCAAATTAAAATTAATTGCTTATATTACATTTATAATTTAAAAAAAAAAAGGCATGTGAATTCAACTTCTTCGTCCCCTCTGAGGCGTATTCTTCTTCCTTTCTACCGCAACGGTATCTCTGTCATAAAATAGGCTATTCCTAAAAATCCATCGTAAATGTACCATTTTACGAGGCTGGAACCCAATGCAATAAGTGACAAAAATCCAATTTTTTTTATCGGGAAATAGCTCCCAAGTCCCAAATGTCAAAATTTGTCTACATCTTTGCTATATGTTGTCTTCTTCCATCAAAAGCAAAACTCAATACCAGTAAGAAGTGATCGACGTCAACAAAAGTAGCTCTAGTGTGAATGCTACTAGAGTCCACCATAGCAAACCAAAAAGAAGTATTTATTGCGAAAATTTAAAACCCTACTAAAAGCCATATTTATTTGTCTCCATTTGGAGGAATTTGGCAATTTACAGGAAGTAATATGGAGTGGATTACATGGCTAATTCACACTGACGCCTTCATTATCGACAAACTCGTCTAGATACCTACATTTCAATTTAGGGTTTTCAATAGTGGCATTCATACGCTGCTCCGTGTCGCAAAACATGAGCAGCGCATAGGCGCAATTTAGAGGGGACAAACAAATTGGGTTCCAATCGTGCGTGCCTCTTTTAGTTAAAATTATAATCACAGACATTAAGTTTAATTGAACGGTTCTAATCAATTGTTCTCGTTTCTCGCAATAATCAGGGGTCCGCTCTTGATCCCTAATATATTTAACATAGATCGAAAAGGAAATCCGTGACACGCAGCAAAGAAAAACGCATAAAAGTCAAAGTTATAACCAATATGGATGAATCAAAAGAGGTAACATCAACTTAGTCCCTAGTCAAAGATTGTAAATCATACACACCATAATCAGAAAATAAAATTAACCATATACAAATAAATAAATAAAATAAAAACAGAAGCATCAAATTCTACATTGGTATATGTTTTCTCAGCATTTTCTCATCAGTCAATGACAAAAACAAAGAACTAATGCAATTAATAAATAAAACAAAAAAAACTAAAAGGGCATAGAAAGAAGAAAAAAAGACCCACCAACACAATCATAGTCCTTTCTCTATCCATAAAATTTGACATAAATTGAACAATTTCAAGAACAGAATTAAAACCACAAACAGCAAAACAAATTAAACAAAAATAAAATCAAACCAATTAGAACCCTTTCTCAGCATTAGCAAAAAAAAACACACAAAACAAATATAACAAACAAACAAATAAGAGCAAAATGAAGATCAAAAAATTAATTAACTAAAAAAAAATAGTTTGGAACAAAAATCAAAGCAAAATGATGGAAACGAAGAAAGTACATACATATTGAAAAAGCAAACAAAAAAAAAATACATAAAAAATTGAAGTTCCTTCAAAATAGTGATGTGTCTTTGACGAAAGAAAGACGAAAATGGAGAAAAAAGCGGAGAAAAGAAAATACTTGTTGTGTCTGGAGTTGTTGAAATCCATTTATGTGGAAGAAGCAGCAGGAACGAAACAAAGCGTAAATGATCAGTGGTCAGAGAAAATAATAACCGTTACAGAGAAAATTTTCTTCAATATGTTGCCGCTGCTGCATGAATGCTGCAAATGATACACCAACAGGGAGAAACCACCCTGTCTGCCTCTATGTTTTTTATATATAAATGTAATAATTAATAAATAATAAAATTCTGTTGTTATTTTTTTTTTTTTGACTAAAATAAAATTATGTTTTATATATTATAGTTTATTGCATCATATAATAATTAATTAATTTGTCTTGTGAAGTTTAGCTCGGTTAACTGGAAGATTACATTATATATAGGACGGGTTATAGTTTCAACTTCGGTCATCCCACTTATTCATTTTAAAGCTAGAATTTATAGTCATTAGACTACTTTTAGAGATATTATTGAACAAAGCAATGTTTGAGCTCTGAATTTTAAACTTATTTAGGAACAATGAATTGGTTGAAATTAGCGATGAGTGACAATGGGTAGGGTTGTGTGCGGATTTCACACTATCCAAATTTGCACATGAAATCACTACCCGAACTTAAATTCAAAGGCTATTTGTATGGCAAAATAACACTCACGCCCACACTCGTTTAGTTCGAGTTTTTCCACCCGAACCCGAGCAAAAACACGCAAAAAATACAACAGCAACATCAAATCACAAGTATTCCATTAAGGTCTCTCAAAGAAATTAAGAAATTAAATTACAACTTTCTATCAAGTTTAGTAACATAACATGGTAATTTTGTTGGGAATAATGCCTAAATATCTTTTTTGGAAGATTTTATATTTAAATATAGTTTTATATTTATAATTAAAATAAGGTGATATTAGAATTTAAGGGTTATATTTTTGTTTAGAATTCTAAAATATTCTTAGAATATTTAAGATTTGTTTAGAATTTATTATAGGATTAGTTTTGTTTTTAAAAATATATGATTTGTTTTTATGTAGCTATATAGAGCCATATTCATGATCAATGAGAATAAGAACTTTAGTATTTTTCATATAACCCTATATCTGAGGAGAGCTTTCTCCCTAAAATTATATCTCACCAAATTCTGCAATACAAAGTGGCAATAGAGCGCTAAGGTTCAGACCTGTGAAGATGGAAGAAGATGATGATGAAGAAGATGA
This sequence comes from Trifolium fragiferum, assembly GCA_954870985.1. Lineage (NCBI taxonomy): Eukaryota > Viridiplantae > Streptophyta > Magnoliopsida > Fabales > Fabaceae > Trifolium > Trifolium fragiferum. The sequence continues at coordinate 11,549,858 of OX940793.1, read as the reverse complement.
AGACGAAGGAAAAGAAGAAACCATGAAACCAAAAATCCATAACCATACCATGACTACATTTTTTATTATGAAGATGTGGAAAAATAAAAAATCCATGACCAATAACCATAACCTACACCTTTACACCTTTCATATGTTATATGCGAGATAGTTTCATGTATTATATAACCCACAACCATATATGAATACTGCTTTCATATGTTATCTGCGAGATAGTTTCAAGTATTATATAACCCATAACCATAACAAATACATGAAAAAAGCTCAAGTCTCATATGAAGTTGTAGGGAATAACAACATTCATGGCTGACACCCTACTGTTACAAGCAGGGCCGGCCCTGCGGGTGTGCAAGGTGAGGCACTGCCAGGGGCGGACGTATGTTAAGGCCAAGTGTGGCCTTGGCCACACTGGTTTTTCAAGATTTTTTTTTTTATAATAAAAATATATATATATAGGTATTATTTGTCCTAATTTATTTCAAATTTTTTTACTCAATAAAATATGAAGTTAGGCCAAATAGATTTTTAATAAGTTATTGATAGAAAAATGTTGCTTAATTTTTAGGCTTAATTCAATACTTGGTTTCTTATGTTTATTTTAGGTTTCAATTTGGTCTCTTATGTTTATTTTAGGTTTTAATTTGGTCCTTTCCGTCAGTTTTGTCACATGTGGCAGACGGTTTGCTTACGTGGATAGACATGTGGACACCTTGACACTTAGACGCGTGTCCAGATTAAATGGTGTTAATGACAAAACTGACGAAAATGGCCAAATTGAAACCTAAAATAAACATAAAGGATTTTGAAACTTTTAAAATTGAAAACTTTTTTTTTTTTTGAAGGATTTTAAAATTGAAAACTAAAATAAACATAAATGACCAAATGTTGAATTAAACTTAATTTTTATAAGTAAAATACATAGATAAAAAGACTCTTGAAGTTAATCAAAACAACAATTACCAAACAACTTTAGTTTCTTTTCTAAAAGCTCTTATTTTCACTTTTCGTTTTCAGATAGCTTTCAATTAAGACCAAAAAAAGTCAGGTCAAACGATAGAAGTTTGCTTTAGTCTTGCCGGTAGCAACTACAAGCGTGAAATGTGTTTTTTTAGCTATGAATTTAGTGAAGGATTTGCTATGTAACAAAATGAGGGATCTTGGTTAAAAGACCGTCTTGTAACTTATATAGAAAAAGATGTTTTTGGAAAAATTGATAATGATATTATTTTAGTTCATTTTTAAGTAATGGATAATGGATGACTTTCATTGTAAATAACTAAATATATTACATTTAACAATATTATTTTTTTTCAATATATTTTTGTTCATTTGTTTCGTTAAAATTTTGGCCACACCAAAATTTCAGGTCTAGATCCGTCCCTGGGCACCGCGCAGGGCCTCAAATATTTAGGGGCATCTGATTATTTTTATCAGTTTATTAAATTTTTTATATATGTAAAAAAAATTACTTACTTTGTTAATACTAAAAATATTTTACTACTTGAACTAAAGAAAATTTAATAGACGCATTGTTATTTTATAAATAACTTGCGATTGATTGTAAAAAGAAGAAACAACATTATTAGAAAGTTTTTTTTTAAAAAAGAACTATAAAGTTGATAATAATTTTTGTTTGAAGATGTATTTTAATGTAATTGATTAAAATATGTCTCTTTTGAATGTTATTTATTATGATTACTTTTATTTTTTTTATGTTATTTATAATTAAAATAGAAAATGACTCTTTTTTAAAAAAAAAAATTAACTAGAATTTCATTCTTAATATTTGGTCAGGGCCTCCAAATACTCGGGACCGGCCCTGGTTACAAGAAACATACTCATTCGCAAAGAATGTAGATGAAGAAAAGAAGAAGGACAACAACAATAACATGAATCTCAGGTTGGATACAACACAAAGATATCCAGTCGAGGAGGAGTGTTCAAAAAAAGAGTTTTTTCAACTCAAATCCCAGGTCGGATACAACACAAAGATACTCGGTCAAAGAGGAGGCTTGAGAAACAAAAAATAAAATTTCGGCGCAAATCTCAAATTGGATACAACAAAAAGATATTCAGTCAAAGAGGAGTGTTGGGAATAATGCCTAAATATCTTTTTTGGAAGATTTTATATTTAAATATAGTTTTATATTTATAATTAAAATAAGGTGATATTAGAATTTAAGAGTTATATTTTTGTTTAGAATTCTAAGATATTCTTAGAATATTTAAGATTTGTTTAGAAATTATTATAGGATTAGTGTTGTTTTTAAAAATATATGATTTGTTTTTATGTAGCTCTATATATAGAATCATATTCTTGATCAATGAGAATAAGAACTTTAGTATTCTTCATATAACCCTATATTTGAGGAGAACTTTCTCCCTAAAATTATATCTCACCAAATTCCGCAATACAAAAACACAAAAAACCATATCAAATTTAAAACTTATAGATACATAGGGGTAATTATATAATTTAATGTCTAAATGGACAAGGTTTCGGGTGCGGGTGTCACCCGAACCCAAATTCAATCAACTAAGATTTTCATCCATTGACTCGGGATTGAGTGTGGGTGGATCTCATGGGTTTGGGTTTACCTATCATCCTTAGTTTAAATTGGGCTTTGATCCTAACTTTTGCTTATAAAAAATATTCGGTTGTAACTTTGTATGGTAATATAGTAATAAAAAATAGAAAAATGCTAAGGAGAGTCTCCAAAGCTCTTTAATCACTCCATTTAAAAAAATTATTTATTTAGAAAGTTAAACATTTAAATTTTCAATGCATTGACTTCATACATTTTCATAAAAAATTCATAAAAACTTATTATTTACAATCTGTTTGGTTTTATAGAAAAAAAGAGGGAGAAAAAAAATTACAAAAACCGACAGATGAACTTGGACTAAAGTTAATCTAATATTTTCTTTCCTCCTATTTTCTTTCCATAATACAAACACACTATTAAGATGTTTTAAAAGTGCTCGAGGACACTCGTTAAAAACTCCTAAAAAATAAAAATTCATATAAATTTTGGATCATGTTAACTAATGTCCATGACACTAGTATCCACGAGATAGTTAAAAGAAACAAAAACATTTATTATTTTTTTAAAATCTTGACTACACAAGTTTCGAGATAATATTATTATTTTTAGTTTCCTTAGTTAGCTTTTCCAATCATAAAATTATCATTAAAAATGTTTTATTTGTGATAATGAAGTCAAAGATTTGATCTTCACTCTCAATAAAATACTTACGATATTATGTAAAAAATAATAATAATAAAATATTTACGATACTAATATTTGTAGTTTAAAAAAAAACTTTTAAAATTATGCGTATTAATGATTATAGATTATTGACTATGATAAACATTTTTGGTAAAAAAAATTTAAAATGGAAAGATGATGCTTTAATCCAAGACAAAAAAAAAAGTTTAGAATTTCGGCTATTAGAGTTATGTTGCAATAATTTTGTTTGTCTAAAATATCCTTCTAGTAAAAGTCAAAGATTAATTTTTTTTTTCAGCACCAGTTTAATCTAGTTTGAGGGTCAGTTCTAACATCAAGTGGTTTGAGTCCTTTTCAATCGCAATTATGAGGATCAAACCGTGGTCCTATCAAGTCTAGCACCAATCACCACTGAACCAACTAACAATTAATAAATATTAATTATTTGAATAACAATTTTCTTACACATACATAATTATATTATATTGAATTAGTTGTTTTTTTACAAGTATATTGAATTAGTTATCATGCATTAACCGTGTAAGCTTTTTACATATACATCTAATTATATTATATATATATATATATATATATATATATATATATATATATATATATATATATATATATATATATATATATATATATATATATCCATTATGTTATTTTTATACACCTAAATTTGACTTTTTTAAAACAAATAAATAATAAATAATAAAACTTTGTTCAAGAAAATAAATAATAAAATTAAAGAATTTGACATTTAAATTATACATGTATAATATGTCAAGTACCATAAAATATTGAATTGGTTGTAAGTAAGAAACAAAATATTAAACTTTTGTCAAAATGGTATAAACAAAGATGATCAAAAGTTTGATATTTGATTTTTGCATACGAAAATAATTTGATCGAGAGAAAAGAACATATGTGTATGTTTGGTTTCACTTTAGATAGAATTGCTTTTGATAGAATTGATTTTGGTAGAATTAATTTTAACAGAATTGATTTTAGCATAATTAATTTATGTTTGGATACTTTCATGTAAACGTGAGTTGAACAAAATATTTAAGTGTAAATGCGTGAGAATCAATTCTAGAAACCAGAAGCTACTATTTCTATCTTCAAGTAGAATCAATTCTGGAGGCAGAATCAATTCTACTTTTGAGAATCCAAACAAGTCAGAATCAATTCTAGAAGAGCTAGAATTGAAACCAAACACACTTATGTTTTCACAACAAAAAGTAATTTTGAAGGAATAATGTTTATTTTTTTTCGATTTTTTTTGATAATTGAAGGAACAAAATATGTTAGGGTTAAATATGTTTTTAATCCCTACTTTTATGTGGGGTTTGACTTTTAATCCCTACATTTTTTTTTATTATATTTTTAGTCCCCACATTTTCGCCGTTTGCATTTTTAGTCTTTTTCGTCAATTTTTTGTGACTTGGATAACAAAATCAGCCACATAGAATGACACATCAATGTCACGTCATTCGATGCAAATGTTATCCTAGTCAATTTAAGTTATTCTATGTGGTCAATTTTATTATCCTAGTCATACAAAATTGACTAAAAATATAATTAAAAAATACAGGGACTAAAAATATAATAAAAAAAAATGTAGAAACTAGAAATTGAAACTCACATAAAAGTATGACTAAAAACATATTTAACCCAATATGTTATGATCATAGGCTAATGCTACGGTGGACCACCGTCACAAGTGGTCCACCGTGGACCAATTGATCTACCGAATATGAATTTTACAAAATTTATTGGTAGATTGAAAGTTTATATCATATAGATTATTCATAAAAAAATTTAGAAAAAATGAAAATCATTTGATATTTTATTGGGATTTATCAAGATTTACGGTATTTAATAAACCGTTAATCTTGATGGGTCTCAATAACATATGAAATAATTTTTAATTTTTCTAAAATTTTATATAGATGATCTATATGATATAAATTTTCAATCCAACGGTGAATTTTGTAAAATTCATATTTGGTGTAATAGTATTCATAACTGGTCCACCATGGATCATTTGATAAGGTAGTTCATGATAGAAATTACCTATGATCATAATATCATTGGTACAAACTTTGTATTTATAGCACAGTACTTTAGAAAAGATAAGGCGCTGGCGCTCCACGAGAAGATGACCGCACGAGATACGGCAGAGTACGCTTTATTAGCTGGGACCCATTTTCAATCTATTACATCATTTAAACATAAATTCTCTGAAATTCGGTTTGACATGTCCATTGCTATTTGCTAGTACGGATTTTTTGTCTTAAATTTTAAAGTTATATGGCATGGCATCCAACAAACTAAATAAATTTAAAACTATAATAAAGGAAAATGTTAAACAATATGCGGTATTGGTTAATGAGATAAATATAATAATATGTTAATGAGATAAATATAAATATAATAATATAAAAAATGTTTTTTTGTAATTTAAAAATTTTATTTTTTGGTTTCCTTAACCAATGCTTCGGGGGCATCAGTTTTTAATATAAAAAATTTGTCTCGAAATGCGTCAATTCAACATTTTTAAAGTGTAAAAAGTTGTCTTCCCAATGTTAATTTTTTTTTATTTCCTTTTCGGTCATGTTAACTTGTGACCTAAGAGTACATGCTAAGATATCTAAAAATAGAATTATAGTATTTAATGATATAAATAATTTAATATTTAGATAATTGAATACATCATAAGTTCAATAAATTCTTTCCATATTTATCTTCTTATCATGTGTCCTTAGGGCACATGTTAACATTCTCCTTTTCTTTTTTAGTACGTTTGACTCTGTTTAACATGACCCATTTTATTTTTGTCCGTAAAAAAACATTCAATTTCTTTCACATAGATAAAAACAATAAAAACATAATATGTCAAAAAATAATATTCAATTTATTTATAGATAAAAACAAGAGAATATATAGCTTTTTTCTTGGTAGCTTTATACTACTATTTTACTGTATCTTTTTTCTTCGTGGATCGAGACAAATTTTTTATATTAAAATGTTTAACTAGTGTTTGGGGGCAATGTTTAGCATTTTTTAAATAAAATATATTAAAACCTATTAGCCGCCTCAACACAAGGTGTGTCAAAAAGACCTACAAAAATTTACATAGAGTAGCCATGTAACATCAAGATAATACTGAAGATTTATCGATATCCAAACAAATTAACGGGCTCAACCACCAATAATGAGAGTTTGAGAATATAGTACTGAAAGATGTCTTCATTCACTTGTATGAGAATGTTTTGACTTTATCCAATAATTAATTCACACAATATGCTGAATGTCAGAACATGCGATGATTTATTTCATTCCATACAACTCAAAGGCAAGCAAGACATATGAATTATAGGAAGGACCGACGAATCCGAGAATCACCCGAGACGGACTCTTTCCATTTAATTACTAGTATTTAGTTAGAACATGTCAAAATAAATTATTTATATAAATTATTTTACTTTTTCCTTTTATTTTTGAGAGAGTCGGTTGACTTAGTCACAAATATTACAATTTGAGGAATTGTAAAGTCAAATGTTCCGATCCCTTCCGACCGCAGTGACAAATTAAGACTTCTATTCCCTTAATTCATTAGACGAAGAGAAATTTTATTTAGTGCATTTTTTTTGTAAGGTACACATGATAATATTTTTTTTTTTTGAATAAGCTAAACTAATCCATTCAAATTGGCACCAGAAAGAATCGAACTTGAGACTTTATGAGGAGCACATTTTTAAGTTCCAAGTCAACACCACTAAACCAACCCAAATGGATTACATGATAAAATATTATTAATTATATCTTAGTCTTTTTTAAAAAAAAAAAAATCAGTTTTGAGCCATAAATAAAAAAATAAAAAGATCAAAGATTAAAGATAGGTGTTATATGAAACTTGGTATGAACATTTTGCACAAAAATAATATAATAAAATCAATAAAATCAAATTTTGTAAGACTTGTAATTTGTTTTGACGTGAATTCCATACCATACGGCATAATCATGATTCATTCCTTTATATTTGCATCTTCGTTGACGACAAATAAGGGAAAGTTCCTCCACCATAGAGCCAATAGTATATTTATTTGGGCCACAAAGATGGGTTACAAGCTACAAATGAGAATTTCTGCTCGAGTTTTTTCGCAAGCTTTTTGAAATTATCAAAATATCTATTTCGCTATTTAAAAGCGAATACTTAACTAGTTGATATTCCATATATATGAAATTATCAAAATATCTTATTCCGCTATTTAGAAGCGAATATTGTTACATCCATAAACAACTGCATTGATCCATAAATAACTAACACCCTTGAATATAACATACTAAAGACTTTATTTGTTATTTACAGTCAACAAGCTCATCCAATTTGTTAAAAAAATACATATTTTCTCACCATGAGACAGCCACATAAATTTATTCCAGTGTGAAAACTAGTCCAGTCTCGAAAACATGATACAAACAGAGCACGCTTACTGCAGAAAATGTGACTTGGTATTTAGATAACTTATGGCCAGATCCATGGGAAACGAAAGTATGTTCACATGTTAAATTCACAACTTGAAGGGCTCCAAGGAAGAGCTACCATCAAGTCCTTTTGCGAAAAAATGTGCGAAGAAATCTTTTATTGTAATGTCTTTGTAGATTGGTGGATTTTCTTCTGAAAGCAGTTCCTTAATAGGACCATAAACCTTTGATGCACATTTAACTGGGTCGGGAGAATTGACAAAGAAGCTTGCTACAGAAATTCTTGGGCCGATGTTCTGTGATAAGACTCGGTGATAAACACTTACAAACCTGTCATTTGTGATAAGCTGCAACAGTGCAAAAGAAATTGATAAAACTATTCTCATAACTTCAATGCAATAACATGAACAAAGAGAGAGGATATGTTGGAAATTGGAATGCACAAAGTTTAGATACACATTATGACATACAGTAATGTGTAAAACATGACATGATAATTGATAAATATTCAGAAGCTTGTCTTTCTATATTAAGAGATGAATATTACTAGTTTTGGATTGGTAATATTTTTTTTGCATTGTAATAGTTTTGTGGTTATTAGTATGCTTCAATTTTTCAGCAACGAAATAATTATGACTAGTGTTAGGTGTGTTTTTCTAGTTGTAACAGTTCTCGCTAAGCAAGCCTGCTAGTGGCTTAGCGAGTGTGTCAGTTAGTTAGTCTGTTAGCATTCTGTTTTGACAGTTAGTTTGTTGAAAGTTGTAAACCATAAATAATGCTTTTGTGGTCATGTATCAAACAATTAGATTGAATGCAAAGCTTTGATTTCCAACAAGTGGTATCATTGAGCCACCAAGTTGTTGCATCCATCTTCATCCAGGGAAACACGAGAGTTTAGTGTGAAATTCATTTCTGTTAAGAAAAATTCTTTCTCGGGAAGGAAACATGAGTGCTGCGAGACTTGTGCTTTGATTTGTGCCTTGTTCTTGAATATCATTCTCGGTTTCTTGAGGATTCACCCATGGCGGAACACAACTTTGGTCATCCAGCAATACCAAAATTTGATGGTCATTATGACCATTGGGCAATGTTGATGGAGAATCTACTGCGTTTGAAAGAGTATTGGTCAATTGTGTTACCAGCTGCACCAACTGCTGAACAAAGAAAACTTGGAGATGAAGGCAAGTGGAAAGATCTCAAAGCCAAAAACTACTTGTTTCAATCGATTGATAGAAGTATCATTAAAACAATTCTTGATAAGAGTTCGTCAAAATCCATATGGGAGTCCATGGCTAAGAAGTTTCAAGGTTCCACAAGAGTAAAGTGTGCTCAGTTGCAAGCTTTAAGGGGGGATTTCGAGTTGCTGTGTATGAAATTTCAGGAATCAGTTAACGATTACTTTGGTTGTGTTCTTGCAACTATCAACAAGATGAAGATTCAAGGGGAAAGAATGAAAGAAATAGTTGTGGTTGATAAAATTCTGAGATCCATGACAGGAAAATTCAACTATGTAGTGTGCACAATTGAAGAATCCAACAATGTGGAAACTCTGTCAATTGATGAACTTCAAGGATCTCTGTTGGTTCATGAACAGAAGATGAAACCTCTCAAAGATGAAGATCAAGTTCTGAAGGTTTCTTATGGAAGCAAAGATACAAGAAGAGGGAACGGACGCGGTGACAAAGGTGGCCAAGGTCAAGGTAAAAAGATTAATAATGAAAACAGAATGCTAACAGACTAACAAACTGACACACTCGCTAAGCCACTAGCAGACTTGCTTAGCGAGAACTGGTACAACAAGAAAAACACACCTAACAACTAGAATATCAGAAGAAATAGTATATATGTAGTTGTCCAAAATCGATGATCAATAGTCAATTGTAGCTATCCAAAAGGAAAAAACCAGAACCCAATAGAACTGATTCTTACACTGTGAATATCAGAAAAGAGTGATCGGAAGAGATTATCTGAACTGAACCACTGAAAGTCATAGCATGGAAAATACAATACTTGTGCATAGTGGCAAATCATATGGCATATTTAACACATTTGATAGTTTAAACCAACATTCCCACACCAAGGTTTTCTTTCTCCGGACCATATGCAATATTTAGGCCTCGTTTACGTTGTGAAAAAGTTTTCTATTTTTATTTTCTAAAGTATATATTTTACCTGCAGAAGATCTCCTATGTTTACAACAAGAGCTCCATGTATCGGAGGAACGTTGACCCATTTATCCTCATGAAGAATTTGAAGACCACCGACTTGGTCTTGTAGAAGTAATGTCATGAAGTCACCATCAGTATGCTTAGAAGCCGCCATAGTTAGTTCAGGTTCAGGGCATGGTGGATAGTAATGACCTTGAATATAGAGTCCTTCACCACAATTCAACTCTTTGAGGTAAGAAGGATCAAGTCCTAGTGCCTCTGACAATAACTCAAAGATCGTGAAACCCAAATCCGTTATTTTCTGCGAATACTCAATCACAATATCTCTGCAAGTATGTAATCAAATCATCAATAGTTAAAATAATTCAAATGGACAGGATCTATAACTCATCAATAGTACATTACCTGCATACTAGTGGTAGTTCTTTTGGTTTGAATCCATCAGGAGCAACAGTTAAACCAAAAGTATCTCTCCAATTAGCAGCTTGGCCACTAAACAAAGTTCCATTAGAGTAATACATAACTTTTTCCTTTAAATCACGCGTGTAAAACGCTTTTCTTACATCAGCATCTTGTTCATGAAACCTACGGATCCCATCAATCATTTCATCCAATACAGTAACAGGAATTCCATGATTAATCACCTGAAAAAATCCCCACTCGTGGCATGCGCTTCGAATTTGGTCAATTACCTCTACACGCAGAGTTGGAATGGAGTATATGTCTTTGAGGTCTACGATGGGAACACTCAACTTGGAGTCGCTGCTCGAGTTTTCACTGATGTCCAACTTTCCAGTATGAAACATGCGCGGGATCTTTGTCACCCCGGACTCCACCAAACCTTTGACACCAACTTTTGAATCATCAAATGCTTTCACTTCGGCTTTCATGTCATACGTCGTGGAAACAGTTGCTTCCTCTAATTGGTTTGTGTTTTTTACCACCATATTGAGAGAGGTAACTATACAGCACCAGAATAACAGTGTTTTCTGCTTCTAATACAAAAATGTGGAACTAAGGCAGAGAAAATTAGAGTGGTATAAAAATCTACACAGCAACAGAAACAAGTATAATTGTTTTCTCTGTTCTGCAGGTATCCAAGATGACCAAGTATGCAATTTTTAAATTTTATATAAATTACACAACTTTGATTGTGGAATATAAACTTAAAATAATGAGGACCCCAATTCATTAAAGACAGAATAAAAACGTGATAACTTTACGATGAAAATGAATTCTTTCAATTGGAAATTATTTTTTGAGGAAATAATGTGCGAATCCAATCCATTGAATAAAAAATATGTGATAATATTTTAATTAAAAAAGATAAAGAAAAATTACTCAACGGCTAAAACGTAACAATTGGGAAAACTTTTTTTTTTTGGTTTCCCAGGGTATCCTCTGCGCAACTTGTAGAGACTAATCCCTTCGAGGATCTGGAGCGCGTTTAAGGGCTGCCTCTCCCAAGCGATGCTTTTCCATACACACCGGCCAGAAATCGAACCGCTGACCAAATGCTTAAGGGGCTCAAGCTGCTTACCACTTGTGCCACACCCACTTGGTCAATTGGGAAAACTTGAATTGGGAAAACTTGAGGGAAAAAGAATTGAAAGATGCTTTCTCCTTTACTGTATATTATTATAAAATATCTATATGAAAAGATAAAGGTCTGTATGTACTATTTAAAAAACTTATGTTGATCTAGAGATATTCTATGATAGACACAATCACAAACTATTTGGATTTAGGCACACATATATAGTTAATTAAAATTTAAAGATAAAAAAAATGATTGATATAAATTGATGTGATTAAATTATTTATGATTTAATTTTTATCATTTATGTGTGTGTGTCTAAATCCAAATAGTTTGTATTTGTGCCTATGGAAGAGTTTCTCTGTTGATCAAGGAGGGACATTGACATTGATACATCGACATCGATAATGATTTGAAATAATAATACAATTTAATATAAATATATGTTGGTGTTCGACATTAACGCCGAGACACGTCTAATCCCATGAGTATATGTGTTTAATAGTTGTCTGAATTGTATAACAAGTGTCCTTTGATCGTCAAATGTAACATGAGACACATCTAATATAAAGAAGAGGAGTGTTATTTGAATACTCAAAAAAGTTGTCCCATATAGACAATCAATTTTTTATCTCTTTGCATGCAAATCGAAGCAGACCAAAAATAATAAAAAATAACAAAAAGGTGGTGGATCCCATGTTTTTTGGTTGTCCGACAACTATTTGATTGTCAAAATAACATTAGTGTATAAAGAATGCTTGTGCAATCGGCATACTCTACATGCACTCCAATTGCATATATACCCTCTAATTGTGCTATATTTATAAAGTTTCTATTCATCATATCAGTCAAAAAATGTTGTGTTATGAAGCATAATCTTCAACTGTGAAGAAAAAATTTCCAATAAAATTACGAGGCAACCTCGAGATACACGGATTTGGATTCTCTACATTTGATTTTCCTAAATTCACCTACATTCAAGCAAAAATGAACTAAGAAAGAAAAAATATTGTATATTAAAATGTATTTATGTATGTTGTAAAGACTAAAATACCCCAAAACTTTAACTAAATGTAGGAAATGTAGGAAATTATGACTTTAGGGAATCCAAATCCGAGATATACATGTGAGTGTAGTCACTACACTATTTAAGAAACTCAATGCCAAAGAGTGAAATTAGTTTCAAACTTTCTCTCTTCTTTTAAATCCCACTTGAGTTTTAATTAGATTTTAATTATAGATGTTAACGGGGTGGAGATTGACCGGATGATACTTGACCATTTCTTGTCTCACCATTTAGAATATTCCCCATCTCCGTCTCCATTCCCCGCTCTGAGAAGTATTCTTCCTCCATCTTCATCTCCGTGGATCCCCACAGTTTTCGCGGGGATTCATCAACCTTAAAAAAAGTATCAAATTTTTAATATTTTCAATCAAACTAGTAATAAAAAAGTAAAGCTTAATTATAAAACAAATAAAAAATTATTGTGAGTCTTATGTAGGGATGTCAATGGGTGCCCATGCGTGCAGGTTTGATACTACCCAAACCCACATCCGAAATCAACACCCAAATTCAAACTCAAAGGCTGTTTGGGTGGCAAAATAAAATCTACACCCACACCCGTTGGGTTCGGGTTTTCTAACCCAAATCCGCAACAAGAACACACATAATTAATTATCAGCTCAAACCCGACCCGAATTCTATTTGATAAAATGCAAAATGTAGCATAGTTTGGTAATATAGTTCACAAATGTCAAAATAGTAATAACATAGTTTGCAAGTGATAATACAATAATAACATACTCCCTCCGTTCCAAAATATAAGCAAAAGTTGGTCAACAAAAATGAATGTATTTGGTCCAAATTTTGAACCAAATACATCAAGTTTATTTGACGTACTTTTGCTTATAATTTGGGATGGAGGGAGTAGTTTAGTAACATAATCTTCAAAATAGGAGTAATTATGTAATTTAACATATATTCAGGTGGGTGTTCGGGTTTCGGGTGTGAGTTCGATGCTACCCAAACTCACACCCATATATTCGGGTGTTACCCGAACCAAAATCCAAACCCAGTCAACTCGGGTTTCGCCCGTTGACTTGGATTTGAGTTCGGGTGGGTCTATTGGGTTTGAATTTTCCTGTCATCCCTAGTCTAATAAACATCATATATAAACAAATGTATACAGATGTTGTGTGAAAATGTAATCAAAACAATTCATAAAGTATTTAAATATACATTTATAAATGTTATTTTCATAAAATTTTCAGGGACGGGGGACAAAATACCGATTCCATCCCCAAACCTCTTTCGGGGGAAACTTTCTCCTCCATCCCCATCCCCACGGAGAAAAATTCTCCATCCCCACGGGCAAAAATTCCCCATCTTCGGATCCCTAAATGGAATAATCCCCGTGGGGATCTCCATTTACAGATTAAATTGACATTCCTAATTCTAACCATAAGACGGCCACAAAAATGTAATTATTCATGTATAAAAACTAGTTTTAGTCATAAAAACATAATAAAGCCACTAGTTAGAGTTGATCTTGGGGTGAGAAATTTAAATAGTATGCATGATGTTTGGTAACAGACTTTTCTGTGGATATTGAAATCAGATGTAAACAATACTCCATATTCCTTTTCACCTCTGGCATTTCTTCCACAGATATAAAATCCTTAATAATAAGTCATATTTGTAGTAGTGTGTATGAACTTATAGATTATTTTACTGACTTATAACTTATTTTCCAGAAGCTATTTCAAGTAGCTTATGAGCTTATAGCTTACAGTTTATCATTTTTTTCTACCATTTTTACCCCTTATTTTCGTGAATTTTTTATTTTAGTCTCTGTGTCTTATTTTGTTGCAAATAAGTCCCTGAATGTATTTTTTTTTAGTCCCTAAAGTCAAAATCCGTAGGAAAATCTGCAGTTTTCGTGAAAATTTTCATTCGGATTTTTCTGCGGATTTTGACTTTAGGGACTAAAACAAAAAAAAAAATACATTTAGGGACTTATTTGCAACAAAACAAGACACAGTGACTAAAACCATAAATTCACGAACATTCAGAGACTAAAAGATCTATTAAGTCTTTATTTTACTATAAAATAAACCATACTTTTTTTGGCTACCTGATAAACCATATTTTTTTTAATGAATATAAACCATACGTGTTTTTTTTAATAAACCATGCATGATCATTGATTATTACCTTATAGCAATTTTTACGTGAATAAATGAATATTTAATTTATACTTCTAGCCGTAAAAAAAAATGTCCGTTGCTCACTATAAAAAAAATTATGTTGCTTTATGTAAAATAAAAAACTAAAAAAAATAATGTTGCTCAGTTTTATAAAATAGCCTAATAATTATTGTTTTGTACCAAAAAATAATAATAAACCATACTTTTTTTTAATAAAAAAGTCAATATGAAAACACATAATTTTTTGAAAACAATATTTCAACCGATAACAACTAGTTTAGTAATATAAAAAAAGTACATTATATTAGTACATTTAATTTTTTAAATTTCAGGTATATTAAATATTAATTCGACATAAATTTTATTTTGAATTAACAATATCCAATTATGTCATTTTACATTTATCCGTTAGTTGAACCGTTAATTTTACCAAACACTTCAATTAGCTTATCAACCATCTGTTATCAAACGTCAGCTATCATCTATAAGCTATCAACCATATTTATTAGCCAACCCTTAATTTTGCCAAACATGCCATAATATAAATAGAGCATGTTTATATCGCAAAAAATGTGACTTGGTATTTAGATAGCTTATGGCAAGCTACACAAGAATCAAAAGTATCTATGTTCACATGTTAAATTCACAACTTGAAAGGCTCCGAGGAAGAATTCCCATCAAGAATTCACAAAGAAGCTTGACAGGACCATAAACCTTGGATGCACCTTTAACTAGGAAACAAGAATTCACAAAGAAGCTTGCTACAGAAATTCGAGGTCCTATGTTTTGTGATAAGACTCGGTGATAAACACTTACAAACCTGTCATTTGTGATAAGCTGCAGCAATATAAAAGAAATTGATAAAGAAAAGGGACAAAGAATAAAATTGAAAAGGGTCTTTTTATTTAGAGACAAAAGTACTAATATAGTTTTGTGGTTATCAGTATCCATTAGCAACAAATTAAAGTAATAATTATGACTCGAATATCAGGTAAAATACTAAAACGGCAAATAAAGTAGAGACAAATTATGAGCAGCCGTTAACTATTAAGTGCTATGTAAATCCTAAACAACTTTTTTGCTTCTAACACAAAAATGTGGAACTAAAACATAATCTTTAGCTAAAAATAATGAATTAAACAACACCCGCTTTTGAATCATCAATGGCTTTCAATTCAGCTTATTCCTCTAATTATTTTATGTTTTTTATCACCATATCGAAAGAGGTAAACAACACCAGAATAACAATAACAATATTTTCTGCTTCTAACACAAAAATGTGGAATTAAAACAGAATCTTTAGCTAAAAATAAGATATTTTTAGTTGAAATAGATTTCCTTGTTAAAATAGGATTTTTTTAATTGATTTTATAATTATATTAAGAAGGGAAATAGGAGAAAATCAATTTAAGAAAAAGAAAATAGAGATTTTTAATAAATAAAGGAAACAAAATATAGAGAATTCAATAAAAACTAAGAAAAAGTGGGAGGTCTGGATAAAATGGATTTTTTTTCTCTCAAAAGTCATAGAACCGACTTTCTATCCACACTTGGTTTTAATAAATTTTCTATAATTTTGCTATTCATATATACGCATGTTTTACCTTTGCGTGCTCCGTTTTCTTTATTTACTAAAAATCTCTAATATCTTTTTTTTAAAGTTATTTTTTCCTATTTTCATTCTTAATTAATTCTAATATCAATTTATTTTTTTTAAAAAAATATCCTATTTTAACAAGGAAATCTATTTCATCTAAAAACTCCTAAGTTTTGGTTAAAAATATCTTATGATTTTCTATTTTCTATTTTCTCAACTAAATCTTCCAAAAAGCAATCTATATCCCTATATTTTCCCCCATAATTTCTCAATCTAATTTTTAACCAAATCTTCCAAAAAGTAATTCACATCTCCATATTTTCTCACATAATCTCTCAAACTATTCCCGAACCAAATTATATTCATCATCTCTTATTATTTCTATTTTTTCCTCTTACTTTTTGGCAATTAACTTCTCACCACACTAATTATATTATTATTTTTCACTCTCTTTCTTACGGCCAAGGTTATGGTGCATAAGGGGATGTTTATGTATCATGCATAAGCTCAGAATTACTCACGCCCCCCCCCCCCCCCCAAATTACTCACGCGCGCCCCCCAGCCCCCCCTACAGACTCGCTTTTCCCATCCCCTTTTCTGCTGATACACACACATTCTGTTTTATTTTTTTAGCCTGCTGGGCCTGAAAGCCCAGTTCCTTTTTTATGTGTTTGTTGGTTTTTTTTTTACCCAGTTTACACCCCAAGATTTATTCTTTTTCTCCCCTAGATTTGTTACAAAATCATTGGTTATTTATGCAATGTTATTTTGAAAATCATTATGAATAAAATATGGTTTTAATTATAATATTTATTTTAAATTAAATATAAATATTTTATTTGAAACCATAAGAGAGCTACTTTGGTTTTCAGATACAACACTAGTGACACCATTAAGTTATACTTATGGTTTCGATTAAAATATTTATTTTAAATTAAATATGAATATTTTATTAGAAACCATAAGAGGACTATTTTGGTTTCAGATACAAAACTAATGAAACCATTATGTCACACTTATGATTTCAGTTATAATATTTATTTTAAATTAAATATAAATGTTTTATTTGAAACCATAAAGGAGCTACTTTGGTTTTCAGATACAACACTAGTGACACCATTAAGTTATACTTATGGTTTCGGTTAAAATCATATTAAATTAAAATGATTTTAATTAAATAGTTTTGTAGTACAGATCTCTGAAACCATTCCACAACACAAATGGTTTAGGAGTACACATCTTTGAAACCATTCTACAGCAGAAATGGTTTTGGCATGATTTTAGTTTAAAACTAACTACTAAAATAATTAACCATACATAATACTCTGAATTTTATCCCTAATCAATAAAATAAAATAAAATTCAATCAATCAAAATTAAAAGCGTGATAAAAAAAACTGAGGGGTGCGCTAGAAATTTAAAAAATAAAAAAATAAAATTGGGAGGGGGGCTAGAAATGGGGGGCGCGCGTAGCAATTTGGAGGGGGGGGAGTAGCAGGTGGGGGGCGCGTGTAGCAATATAGGGGGGGGGGGGGGGCGCATAGCAATTATGCACGGTGCATAAGCTTTGGGCTTATGCACCATAACCCAACCCCTTTCTTAATACTAAAACTGATTTCTTTATTAATTATTTAGGTATTATTTAATGAGAAAGTCATGAATAGAATTAAGATAGAATTTTATTTGATTTTGCTAATTTTTTAATTTTTTTTGCTTTTACCACCAGTTCAATCTGGGTCGTGGGTCGGTTCTAGTATCAAGTGGTTCTAGCTCTCTCCCGATCGCAGTTGCAGGGGATAGACCGTGGTCCTCCCTACCAAGTGATTGGCGCTGACCACAGTTCTGTCCCCCGCAACTGCGATCGGAAGGGGGCTAGAACAACTTGGTGTCAGAACTGACCCCGAACCAGATTAAATTGATAGCGAAAGCCAAAAAAAATATAGTATAATCAAATAAAATTCTATCTTAACTCTATTCATGACTTTCTTATTAAATAACACCTAAATATTTCTTATTTAATTAAAATTAATAAAAAAAATTATAAATTAAGAGGATCTAGATTCTAGACATTAATATAGGGATAAACATCTCAATTTAGTTGACATCCTTATCCTTCTCTGTCACCCATCTATATCTCATCTCATATTATTAATAAAAGAAAAATAAAATAAAATATATACAAGAACTGGGAGGACATAATCCTAGCTCAGTGTCATGTGTATAACTACCAACTATTAATTAATCCTAAAAGAGAAACTAATAATTATAAAAAGTGGCCCACGTTATCATCATCTCTCTCTGTCAACAAACTAGCTTTCTTTTAGGTCATACCGTAATACTCGGTAATATTGTTGTAGTGGTAGCTCATGAGATGGTACATTTTATGGGAAAAAAGAATGAAAAGTAATAAAATGTTTATGTTAGTTATCTCTTTAAAAAATTTCTTCAAACTATAATCATTTAAATGATTTTAGACAACATTTAAATGATATTTTGCATCATGTGTAAGACTTCTAAAATTATCTCTTACAAAATTTTAGAAATTTAAGATATTGACACTTAAATATTTATATTTAATTTATCATTTGTAAAAACATTCTAAATTTTTACGGAGAAGATAGTATTATAAATGTGCTTGAAAAAAATCATTACAAAATGATAAGAGCACACTTAATAACTTAACAATGACAAAAATGCTAGTAGAAAACATTTGAAGGACTATTTGTTTAAATAATTTTTTTTAGAGAAACTAAAAATTGAAATATGATATAGTTATAATGATTAAAAATTTTATTTAACCATTTAAAATATAGTTTCTCATTTTTTTAAATTTCAGAAAATTTCTCCTACATTAAAATTGAAGTTTATGTTCCAAAAAATGAATGATGTTAACCTTTGTTTGTTGTTAATGTAGATAATTGGTGTACTATTATATGTGGCGTGATGATGTTGTTATTGTTGGAATTAATTTACTAATTATTAAAAAGACATGCTCTAACAAAATATTAACATCATAATTTTAATTTAGTGCGTAAACCAAATAAATAAAGAAGCATGGTATATGATTATATGACCCACAGCATATGTTGATTTATTAGAGATACTAGGAATATTAAGAATTAAGAATACCTGAGTAGATGAACCGATGAACCTTTGATGCTAACCTCAAGTAGTAATCCTAAATCGACAAACAAAGTAGAGATGGATTATCATTAGCTCTCGTTGACTTGACAATATTATGAAATTAACTATTAAGTACTATGTAAATTCTTATATGGATTTTTAGGTGGAATATATTTTTATATGAGAAAATCTCCTGACATATATTATTATATGGAGAATAGTCTCATATTCTTGTTTTTTTTTCTTTCATGACTATGTATAGAGCTACAAATAAAATAAATTTCTAAATCGTATTTTTAAAAAAGAAATCATAAACAAATCTTAAATCATAAATCCTAATATTATAAAAAAAATATAAATATAAAATCTTCCAAAAATATTTAAGTATATTATTCTCAACAATCGTTGAATTGACAATATTTTGAGATCAACTATTAAGTGCTAGCTATGTAACAATTGATCTTCCAGAAAAATATATAATAATTAAATATATGTATAACAACTTTTTATTTGCCTTATTTCTTAAAATAATAAACAACAAGAAACAACAACATAGCTTCAAAGTAAAAAAAAAAAAAAAACAGAAACACAAATAAATCTAACTGAAAAATGAAATGAGATTTTGAGAGAAAGAGAGATTTGTGAGAGAAAATGAAGATTAAGACGAACATGAGTTTTTATGAGAGGAAATGAGGAATGGAACGAACCGAGGGAGAGTTTGTGGCCGCCGATCTGTCTATGAGAGTGTTGCAATGCTAGCTAGGGTTAAGAATGTGAGAGAATGAACATGGCTTTTTAAAGAAAAACTTAGGGTTTGGTATGAGCCAAAATAACTTTGGGTTTAGGCAAAAGAAATTGGGCTTGATTGTGTAATATCTATTATTTAATGAAGATTTCTCTTTCCACCCTCCATGTCTCTTTTTCACCCCCAAGATTTCCATTTATACCCTCGAAAAAACTTCGGTGAACACGAACCGAAGTTATAAACGGTTGAAAACACATGTTTTTCGATATCGAAAAACTTCGTTAAATGAAAACCGATGTTTTGGGGGGTAAAATTGGACTTTGGGGGGTGAAAAAGAGACGTAGGGGTGGGAAGATAAATCTTCTTATTTAATATTAAATTTGATTTGGGTTCCGAGGGTTAGAATCACCCAACTGGACTCGGTCGCGGTTCCCCTATAATACCTTATTTTTACCCTTATCCAACTTGTTGGACCGTAGAAAATTGACCCATTGGTGTTAAACCTGTTCGGTTCGGATGGGTATATGCGATTAGGAATACCATAGTAAATGGATCTATAAACCTTTGGTTCTAACCACTATAGTGGTAATCCTTAGACGAAAAACAAAGTAGAAACGGATGATGAGCACCCGTTGACTTGTAGTTCTTTCTCATTTAGGACTTTTTATGCCCTTTAAATATTCTTCAGATTGGGATAATAACCTATAGAGGGATGACCAATTATGATTTTCATCTATACAATCATAATCTGTGGACGCTTTTCTAAGCAATCTCTATATATATAATTTGAGAACCATTTTTCAAAGACCTATGTACATGTGGCATTCTCACATCGATTCTTCTCTCATATTGTTTTAGCAATAAATGAATTAAATGAATTTTTGAAGCTTTGAAAAAAACATTAAAAAGGCTGGTCAAATATATTCTCCTCACAATTTACTCCCATAATAAATTTTGAATTTCAAATAAATGAATTAAATGAAAATCTGATGTGTTAAAGGAATTGACATTTATTGTCAAAAACAAAAAAGGAATTGGCATTTAAAGGAATATTGACATTTTATTTGACATTGTTTTCAAATTTCAAAAAATTAATTAATTGTGAATTGCCATGATTTCTTCCTAACTTGGCCATATAAGGCATGGTGATGGAACAACTTTACACAGTACTAACACGTTAATTTTTTTACATTCTTCTCCTATTGCATTTAATGGCAAAAATCAATTTTTCGTTGAAAAAGAAAAAGAAATGCATGATATCTTTTCAAAGTTAAATTGAATTGTTTTACAGTTCTATATATCCATGTTATTTGTTGTCCATTCTTTGCTTTCATAATTTTTTTACATTTTTTTGATCTAGGTGGTACCGTGGTACTATGGCGAGGAAGCTACGTACTCACAGGCGTTTTAACATGGTATATATCAAATATATTTGCTTTCATTTTATATTTATATATTCTTCTATATTTTTTAGGTTACTTTTATTCTTCTATATTTATTTGTGTTTTTTATTATTTTGTATTTTTTTGTGTTGCTTTAGTCCTCTGGCTTACTAAGAATATTTGTCGAGATCAAATCATGCTTGAAAAAAAATAATAAGTAGAGTTAATCGAAATTCATGGAAAGATAAAAAATTACAACTTTATTTATTTAATTTTTTTAGTGTTGATCATTACACTAGCAACTAATATCCCAATTGTAATTGTGATTTTTTTTTCTTTTTGGTTCCATTTGTGAATTTTGTTGGTTACGCATCAGTTTCATAAATTGTACCGTTACATTATTTGTAGATAGGTAATACAAGACGATAGCTATTGTATAATTTTATTCGATACTCTATTCTTTGATAAATGCTAATAGAAAGGTGCAATAGTATTTGAAGAATCTTTATAAAATATTCTCTTTGTATGTGAGAAAACTATACCACAATAATATAAAATGATATTTGTTTAGTTTTATACTACCAAATCATTCTCTTCTATAATTTTTTTTTGTCTTTATTTTTTTATACAAAGTTAAATTATTTTGCCTTCTATTTTGATGTTATTTTTAGATTTTTAGATGACGAAGAAAGATCAAAACAATATTCATTCTTCACATATGGTCCAAGACAAGAAAAAAAGGATGAAAGACGTTAAAATCATCAACAAAGGAATGAGATATCAAATTTGACATCTTCAAGAAAAATATAGATAATTTTTTTGTTGAAATGGTTCACTCTTTTATGCCTATTATGTTTTAAAAAAATAAAGTGAATGTGCACCATAGGATATACTACTTTTATTTTTTGTTTAATTACGTTGTATACTATTAGATCATACTCCTTCTATATTTCATTTTTTGTCTTTGTTTTGATTCAAAATTAAATCATTTTGCCCTCTGATCTGTTTTGATGTTATTTTTAGACGAGTTAAAAGATCAAAACAATATTTTTTCAATATTCTTTGATAAGATGGGGAAAATGGTTGAAAGACGTCAAGATCACGAAAAAAAAAATGTGATGCCAAATTAACCATCTTAGATAAAAATATTAAAAAAAAAAAAAATGATTACAATGAGTCAATTTTTTATGTCTATTATGTTAAAAAACAAAATCTAAGTGATTGTGCACCGTAGTGCACCATAGGTTACAGAACAAATAGGAAAAGGAAAAATAATGTTGCAAATCGGCAATGAAAAATGTGGGATCATGAATAAAGGAAAAGGAAAAATAAATCTTCCTAAGCACAAAAAACACGGGGTTATATTTCTTATTTTTGTATGTGGGTGTTAATTTTAAATTTCATAATTAAGCAATGATCATAATTGTAGATTCATTTAAATATTTTGTATTTATTTATAAAAATTTATGTTGTACTATATCACACTCTATCACATGAAAAAATTAAATAACATAAAAATGTGCAGCTTGCGTTTGATCTATATTTCACTTATACACATCATTATTTTTTTTTTTGACAAATCTTATACACATCATTATATTACACATTGAACTAAACTTTGAAATTTGTAACTCATGCAACGCTCATAAAACTGGAAACCTATTTTTTTATTAAATATATTTATCGATACATATGTTTATACTCACACATATTAATTCAAATGACTATTTAGTTTTTTTGTCTTTTTGTAATTTCTACGTGAACTTATATTTATGTTAATATATATTAATATGAAGACCCTTTTTTTAAATTTTTTTTTATGAAATCTATATTTTTACTCATATTAATATGAGGACTAATTTTCGTAATTACTATATAAACTTATTTTTTTTCATATATAAATAAAATATATGGGATCTAATTTATTTTTGTAGTTTATACAGTAGTTTATATTTGTACTCATATATTAATACAAAAGTCTTTTTTTAACAAAAATTTCTATATGTGGCCTATATTTCAACTCATACATTAATACGGGGGGTCTATTTTTTATTGTAATTTCTACGGAAATATATATTTCTACTCATGCATTAATACGAATGACTTTTTTTAATAATTTATATTTAGATCTATATTTCAACTCATATATTAATATGCAGACCTATTTATTTTATAATATTTATGAAATCTATATATTTAGCCATACATTGATAAGGAGACTATTATTTTAAAAATTTCGACGGGAATATGTATTTCTACTTAAAAATTAATACGGAAATCAATTTTTTTGTTATTTATATTGTAGTCAATATTTTTACTCAAATATTGATACAAAGACCTTTTTTTAAAACCATATCCACCTCAAAGTCTTTTTACGAAGCCTCAAGTGTCTTACAGATATCTCATAGAGAAATTATTTTCAATCAAATTTATAATTCTTTTAGTGGAAATTAATAGAAACAACAACTATGATAAATTTTTAATTTGATAAATTAAAAATACCAATATAGGAATCTTTCGTAAGAAAATCAATTACACTATACATAAATTTTACATTTAGTTTTTATCACATAGTGTTATTTTAATTATTAAATTATATAAGAAGATAAATATTTATGAAGTTGTCATTAGTTATCTTTCATTACCAATTAAAATTTATTTTTCAGTTTAAATTAAAATATATTAAAAATATACTCCCTCTGATCCTATATATAAGAAAAGTTTTACTTTTTAAGTTCATTGTAAAATTATTGTATTTAGACAATAATATATTACAAATACATTCATTTTATAATGAACCTAAAAAGTAAAACTTTTTCCGGAGAGAGTATTATTTATATGTCAATATACAAATATATTTTTATCCGTGCTTGTCACGGGTCTGGATGCTAGTTATGTACACATGAGACTCCTAAAAAGACCATTTCATTTCGGCATTTTGAACATAAAATGTCATTATTATTTTATTATTATTATTATTAAGTCAATTTCATTTATGTCATATTAATGCTAATTAGTATAATATATTGATGTTGGTTAATTGTATACTTGATTGAAGTTTTTGAAATTACACGTAATTATGATTTACATTTAATATTGAAATACGATAAAAATCATATTATTTTAGACAATTTATGATTTCATTGACCGGTTAGCATCAATTAAAATCATATATGGTAAATCAAATATTTCAAAATATAAATGTATATTAATATTAATTTTGTATCATGTAAGTAAAAGAAAAAAGGGCCACTAAACTACTCTCACCTAGCAATATGTGAAAGTAAGTTAGCAACCTGCTTCAAAAAAGTTAGCAACCCTACTTCGAAGCCAATTATATCTATACATAAATACATCAATTAAAATCTATACCTTTTATAAATTTGTATTTTATTCTAGTTTTAAACAAAATATTAAAAACATATTTTCTTAATTTTAGTAATCCTACTTTTTTTTTTTCTTTCAAAGTTATCTCATCAAATTAACAACGATGTCCTTTCTTTCATTGCTAATTCTCATCAAATTAACAACAATGCCCTTTCTTTCATTGCTAATTCTTGGTGACATCCCTCCAAACCAAGGACCATAGAAGCTACCACAACCACTTAATGATAAAGTTCACTAAAATGGAAAAATTAAAACAAACCACTGTTATGATAAAGTTCACTAAAATTTCCGATGGATAAAATGATATAGTTGAAAAACTGCTTTGTAATTTTTTTTTTTATTTTTAAAAAAACAAAATTTGATCAAATTTACAACAATATCCCTTATTTAAAGCAGTTAATTTAACAAAGATTGGATTTTCAGTAAAAACCATGTGGGAGTAGGGTTGCTAACTTACTCCCACATGTTTTTAGATCGGAGTAGGTTAACAACCCAAGAAAAAAAAAGTCCATTGTGTACCCTATAATTAAGAAAAAATATATTAATTAAGACAAAATAATATCTATTTAAATTGTGTATCCCGTAATTAAGAAAAAATCAATTAAGACAAAACTGTATCAATTTAAATCATAAATGACAAATCAAATATTTAGAAATATTAATGGACGATAATTTGAGCAATTAATGATTTTACATATACAAATCAACGTTTTGTGACTCCTACGATTATGAGGGTGGGGAGTGATCGCTATGTACGAGGCACCTATAGATAATTAATGATTTTACATATACAAATCAACGTTTTGTGACTCCTACGATTACGTGGGCGGGGAGTGATCGCTATGTACGAGGCACCTATAGATAATGAGCAGCACCTAGCAGCTTGCAGTCATAAGAGAGCACATGAACGAGCTGAATTCACATTGGAATGGGAGGGATCATGAGACTGTGTAGGTATAGGACTGCATAGTTGAAGAAAGATTTATAAGAATTAATTTGCAATACCTATATTAAGAAGATGCATCTTCTTTTTTGATAGCACATTCCATAAGAACTCTACGGTTAAACATGCTTGACTTGGATACACAATGGCTCCCAAAAATCATATGTGGTACAAATGATCATCTCATCCTCTGGATAACATAGAAGATCAAAAAGTCAAAGTCAACATTTGTCATCCTTTATATATCTGTTGGACTTTCGTGCTCATCTCTGTTGATCAAAGGAATGATCATACATCAAAGAATGTTTGCTTACAATAGTCTATTAGCACTTCCTTATTAAATTTGTTAGCTATTTTGAAGTCTTTCTCTGGACTTGAACCATAAGCTGACATCAGTTTGTCAAGGCTGTTAACATTCATCTCACCATTTTATTAGTTTATGTTGTCTGGACAATTTCATTAAAAAAAGAATATGTTTAAGCTTATTTGGCTGGACAATTTCACATTGAAAAACCATATAGCCCTTTGAATTTGTTCCTCAGACTTGAGATTTCTATGTCTGAGGAAGGTAACATATTTTTTCAAAATAAGTTTGAACTAAGCTTCTTGATCATGAAAATCTTCTAGGCTGTATGTCAACCAACAATCCAAAGCTACCCAATTTGAAAATGTCCAAAGATGATGTTGTGACATAAAGAAAATGTCAACAAACATAGATAATTCATTTATTCCAGAGTCAGAAATTTGATACATAAATATATAGAGCAGACTTATAGCTAATTACATGACTTGTTATTTAGATAGACTATAGCCAGTTCCGCGAGTAGCAAAAGTGCATTCACGCGTTACATTTACAACTTGAAGGGCTCCAAGGAAGAGCTCCCATCAAGGCCTTTTGCATAATAATGTGCCAAGAAATCTTTTATGGTAATGTCTTTGTAGATTGGCGGGTTTTCTTCAGAAAGCAGTTCCTTAATAGGACCATAAATCTTTGACGTACCGTCAATTGGGTCAGGAGAATTCACAAAGAAGCTTGCTACAGAAATTCGGGGGCCTATTTTTTGCGATAAGACTCGGTGGTAAACACTTACAAACCTGTCATTTGTGATAAGCTGCAAGAGTATACAAAATTGATAAAACATTTACAACAAATTTTCAATGACGAACCAATCAATCATTATTTTTTTTCAGTAATGATTTCTAGCCAGCATTCAAGTTCACTACAATCACATTCTAAGATTACAGAAGTTTTTAATACACAATTACACATGGTTATTAATATTTAAAATCTTGGACTCAATTTATTAAGATTATATATGGAATCTTTTCTGTTTTTTTCATAATTGTTAAGATTATTATATTCTTAGCATGATACTGTATTTTAACGATACAATGATTATGTACCAGTAGACATAATGGCTGGTAGACAAAGAAACCATAAGGAAGTGTCATTATTTTCTCTGCAAATAACAAAGAAAATTGATGACTAATATTTAATTGTAGCTATCCAACAAGAAAAAGTCTAATATAATATAATATTTGAGCATAGTGATAAATCTTATGGCATATTTAACACATTTGATAATTTAAGTAAACTTTTCCACATCAAGGTAGACTTTCTCCAGGCCCTACTCAGTTTTGAATTTTCGGGCTGCCATGACATATTTTAAACTTTGATGTGATGCCTTATTAAAATTAGTGGTCTAACAAAAATATAAAAAATAACTATAACAAGCAAGGATAAACTTCATTCTTTAAGGTAAAAAAATCTAAAAATCAGTTACTTAACATAATTTGTTGGTAGACCTAAAGCAAGAGATATGATAGGACTATATTAAGCTTTGCCTTGGAACATTTACCTGTAGAAGATCTCCGATGTTTACAACAAGAGCTCCATGTACCGGAGGAACGTTAACCCATTTATCGTCGTGAAGAACTTGAAGACCACCAAGTTGGTCTTGTAGAAGTAATGTCATGAAGTTACTATCAGTATGCTTAGTAGTGCCCATGGTTAATTCAGGTTCAGGACATGATGGATAGCAGTGACCCAAAATAAAGAGTCCTTCAGCACAATTCAATTCTTTGAGGTAAGAAGGGTTAAGTCCTAGTGCCTCTGACAACAACTCAAAGATTGTGAAACCCAAATCCTTTATTTTTTGTGAATATTCAATCACAATATCTCTGCAAGTATGCAATCAACTCATCAATAACTATAACAATTCAAATGGACATGATTTGTAATTAATAACCACTTTTGATCATGATTACATGCCATATGATGTAACATTTGTGAAATCTAGGAAACTAGATTGCACCATATTTAATAGAAAACTTGCAAGGCCAACCCAAGTAGTTCTTCTATTTATAGCAAAAGTGTTACATTATAAATCAAGGGTTAACTATATTTAGTTACACGAAATAGGAAAGCATCAATGTTAAATCGCTCAAGTTTTAAAAGCAGTTTTTTTGGTCTTAACTCTCTGGTTCCCAGGGGGAAGGAGCCCCAATAATCTGAATTTGGTTGGAAGGTAAATAAAGTTTGGCCAATGATTGATGTGGTCAGGATTCGAACTCTGATTCTTCCGAACAATTCGTCGAATTACAAGGTTTCCTTAGTTTTCTAAAATGTAGAATCGTGGTCCTAAGCTCAACTTTAGTGAATCCGTGCTCTCAAATCTGATGGATCTAAACCTCATCAACTACCACCGACAAATTTGAGTTCATGGCCCATGCTTTTCGGAAAACATGGCTCAAATAGATACCATTTAAGTTTTAAGCCTAAAAGTAAACATTATCTATTTTTGAACATTAGAAACATGTATAACCAATGCCTAGACAGACAATAAAATCTGATTAAGATTTAGAGAGTTCATACCTGCATATTGGTGGCACTTCATCTGGTTTGAATGGATGAGGAGAAACAGCAAAACCAAATGTATCTCTCCAATTAGCAGCTTTTCCACTAAACAAGTGTACATTAGAATAGTACATAACTTTTTTCTTTAAATCACGTGAGTAAAACTCTTTTCTAACATCAGCATCTAGCTCATGAAAGCTACGGATTCCATCAATCATTTCATCCAGGACAGTAACAGGAATTCCATGATTAATCACCTGAAAAAATCCCCACTCATGGCATGCACTTCGAATTTGGTTAATTACCTCAACGCGCAGAGCTGGATTGATGCGTAGGTCTTTGAGGTCTACGACGGGAACACTCAACTTGGAGTCACTGCCTGAGTTTTCGATGATGTCCAACTTCCCAGTGTGGAACATGCGTGGAACCTTCAACACCCCAGACTCAACCAAACCATTGACACCGGCTTTTGAATCATCAAAAGCTTTCACTTCAGCATTTCGATCATAAGTGGCTTCCTCTAATTGGTTTGTGTTTTTTACCACCATATTGCGAGAGGAAAACAACACCAGAATAGCAGTGTTTTCTGACTCTAATTAGAGAAGACAAAACATTAAAATAGAAGGGGCAGCGAAGACCGATTCAAGTCAACTAAAGAAACAAGTATGATTGTTTTCTCTATTCCGCACGCAACCAACATGACTTTGATTGTGGAATATAAACATAAAATAATGAGAACCCCAATTCATTAAAAACAGAATAAAAACGTGATAATTTTAGTGATATATGTATAATGTAACCACCACCGGCCCACTGGACCGCGTTGGAGGTTCAGTTTTGGCATCAAGTGTGAATCTTAATCTCCAACAATGAAGCAGCTAAAATTTTCAATCAAAGCACCCAAAGTCAAGAAACTTGGCGAAGGGATCAACACAAACACATTACCAACAATCACTGAATGTGCAATACAATAACAAAGAAACAAATCTAAATTTTACAAAATGTTGAAACCCTATAAAACTATTTGAATGAAATGCTTAGCATAACCGAATAAAAACAATTTCCAAAATGAGGAATTTCCAATAATTGACTTGAATGAAAAAGGAAACAGTTAGCTGATCAATGGGGACATCGTCGTCATCTTCATCGGAAGCGTTGCTGTCTCCATTGGATGATGCAATTATTTTCATGTTTTGTAAATATTATAAAGTCTGAGGATCAAATAGCAATTACTATAACATTAACACAAGGCTTAAACATCATTTTCGTTCCTGTAAGTTCATAATTTTTTGGTTTTAATCCCTGTATTTTTTTTTTGCAAATTAATCCCTGCATGTGCAAATCATTTTGATTTTAGTCCCTAAAGCTAAAATCCGCAGGAAAATCTGTAGGAAAATACGCTGGTTTCATGCGAATTTACCTACGGATTTTGATTTTAAGGCATTAAAACCAAAATATTTAAACATACAAAGACTAATTTACAACAAAAAGAGATATAGGGACTAAAACCAAAAAATCGCAAACCTACAGAAATGAAAATAATATTTAAACCTTAACACAATTAACACAGTAGTGAGCATTATACTACTCTCTCCACTTTATTTATAAGAGTTAGTTTGACAAAACACGAGTTTTAAGAAAATTGGTTTTAGTATTAAATTGCTTGACAAATTATACTACCTTGTCCCTAAATATAAAACCCTCTTTAGATTTGTCTTTGTCCCCTTTTTTTAAGATCCTTTTCAAATTTTCAACGGCATTAATTTATTTTTTACCAACATACCCTTAATCAAAGTGCATCTTTTTCTTTAATCTGTAATAAATAAAATAATTTTGAAAAACAAAAAATAATTTTCTTTCTTAAAGGATAAAATTGTAAAAACAATATTTTTTTTAGTTTACAATGTTGCCAATGAGGATCAAACCTTTGATCTCATGAATACTACAAACTCCTCGCCACTAAGACCAAAGAGTGGCTTGTAAAAACAATATTAATTGTCAATAAATTTAATATCAACTACTCATCTCTATATATATAAAATGTGAACCTTTTTTCAAAGTAAGTGTACATATGGCAGCCTCTAAGCCATTCTTCTCCCATATTGTTTTGGCAATTAATATATTAAATACTAAATGATTTTGTTGATTTTTTTTGGCACTATTCCTCAATGTAATAAATCCGTTTTTGGAAAAAAACAAATATCCCACAATCAAAGAATATATTTAATACTACTTGACCAAATAAAAAAATAATAATGGTTTATAAATCCATGCTTGAAAAAAACAAATTTCCCACAATCAAATAATATATTTTAATTCCTCTTTTTATATTCACTAATCTGTGTTTGAAAAAAAAAATTTCCCAATAACTAATGATATCAACGATTGAAAAAATAAAATTATAAATCACTAATCCGTGCTTGAAAAAATTAGCTAATCAAAGAATATATTTAATACTACTTGACCAAATAATTTTTTTTTAATGGTTTATAAATCCATGCTTGGAAAAAAACAAATTTCCCACAATCAAATAATATATTTTAATTCCTCTTTTTATATTCACTAATCCGTGCTTGAAAAAAACAAATTTTCCAATAACCAATGATACCAACGATTGAAAAAATAAAATTATAAATCACTAATCCGTGCTTGAAAAAATTAGCTAATTAAAATTATTCGTGTTTAAAAAAATTTAGCTAATTACTATATTAAATACTAAATGATTTTGTTGATTTTTTTTTGCACTATTCCTCAATGTAATAAATCCGTGTTTGGAAAAAACAAATATCCCACAATCAAAGATTCTTAATCTTAATACTATACAAATGAGACAAATTTTATAAGTTCTCATTAAATGCTTGCCTTCACCACATTGTTTCTTATAATTTTGTATTTAATTTTGCATTATTAAGGAAACAATTCAATAAAGGAAACAATTCAAATAAAAGAAATAATTCAAATTATAATTAAAAAGTATGATTAAAATATTCAAATTATTATTGTTTTCAACTTCAAATAATTTTATTTTTCGTACACGATTAAAATAAAAATAATACTAGGACCAAATAAATAAATAATATTATAAATAAATTTTCTTGCATGATTTGTTTACTAGAAAAATTCATTTTAATTAAATAGATTATTTTAAAGAAAACATATTTTGATGCATGTTTTAAAACAATAAAGAAAAACTTTATTTTTTCAATAAAATCTAATAAGTCTAAAAAATGAAAGAATTTGTAATGCCCCAACTAAATTATCTAGAATATTTAGTCGGAACATAAAAAACTGGAATCTGAGTACATTAATTAAAATAAATATAACTGAATACTACAATATCATTAAGATATTATTATAATGTTCAATACAAACATCGGGAAGTGTTGATAACAGAATAACAAGCTAATCTAAAACAAGGAAGAAGAATAAATCTTCTAAGCTGACAATCCAAGCACAGCTCCAATCATCAGATCCAACCTGGTCCCTGCTCCGGAATAACCTGTTTTACCTATATCGAAAAGGGAGGGAGTTCTGCGTAAACAGCCCCTGTGTTTCAATTTTTTTCACATTTTTTTCAAATTAATCACCTACAATCCTCAACTTAAATCAATGCAATAATATTATAAACATAAAATACGACAGTTTGGAGGAGAAATTGGGTGTTATTTCTCCTCACACATATTTTCCCTAAATTTCCCTAATGTTTGCATGCAATTGGTTAATGGGGAAAAATTATCTAAACTACCTAAGCACCCACCTGATGAGGTTAACTCAGAAGCTTTGAACCTGTTATGACCTCTGCTACAGCTACTCAGACTTTCCCACGAGAATTGACTTGAGCTTCAAACTTGAGCTCATGAGTTAAGATGAAAAAGAATGGATTTGTAAGCTACTAAGATCAATGAAATGGAATATTCTTCACAGAGATTGAGGTGGGTCAGGAAAAGAGTTAGGAATGACTTACCACGGGTTTAAACATGGCTACAGGTGAGGGAATACACATGCATCAACATGTGCTGCTCTGCTGAGCTCGCTGCGGCGAGTACCATAACTCGCTGAGGCGAGTTACACGAATTTGGGAAAAACAGTTCTGTTGCTTGCTGCTGCAACTCCCACCTCCATCACTTAATTCTAGACGTTCTTCCAGACATCCATGGTGGTTTTTCTCATGCATGCAACAGCAGTACAGTAAGTATTTTGAATTGGGTTTGCATGTGTTCCAAGTTGGTTAGAAAGTAAGTGAATTGGTATGGTTGTTGTTGTTGTGTTCTAATTTGACAAGAAAGGGAGGAAGTTTCAGAGAAATTCTTTGCCTGATGCTGCATGTGATAACAAGCTTGGAAGATAGGAGATTATTTGATGTATTGCATGTAGTATAAATACATAACAAGATGTGATGTGAGGGAAATAAAGACTTGAAGCTTTATGATTGTTGTTTATGCGTGGGAGAGAAGAGAAAATGAAAGTATTGGTTTCTACTTTTTCTGTTTTGCTGAAGTGTTGTTTTGAGAAAGTGAATGAAATGGAAGCTACTTAACACTCTTTGCATGTAATTATATTTTGAACAATGGAATTGGTGAGGTGTTGTGTTGTGGTGGAAAGGGATAGTGAGTCATGAGATGAGGTGTCTCTAGGAGAAGGAGTATGAGCTTGAGTGGAAAATGAGAGGGAAGGATTGTTTCTTAGAGTTAATTAAACCACAAGTGAGAAATAGTTGCACTAGTGTATAGTTTAGTTTCAAATAGAACTCCTAATTTTCACACGTAATACACTTAATTCTCCAGGTATAATTAATTAATCACCTCTAATTAATCTTTGAATTATTAGACAAGCTCTAATTAAATTAATTAGATAATTGGAAGAGTGGGATGTTACAGAATTTGTAAAATATATATTATAAAATAATTTATATTAATCTCTCACTAATATATAACATAAAATATTATGTCTCTATGAAAAATAAAAATAAATATTTTGTCAAAGTTATATAAAAAAAAAGATAATTGTCAAAAAACTACATAAAATAAATAATTCAAAAAAGTATATTATAAAATATTTTATATTAATTTTCGTCCATAACCTAACAAAATCAATTCTTTTAAATTAATAGAAATAAATAAACAACTATTTAAAAAATGTTTATAGTTCAAGTGATATGATTTAAAATGATAACGTAGTATATCATTAATATATATTCACATTTAAATAATTAAAATTTAAAAATAAATAAAAATATCTCACTAATATTTTATACGGATATAGATTATAAAATATTTAATATTATTTTCCGTGCATGATCCATTTAAATTGATTTTTCTGTTTTTTTAGTGAATTAATATAAATAAATGACTTTAAAAAAATTTGGTCAATTAGCCTAACTTAAAATTAATAAATTATTCAACTTTTATTTTGGCATTGCATTATGAGTATTTACTTATTAGATTCTTAAAAAACAATAACATTATGAGCATTAAAATTTTTATCAGATTCTTTGCCTTTTTTTTTGACAAACATCACATTCTTTGCTTCTTCTTTCAAAAAGTTGTGTGTTTGATTGTTGATTTTCTTTAAAATTTTATGCATTGGGTAAACCCAAATATTCAGATATTATCAAATAGTTTAAGAAAAAAAAATTTATTTACGAAATTTAAATTTAAAAAAATGTTTTTTCTTATTAATTAAATAAGTATTAATAGTTTGAATTTTGAAACATAAATTTTTCTTTATCAAATAATGATATGAAAACTTAATATTTTATAGGGTCCCATAAATTTACATTTATATGCTCACGTAGAAAGAATAAGTGGTTCATGTTCCCATTTTTAAATTTATATAGGGTCCCTTAATATATTGCTTCATATTTGATTGATTGTATAAAAATATGAAATACGCCTTACATTTATTTATATGCATTTTTTCATAATTTCATAATTTTTCCATAATATAGAATAAAGTATTTCTTATTTCATAAAATATTTTAAAATAAAAAATGGAATCAATATATTTGTCTTTAATGTGTTTAATTGTATATTAAAGATAAAATTACTTATATGTCCACTTTTTCTCTCTATATATAATGTTTGTGTGAACACTACATCTCACAATTTTCTAACTCTTTTATCTTTAGTTATTTTCTTTTTATCATCTGTTTATATTTTTATTTGTTATTTATTCTTTAGTTACTATTACAATTCTTTTTGATTCAAATATGTTTTTCTTCTTGTCTCAATTGTGATTGTTATGTAGTATACCCTATTATGTAATCCAAAATTACTTTCTTATTTCAGGATATGAGAGATCTTATTCTTAACTTGATGGTCATGTTGTGGAAGTTATAAAAAAAATGTTAGCGGATGAATATACACACAGTGAGTAGTTTTGGAGCAAGTTTCATATCAATGAGAATTTTATCTTTTTTTATTTATTTATTTAAATTTTTTGCAGATCTTATTAATGATGTCGATAAGAAGTAACTTTCAACTTTAATTTTTATGATTTATTTATCATAAATTCGGATTCATTAGTCTACCATTCTTCTCAAATTTGTTCTTTGTTTATTTGTGTATGGAGTTGCCCATTTCAACTGTGCAATATACAAGGAATAATTTTTGTAATGTAGTTTATTTTATTTACTCAATGTAATATACATTGTTATGTTTTTTACTTTACTTTATATCATAGCATATAATTATGGAAGCAAGATCCATTTGTGATCATCACACAAACATTTGGTTCTACAAAAATCATCATTTTTATCTTTATAATATTTAAATGGGGTCTATTTATTACCAAAAAAAATAAAAATGGGGTCTATTTTCTAAAAACCTATTAAATGCTCCTATACACATGGCTTGCACCATAGAACTCCTTGAAAAAACATATTCATTGCATCGATTAAAAAGGAAATAGTTCAAATTTAAATATAAAAAATAATACGCAACCATATATATATATATGTGTGTGTGTGTGTGTAAATAAAAATAAAAATAAAAATAAATACTTATTTAATAGAAACAATAACATCTCACTAATATATAACATAAATAAATTAATAGATTATACAATAATTTGTATTAAGTTTCGTGCATGGTCTATCAAAAATAATTTTTTTAATGACTTGAAATAATTAATTAATTTTGTTTATATATATATATATATATATATATATATATTTTAAAACCTATAACCGTTTTATATATCTCATAAAAATAAGAAAATCAGAAATTCTTTTTCTTAAAATTATTTTCATATAATTTTTTTTTTTTGGTGAACTAAGAGTATAATGACATCAAAGAGCCTAGAAGGCATTCCAACTAGGTTGGCACCCCTTGTAGACTCTAATCCTGTGCCAAGTACTCATATATATATATATATATATATATATAAAGAGAAAAAATATGTACAAGAATGGGGGGGCAGCACCAAACCCATTAAACAAGAAGCAATGTAAGAACAAAAGACATCAGACTAGAGTCTAATCAAGATTCTCTAAAGAAAGTAAAACCATAACGGTCAAGCATGAAATCAAAATAAATAAAACTAGGTGAGGACGTCCACCAAAAGAATGAGGTGGCCACGCGCCGCCAATTTGTCTGCGCAAGAATTACCTTCCCGATAAACATGGGAGAAGAGGAGGTGCATATGATGAGTGAAACAATTATGCCAACGATTCCGAAGATCCCAAGGAACAATAGAGAATTCCTTAGTAGCTTGAACCGCCACCTGAGAGTCGCTTTCCACCCCTAGGTAAAACCAACCTCACCGCTGGGCGTTCTCAATAGCCAAAATAATTGCCATTAATTCTGCGTGCAATTAATTAAGGAGGAACTCATCTTAATAGCCGCACGGACCTAATGGCACCATGAATCGAAACTTTTGCATTATTAAACTGAATGGAGCCGACAGAAACTTTGAAGGGCAATCTGAGAAGGAGCATTGCCAACACCCCGAATATTCCAGAATCTTCATTGGGAAGAGGAGGGAAGAGGACCCTTTGAACGGGTGTGGTGATTACCGGTGCTATGCACAAGCCTCAACTGCTTTTTACGAGCCTTAGAGACATATGGAGTAAAAGGCGCATCTTCAGAGAGTGCCTCGTAAGCTCTAGCCAACCATGCTTGTTTCAAAATTTCCGAATCATCAACAACAACTTGCTGCAAAGGAGTATCTAGAGCAACATCCATTGTAGAATCAACAACAACCATATCCTCATCATGTGTAGTATTACCAACAGGGTCTGTAGCATTACAAACAAGAGTGTCAGTAGCCTTTCCCTCATCTACATGTGTAGAATTAACTTGCAGAGTTTGCACTTGAGGGTTAACAGTCGTGCCGTCCTCAACCACGAAACAAGGCACGCCCTCATCCTCTTCATCATCATCATCATCATCAATGGAAACATGATCACAACCCTGAGGAGCAGCCCCATTATTATTTTTATCCTCTGCAGGTTCAAGAACACCACTGGTAGCAGGCTTTAACTCTTCACAGAACGACAAATTTAATTCAACAGTAGGTGCAGCAGGCCCCGCGCGTCCAACCGCGTCCAAGTCATGCTGCGCAGGCAGGCTTGGTTTTGAGGCAACGCGTCCGATCGCGCGCGCAGGGGGCAGGCCAGATTCCTTGGCCGTCTGCAGAAACGTAACATCCCTCAGTGGGTTATCGTCAAGAGCTTCAATGATATTCTGCAGTAAGGGAGCAGTCGGGATCATATGCAGCACCGATAGTTTCTTGGAAGGCTTAGGAAAATTAACAGGCTTGCTCAACATATCAGAATCTTTGACAGAATAAGTCGGTTTCCTAACCACCGCCGTATTCTTGACAGGAGCAGAATCAACCGGGTGCAGCTTTCGACAAGAAGCAAGGTCGTGCCCTATAGCGGTACAGTGGGGGCAAAACAGCGGCAAAGGTTCATATACGACTTCAACCTTGAATTCATAACCATCGCGTTCAACCGTGATTTCATCAAACAAACGACGAGACAAATCGATATCAACCAATACACGCGCATAATGACCAAAGGCCCGTCGAGTTGTGGAATCATCCAAAGTGAGCGGCGTTCCCACCGCGCTAGCAATCTCAAACAACGTACGTTGCCGCCAATACTCTTGGGGTAATTTCATAATCCTAATCCAAATTTGAGCATGGGTTTGTCTCGGAGCATGAGTGTTAAAATCGTTCGTCCACTTTGACAATCGCAAGATCCCCGGTTTGAGGTTAATGGATCCCATCGACCATGCTAGACGCATGTCCTCATAAGAGGTAAACTGAAATTCATAGAAACCCCTCCCCAGAGACACTAAGTGCCACAGACAACTAGGGTTCCACAACACTGTCAGTTTCGCTTTTAAATCCCTAGCCGTCAATGGTCGATCACCTTTGTTGAACATTAATCGACCATGGAGATTACGTTTGCATTCATTGAGACCCTTTTCATATTCTGATTGAGTGATTTTGATGTGCAAAGAGTCGCCTTTGATCGCCGGAAGAGGAAGCTGACTAACCAGAACTTCGCACGAAGTATGGAGGACTTGGGCAAAAGAACGCCCTTGTTGAGGAGAAGAAGCAGGCGGTTTGGGAGGAGGAGGAGGACTGGCCAAGCATGGCCAGCTGCATATGGAAGACATGAGTGTGCCCTAGCAGAGCATCTCAATTTTTTTTAATAAAATGCAAGCTCAACTATTTTCAAATGAATTTATTTTCATATAATATACATCTACAAAAAAATTAAGAAATTAATTTGTTTATTTTTATCAACTATTTTTAATTAATAAATTCCTCAAGTTTTATTTTGGTACTACATTAAGAGAATTTAATTCTTTCATATTTTATGAGATTCTTGATTAACTTATTTTTTTCAATAAATTAATAGCAATAATTTGATTGTGATTTTATGAGATCTTTGACTTCTTTTAAAAATTTGTTTATTGATCAATGACTTCCTATAAAAGTTTTTAGATTATTTATGATAAAATAAACTAAAAAAAGTCCAATATTGGCTTCCTATAATTTACTATTTTAGTTTCGGTAGCTTTCAATTTATTAGTTTCTTCTTACACAATATTCTTTTTTTTTTTTTTGTGAGACACAAAATTCATTTTATTAGTTCACAACATTTGTTTTCATGATATTTACTTTTTTATTGAAACATTTTTGGCACTACAATTTTTTATACAAAAAGAATAATATAAGAATAAGAATCTTAAAATAAATTTTAAAAAAAAAAACAGGGATGAGCTTAGTTGTATTATATAAATATGAATTTTTTAATTACATGAATATAAATACATTAGATGATAATAAATGCCAATAAATTCTAATTCAATGTTCTTTCTTTTTATCAATCACATTTAATTTTCCTTCCTATTATATATTCATGTACATGTACATATGCTTATGAGACAATATGATTTCCCTATATCTAGGATGCATCCTGATCCTATTGTTTCATGCACCATTTCATATATATATATATATATATATATATGGAAAATTCTAACATGTATGGTGGACCATTCATAAAAAATCCTATAACGAATACGAATTTTACAAAATCCACCGTTGGATTGAAAGTTTATATCGTATAGATCATCTATAGAAAATTTTAGAAAAATTGAAAATCATTTGATATGTTATTGAGATCCATCAAGATTAACGGTTTATTAAATACTATAAATCTTGATAAATCCCAATAAAATATCAAATGATTTTCAATTTTTTTAAAATTTTTTTATGGATGCTCTATATGATATAAACTTTCAATCTACCAATAAATTTTGTAAAATTTGTATTCGATTAGCTCACTTTCCACGGTGGACCACTTGTGAAGGTGGTCCACCGTAGCATTAGCCATATATATATCTATCTATACTATTAATAAAGGGAAAACACAACTTTGGTGTAGCCTTTTTTTAAAATACCATAATTGTCCCTAACAGTTTTTTTCTTTTAAATTTTTTTACTCTCTTTTTATTTAACTTCTATATTTTATAACTTCTATACTTTTTAAATGTTTTTCCTTGATTAAAAAAATATAAATGTATATAAAAAATCTACAATATAATTTTTTACACAATTTAATAAAATAAAAAAAAAACGGATCACACAGACGGGCACAGAACGTGCGCGTCTGGCAACTAGTATATATATAGAGAGAGAGAACATATCCTATCAGAATGATATCTTTATATGAGAATGTGAGAATGAATTTTCAACCTTTAGATTAAAACTAACGGCTTAGATTAACTTGTGCCTCTTTTATTGTGATGTACCAAATCTCCTCATCTTCTTCCACCCTGATGCAAAATGCAACAAAAAGCCAGATTTCTCTCTCACTGATATTCATCTCTCGCCACCGACCCACCATATTCATCTCTCTCACGACCAGATCTTCTTCTAATTAATTTCAATCATTTTGGGATTTAGAAACTTGTTGATGGAATTTATGGATTCTACATGGATCTTTGAAGTTGCAATCAAACAACAACTGTGAGCAATGATATTCACTGAGATCATCAATCTTTCATTGCAATTTGTTTTATGGTTTTGCTTGGTACCAAATGATAATCAATCTTCTCTGTATCTTTGAAGTTGCAATTTGTTTTATGGTTTTACGGTACCAAATTGATAAATCCAATAAGATCCTTTAAGTCATGATTTTTTTTTTTTTTTCATTTGAAATTGAGAATTTCAAAATCAACTTTAATCTTAATTTTTAGAGACATCAATGGCTTCAAAAATGAATTTGGAATCCAAATTTAAAGGTTGAGATTTGTTTATGGTATATGTTTATGGAATCAAATACCTATATTCCATAAACAAATTCCAAAGTTCCAAAAAATTTGAAATTTAGATGATTGAAATTGAAAAGGGGAAAGAAATGTAATTGAGATTGAAAAACGGAGAAGAATGCACAAAACTAGAAAGCAAAGAAAAGTCAAAACAGAGGAAGAAGAAGCCTTCAACTGGAAACGCAGAGAGAATATGAAAGGTTTACATTGGATTCAGTGTGGATAGGCACATATATTGTTTAAAATAGGACTTTTAATCTAAACCATCTATTTTTGATCAAATGGTTAATAAGTATTCTCATCATTCTCATATAAAGATACCATTCTCATAGGATATATTATATATATATATATATATATATATATATTATGGTTTCAATGCTAAGAAATTGTGTGTTTATAAAATTATTATCCATATTTATATATTTTTTTATTTATTATAATATTTTCTTTGTGAAAACTTTTTTTTTTTGGTACAATAAAAACTTAAATTTAGTTACAAGTAATGGGATAAAAAAAATCGAAAGATCAAATGTTGTAAACATAAGATCAAATATATTTGTCTTAAGTGTTCGTTGTAAGGTACATTTAGAAGTACTGATGTATTAGGTACTTTTTTTTTTACACAAACAAAATGACTCATTCATTCAAATCGACATAATACATCAAATACAACCACATGTTCAACTTCGCTAAAAACGTAAAAGATGAATCTGCAAACTCACAACATTCAAGTTAATAGCATATAACGACAAAATTCCTACTACAATAATATGATAAAATTAAAACCACCGGAATATCCATGCTTTCGGATCTGCAACGTTGATGCTCAAATCAGTGATTGAATCTGCAATTGACTGAAGATAATCTTTCTAGAAGAATCAAATGAACACTGCACAAGACGACGACCAACACAATGCCGCACAAGACGACGACCAACACAATGCTGCACTTAGACGACGAAATCACACAAAAAAAAAATTAATCTGTGTGAAAATCACTTATTTATATTTAAAAAAGGAAAGAAAAAAAAAAGGTGTAGAGGGGGTGATTCAAGGCCAAAAGTGACCCAAAATCACCCATCTATGATAAACAATGAAAAACCCGCGAACTCAACCAAACACATTAATAACCGGTTTGGTTCTGTTCAGATTTGATAGTGAAGGTGCAGGTTTGATGATAAATCAAACCCAATGATGTTGAACGAGTTTGGTAACGGATTAGGCCAAATCCGGCCCAACCCGCGTACACCCCTAATAACGAATATGAATTTTACAAAATCTAGCATTGGACTGAAAGTTTGTATCGTATAGATCATCAATGTCAAATTTTAAAAAATTGAAATTCATATATGTCATTGAGACCCATCAAGATTAATGATTTATGAGTTTTTATTAAAATTCCAGTAATCATCTATTGATTATCTGAAGAATCACGTTGTTGATAGGGAGGAGCCTTTTACAGAGGTGGTGTTTAAGGGCAATAGAAAGAAGGGCAAACTGGTCATTATCCGCGCTAGGGGTAGGAATCTGTAGATGGGTGGTTATTTGATTTTCTTCTTTCTTTCACTTGCTTTGTCGTGATTTTATTTTCTTGCTTTTGACTTGAGAAGGTTTTGATTATGTCCCCCTTCTCTTTCTCTATCTATATTTCCTTTATATATATATAGGATGTTGCAAATAGTTCACCATTTGTTACTCTTTTATCTAAAAAAAATACCGATAATCTTGATCCGTCTAAATAACATATCAAATGATTAGCATTTTTTTTTACTTTGACACGGATAGTTCACCATTTGTTTCTCTTTTATCTAAAAAAAAATACCAGTAATCTTGATCAGTCTAAATAACATATCAAATTATTATTATTTTTTTTTTTAATTTGACACGGGTGATTCATATGATACAAACTTTCAATTCAACAGTAAGTTTTCTAAAATTTATTAAATACCGTTAATTTTGATGGGTCTCAATGACATATCATATGATTTTCAATTTTTTAAATTTTGTTGTGGATGGTCTATATGATAAAATTCATAAAAGCTTACAATTCAACGATAAATTTTATAAAATTCATAATCGTTATAATGGTTTAATGAACTTGTGCATGTATATAGACAATGTATATATAAAAGCTTACAATTCAACTCATAAATTATATAAAAAAAAATACCAGTAATCTTGATCCGTCTAAATAACATATCAAATAATTATCATTTTTTTTTTTAATTTGACACGGGTGATCCATATGATACAAACTTTCAATTCAACAGTAAGTTTTCTAAAATTTATTAAATACCGTTAATTTTGATGAGTCTCAATGACATATCATATGATTTTCAATTTTTTAAATTTTGTCGTGGATGGTCTATATGATAAAACTCATAAAAGCTTACAATTCAACGATAAATTTTATAAACCATTATTGACAATGAACTCATAAAAGCTTACAATTCAACTAATAAATTATATTTTTATTTAAATATTTAAATTATTTTATTTTCGGTGCTTGGCCCGTGCCCTAACACTAATGTGATTTAAAAATAACTTATTGATATTAAGCGAAGGTGTCCTAAAATGTGTGAGTCCATGTAGCACAAATCTATCCTTATTACTTCGAATAAGATTCACCATTTACTACATCTTTGTTATTGGTGTCAATAAAATATAAATCTATCTTTTATTCTCTATTTTTTTCCATATAAAAACACCATAGTAATGGTAATATTTTGAGTTAGACTTTAATAATTTATATATCACAAAAATAATTTGTATCAGTTATTTAATTTTCTAAAATTGACCATAAGTTTTATTTAAATTATTTCTCTTATAAATATATTTTTATTTTTATTTTCCCCGTGCTTGGCACGGGTCTCATACTAGTACTATACAAATGAGACCAATATAAGGTCTCATTAAATGCTTGCTTTCACCACATTCTTTCTTATAATTTAGCATTTAATTTTGCATTATAAAGGAAACAATTCAAATTCAAATTTTTATTTGAGCCTTATTAAATGTTCATGTACACTTGGCAAACACCACAAAAATAATATCCCACTAATATATAACATTAAATATTACTCATGATTAATATAAAAATTCATGATTTCTTTATTCTTTTAATTTTTTATTAAAAACAAATTTTACTATTTAATTTTATTTTGTTATTTAAAAAATCTTTATTTAATTATATACATGCAGACACAAGAAAAATATATTTTTTTTCTATATACGTTTTCTTAAAAATTTATATATACTTATTGTTTGACATACAAATACTATTTTCAGACAAAATATATGATATGATGTTCTTTTTTAACAAAGAATATGAAATTATGTTTAAAATATTCGTGGAGTGATTGATTTTAAAATGTTTTGTATTATTCTTTTAATTAGTAACTCTTTTAATTATTAATTATTAATATAGTATATTCTTTTTGACCAATGATAATTTCCTTTTGTAGTAACAATGTTTAAGGCAATATAATAAAGAAGATATTTTTAATAAAAACGTGTATTGAAGTATATACATCACCATCACCATAAATGTTTATTTTTAATTTAAATGTAGATTTCTTTTTGTTCCAATTACAAGCTTAAATTAAGGGAATAATTTTTATGGTTACTTGCTTTCTTTTGCTATAAATATTGCTTTTGGGTCTTAAGATTTTCACATCATTATGAAATTCTTCTCAAAATCTCTGT
Source organism: Trifolium fragiferum (assembly GCA_954870985.1). Taxonomy (NCBI): domain Eukaryota; kingdom Viridiplantae; phylum Streptophyta; class Magnoliopsida; order Fabales; family Fabaceae; genus Trifolium; species Trifolium fragiferum. The sequence continues at coordinate 11,505,692 of OX940793.1, read as the reverse complement.
TTTTTTTATTGAACAATTTTTTTTTATTCTCACTTTTTTACAATTTCATTTGCAAACTTATGAGAATGTTTTTGGTGCATGTAGGTGTGCAGAAGGAATATATAACATGAACATATTGAGACAAAGATAAGCAAATGAATGCATTTTTATGGATTAATGTTACATTATTTGTATTTTTTAGTATTGACATGTATTACCTAATTGTGATATTTATCAATTTGTTTCACTTTTTTTTTTGCAATTCATTGATTAAGAAACATGTATAATAGATCTATGTTGTTTCTATATTATTTATTTTTAGAAGGAATAATGTAGATTTGTTATTTTTTTAATAGCAAAATTAATTATAAGACAAACTCCCTTTAACAATAAGTCCATATTTCTACCAAAAAAATAAGTCCATATAAGTTCCAAGAAAATAACACTACATCACTTGTGCCTAAACATATAATGTGAACCTTTTTTTTTTAAATTGAAGTATACACGTGGCAGTCTCTAAATCATTCTTCTCCCATATTGTTTTGGCAATTAATGAATTAAATACTATACGATTTTTCGGTTTTTTTTTTGTTGCACTATTCCTCAAGGTTTTTCATGTTTGACCCATGTCATAATGTCATAATTAATGAATTAAATACTATATGATTTTTCGGTTAGGACTTTACAAATTTTTCAGTTAATACTTTACAAATTTTTCATGGTACAGACTTTACAAATTTTTTTTTCTAATTTAAAAAATAAATTAACTAAAGAAAATTATGATTTATGTTGAAACATGCTTAATAGGAAAATTTTAATTAATTTAAATTAAAAAATAAATTTCCCACAATCAAAGAATATATTTAATGGTTTACATGCTCTAATCATGGTCAAATATATTTAATCGGGGTCAAATAAATTTCCCACAATCAAAGACCCATATATTTAATGGTCAAACGAACTTTTACCCATATATTTAATGGTCAAATATTCTCTAATCAGGGTCCGAAAATAAAAATAAAATTCAAACAAAAAAAAGTAGTATCCGAAAAATCAAAGAATATTCCTTAGGTTTATGCTTTATTATTGCCTTTAATTATTACCTCTTATTTCAACATTTTACATCTATAAATAGTATGCATAATATATGCTATTTTTTTTCATCACATCCAAAGTAAACAAATACTCTTATAGAAATCATATCTTCTAATAGTCAACTATTAGTATTAATGCTATTGATTTTAATTTATGATTTCCTTTAATAATTTATATATAATTGGTAGCTAATGATCCAAATAGATAGAGGAGATATTCATGAGTTATATATTCACGTGATAATCACTTTCTTTTCATCCAATTGTATCAAATAAAAAGTAATAACATTACAAAAAATTCATTGTAATTGTAAATTTGTTCAAATCTTGCTGACTTATTTTACTTTTGTTGCTTGCAGAAACTCTACCCCAGTTTTCATTGCAAAATCGAAGGTTTCACTATTATATTCATGTGTATGTGTTTCTTTCTTTCACATTTTAGTTTTCTAATTTTTTTTTTTTTAATGTTTTGAATATACCATGTCCGTCATATTTTTTTATGATAAATATAGAGTTGTTTTCAGTATTGTTGTAATTTAGTGTTTGAGATGATTTATTTTGTGGGAAATGTTGTAGATTATATATATTTTAATTATTGTTGGAAATGATGTAAGCTTTTGTTTGTTGTATTTTATTTTGAATTTCTATGCCTGACTTCAGACATTCATGTATCTATTTTTATTTTTGTGGTAAAGATCAACCGCAAACACCTTTTAAAAAAAAATTATGCTCTTCAAAAGGAACAACAATGAGACTCTTAAATTAATCAGAAGTGTGAAACAATGATGATAAAAACAAGAGAAAATCTTTTAAAAGCTTCCACAATCACGACTATATTTATATTTTTTTTAAAAAAAATTTTCTTTCAAATCGTATTGGTTTTAAAAAGTAGATATATCTTTTAAATCGTTCGTCTTGGAGTAGATCATTTCCTTAAAATTTGTAGAAGTATTGTTGGGTTCTTAAAGTTATTTTTCCATTTTTGTTGTTTAACCATTTGATTTGCATATTTTAATTCCTTAAAATAATTTCAATTCAATCCAAAATAAAATAAAATTCAATTCAACGTTTACAATTGGATTTACTTTTGAGTATCAGATGTCTTTGTGATACAAGTGATCAAGTGAAAATGGGGTAGATTAGCAAGAGTATATGTCCCCAGATCTAAAACATCTCCAAATAGTTTGTGATATCTATAATATGTATAAGCGAGAAGGATTTCTCTTTCTCTTTCTCTTTCCTCAAGAATGCTAGCCTCTCATGCATTCTCATTCCTCATTCATTTGATATTAAATGTCATTAATATAATAAATTTTTATGATTTTATACAACAAATAATTGCTAAAGCCAATTTCTATGATTTATTGTTTTTTTAAAAAATAGAATATGCCATATTTCATAACATGTTTTTAAAATTAAAATAGGAATTAGTATATTTGTTTTTAATGGGTTTAATTGCATATCAAGGATAAAATTGCACACATGCCCATTTTTTCTTTATGTATATGATTTTTGTGTGAATACTACAACTCATTCATTTTTCAATTATTTTCTCTTTGTAATTCATATTTGTTGTGTTTAGTTTTATTTTCTTCTTTTCCTCTATTTTTTAATTATTTTTTTATCTTTTGATGATTTTCTCTTCTTCTATTTTTTAGGAATATCAAAAGTGTAACACCCCGATTTTCGAAGCCCAAAAGTAGGCACTTTTTTTTATTTTTAAAAACAACAAAGACTTTGAAATAAAACATTCACGATCGCACTTAAATTAAATCAGAGTAAACCATTTTCAAAATAATGATCGTAATGCAATGCCTCTTTTATAAATTGTTTTCACGAATAAAAATTTAAGATTAGAACCAAACGTTATGTCTAAACAGACATAGCGACATCATTTATTCCAAATAATTATCGTAATACAATTTCAATATAAATACAGCGGACAATAAATAAGAGCAAACGAGACTCTTAAACTACTACCCCTAAGCTGATCTTTAAACTCTAACTGAAGATGACTGGGTGACGAAGACCCACAGACAGCTTCAGGCCTTGCCGCTTCTCCACGCGGTACAAATAAATCCCTAAAAATGCTCGTAGAGGGTCACGATCTAAAAATAACATATAACCAAAAATACGCAGCACAAGATATACAATACATGGCAGCATATACTCATTTATCATATGAATCACACATCATCGAATTTAAGTGTACAAATCGTCTATCAATCACACACAACAATATTCAAATGCACAATTAGCCTATCAATGCAGACTCTACATGATTGTGATCACCCTACCCGGGACTGTTTCACATGCATGAATTCCGGAATTTAACCTCTCCGCAGAGAGTCGTAGGTCCAACCCCTACTAAAATCAATAAAATCCCGAAGGATTAGAGTGGATCCATTCCCGATAATCACACTCCGTGGTCCATTCCCGATAACCACGTATTGGACTCAATAAATCCCGCAGGATTAAGGTGGATCCATTCCCGATAATCACACCCCGTGGTCCATTCCCGATAACCACTTACTATGAATGCATGAGCATACGATTCCCCATATATGCTAATGCAACAAATACATATCTTTCAAGCATATGTAATTCTCAACCACATGCCAATACATATATTTCGCAAAATCATATGTAAGACAAATAACATCATGTACAACAAGATAATCAATCAAGTACATGCATCAACATTTCATATTACTCAATCATATGAAATTCACAACAACCACTCAAACATGTGTAGAATATAGCATGTTCTCAAACAAGTTCTCGTCACGAGAATACATCACAAAACAACCATGCTCATAATTCATATTGCATCACATCAAGCAAATACACATATACAAGCAACAATTACACATGCATAAAAAGCACTCGATATTTCGAGGTATATGAAATCGTTAGAAAGTGCCCTTACCTCAGCTAGCTTCCAACACATTCAACTTACGCTACGCGATCAATATCCGTCTCTCTCGAAGAAGTCCCAAATTCGGCTAATCCTCTTAACCTTTCACAACATATAACTTCTCTAAGTTAATACCACATTCTAATTGGTTACTCAAATAAGTCATAGTTCGGCTACTAATGGATTCAAGATCTATAGTTGTTCCCTCATCACTAACTAGGCTCAAGTCATATTGAAAACAAGTCTTGAAAACATTAACACTTTTAAAAGATAGTTTCTCATCACGGAAACGTCATTTAAATAAATCTCAGTTATTTTAAAACACTTAAAATGCCAAATCCTTTTTCAAAACAACTCTTGAAATTACAAACACTTAAAGAATAGTTTTTTTTTTTTATCTCGAAAGTTTCATTAAACAAAAACCATCTATTTTAAAACATCTCTTAGAATAAAATCTCTTTCAAACAACTTATGCCTTAAATCATAAGTTCCAAAATCTTCTAAAACTAAACAAGTCCGAACCAAAACTTTTCTCGTTAGACTTATAACAAAATGCTTTTATGAACACGAAAACCTTTTTAAAACACAGCTCTCGACACGAGAATTTTCATTCCAACTCACAAATTGATTTCCAAACATTTTTCTCTTTTCATAGAAAAATAATCTTTATTATTTTTCTACTACTATACTTCAATTTCAAAAATGGTAATAAAATAGTTACAAACTAAAACGGCCATAACTCATTCATTCTTTATCGGATCGAGACGAGCTATACGCCAAATTCATCGTCTCGAAATGAAGGATTTAATGGTCAACTTTTTAGGACACAAAAACAATTTTAAAATGACCTAAACACCCTTCAAGATTTCGACCAGAATCGGAATCAAACCAAAATATTGTTTTTCACAAAACAAACATAGTTTAAAACACTCCCATTATTACTAATTTTCTCAAGAATGATCAAGTTCTCATGCCAAACCATTTGAATCAAAGAATACATTTTTTTTCACTTGTTTGCTTAAAACACAAGTTACTAGTTTTTATTTCCAAACAAAACCACATTAATCATTCTTTGAAACCATGATCTTGCCCTCCCTATTGGACTCAAAAATTTGAAAGTCCATGGTCACACACATACTATGTGCCACGGCCAAAGAAGAAAAACAAACTTGCTCCAAACATTTTTCAATACAAAACCCTAGTAATAATCTACTAGTTCTCAAAACCATTGATTTGGACAAACAAAACATTTTCATAACACAATTCACAATCAAAATAGTTTTTCACAATTTCTCAAGAACACCAAAAACCATTTTTTTCTTGTTTCTCAAAACAAAATCATTTACCATATATCCATATCTCTAAAAAGCTCAAAAACAACATCATAAACACAATCACTAAGCAAAAATTCATATTCATGATACATAGAAATTTTTCATCAAAACCCTAACCCAAAATATCATGAAAATCTCATCCCTCCATGGAAATCAACACTACTAAGCTTAAACATGCTAGTCTAACACTCATGAATAACTTCTATGGAACAAAACCAAGTTCTAAGAAATTTTTCTCAAGAACATAATCAACAAAATCCTAAAATTTAAGAGGTTGAACCAACAAAAAGAGAGGAAGAGGTTAGTTACCTTAGAGAAGATGATCCTTGCAATTTTCCTATGAACCAACAAGCCTAAAATCAAGAGTTTTGGTGAAGGAATGAATTTTTTGTCAAAGATGGAAATGGAAAAGAAAGGTTCGGCCGAGTGAGAGAAGAGAGTGAATGTTGTGTATTTTTTTCTAAGTCTCCAAGTGACCAAACAAAGTCTCCCTTAAGTCATAAGGTTTTGTTACATAATGACCATTTGATCAAATTCCAAAACCATGTGGATTAAATCTCCACCCTTAATTCTCTCTACTCACAACATCATAATATCTAGATATTATGTGACCTTATCCCCACTAGATTGCTCAGTTCCCGCGTTCGCGCTTAAACGAGTCGCAATTCGCTCACATATAATTTTTACGGAAACAGAAAATTATACCGTAAACCACTTAATTAAAACAATTCACAAACTTTCGAATAAATTTTATTCCGAATAAATTTTTTTTTGCTCCTAAGCTCGGAAAAATATTACGAGGTCAATTTCTCATCACAATCGATATAAAAAGTCTTCATTTAAATTTTGACGGAAATCAAAAACCGTAAAATTTTCAAACAGCGGGTATATCTTGACCGTTTTCTCAAAAACCACTAGAAAATTATTTTCGACATTTTGACGAGACAAAAATGTTTCTAAACTCATTTAAAGCTCATAAATTTATTGTGCCAATTTTTCAAATGTTAAACTACACGCAGGCACAATCTCAGCAAAATTTTGTCGAAATAGACAATCAAACAGAAAACCGATAAAAGCAAATAGCAAAACCTAATTAATATATCAAAAAATCATATTTCTGCTATAGTAATTCTACGGGTCTTACATTACTACCCACCAAAAAGAAGTTTCGTCCTCGAAACTAAAGGTAAAAGTAACAACTCAACAAGTCATTACTAACATTAACACTGGCACAACCGTGCACTTATCGCAACCCTCTACAAAGTCGCACTGGTTCAAACTCTAGACACAAAGCTAGAAACCCCTCAAATAGTTCATCACTCAAAATCAACTTTACTACAAAGGTTCACAACCTCTAGTTCTCAAAGATCCTAGGTCAACACGACAAAGTTTTCAAGGTCACATTTTCCACTCTGGCGTTATAGCTAATTCCATTAGGTTCACACAAAGTGTTGACCGGCTACCCTCCAAAAAGAAACACCAAAGACTCTCTACACACTACCAAAACTAGCAAAATGAGTTGATTCCAGTCAACACGATTCCGTCTATTATTAACAAGAGATTAAGGGTGATCAGTTCCTTAATTTGTTAATAGATAGCCGACAATCATGATGGTGGCTTAGACCATCTTTACCTAGCTTTTAATAATGCTTCCTTCCACTCGTGCTCAAGGCCCTCCGAGGCACAAGGGTCCAACAATTCCTTCGTGGTTTTCTTAATGTTTTCCTCAATTTCTTACTACCTCAATCTTGTACAACTTTAATCTCGTTGACGAGACACAACACTCAAATCAAGTCACTTAAATTCTCATACTTTCAATCACGAAACATCTGTTTAGTATCATCCAACGGTAAGTACAATGCCACCAAAGCAAATACCACCCAAACCATTACACTCTAAAAGAAATTGTCATCTCTAAAGAAAAACTTTACAACTTCACCAATATCCATAAGTCCTTAAAAAAAAAAATTTTCTCATAACTGCGCAAAACTGTACACTTTCACTTTCAAATCTCGTTCTAACCCTAGGCTTAATGACATCATCCCAACATCCGGTTGGTGATTACAACTCCTCAAATTTTCTTGGCACTTGCCAAATTATACCATCTACGTCTCTTGGTTTTTCTTTATTCAAATCTCAAATTTCCAAAAAAAATCTCTTATGAACCCACATATTTTCCAAATTAATACTTAGCTTACTCTCGCGTGCCTTAAATCAAAATATTTCTTTTCGTTGAATGTCTTCGTTGGCGCACACCATCTTAAATCATATCCCCATTCTATTCTGAACTCTCGAGTTTCTTTCATGTTACCATTAAATTCCTCTTTTTTTCTCACAAGCGCTCGTCATCCTATCCATTGTTAATTGTTCCAAAATCTCATCTTTATTAGGGATTTCTACATCCATAATATACCTCGAGAAATTTATCACCTCAACTGACATAAGCCACATCTTTATGTGCTTCTCAATTACTTATTCTTAACACGTCTCCCCAACGACTAACTCTTCATTCCATTCTTTAATTAACAACACTACACACTTAATCTCATCTTGACTTCCAAAGTCTCACGTGAAATTCTCTAACATGCTTTCCACTTAGTAATTTAATCATCCAGATACCAACCGTAACATTTTTTCCAATTTAAAACTCTTTTGCTCATCTCTATTCTTTTGTGCTGTTTTCAAAACAGGCTAAGCTCCACTTTCATTGGCATACACTACTCATGTGGTTCTTAACGCCACCTTAACTTCTTACGAGGTAAATCGTTGTAGTCCTTCTTACCATTTCTTTTAACTTTTCCAACTTAATCAATGAGGTTGTCAGCCTCCCCTTACAACTCGTATTACCTTCTTACTTCCTTGCTAACGTACAACGTTAACCCTTCCTTTGCGACTATCTTGTCGATGTTATAAACTCTACAAAACTCCAATTAGGTCCTCCTCAACACTCTAGTAATTTGCAACTTCGCAGTTCAACAACCGTCTAGAGTTGGTTTCCAAACAACCAAGACCTCGATCTTGTTGATTCCAACAACACCTTTAATTCTTTGCACCCAATCCAAATACTCTTGTTCCATATAATTTTGTATCATGACAAGCATACTCTTCTTCATTAAACCAAAATACCTAATCATCATACCTATCTAAAGTTATAACATTTTCTAATACCAATAACCAACTTCACACTTACGTTCTCGCTACCCATCCTGACACAACCATTCACTAGCTGGATTCTTATTTCTCTCTAACTTCAACTAAGGTGTCAACTATTGTACTCCTCGTAATCAAACACTCCAATTCATTAGTCCATCAAGCCTATTAAACACTCATCTCAAATCTTACTGCTTGACTTTTCAAGAACAGCTATCCAAGCACAACAATTTGCTATAATTTCATCCTTAGTACATTCGATACCCAAATCAAACTCTTGAATCTATTCCCCAAGAACTCCAAATACTTACTACACCATCCAGATTCATCCATTTAATCCTAATATACAATAAAAGTCCTTCCAACTATCATCTCTATTGTCTTAGTATTCTTACTAACAAACTCTTTTCCTACTCATAGCATGACATTCCTATAAAATCTCCAAAAATTCTCGTCAACCACTTGAATTATTTAAAACTTGTCTACCTCAACTCTTATGATATCATAAATTCAAGATACTACTTGGTCCTTCAAACCTCTTGGTCGATCAGAATCGTTAACTTAAATTCGCATCCACACAGGATCTCTACTCAAATCCTGACTAATCTCTTCAATCTAGTCCATAAGTCTTGACTAATCGCTAAGAATTACTCGATATGTTTACCTCCTCTTAAGGATCACCTACCAATAATTAATAATTCTAGCTTATACTGCTACAATTCTCTAGGTATTTCCATACTATACACCACTAGCACCATCAATCATCGATATACAATTCACTTTCCAAGGTTGAACTCCTCGTTCTCTACCTAAATATCTCTCCAAATCCATCTTTAACCAACAATCAATCACCTATAGTTTTATCTCACATCGATATCTATACTTACTATCTCCTGAACTACATAATTGTTGTAACTTATCAACGTGATATTTGGCCTCTTACTCTCAATCATCACGAGATTCATCCATAATAATCTCATTTCCGAATCTAGTTTATCTCAAACTCTTAACTTAAACCCTTAAGGTACCCACCGTTCGTAAAACCATCATCTAAACTCACTAGTTTCGGCCACCCTTGATGTGCAACGCCCTTTAATTCTGATACGAGTTGCACCAATGATTATCCAAACATTGTAATTAAATCCAACTGACATCTCTTCCTACTCCACCATTCTACAGTGGCCGCATTCTCTTAAAAACTGAATGACTTCATCAAGTCTCGCCTTAACGCACCTGAACGAATATTCAATATCTTCTTCAAAAGGTCGTCCCAATCCGATCCTTACTTACAATCCTTTATCAATTGATTTTCACTCGTCCATAAACAGCACCTCTGAGTGGCAACATCCAATGCCACTTCCCATCAATTATATTACTTCCAAGAATCACTTGTAGTTCTTGTTCGCCTCAAGTCCTTCCACCTCGGACCGTCCTATCAAAAGAATTCAGAGGCACTTGTTGACAAAATTCGACCAATGCTCGGGGGTTTCAACAATTCTACTTAACGAAACATCAGTCCCTAAAATACTTCAGTAAGGAACAATCTCATTACTAAGCATATACCATGCTAAACTCAACAAAACAACCACATAACATGTAAGAACCAAAACACTTACTCCCACTAAACCCGACACTTGATCAGCTTAGGACACACGACTCAGAGCCCTTTTGCGAGAATCTACCGCCGAGCTCTGATACCACAATGTAACACCCCGATTTTCGAAGCCCAAAAGTAGGCACTTTTTTTTATTTTTAAAAACAACAAAGACTTTGAAATAAAACATTCACGATCGCACTTAAATTAAATCAGAGTAAACCATTTTCAAAATAATGATCGTAATGCAATGCCTCTTTTATAAATTGTTTTCACGAATAAAAATTTAAGATTAGAACCAAACGTTATGTCTAAACAGACATAGCGACATCATTTATTCCAAATAATTATCGTAATACAATTTCAATATAAATACAGCGGACAATAAATAAGAGCAAACGAGACTCTTAAACTACTACCCCTAAGCTGATCTTTAAACTCTAACTGAAGATGACTGGGTGACGAAGACCCACAGACAGCTTCAGGCCTTGCCGCTTCTCCACGCGGTACAAATAAATCCCTAAAAATGCTCGTAGAGGGTCACGATCTAAAAATAACATATAACCAAAAATACGCAGCACAAGATATACAATACATGGCAGCATATACTCATTTATCATATGAATCACACATCATCGAATTTAAGTGTACAAATCGTCTATCAATCACACACAACAATATTCAAATGCACAATTAGCCTATCAATGCAGACTCTACATGATTGTGATCACCCTACCCGGGACTGTTTCACATGCATGAATTCCGGAATTTAACCTCTCCGCAGAGAGTCGTAGGTCCAATCCCTACTAAAATCAATAAAATCCCGAAGGATTAGAGTGGATCCATTCCCGATAATCACACTCCGTGGTCCATTCCCGATAACCACGTATTGGACTCAATAAATCCCGCAGGATTAAGGTGGATCCATTCCCGATAATCACACCTCGTGGTCCATTCCCGATAACCACTTACTATGAATGCATGAGCATACGATTCCCCATATATGCTAATGCAACAAATACATATCTTTCAAGCATATGTAATTCTCAACCACATGCCAATACATATATTTCGCAAAATCATATGTAAGACAAATAACATCATGTACAACAAGATAATCAATCAAGTACATGCATCAACATTTCATATTACTCAATCATATGAAATTCACAACAACCACTCAAACATGTGTAGAATATAGCATGTTCTCAAACAAGTTCTCGTCACGAGAATACATCACAAAACAACCATGCTCATAATTCATATTGCATCACATCAAGCAAATACACATATACAAGCAACAATTACACATGCATAAAAAGCACTCGATATTTCGAGGTATATGAAATCGTTAGAAAGTGCCCTTACCTCAGCTAGCTTCCAACACATTCAACTTACGCTACGCGATCAATATCCGTCTCTCTCGAAGAAGTCCCAAATTCGGCTAATCCTCTTAACCTTTCACAACATATAACTTCTCTAAGTTAATACCACATTCTAATTGGTTACTCAAATAAGTCATAGTTCGGCTACTAATGGATTCAAGATCTATAGTTGTTCCCTCATCACTAACTAGGCTCAAGTCATATTGAAAACAAGTCTTGAAAACATTAACACTTTTAAAAGATAGTTTCTCATCACGGAAACGTCATTTAAATAAATCTCAGTTATTTTAAAACACTTAAAATGCCAAATCCTTTTTCAAAACAACTCTTGAAATTACAAACACTTAAAGAATAGTTTTTTTTTTATCTCGAAAGTTTCATTAAACAAAAACCATCTATTTTAAAACATCTCTTAGAATAAAATCTCTTTCAAACAACTTATGCCTTAAATCATAAGTTCCAAAATCTTCTAAAACTAAACAAGTCCGAACCAAAACTTTTCTCGTTAGACTTATAACAAAATGCTTTTATGAACACGAAAACCTTTTTAAAACACAGCTCTCGACACGAGAATTTTCATTCCAACTCACAAATTGATTTCCAAACATTTTTCTCTTTTCATAGAAAAATAATCTTTATTATTTTTCTACTACTATACTTCAATTTCAAAAACGGTAATAAAATAGTTACAAACTAAAACGGCCATAACTCATTCATTCTTTATCGGATCGAGACGAGCTATACGCCAAATTCATCGTCTCGAAATGAAGGATTTAATGGTCAACTTTTTAGGACACAAAAACAATTTTAAAATGACCTAAACACCCTTCAAGATTTCGACCAGAATCGGAATCAAACCAAAATATTGTTTTTCACAAAACAAACATAGTTTAAAACACTCCCATTATTACTAATTTTCTCAAGAATGATCAAGTTCTCATGCCAAACCATTTGAATCAAAGAATACATTTTTTTTCACTTGTTTGCTTAAAACACAAGTTACTAGTTTTTATTTCCAAACAAAACCACATTAATCATTCTTTGAAACCATGATCTTGCCCTCCCTATTGGACTCAAAAATTTGAAAGTCCCATGGTCACACACATACTATGTGCCACGGCCAAAGAAGAAAAACAAACTTGCTCCAAACATTTTTCAATACAAAACCCTAGTAATAATCTACTAGTTCTCAAAACCATTGATTTGGACAAACAAAACATTTTCATAACACAATTCACAATCAAAATAGTTTTTCACAATTTCTCAAGAACACCAAAAACCATTTTTTTCTTGTTTCTCAAAACAAAATCATTTACCATATATCCATATCTCTAAAAAGCTCAAAAACAACATCATAAACACAATCACTAAGCAAAAATTCATATTCATGATACATAGAAATTTTTCATCAAAACCCTAACCCAAAATATCATGAAAATCTCATCCCTCCATGGAAATCAACACTACTAAGCTTAAACATGCTAGTCTAACACTCATGAATAACTTCTATGGAACAAAACCAAGTTCTAAGAAATTTTTCTCAAGAACATAATCAACAAAATCCTAAAATTTAAGAGGTTGAACCAACAAAAAGAGAGGAAGAGGTTAGTTACCTTAGAGAAGATGATCCTTGCAATTTTCCTATGAACCAACAAGCCTAAAATCAAGAGTTTTGGTGAAGGAATGAATTTTTTGTCAAAGATGGAAATGGAAAAGAAAGGTTCGGCCGAGTGAGAGAAGAGAGTGAATGTTGTGTATTTTTTTCTAAGTCTCCAAGTGACCAAACAAAGTCTCCCTTAAGTCATAAGGTTTTGTTACATAATGACCATTTGATCAAATTCCAAAACCATGTGGATTAAATCTCCACCCTTAATTCTCTCTACTCACAACATCATAATATCTAGATATTATGTGACCTTATCCCAACTAGATTGCTCAGTTCCCGCGTTCGCGCTTAAACGAGTCGCAATTCGCTCACATATAATTTTTACGGAAACAGAAAATTATACTGTAAACCACTTAATTAAAACAATTCACAAACTTTCGAATAAATTTTATTCCGAATAAATTTTTTTTTGCTCCTAAGCTCGGAAAAATATTACGAGGTCAATTTCTCATCACAATCGATATAAAAAGTCTTCATTTAAATTTTGATGGAAATCAAAAACCGTAAAATTTTCAAACAGCGGGTATATCTTGACCGTTTTCTCAAAAACCACTAGAAAATTATTTTCGACATTTTGACGAGACAAAAATGTTTCTAAACTCATTTAAAGCTCATAAATTTATTGTGCCAATTTTTCAAATGTTAAACTACACGCAGGCACAATCTCAGCAAAATTTTGTCGAAATAGACAATCAAACAGAAAATCGATAAAAGCAAATAGCAAAACCTAATTAATATATCAAAAAATCATATTTCTGCTATAGTAATTCTACGGGTCTTACAAAAAGCACTTTGAAATGTGTCACTGAATCGAAAACATTAACCGCGTACTTTTAATGTAAATTATTTGTAGAAAAATATTTGTTACGCAAATGTTAATCGAAAAAGTGGTTATGAGAAGATGAACTATCAAACATCTTGATAATATATTGTTTAATACACTCTAAACTCGAAATTCTATCCAAATATTTATTAATAAAATAATTTACGTAGGATGCATTTTTTTTTTAATACAGTATGCGTATAAAATAGGCTTTGTACTAATGTTGAGCATTTTTTCATTTTAATATATTATTTTTCTGGTTGATTAAAAAAGAGTTAGGATGTACCAAAAAAAAAAAAAAAAGAGTTAGGTCTATTGACACTAGATGTCAAAATTAACTTTGACACTAAATCTCAACTGGACTATCATATTTGTTTAAACTAAAGGTCAATTTTTATTTTTATTTCTATTAATTCATCTCGATCACCACTCTAACTATTTCCTCTTTCTTCAACCGGTAAATAAGAAACATGTTGTTTCGTGATGAATTAAATAAGACGGTGAATTAGAATTATTTTTTTTGCATAGGATAACAATAATTGTTTCATGAAATGTATATGAGGAGAATGTATGGTGGTACTGAGTGATGCTTTTTGTATTTTTTGTAATCGACTCTAATAAAAAAAAAGTGAAAGACAACAATAATTGAAGTGTCCACATTACTATATGTATATATCATCACGATCTACTAGAAAATTCATTTTTTTACACATAATGCAAACTATAATCGTTTTAATTGTCCAGTCAGTGAGATAGTGTACACGTGACATTCCCACATCGATTCTTCTTTCATATTGTTTTAGCAATAACTGAATTAACGTGCGATATTCTATATTATCATTTCACTTGCAAAAAATCTACAACGACAATAAAAGAAAAAGCATCACTAAAATAAAGAAAATATAGAAAAGAGAATAACTGAAATTGAGGCGATGTATATAATGAGAAATAAAATTGGTAACGAAAAATTCATTGAGATCATTTAACAGATTAACATGAAGAATTGTATAAGACATAAAAAATATACTATGCTATATATGGTATGTATAAATATGGTATGCTAGGCGATCATACTCATAATTGACAAAATTTGAATTGAATTGAATGTCATAAATATATTATTTTCAAATATAGATGGAAACGTATTAAATTAAAATACTATTTATTGTCATTAAATCATATTTCCTAATCTGATTATCTTTATTGGAAGAAACATTGAAAAAATAATGTGTGCATCTATATCACTGGATTAAAAATTGATGGGTGATTTTCTAAAATGACCAAAAATGACCAAAAACCACCATCTGAATGAAAGAATGAAAAGAGGAAAAAATTGAGAAAAAAAGTGGCGACTAACCCTAAGAGAAATAGTTGAGAAAATGATATTTTCTAATTTGATTAATTTCTAATACATTTACTTATAGGTGTTAACCCCATATATATATATATATGGCAAACAGTAGAACAAAGCAAAGATTAATTTCTTTTTGATAAAAAATCATATGGTTTAAATTGCAAAAATAAAGGTGAATTCCAAATTCAAAATGAATGGTATTAATTACAAAATGAAATATTCCACTATATATTTGTAAATATAATTACAAAATGAAATATGGTTTTGACTTTGTAAAATCAGTAAATTTTGGTTTTAGTTTTAATTTTTTTTTTTTGGACAAAGTTTTAATATTTTTTTTATTCTCAATAAAAGTGTTGTTTTTTATCTCTGTAAAATATACTTTTATCCATTTTCGTTAGTTTAACTCAGCTGATATGAACATCGCATTTTATACGCAGGTGTCTGAGTTCGAACTCCGGACACTTTAATGATAAAATTTATAGCGCGCGCACACACACACATCTGCAAATTTTGATTCACAATATAATATGAAAAGTGGTTGTACCTTTAGTTTAATTCTTATATAATATGAAAAATATAATTATGGTCTCTAAAATTGTATTTTACTTTTCTTTTTTTAAACCAAAAGGTGTTAGCAAAAGAAGCTAAACACCACAAAATGCATTAAGATAGAGAGATATTACAAGATGGAGGGGACCAAACCAAAACTCCATCAAGAGTGAAAGATCCTATAATTGGCCAAGCCAAGTTTGTTCTTATCAAAACTATCTAAAATAAACAAAGGGAGACTATGCCAAAACATTATAGAACATAGATTCAAACCATGATTAGCAAGGCTATCAACTACTTGGTTTTCCTCCCTAAATATATGTGACACTATCAGGTTCATCTACCTAAGAAGCAACAAAGCATTGTGCCACCTGTTTCTTAGAGACCAAGTAACATTAAACTCATGATTTTTAAAAGCTTGAACCACTAAAGCAGAATATGTTTCAAGCCATAGGTTAGACCAGTATTCAATGAGTAACTTCAATGGCTCTCAGTGCACCATGAAGCTTTGCCTGATATGAGGATTCAAAACCAAGAGGTTCAACAAAGCAAAACAAGAATTCTGCTTCATTGTCCCTAAATATACCACCGCAAAAAGAAGAACCACGTTTGTCTTTCGATGCTCCGTCAATATCACACTTTATCCAATTAGGAAGAGGAGAATGCCAAAGAATTTCATTAACAATAGGGGTAGAAGGGCTTTGAATGTTGATTTTGAAGTGCTTAAGAACAGTAAAGTCCCTAATATAGTTAGAGGCTACCTTCCTGGTATTGTTTCCAGTTAAAGTAGTACTAGCTATGATAATTGAAATAGCAACTTTCCAATTAATCATTTTGTTGTCAAACTTGATCTGATTCCTGACATATCATATTGTATTAAGAAGATTGATCAAAGCTACAGTGATGACAAGTTTACACTGTGGAGGCCACAATTTGATGACAAATTCACATTCAAAGAAAATATGAAAAGATGATTCAACATGCTTACAACAGAAGTTACACATGGAAGAAAGAAAACAACCTCTATTCAATAAATTTTCATCGGTTGATACCTTTTCATGCATCAATCTCCATACTAAAATTGTATTTTACATTAATATACATATAATATATTTTATGACATATAAAGTAGATATATAAATTTGTCAATAGATATATAGATATACAAATTCCCGTTTGGGGATCTAAAGGAGGTATTTTTCTCCGTGGGAATGGGGATGGGGGAGAAAGTCCTCACGAGAGAGGTATGGACGGGGATGAAATTCATTCTCCGCCCTACGGAGACTCCTTCTCCAAATACTTCATTAAAAAATATATTTATATGTGTATATTCAAGTACTTTATATATTATATTTATTCATATTTTCACAA
The DNA here is from genome assembly GCA_954870985.1 of Trifolium fragiferum. NCBI lineage: Eukaryota > Viridiplantae > Streptophyta > Magnoliopsida > Fabales > Fabaceae > Trifolium > Trifolium fragiferum. The sequence continues at coordinate 11,488,473 of OX940793.1, read as the reverse complement.
ATATGTGCATAAATTTATTTATATGTGATATTTATTCTAATCACAAGACTCACAATAATGTCTTAATGTTGACGAATTTTCAATGGAACTATGGGGATCCATGAAGATGGAGATGAAAAAAGAATACCCCATGAAGCGAGGAACTTGGAGAGAGGGGGGGGTATTTTGGATGATGAGGAAGAGAGTGGGCCCTGTTGACATTCCTGCTGGTGTGACCTCTCAATCATGGTTCGACTGATACAACTGGTTGAGTTTGATGACAATAAATAACATATAAATAAGAATGCCTTGGATAAAAACCGGTTCAGAAAAGTATAACATGTTGTTTGAGTGACTATGGTGATTGTGTTGATGTTGAATTGTGGCTAGCAGGAGAGATTTAAAGTATATTTTTTCTGCATTTTTTCTTTATATTACAAACATAATATGTCATATTCTCCCCTTCTTTCTTTATCAATGTATTGAGTTTTTATTTTTTGTTGTTAATTATAAGATCCGAGCTCTGGAGAAATGAAAAGGAATCATGAGATAGAAAAGATAGAAAATTGTGAGATGATGAGAAATAAAGTATGAAAAGGGAAAAAAAGTATTTTATTGGCTAAAAAAAAGAGTAAATATGGACCAACCAATTAGGTAAAATTAAGACCAGTTCATTAACTTTACAGTTTCCACTGATTATCACTGATGTTTTTGGTTTTTGCTCAGTTATGCAAATCTCCTTTTTTTTCCCTTAATTATCTGGACTGGAGCTAGGTCTAATTCTCGACCGTAAGAAGATCTAATTTTCAAAAAATTGACTCGATAACCCTAAACAAGTAAATAGATTATCATCCCATCTTAAATTTTAACATAAAACAATATATCAATATTCATGATAGTATAGTTTTTTTTAATACTTTTTAAAATATTTAATTTAATTCGTTTAAAATTTATTTTATATTAATTAAATGTTATCCAAACCCTAACGAACATACTAGTATATTTAATACTACTTGACCAAATAATATATTTAATGGTTTATGCTCTAATCATGGATGAAAATAAACTTGGTATATTTAATGGTCAAACCACACTTATATAAGAGATCAAGGTCAAATAAATTATCCACAATCAAAGACCCGTATATTTAATGGTCAAACGAACTATTACCCATATATTTAATGGTCAAGTAAATAAAATAAATTGTACGGTTTTACTACTAATTAAATTTAGTAATTTTAATTATTATAATTATATTTACACTATAATATTTACGGAAGGCATCATCATCATCACTACTAATTAAAAGGCATTTTCAACCACACTATAATATTTCTAATCAAATCCGTAAATAAAAAATAAAATAAAATAGTAGCATCTGAAAAATTAAAGAATATTCCTTAGGTTTATGCTTTATTATTATCTTTAATTATTACCTTTTATTTCACCATTTTACATCTATAAATAGTATGCTTAATGCTATTTTTTTTTATCACATCCAAAGTAAACAAATTATAATTCTAATGGTTCCTAAATATGATTCAATTGCTTCGTTGAATGCGTCCAAAGAAAACTGGAATGTGATGGTTCGAGTCGTACGACTTTGGTATGTGAAGGATCTTGCAACTAACAAACTACCATTTTCAATGGAAATGGTGATGATGGAGATTATTTCTTTTGTGTGAAAGTTTTTTGTTATTTTTTTTTTTGTTAATAATATTAACCCATATATGTTGTTTACTCTTTTATTCTAGATCTTATGGGTGTGTTGATCGGTGTGGGTGTTGAAAAAACCTATGAGCGGAATGGTGTGCAGTTGAAGATGGTTGTTATTGAACTAGATAATGATGTGTTAGTATTATATACCGAAAAAGAAAATATATAAGCTTTAATTGTATGAATTGTATAAAAAAAATTCAACTTTAAAATACCTTAAACATCTAAAATTAGACTTTAGGCAATTAATGTCACTACAAAAAAACTGGAAAATAGCGACGGTTGGATTGAGTATATGGCGGCAGTTATAACCGCCGCTAAGCATTTAGCGGCGGTTTAACTGTCGCCGCATACTCAATCCAACCGTCGCTATTTTGCAGTTTTTTTGTAGTGTGTGTCATTATTACTATATTGACCATAATATTAGTTCTCCATATCATTATTACCTTTAAAAGTCTCCAAATTTGTGTCAATCTTTTTACTAAAAGAATAAATATTTGACGTGAAAAAATTGTAATAATATACCGAAAAAAACAATATCAGAAGGAAAGTTTTTTTTTGATTTAATTTATAATACTTTTAATAAGTATTTGATAATATAAATAATTGCATTGTATGATATGATAAGCATGTATTATAGGAAAGTTTTTTTTTTATTTTATTTATATATATAGAAGGAAAGATTTATGTATTCTAAAAATGGTTTATATTAATTTATTAAGAAAGATTATTCATTTGCATCCAATACTACAACTTTTACATGACTTGATCATATTTTAGTTTCAAATTTATAAGGTGCACTTAATTTTATCAATTTTTTTTTTGTTTCTATTTTAGCTATTGTTTCAAGTGTACGTTGTTTGGTGAGTTTAGTTGACGTGTTAAACGATTTTATTGCGTCGAGTAAAACTCAAAATGTGATTGTGATTTTAATGCTGGCTAAGGTCAAAAGTTTCCAAGGTAATATTTAATTTTATTTAATTGTTTAAATTCAATGTGTTTTTTTAAATATATTATCTTTTATTAATCAAAAAATAATTCATTTTTATTTATTTATTGTTGTACGTAATTTTGTTAATGAAATGTATATTTTGTGTTTGATAGGAAGGACTACAGTTCAAAATACTATTTATGCATCCAAGTTGATATTCAATCCCGTGTATACTATCGCGGTGGATTTGAAGAGAAGGTTCGAATTCTTTATTTAAATTACTGTTTATTGTAATTAATTAATTTTTATTGTAATAAATTACTTTTTATTGTAATTACTTTTTATTTCCATCATGTCTCTACAACTATATATTGCTCCAAATAAATTGAACTATTGGAATTTATATAAGTATGTATAATCTATGTTTTATTAATGTCTATTCTTTTGCTCCAAAAAATAATGTCAATTCTTTTTAAAATTCTAAATAGCATGGAGTTTTGTGATTTATGTTGTTTATTATGTTGTTTGATTCTTTTGGTTATTGACTTTGTGATTTAATTATTGAAATTACATTGTTAATTGCAAGTTAGATTTTAATTTTGGAACTCTAGAGTTAGAACTAGTTTGGAGAAATCTTTTTTTGTCTCGAGGTAATTTGTAGAATGTGGATAGCTAGTAATTCATCCTTAAGGGACGTACACCACTCGAACTTTATTTGAAACGTCCTCTATCAAATAGTATGTTCTTTAGGCACAATTACTTGAAATCCCAACCTTAGTGTGATAAGTCATATCGTTATGTGAGGAGCGTGAATCAGAAGTGTGACGGCTACCGAAAACTCAACAAACGCTAAGTGCAAGTTGTAACGAACCAAATGACTTTTTAAGTAGGATGGTCTATACTACCATTATAATTGTTGGTTACTATTGATAAATTGAGGAACTGATCACCCTCAATCTCTTGTTAATAGTAGACAAAATTATGGTGATTGGAATTGACCTACCTCACCAACTTTTGGAGCGTGCGAAGTTATTAGAACAGTTACGTACTATGGGGTAGCTGTCCGATTAAATATAGTGAATCTTTTGTGATAGGATTCAATTTAAGTATTTACTTTTGTTTTTTGAACTTTTTATTTCGAACCTTTCTAAATTATTACTTTACTTGATTATTCGATTTTATGACGTGACTTAGTTTTAAATAAAGTGTTTTAAAGTATTTTTATGTATTATTTTTAGAGCGATTCAATTATATTAGAAATTTGTCAAAGCAAAATGTAAAATGCTACTTACCCCAAGAATATTTCATCTTGAGTTGTATCAAATCTTTATCAAAGTATTTTAATCTAGATATATTGGACTATTTTATCTTTGCATATTATTTACTGATTTGATTTGTGGTGTTGACCTTTACTAGAACTTTCTTTCTCCTCTTTTCGAAAGTTCACTTAACTAATGAATTTAACCGATATTTTTATATGTTATCAGAGTGTGCAGCGGATATATAGCGCTTTATTTTATATTCTACTTCCTTATTTTGTTGTTATCTATTTAAAGGAGTACCTTACATAAATTTTTCTTCTTTCGAAAATAATTCTAAAATAGTTCTCAATCGTGCATTTAAATAAAAATGGTTAAATGATTTTGCATAAAGATTTTTGTAAATTCTATTTAAATCTTTTGCTACCTTATAGTTTCGGGGACGAAACTAATTTTTGGTGGGTAGAATGTAACACCCGAGAATTTTATATAGAGATGAATGTTTTATTTACATATTTGAATACTCTAACTCTATCTTTTATAAAAAAAAAATAAATTTAGTTTTACTGCCTATGACTCTATTTTATGCGGCAACTCTTTTCTAATTATTATATTTTCTAGTTTCGAGGACGAAACTATTTTAAGAGGGTGAGAATGTAACATCCCAATATTTTATATATGTCTTTTTAGCAATTTTCTTAATTTATGATGTATTTATCAATTTATTTTATGTGTAAAAGGTTTAAGAAAATTATGCCATCTTCATTTAATTTAAATTGGGACACTTAATTCTAATTATTTATTTAGTTTATCAATATGAGGTGGAAAGGATAAGATAAACATTATTTGCTTGATTAATTATTTGAGAAATATATTCTATAGTAATTATATTTTTTTTATTTTAATATAGTATTTGATGGGAGAATGATTATTTTTATATATATCTAATTTATTTATAAGCTTTACGAATTATTGTGTTAATTAGTTTAGGATGGGAATCAATCAATTTTGACTAGGTCATAATGGAAAAGTTTAGCCATGTAGCCACGTACAGGTGTAACTCTCATGTAACCAATTCTTCCATACTTTGTGCCACTTGAATATTGCTCCACATACCCTTAAATTCAGCAAGTATACATGAAGAACAAACCGTGTGTTTTGGCAAAAAACGATCTACCACTTAATATTGCAGTGCCCGTTTAAGGAAGATAGAAATTAGAAACTAAGATGCTTACGATTGGAAGCTATTAGAAACCAGCATAGCAACCCCTTCACCCTATGGTCCTTGCCTCATACGTATTCTTATGTCACTCTAGTCAACCATGCTACCTATTCAATCACATATATGCCAATTCCTTCCATCTTATTATGTATCGGTTTCAATTCTTATATGCATCTAGGCTTGTATCGGCAGCTAGCACACTTACCATCCAAATTAACCGCTTCCTATACATAATATATTTAGAGTTGTCTTGAGGAAAATAACCAATCGGAGAACATGATGAATCAAAGGAGTAGAAGTTTTATGCGTGCAAACCAGAATTAGGGTACGTAAGCATCAAATTAGCTTAGAGTCGGTATGCTCGGAAGGAAAGCGGCTAAGGTAAGGGCTTTTTCCCCATACACTCATGCACTTAGGGTTTATGTTATAAATTAATAATGAAATAGTTAACCGATGGAGATGAATGATAATAGAAAGAATGATAGAGAATTATCTTCATAACATTTTATGCTATTTCAATATATTAAGAGTTATGTGTGTGTGGTTGATTGTATATCTTTTTTGTGTGGTTGATTGTAAATCTTTCGCGTGTGGTTGAATGTGGATTTTGGTTATTTTATCGGTTCTATTCAATGGTTATCAAATGTGTTAATCTTGTCTCTTAATTTGGTGGATTTAGAGAGGTTTTCGATTAAATGGTGAATTTATGGAGTTTGAAAGAAAATGTTTAAACTTTCAATTGGTTTAATGGTGTTGGTTTAAATGAGAATATCTATGATATGCATAGCATGGCATATAGCGGTTTGATAGGTTGGTTCGGAATAATACCCAATGGTGGGGTACCGAACCTTAATACCCAGGTGGGGTATTGTGTCCAGGTGGGACTTTTTGCTCTGCGGAGAGGTGATATCCGGATCATTGTAGCTAGTTGCATTTCATGCATTATTAATTGGTATAAGGGGTTATCAAAAATAGTTTCTTTCATTGATTTTATTTGATTTCTTCTTTATGGTCGACCGTTTTATTATTATTTTATCACATTTACCTTCCGTTCGGCATGTTTCAATTTGGATAAGGAAATTGACCCTTACATTAAATATGGTTGTAGGTACCAAAGAATTTTGAAGTTGATGTGTTGCTTGTACGTGCGCGGGGATAAACAAAGGGTTTTATAATTATATAATTGTAAATTTAAATTAGGCTTTTGAACAATTTTATAACTTTGTAAATTTAACATATTTTAAAGTTGATGATTTGTACTATTTAAATTTAATAAGTTTTTTCTTAAATTTTTCAATAATTAATCATCTTGTAATTTTGAGAAAATAATAATGGTGATTTTGAGTAAAAAGGTGAAGAGTTTTTTTTATTAAATAAGTGAATTAGTCATAATGTCTCAGGCCAAAAATCCGGGATGTTACAACAGCCACCTACAGACGGCGCTGTTAGGGCAACAACGACCTACAAAACCACAACAACATTATAAACATTGACAAACAACGTTGTTAGGGACAACAACGACCTACAAAACCACAACAACATTATAAACATTGACAACCTGCAAAAAAAAGGAAAAAAGAGAGAACCATGAGAATACGTTATTGGAGAGAAATGAGAAAAAAAAAGAAGAGAATTACAAAGTGAAATAAGCATATAGTAGGGAGAGAAAGATCGAGAGACCGTATGAGAAAATAGAGAGACTGCATATGATGCTTATTGTTCATGAGTTGCTATACGCTAAACTATTTCATTTATAGTACTAAACATATAGTGTAGAACTTTCTTGACCTTTAGATGTGGATTCCAAATAATTGTTGCCTTAATCTGAAAATATTAATAGGATAGAAGAACATTGATATTTTTGGATATACACAAACATGATAAGTGACTAAAAATTTGCTATTTTTTCTAAATGAATTTCTGTTATATCATATATTTAAAGAGAATATTTTTTTTGACTTAAAAAAAATAGTCTCAACTGCAAACTTAAAAAATCTGTAAAGAATTTTTTTTTTACCAGTCTTTCTTTTTTTAAAAAATAATTAATTAATAGGCATGATGCTAATCCTTTAATATTGTTAGTCATTTCCTAATTCTTCTCATTCTTATCATTTACACCACAAACTTAAAAAAATCTGTAAAGGGGAATTTTTTTTTTGTTGACAATTTTTTTTAAATAATTAATTAATAGGCATGATGCTAATCCTTTAAGAAAGATTAGCCCGCTATGGTTAAATTTGCTGTTTTTCATTTTTTTTACAAATCGTTTTTTTCTCAAATCTGTTTTTTTGAATTAAATAATTAATTAATAAGATCCTTCTCATACTTATCAAGTATTAGCCTGCCAATTTGATTAGCAAAATTAGGGTTTAACATGATGCATAATTAGAAACATTAGAAATAAGTAAGATAACATTAAAGTTTTGTGTGACTTTATACAAAAAAACAAAAAAAAATAATAACATAAAAATATGTGCATAGTGTTTGTAAATTAGGTGAGAGAAATTAGAAGGTCATAAATAAGTTGTTGGGGGTGGTCATTAAGAAAGGAATTAGGAGGGAAAAAATTAGGGTTAAGTAGTTTCTTAAGTAGGGTTTTAAGAGGAGGCAAACCTTACTTTGATTATGATTAAGATTAAGATAAGATTAAGATTAAGATAAGATTAAGATTAAGATTAAGATTAAGATTAAGATAAGATTAAGATTAAGACTAGACTTCGACCCGTGCGTTGCACGGATTTTGTTGAGTGATAGATATACAATTTAAATTTCTATATCTATAATAAAAATTGCAAATAAAAAAAAAAATGATATCTAAATATAAATATATTGAAACATAAAATAGGCAATACAAATGGAACTAAACGGTATTAATATCATGACAAAATATCCATTAAAATTATATAGAAATCACATAAATAGGATAACAAATTATTAAACATTATGAAAAAATTATTTGTAAACTACATTTGCAATTGTATTTGAATTTTCGCTTTCATCTGATCTACTACTTTTCATGGATAATCTACCAAAAAAACAACAATTTTCAGCTAATTTCACAAATCAAAGCTACAAAAAAGTCATTGATTCATTTTGCAAAAAAGAAAACCGAAACAAAAAGAAAAAACGCGAAAAATAGAAAGAATCAAAAGAAAGAACAAAAAAAAACTTGCCTCAAGCTACAAAAAAGTCATAGATTCGTTTTGCAAAAAACAAACAACACCGAAACAAAAGCAAAAACTCGAAAAATAGAAAGAATCAAAAGAAAGAACAAAAAAAAACTTGCCTCAGCAAATTGAAGATTTCGAGATTCCTAAATGCAATGGTAAAAAGGGCATAAAATCAAAGCAAAGTTGTAATCTTTCTCTCTCGTAGAGTAGAAGAATTAAGAGAACTTCGATTCGACGAAGATAATTGTCAACGTGGTGGTGACTGGAGAAGCTGTTCTGAGCTCAAAATGAAGAGGTCGATCGGTTTGTTTCTCAAGAGGCGGCCAACAGTGGCCGGAAAATGGGAGAGAAGGTGGTACACGGCAAAATGGTTGGCTACCAAGGGATTGTTTTAAATAAGTAAAAGAAGCGTATATATGAGGAGAAAAAAAGAGAGAGAGAAAAATAATTAGATACAATACAAATATAGCATGCATTAAAGTTTTATGTGGCTCTATACAAAGAAACAAAAAAAAAAAACATATAAAAACGTGTGCATAGTGTTTGCAAATTTGGTGAGAGAAATAAGGAGGTCATAAATAAGTTCTTGGAGGTGGTCATTGAGAAATGAATTAGGAGGGAAAAAAATTAGGGTTAAGTGGTTGCTAAACCTTACTTTTATTATAAATTAAGAAAAAAATTAGGGTAAGTGGTTGCTAAACCTTACTTTTATTATAAATTAAGATTAAGATTAAGATAAGATTAAGATTAAGATAAGATAAGATTAAGATTAATAGAGTATCCACTTACGCGAAAGAATTAAATGCTATCCAAAAAAATATGTAAAGTAAATAAGAGTAATTTTGGGAAAACATAATGAATTTCATTGATAATTGCAAAAAGATCTTATAAAAAGGGACAATTTTTTTTGTCAAACTAACTCATATAAATAGGAACGAAGGGACTATTTCAATATATTTTTTTAACATTAATTTTGAGGATTGATTAAAAAGTTGGTTATTACTCTTCTTACTACTTCCTCTGTGTTTTATTTGACCACTGCATACTTACCGATACACAATTTTGATTATTAATATTTTTAGCTATGTATTATTAAAAAATTTGAAAAATTAAGTTAATATTTATCTTTATACATTAGTAAAAAAATATGGTTAAAGTAATTTGTATGAATAGTACACACGGTAAAATTGTGACAATTATTTTGGGACGGACGTAGTAGTGTTATGATTTAATCGTAAAATTGCATGTATAATTTTTTAATAGAATGATCATGAAAATTTCGAGCCTTCGACCATTTTTCAGGCGGTCTCTAAAATGATCAAAATACTTATTTAGTTATTTAAATATTGAATTCAGTTTGCACAGTAAGTACTAAGTAGTGTGTGGCGCGCGGTTTTTTTTTTTTTTTACTCAATTTCAACGTCTTCACTTGTTTGCTCAAATCAACACTTCACATTACTGCACATTTACTCAAATCAATACTTGCATTTGTGTTTTTTCTTCTGGGCTGGTGTTATTCGCAGGTTAACCAACAAAGCAACTATAAGGTGTTTGCTTGTTAACCTGCAAACTACTCTGACGCTGATGCTTGGTTATTTTTTGTTGATTCTGTTGTTTATAATTGTTGTATGTTTGTTGAACCTTTTAATTTTATTGTGTAGGCAAGAATAAATTAACTAAATTCATTCATTTTTTTAGTAATAACTTTATTATATTAGTAGTCTACTTTATAATTATTATTTATTAACATTTAATTTAATTTATTATCAGGGTAGAAGATTGAAAATATTATTAAATTTATGAGGGTAAAATTAGATTTTTTGGTAGTACAATAGTAGTAGTTTTTTTTTTTTAATATATTGTTAGTAGATTAGTTGCTATTTGTTAGATTGAGTTACTATTTTTTATATGCATCTTTTATCCTGATTTTCGTTCATATTTTTATGTGTATATTTCTTTTAAATTATGTCGTGCAAATGTATCAGTCTCCTCGGGTTGGAAAAGGCTCGTCCTCGAGTCAAGCTCTGTTTCATCGTCAAAGTATGGTGGAAGATCCGCGACATTGAAGGTTGCAGAAACACCGCATGTTCCAGGTAGTTCGACCTTGTAAGCATTGTCGTTGATTTTTTGCATAATTTTAAAGGGACTGTCGGCTCTTGGTGACAACTTGGCATTTGGTTGGTTTGGAAATCCTCCATTGTGGGCTTCCCAAACAATGGCTTCCTGTAATCAGCACCGAGGTATACATGAGGTATTTCCTTTGAACAAGAATCCTTCATGTCTGTAGTAGTCTTGGGAGGATTGTATTTCGGTGGCATTCTAGAACTTCTGAAAATCCGGATCATCTTTGTATAACTCCTTAACTGTCTCAAATCATATTACTTTCACTTGCAAAGTGGAAAGCAGGGTATGACGCCTGCTGAGAGCATTTTGAATTCCCGCCTTATGTTTAAGTAAGAATGGATAAAGTTGTATAAACTCACTCCAGACAGCATGTCTACAATTGATCATTTGTTGAGCATTCAAATGTGTTTGGGCTTCATGGTCAGAATAAACAATAAATTCTTTATTCAATAAGTAATGACTCCAATGTTGCAAAGCACGAACAATGGTATAATTTTTTTCATCATAAGTCGAGTATCAAAGTTTACCATCGTTGAGCGTTTCACTAAAGAATGTTATGGGATGAATTCCATTATTAGAAGCGTCACCAACTAACTTCAAACACTTGGTCAAAGTTGGGAAAGACTAGTATTGGTATTTCAATCAAACGTTGTTTGAGCTCCTCAAAACGTTTTTGTGTTTGCTCATTCCATTGGAACTTATTACCAATGTTCTTCTTGGGCTGATATCACATGTATGCTTCGTATGATCACCAAGGACTCACCATGATCAACAACAATGTTCTTCATCAAAAATTGACTCCGATTCTTCCCTTTCAGTGTCATCTTGAGTTTTTTCTTCAACATCTTCATATATAAGCTTATCTCTTGATGATGGTTATGGTTCTTCGTGTTGGACAACTTGAAGCCACATGTCCAAAACCTTGACATTTGAAACATTGGGTAGCTTTAGACTTGTTTGCTGTTGTGGGTTTTAAAGGAGGTTTGTTAGAAGTGTTGGGTTGATCTGTGCCTGTTTTGCGTAGATAGGAAGAATTTTCATTAGTGGAAAAATTCATATAAGAATGAAAGAACTTTCTAGTTAATTCCGGGAGGATTTTCTCCCATGTCCTGATCTTGCTTTTTCCTTCACGTGCTCGCTTCTTTTTGAGGTTTTCCCACTAAAGTAAAACATGTTTCTTTAATTTGACAGTAATGATTTTCACCTTCTTCTCTTCTGCGATCTTAGTATACTCGAATATTCTTTCAACTGTTTGGAACCAATCATCAAATTCATCAGGTTGGAGTTTTCCAAGCTGTCGAATTTGATGACCGGTTGCAAACAATTGAAAGAATATTTGAGTACAAGGAGATATCAGAGGAGAAAATGGGGAAAATCATTGCTGTTAAACTAAAGAAGCATGCTTTCATTTGGTGGTAAAACCTCAAACATAACTTGTCTCTTGAACCTTTGTCAAAAGAACTTGTTGGTAGAAGAATACACACAAGAATTTGAGAAGTTACTGATGAAGTGTGACATTCATGAAAGGGAGGAGCAGACAATAGCTCGTTACTTTGGTGGATTAAACACTGATATTGCTTATCATGTTCAACTCGAACAATATTGAATTTAAAGGGTTTGGTTATGGTGCATAAGCCCATGCTTATGGGCCGTACATAAACTTCTTATTTGCACTCCTCTCATTTTGTTATACACTCCACTCAAAGTCCACCTTAAAATAATCACTCTTACAGTTGCTTAGTGCACCCCCCTAGTTACTTCGCGCGCCCCCCATATACTACCCTATTACTTGCGCACCGCCCCAGTTTTTTCTCATTTTCTCCCCAAATTTCTAGCGCGCCCCCCAATTTTTTTTCCCTCCTCCAAACTTCTAGCGCACCCCCACCCTAATTTCTAACGCGCCCCCCATTTCCAATTGAATAATAATTTTTGTTCCTTTGAAGTATATATTATAAGAATCAATTTTTAATTAATTTTCATCATACACCCCTCGAAGCCCAACATAATAACTAATGGTTCATGTATATATAAAGCATACTTGTCAAACATACAATTTAATTTTAAGTTTTATCAATCATAATCACAACATAAATAAAATTTCATACATTAATTACATATATATATATATATATATATATATATATATGGATTTTTTTATTTACAATAAAAAAATGATCGAATCCAATATCTCATGCATACTATCCAAATTTTTCTCAACTAAACTAACCCTAATTGCTTTATATGATTTTTTGCTTTATGTAGCATGGTTTTGTAAAATGGTTATGTGATGTTTTACTTAATAACAATGGTTTCAGTGTATAACATATTGACACTAATGCCCATATGAAATCATTTATCCAAAATAATGGTTTCAGTGTATAACGCCATGAAACCATTTAGCTAGACTAATGGTTTCAGTGTATAACATCTTGAAACCAAATAACAAGACTAATGGTTTCAGTGTATAACGCTATGAAACCATTTAACTAGAATAATGGTATAAGTGTATAATAGTATGAAACCATTTAACTAGACAAATGGTTTCAGTGTATAACATCTTGAAACCAAATAAAAAGATTAATGGTTTCAGTGTATAACGCTATGAAACCATTTAACTAGAATAATTATTTCAGTATATAACGCTATGAAACCTTTTAATTAGACTAATGGTTTCAGTGTATAATAGTATGAAACCATTTAACTATACAAATGGTTTCAGTGTATAACATATTGGCACTAATGCTCATTTAACTATAATAATGGTCATAAATTTAAATTTTTAACACGATATAAAACCAGAGAGAGTGAGGTATCTCCAACCGTTCCAAATAATTCAAAATACCCTAAATAAAATTTTGGGAAAATTTTATTAATATCTGATATTTATAAAAGCATATTGACCTCATTTAATTAACTAAAAATAGTTCCAGGTCTCAGAAAAATACCTAACTGGTCCCAAAATTCCCAGAAAATTATTTCCTATTATTTTGTAAAAAAAATAAAAAAATTTGGAGTCCCCTAGGCACCGCACGCGCCCCCACGCGCCGCCAGTGAGAGTGGGCGTGGAGGCGCGTCACTGTTCATAATCTTCCTCACCCATTTTCTGCAGAAACGGGTCGCGACGACCCGGTTCGTCGACCCGGTTCGTTCTCCCTCAATAATCAATGAAACTCGACGTTCTTTATACCGGTTTGATCGTCGTTCGATTTTATGAATGAATTAGGTATTAGTTTTCGAAATCGGTGATCGAATCGCATATAAAATGTGGCCGAAATTGAGCAAACAAAAATACAAAGTTTTTCAGTTATGATTATTACACGTGTTGTTTGGATCTGAGGGTGGATATTGACTTATGCACCGTGCATAAATATCAGGCTTATGCATAATAACCTTTGCCGAATTTAAAATTGTACTTCATCCACACCTTCTTTGAACCGAGTCTTTGTAATTAAAGTCATTAATGGCTTGAACTCTTTCTTTTTTGAATCAAGTTCACTAGGTGGTAATGGGAGTCAACTTGATTTTTACTCCATTTTTAAAAAATGTGTAAGTGTTCGTATAACAGTCATGATTGACATAGGGATCATATTGCCAAGATCTTCCAAGAAAAAGGTGACATGCATTTATTATAAAGTGTTGGCCTGACTACAATTTTGCAAAGTAAAGGGGTGATTTTCCAATTTTTGAAAGTACATGGGTGATTCTATAATTTTCAAAAGGTGAGGGGCAATTTTATTATTTTTTTGAAATTTTACTGATGTGGCACAAGGTGACACATGGCGGGATGGTGGCGGCTGACTGAACAGGGTTGGGTGATGGGGCACTATTGACACGTGGCCAAAAGTGAGTGGTTGGTCTGCTGACATGGCAGCTTACTGGTTGTCTTCAACCTTCAAATTTCGGCGGCGGCGCGTATCGGTTCCGGCAGCTCAAACAGTGGTCCGAAAAAAAATTCGGCAAGGCGTGTGGCGGCGGATGGTGGGTCCGTTTGCGACGAAAATCTCTAGTCCAAGATTTTTGGACCTTTCGAACACAATGGCGGTGTTAGTTTTGCAAAAAAATAATAAAATTGTCGCAAAGTAGAGTTTTGAGGGTGGAAGCTCTCTTTCACTAAGAACACCCCAACAAAACTCAAACTTTCCGTTGATTCTGTCATTCAAACTCAACTTCGGATTTGGAACCTTACTCTAATGCCAAAATGGCTCAGGAGTCAAGAGAGAATCCACACTCAATATCACAAAAGAGAAATACAATTTTTATAAACTTCAAGATGCAAATACAAGAGGGAAATGGCCATATTTATAGTAATCCTAGAGGCCTTGATTACAATTGTAAAATGTTAAAAATAATGAGAATGCAAGAAGTAAAATGTCAAAAATAGTTGATAGGTAAATAAATGTCAACTATAGAGGCTTGCATGAGGTAATGGATGATGCAACATTATCTTATGGTAAATTATGCAGTGCAACTGTGTCACATGCTCTAACAAAAAATTAACATCTTAATTTAATACGGAAGGCAAATAAATAAAGAAGCATGTATATGATTATAGTACTCACGACATATGTTGATTTATTAGAGATACTAGGAATATTAAGAATACCTGAGTAGATGAACCGATTGACCTTTGATACTAACCTCTAGTAGTAATCTTAAAACAGCAAACAAAGTAAAGAGACCTTGATTACAATTGTAAAATGTGAAAAATAATAAGAATGCAAGAAGTAAAATGTCAAAGATAGTTGATAGGTAAATAAATGTCAATTATAGAGACTTGCATGAGGTAATGGATGATGCAACATTATCTTATGGTAAATTATGCACACGCTCTAACAAAAAATTAACATCTTAATTTAATGTGGAAGACAAATAAATAAAGAAGCATGTATATGATTATAGAACTCACAACATATGCTGATTTATTAGAGATACTAGGAGTATTAAGAATGCCTGAGTAGATGAATCGATGAACCTTTGATGATAACCACTAGTAGTAATCCTAAAACGGCAAACAAAGTAAAATTGGATTATCATCATGAGCACTTGTTGACTTGACAATATTATGAAATTAACTATTAAGTACTATGTAAATTCTTATATTGGTTTTTAGGTGGGGTATATTTTTACGTGAGAAAATTTATATTGTTATATGGAGAATAGTCTCATATTATTGTTTTTTTTTTATTCTTCATGAGTATATGAATCTACATATAGAGTTACAAATAAAATAAATTTCTAAATCATATTAAAAAAAAAACTAATCCTAAACATATATTTTTTTTTACAAGAAACAAATCTTAAATCATAAATCCTAATATTATCTTATTTTAAATATAAATCTAAAATCTTCAAAAGATATTTAGACATATTATTCTTAACAATTGTTAACTTGAAAATATTTTGAGATTAACTGTTAAGTGCTATGTAAAGACAAATGATCTTTCACAAAAATATATAATAACCAAATATATGTATAACAAATTTTTATTGTCCTTATATCTCAAAATAATAAACAACAACATAGCTTCAAAGTACAAAAAGATAATATAAAGTTAGAATAAACACAAATAAATTTAATTGAAAAATGAAATGAGATTTTGAGAGAAAGAGAGATTTGTGAGAAAAGGCGAGGAACAAGACGAACATAGAGAGATTTGTGAGAGGAAATGGGGAATTATACCGAGGGAGATTTTGTGGCCGCCGATCCATATATGAGAGTGTTGCAATGCTAACTAGGGTTAAGAATGTGAGAGAATGAACATAATGGGTTTTTAAAGGAAAAAATTAGGGTTTGGTTTGGGCCAAAATAAGTTTGGCCCAAAGTAATTGGGCTTGGTTGTGTGATATCTATTATCTATTATTTAATATTTAATTTGGAAGAATTCTTTTCCCACCCCCGAATATATTTTTAACCCCCTTGAAATTTAATTTTACCCTTCTGTTTGGTTCAACGAAGGGGAGGGGAGGGATTTTAATAGAGGGGAAGGGAATGGAGGGGAGGGAGAAATTTTAACTAAATATATGTTTGGTTCAAAAGAGAGAGAGAGTGGAGGGGAGGGGACAAATTTTAATTGAAAATATGTTTAGTTCACAAAGAAATGAAAGAGATTTTAAAATTAATTTACCTTTATATCATTGAAATGTTACAACACTCGTGTTTCCATCTTATGTTATAATAACTAAAAACAAGTCAATATATTATTTCAACAAAAAAAAACTTGTTCATTCATAAACCACACAAATAATCAAACACAAAATATTCAAGTATATTTTAAATAGTCATAAACAAATATTAAAGTGCAGATACGTAAAAAAAATCAACATATAAACTAATATATATACACACAAACAAAGTTCTAACGTTAACAAATATTTACAAAGTTATATATATGAATTAAACAAATATATATGTGAATGAAAAAGTAAGAAATATGAATTAAATAAGCTATATACAAAGCTCTGACGTGATGAAACAAACTATATACAAAAGCAACTTACATACACAAGATTGATGGTACAGTAATTAGAAGAAACAAAAACAACTTACACGAGCAACCACCGGAGGTAGACGGGGATAAAACTACAAAATTGTTCGTAACCTAATAATAAAAATTATAATATGGATAGTATTGGAATTTGAAAATATAATGAGGATAATTTTGTCAATTTAAATATAATTTAAAGAGGTCCCCTCCCCTTCCCTCCAAATCCCCCAATTTGGGGGGAAGCAAAAATGGTTCTATATTCCCTCCCCTCCCCTCCCCTCACCTCCCCTCATAAAAAAATGAACCAAACATAAAAAATATAAAATGTCACCTCATCTCCCCTCCCCTCCAAAACTCCCGAACCAAACGAACCCTTAGATTACTAATATATGAAATAAAAAAGATCGGTAAACGTGACCCGGATTTTTTTTAGTGTAAATTTTACTCAAATTTACACTAAAAAAGATTGGTAAACGCGACCCGAACTTTTTATTGATGGTATTTTTGGAAACTCAGGTGGTAAAAAAGAGATGTGATGGGTGGAAAAACAATTCTTCTTAAATTTGATTTGCGTTCCAGGGTCAAAATCACCCAATTGGACCGGCAGCGGTTACCATATAATACCCTATTTTTACACTTAACCAACCCGTTGGACCGTAAAAAATCGACCCATTGATGTTAAACCGTTTTGGGACGCGCGTTGTCTTTTCCTGAAACGAACAAGTAGAGGCAGATGATGAGCAACCGTTGGTTTGTAATTTTCCTCACCCAGACTTCTTATGCCCTTTAGACACTATTCAGATTGGGACAATAACATATATATAGAGTGATGACCAATTATAATTTGTGGACAATTTTCTAAGATATTATGTACTCGTGACACTCCTAGAAAGGCCATTTCATTTCGGCGTTTTAAAAATAAATGTCATTATTTTTTTATTATTATTAAGTCAATTACATTTATGTCATATTAATGCTAATTAGTGTTAATTGATGTTAATTTATTCTATAATTAATTGAAGATCTTAAAATCACACGTAATTATGAACCGAATTATTATTCATATAAATACCGCTTGTAACACTGAAATCCTAACTGATTCATTCATCTAATCAAAACGAACTGTAATGAATTCTACAGTCGGAGTCGTACCTATGGAGACCTCTATTATCAAACTTCTTGTGTTTTATTAGCGTTTGCTTTCGTTATTATTTCCTTTTGTTACTAGTTGTGTTCAAATTAATTGTCTATTTGATATATGTGCTTTTATATGAAATCTTGGCCTTGGATTTTATGTGAGCTGGTAGTCTGAAAAAACACATGCCATGAGTGAACTTTAGAGTTTATAAACATAAATGGGAGTGAACACAAAATACTTTTGGCACATTCATTAGACAAAGACGTGTGCAAAAATATAAGTTACTGTATTAAAATAGAAACTTAAGTGGTCCAATTTAATTTCATTTGTTGTTGGATTTCCCTCTAAAATAGTATGATTGAGCCAAACTTTACTACCTTTATTTGTTGATGGTAAGGATATAATACATATGTTTCAGTGTTGAGTTATTCTGTCTGAGGTGCTGAGGTGTTTAACTTCAACATGATAAACAAACCTTTTGCCTGATTAATGACATTAGTTGAATAGTGGGTTTGATAATACACATGTTTATACCATCATTGATATTCAATTGCACCTAAGTATAGATTCCAATCACTAGAGTTCAAATCCGATAGAATAATACATATTTTACAGGTCGCTGATATCACTGATATCGAGGAAACAAGCAACGGAGATCAATTTTGCAAAGATAGCATGAAGGTTTTGGTGTGTGGTGGGAGGAGCATATGATTGAGATGGAGATGAGAAAAGATCCAAATATCAGATACGATATTACATGTTCTAACATCATATGCTTCTATAGTTATTGGTGGGTAGATTGGTTAACTTAGCTATCATGTAATTTGGTTTGTAACACAACCTAAAGCTTCTAACAGATAAACACACACAATGG
This sequence comes from Trifolium fragiferum, assembly GCA_954870985.1. NCBI lineage: Eukaryota > Viridiplantae > Streptophyta > Magnoliopsida > Fabales > Fabaceae > Trifolium > Trifolium fragiferum. The sequence continues at coordinate 11,469,575 of OX940793.1, read as the reverse complement.
ACATTCAGACTATTCAAAGGTAGACCAGAAACACATTGGAATGTTGCAATGCAACAATGAGGTTGGAACAAGTGGTATATGGATTTCATACTCATTTTTAGTATTACTCACTCTTATAATAAAAGAGAGAAGTGATTATTATTTTCCACTTTACAAGGGGATCAGAATTTTTTTTTAAATCATAATTTATTTACTCGGTTGTGTCAAAAGTATTCTATTCTGTGTAATATTTTGTTAATATTTATTGTTCAATTCTTATAACACGATAGACTATAGTATAGACTATTCAATTTTTATCACTTTTTATTATTCAATTCTTATAACACAGGATGCTATAATATAGACAATTGATATTATATATAAATAAATCATATGATCAAGTAATTTATTCCTCTATTCTGTGAGATTTCATTGTATAGTTAATAGTTAAAAATTTTGCCACTTTTTAATGTTCAATTCATATAACACGGAAGACTATAATATAGACTATTGTTCAATTTTTTGTCAATTCTTATAACACGGGAGGCTATAGTGTAATTTTTTGTCAATTCTTATAGACTATTGATAGTATATATAAATAAATCATATAAGAAATGTATTCTCCTATTCCGTGTCATTTCATTGTATACTCAAAAGTTAAATGTTTCGTGACTATTTATTGTTCAATTTTTATAACACGGAAGGCTATAGTATAAACTATTGATATTATATATAAATAAATTATATAATTAAGTAATTTGTTCATCTATTCTGTGTAATTTTTATCACTCTTTATTATTCAATTCTTATAACACGGGAGGCTATAGTATAGACTATTGATATTATATATAAATAAATTATATAATTAAGTAATTTGTTCATCTATTTTGTGTAATTTTTTATCACTCTTTATTATTCAATTTTTATAACATGGGAGGCTATAATATAGACTATTGATATTACATATAAACAAATCATATAATTAAGGAATTGGTTCATCAATTCTGTGTAATATTTTGTCACTATTTATTGTTTAATTCTTATAACACGGGAGGCTATAGTATAAACTATTATTTAATTTTTATCACTCTTTATTATTCAATTCTTATAACACGGGAGACTATAATATAGACTATTGATATTATATACAAATCATAAGATCAAGTAATTTATTTCTCTATTCCGTGTGTTTTTATTGTATAGTTAATAGTTAAAATTTTTGTCACTTTTTATTGTTCAATTCATATAACACGGGAGGCTATAGTATAGACTATTGATATTATATATAAATAAATCATATGATCAAGTAATTTATTAACACTTTTTAGAATGAGTTACCTTTGCATTTTTTTTAATTGAACAATGGAAGCAATTATTTTCATATTTCAAGTTATATATTTCTAAAAAACACGGGGAGTGTCCCGGAAGGGTTATGCTTATGCATATATGACATTTATTAATATTATGGAGAGATAGTATTATGTAAATTTATTATAATTTGACTTCGATGATTTGATTATGTTTGTATTCTACCGACAATTATTGTTATTATTTTTTTTTATATATAGTTTTGGTTTTATAATAATTCAATCATATAATGTCAAGAAGGTGTTCCTGACATTACATTTTCTTTTTTTAAAACATTCTATTTTATGTTTATAATTATTAATATGATTGAAAAGTATTAATTACATTATGAAGTAAAACATGTTCATTGTTTCTATATTTGCAGGTTTATTTACTAATGAAGAAACATTATTTTGCTTGCATGAAGGAGAAGTTTTCATGCATTAGATTGAATTAACTGGACTTTATCCAATCTTTAATTACCACTTTTTGTTCTAAAAACTATTGCCACTTACAACATTGGTTCAACTTTTGGTTGAATTTTTTTGATTGATGTAATGTCAAATTATGACCCTTTGTGTTGAATTGTAGGATCATTTAAATCATCAATTTATTATCTCAATATGTTTATTGAATTAATATCCATAGCTTTTAAGTCATATATATGTACTTTTTTTTTCCTTACACAAATTCCTGTACTATTTGTCATGGACCATTTGAATATATCGTTTTATCACTATATTAATTTTTCAATGTAATCATTCTATTGCTTGAATATTGGTTATTCATTATAATCATTTTTTTTAAGTAATAATAATTAAGCAATATTTCTATAAATTATCATCATAATCAAGAACTAGCCCGTGCGATGCACGGGTGTGAATACTAGTATCTTACAAACACTGTCACTTGTTTTTCAACAAACTGTTTTTTGTAGGGAATTGAACAAGACTAAAAAATGTAAACAAACCTAGATAATTCAATTATTCCAGAGTCAGAAATTTGATACATAAATATATAGAGCACACTTATAGCTAATTACATGGCTTGTTATTTAGATAGACTATTTACAACTTGAAGGGCTCCAAAGAAGAGCTCCCATCAAGGCCTATTTGCATAATAATGTGCCAAGAAACCTTTGACGTACCTTCAATTGGGTCAGAAGAATTTTTTGTGAAGCTTGCTACAGAAATTCAGGGGCCTATTTTTTGTTATAAGACTCGGTGGTAAACACTTACAAACATGTCATTTGTGATAAGCTGCAAGAGTACACAAAATTGATAAAACATTTACAATAAATTTTCAATAACGAACCAATCAATCATTTTGTTTCCAGTAATGATTTCTAGCCAGCAATTCGAGTTCACTACGATCACATTCTAAGAGTACGCAATTTCGAGCTGTAGCTGTGTTACTTTGGACAGCTTGGAATAACAGAAACAACAGCGTTTGAAATGCGGCGAAAGAACCGGGTTGAAGCATTGGTTTTAAAGCTTGGCAGATGTGGAATGAACGGCAATCGGTGCAACAGGTACAGCAGAATTTGAGCAATTTACAGCAGCAACAGCAGCGTTTTGAATGGTAAAAACCTGATGCGGGATGGTATAAATGTAACGTCAATGCCGGATTTCACAATACGATCAATAAAACTAGTGTTGGGTGGTGTTTACGAGATTGGAGAGGGGATTTTGTGCTGGCTGGAGCTGTGTGGAAGGAAGGACTTTGTTTTATTGCGGATGGTGAATCCATATCGATCTTAGAAGCAATGAAGACCATATCGCAAAGAGGCTTTTAAAAAGTTATATTTGAGACGGATTCTAAGAGCACGGTGGATGATATTTATGCTATGCGCAGTGGAACATCAGACTTAGTTCTTTTATTTGTCACATTCAAAATGTATTATCTTATAATCCAAACTTTATGATGAAGTTTATTAAGCGGCAAACGAATATGGTTGCACACACGCTTGCTAGAACGGTCATTGCTTGGGTTAGTCGCCGCACTTTTGAGACATTATCACTATGTATTTCTCCTTTTTCTTTTGTCAGATAGCCTAGTGGCTAGATATTCCACCCTTAAGGTGGATAAGTGGGATGACCGGGATTCGAATCTCGATCCCCTACATATATAATGTGATGTCCTACCAATTGAGCTAAGCTCACAGGACCTATGTATTTCTCTTTTATTGAATAATGAAATGATACACGTCTTTGGTTGTCCAAAAAAAAAAAACGAGTACACAAATTTATGATACACAATTACACAAGGTTATTAATATTGAGAATCTTTGACTCAATTTATTAAGATTATATATGGAAGCCTTTTCTGTTTTTTTAATATCAAATTAATTTTGCATTATTTATATAGTTTGTTATTATATTCTTAGCTTGATTTTTTAACGATACAATTATTATGATTAGAAATATCAGAAAGAAAGAGTATATGTATCAGTAATAAATATGATTGGATGATATATAAACTATACATTTTTACCTATTTAAGAATAAACTCAGCTATTTATGTACCATCAAGAAATGTGTTTGTTAAACTAAATTCACTGAAAGGGAAATAGTTCATTATGGAGAAAAGACAGAACATAATAGCTAGTAGACAAATTGTTAATAAGAGGAATAAGAAACCATAAGCAAGTGTCATTATTTTCTCTGCAAAGTATGTAAGAAAAAGTATGTTCACATGCTAAATTCACAAATTTAAGGGCTCCAAAGAAGACTTCCCATCAAGACCTTTTGCAACAAAATGTAAGAAAAAATCTTTTATAGTAACATCTTTGTAGATTGGTGGATTTTCTTCCGAAAGCAGTTCCTTAATAGGACCATAAACCTTTGATGCATCTTTAGCCGAGATATAATTATTCACAAAGAAGCTTGCTACAGAAACTCTCGGGCCTATGCTTTGTGATAAGACTCGGTGATAAACACTTACAAATCTGTCATTTGTGATAAGCTGTAACAGGATAAAAGAAATTGATAAAACTATTATCAGAAACTTTTAGCAGTCATAGCAAGGAAAATATAACACTTCTCCATAGTTGCAAATTATATGGCATATTCAACACATTTGAAATTTAGGTCACATTCTCACACCAAGGTTTTCTTTCTCCGGACCATATGCAATATTTAGGCCTAGTTTACTTAATAAAAACACATTCTATTTTCATTTTCTAAAATGCTAAGACTCTTAAACATGTATTTATTTTAACTCGCAAATAAGAAGATTGAAGACTCTTGTAGTGAAAAATTGTGATGGAGAGAAGATAAAATGCTAGTTAGGGATGGCGGGAGTAATAATGCTTTACCTGTAGAAGACCTCCTATGTTGACAACAATAGCTCCATGTACCGGACGAACATTGACCCATTTATCCTGATGAAGAACTTGAAGACCACCGAGTTGGTCTTGTAGAAGTAATGTCATGAAGTCAACATCGGTATGCTTAGTAGCACCCATAGTTAATTCAGGTTCAGGGCATGGTGGATAGTAATGACCTTGAATATAGAGTCCTTTGGCACAATTCAACTCTTTGAGGTAAGAAGGATCAAGTCCTGGTGCCTCCGACAATAACTCAAAACTGTGAAACCCAGATCCATTATTTTCTGCGAATACTCGATCACAATATCTCTGCAAGTATGTAATCAACTCATCAATGGTTAAAATAATTCAAATGGACAACATATATAACTAGGTGCCGGTGCTACAATGAAAGTTGTTAATGAATTTCAGGGTCCGAATCATAATTAGGATTTAATATATAGTGTACATTACCTGCATATTGGTGGTAATTCTTCTGGTTTGAATGGATGAGGAGCAACACTAAAACTAAATGTATCTCTCCAATTAGCTGCTTCGCCACTAAACTGTTGAATTAATAAGTCATGTTTTCGAGAAAACAGAGCTTCAGAAGTTGGAGAAGCTTCAGAAGATGAGCAGAGCTTCAGAAGCTGAGCAGAGCTTCAGAAGTTCTGGTGCTTCAGAAGCTGAGCAGAGCCTCAGAAGTTACAGAGCTTCAGAAGTTGAGAAAGTTTCTGAAGCTAGTAATAGTTAGTTAGTTTGTTATATTTTGTATATAAATACATTTGCCCCGTGTGGATAAAAAAAAAACACTTTAACCCTTTTCCCTAATTCTCGTCTCAACTCTCTCGTTCTATTCTCTCTAATTTCGTCCAAATTATCACATTGTCCCAACAAATTGGTATAACAGAGCCCGGTTGTGATTCACGTTTTGCATTGATTCTTTGATCAAGAAACAATGGCGAACAATGGCACAACCTCATCACAATTTCCTGCAAATCTTCCAGTTTTCAAAGGTGAAAACTATGATCGTTGGTGTGCGCAGATGAAGGTCATTTTCAGGTTTCAAGATGTTCTTGAAACTGTTAATGATGGAGTACCAGACTTGGCTGCAAATGCTGATGAAGCAGCAAGAGCCTTGCATCGCGAGTTGAAGAAAAAGGATGCAAAAGGTCTGTTCATCATACATCAGTGTGTGGATCCTAATATCTTTGAGAAGATCATTGAGGAAGAGTCTTCTAAAGGTGCTTGGAATACATTGAAAAAGATTTATGGAGGTGATGAAAAACTGAAGGGTATCAAGCTGCAAGCTCTGAGGAGACAATATGAAATGTTGGTGATGAATGATCAAGAAACGATAGCTGAGTATCTTTCAAGAATGTTGAGTATCACTAATTTGATGAAGTCAAATGGTGAAGCTCTGTCAGAGAGGTCCAAGATTGAGAAGGTTTTGAGAACCTTGACTGAGAAATTTGATCACATAGTAGTAGCAATAGAAGAATCAAAGGATTTGGCCACTATGAAGATAGAGGAGCTCCAAGCTTCATTGGAGGCACATGAACTGAGAGTCAAGCAGAGGAGCTCAAATAAAGCTATTGATCAAGCTTTGCAGGCAAAGTTTCAGAAAGGTTCCAAAGGGAAAAACAAGAAAAAGAAAGAAGATTCAGAAAATGATGGCAAGAACCTTAAAGATTCAGAGTCTAGCAAAGGTAACAAGAAAGGTTCAAAGAAAAAGATTGATAAGAAGGATGTGAAGTGTTATAATTGTCAGAAGCTTGGCCATTATGCTAGAGAGTGTCACTCTAAGAAAGTTGAGAGAAGTGACAAGGATGAAGCTCAATTGGCAAAGGGAAATGGTAGTGACTCTGATGATTCCCTGCTCATGGCGATTACAAACACTGACTCTGATAAATCCAACTTGTGGTATCTTGACACTGGCTGTAGCAATCACATGACTGGCAACAAGAAGTGGTTCTTGAAGCTTGATTATTCAGTGAGACGGAATATCAAGTTTGCCAATAGCAGCCAGATCACTAGTGAAGGTATGGGGACAATTCTTGTGCAGAGAAAAGATGGTCAGGAATCCTTCATTAATGAGGTATTGTATGTTCCTTCTATAACAAGTAATTTGATTAGTCTTGGTCAATTACTTGAAAAGGATTATACAGTGACAATGGCTAATAAAGAATTGAAGATTCATGATGCTAAAAGTAGGTTAATCCTAAGAGCTCCATTGTCAAGCAATAGAACCTTTAAGGTTGAAATAAATGTGATTGATTTCAAGTGCTTAGCCTCAGTCACTAGTACAGAAGAGAATTGGATATGGCACCACAGGTTTGGACACTTAAACTTCAAAAGTTTAAGCATGTTGAATTCCAAGAAGATGGTTCATGGCTTGCCTCAGATCAGAGCACCAAGTGAAATGTGTGAAGAGTGCTGTGCAGCAAAGCAGGCCAGAAATTCATTCAAGAATGAATTACCTATGAAATCAACTCAGAAGCTAGGAATGGTGTACTCAGATGTGTGTGGTCCATTTGAGGTGAAATCCATTGGAGGCAACAACTATTTTCTGACATTCATAGATGATTGTACTAGGCATGTTTGGCTCTACCTTATCGAAAAGAAAAGTGATGTATTTACCAAGTTCAAGAAATTTAAGACACTAGTTGAAAATCAAAGTGGATTTAGTGTTAAGAAATTGAGAACTGATGGAGGTGGTGAATACACTTCACATGAATTTGCAAAATTCTGTGAAGATGAAGGTATAGAGCATGAAGTCACTGCACCCTACACCCCTCAACACAATGGTGTAGCTGAGAGGAAAAATAGAAGCATCATGAACATGGCCAGAAGTATGCTTAAAGCTAAGCATATGCCTCATAAGTTTTGGGGTGAAGCAGTCTCTACAGCAGTTTACATCATCAATAGAAATCCCACAAAGAGGTTACAAGACAGGACTCCTCATGAAGCTTGGACAGGTTTGAAACCAAGTGTTAGTCACTTTAGAATATTTGGCTCACTTTGCTTCAAACATGTTCCTGATCAAGTTAGAAGAAAACTTGATGATAGAAGTCAGACAATGATATTGTTAGGTTATCATCCCACTGGTGCTTACAAATTGTACTCACCTAGAGATAACAAAGTTGTGATTAGCAGAGATATCAGGTTTGATGAATCAAAGGGTTGGGATTGGACTGAAGGCACAAGTGCTGAAGGCACAAGTGCTGAAGGCTCAATGCTCAACAGAAGACTCATGCTTGAGGAAACAAATCAAGAGGAGATAGAGGTTGAAGATGATCAACCTAATGCTGCACCTAATCAACAGTTGAGAAGATCAACCAGAGAAAGGGTACAGTCAATAAGGTTGAATGAGTATGATGTGTTTCCTGATCAAGCAATCACTGAAGATGGAGAACTGGTCAATGAAGCAATGATTGCAGAGTTGGAACCAGTGACTCTAAGTGAAGCTTTGAAAGATTCAAATTGGTTGAATGCTATGAAAGAGGAGCTGAAGTCAATTGAGAAGAATAACACCTGGACATTGATGAACAAAGCTGTAAACAAGAGACCTATTGATGTGAAATGGGTTTTCAAGCTGAAGATGAAACCAAGTGGTGAAATTGCTAAGTACAAAGCAAGGTTAGTAGCTAAGGGTTTTCTTCAGAAGCCTGGACTTGACTTTAATGAAGTGTTTGCACCTGTGGCAAGGCTAGAGACAATTAGGATAGTTGTTGCAGTAGCTACCTACAAAGGATGGGCTATGCACCAGCTTGATGTGAAATCTGCCTTTTTGAATGGACCATTAGAGGAAGAGGTATATGTGAAGCAGCCACCAGGATTTGAGATTAAAGGTCAAGAACAGAAAGTGTACAAGTTGAACAAAGCTCTCTATGGTTTGAAACAAGCTCCAAGAGCTTGGAACAAGAGAATTGATAGCTTCCTGCTGAATTTGAGTTTCACTAGATGCACATCAGAACATGGAGTATATGTGAAAGGCTCAAGTCATGATGAGATTATAATACTGTGTCTGTATGTTGATGATTTGTTGATCACAGGATCAAACAAAGCTGTGCTAGAGAAATTCAAAGCAGACATAATGAAGGAGTTTGAGATGACTGATATGGGAGAGCTATCATATTTCCTTGGCATGGAATTTGTGAAAACAGATAGAGGCTATTTCTTGCATCAGAAGAAATATGTCACTGACATATTGAAGAGGTTTCACATGAGCAATTGCAACCCTGCAATTACTCCTATGGAAACAGGTGTGAAGCTGAGCAAGAATACTGAGGATGAGTTGGTTGATTCAACACTGTACAGACAGATCATAGGATCATTAAGGTACTTGTGCAATACTAGAATTGATTTATGTCATAGTATTGGTCTGCTGAGCAGATTTATGGATCAACCAAGGATGAATCACTTGACTGCTGCAAAGAGGGTCCTTAGATATGTGAAAGGAACCATCGATCATGGCATTTTAATTCCAAACCAAAGGAACAGTAGCAAGAAGCTAATGGCTTATGGTTACTCAGATTCAGATTGGGGAGGAGATCAAGATGACAGGAAGAGTACTGCAGGATACCTGTTCATGATAGGTAATGCACCAATCTCTTGGTGTTCTAAGAAGCAAGGGATAGTGGCATTGTCATCATGTGAAGCTGAGTATGTGGCAGCTTCATTTGCAGCTTGTCAAGCAAATTGGATTGAGATGTTGTTCACTGAATTGAAGGCAGTAGAGACAACAAGGATGAAGCTACTTGTTGACAACAAGTCAGCAATTGATTTGGCTAACAACCCAGTTAGTCATGGAAGAAGTAAGCACATTGAGAGGAGGTTTCATTTTTTGAGAGATCAAGTGAACAAAGATAAGCTTGAGGTGGAATATTGCAATACTGAGATCCAACTTGCAGATATTCTAACCAAACCTATGGCTAAGGCAAGATTTGACACTCTGAAGAAGCTTATAGGAATGAATGCTTTGGAAAACATGCCTTAGGAGGTGTGTTGAATTAATAAGTCATGTTTTCGAGAAAACAGAGCTTCAGAAGTTGGAGAAGCTTCAGAAGATGAGCAGAGCTTCAGAAGCTGAGCAGAGCTTCAGAAGTCCTGGTGCTTCAGAAGCTGAGCAGAGCTTCAGAAGTTACAGAGCTTCAGAAGCTGAGCAGAGCTTCAGAAGTTCTGGTGCTTCAGAAGCTGAGCAGAGCCTCAGAAGTTACAGAGCTTCAGAAGTTGAGAAAGTTTCTGAAGCTAGTAATAGTTAGTTAGTTTGTTATATTTTGTATATAAATACATTTGCCCCGTGTGGATAAAAAAAAAACACTTTAACCCTTTTCCCTAATTCTCGTCTCAACTCTCTCGTTCTATTCTCTCTAATTTCGTCCAAATTATCACATTGTCCCAACATAAACAAGGTTCCATTAGAGTAATACTTGAACCTTTCATTTAAATCACGCGTGTAAAACTTTTTCCTTACCTCAGCATCTTGTTCATGAAACCTACGGGTCCCATCAATCATTTCATCCAAGACAGTAACAGAAATTCCGTGATTAATCACCTGAAAAAATCCCCACTCATGGCATGCACTTCGAATTTTCTCGATTACTTCTACACGCAGAGATGGATTGGAGTGTATATCTTTAAGGTCTATGATAGGAACACTCAACTTGGAGTCAATGCTTAAGTTTTCGGCGATGTCCAACTTCCCAGTATGGAAGATGCGTGGAATCTTCGACACCCCAGACTCCAACAAACCTTTGACACCTGTTTTTGAATCATCAAAGGCTTCCAGTTCATCTTCTCTATCATAAGTGGAAACTATGACTTCCTCTAATTGGTTTGTGTTTTTTACCACCATATTGAAAGAGGTAAAGAGCACCAGAATAGCAGTGTTTTCTGCTTCTAATACAAAATTGCAGAGAAACTTAGAGTTATAACAATATACAAAACTAAAGATATGTATATATGAAAAGACATGAACATGTTATAAATAAAAACGGCCACGACAAAATAGTTTTGTGATTAATTTACACCGCGACGACCGCAATTAATGTCGTAACACCTATACGGACCGAAATCGCGAAAATCTTTACGCAACCGAGATGTGACCACCAGTGTTTTTCCAAACCTTGGACATGAATATGAATATAAGAGAATTTTTCAAATATCTGATTATAGCATTAATATATTATTTTAACAGCTTTTGTTGATCATACCCTCTAACAATGCTGTATTGATGAAATTTCTATTCATCATATGACTCGTTTCAAAATTTTCCAATCAAATTATCAAGTAACTTCAACACACATCGCACAAGGAATCATCTTGCTTTCAAAAAAATTACAAAATCAAAAAATTTCATTCGTTTGACTTCAGTTGAAAAAAAAAATGAAAAAGTTACCTAAGTGTGGCGTAGAAAGATGCTGTTCCTTATGGTAACTGGAATTCTGGAAACACCTATGGTAGCTATTAAATAAGTATGTGTCAACCGATTTTCCTATATCAAATTATTTCAGTTTCATTTCTAAATTCTAAAATAGTTATAGGGTTAAGTTGTTATATAGTTTCTTTTTGTAAAAAAAAAATTGTTAAAATGCATGTATTATTTGAAAGACCCATTTGCATTGAATTATTTTTAAACTTATGAAAAAATATTTATGTAAATAAATAAATTTTTATGTTAATTTATAATTTTTCATTAAAGAAAATTATATTTTATATTAGAAAAATAAATTATGTTTTTATAATCTATTTTTTAATAAATGTTGAAAAATTAATATATAAAAATTTATTTATTTGTATAAATTGTTTCACTCGTAAACTAAAGGGCATCGCAGTCCATTCATATAAATCATTTCTAGTTTTAAATGCAGTCTTCCATTCATCTCCTGGCCTAAGTTTGATTTGATGATATCCACTACTACGATCAATCTTTGAAAAGATTGTGGCACCATGCAACTGATCTAATAAATCATCAAGTCTAGGTATTGGGAATCAATACTTGATAGTATTTTTGTTGACAGCTCGACTATCAACACACATTCTCCAACTTCCATCTTTCTTGGGTATTAAAATTGCAGGAATCGTACAAGGACTAACAGTTTCCTGTATCAATCTTTTCTTCAACAATTCTTCAACTTGACTTGTGATTTCAGCATGCTTTTGTGGACCCATTATGTAAGCTGCTGCTTCCCGATAAAGGTTCTGCAGTTGAATAAAATTATCTTCATAATAGTTAGAAGGCAAGAACTTTCTAGTTAGTTTCTGACGCATTTTCCCTCATGTCTTGATCTTGCTTTTTCCTTCATGTGCTCACTTCTTTTTGAGGTTTTCTCACCAAATTGAAGCATGCTTCTTTAATTTGACAACAATGATTTTCATCTTCTTCTCTTCTGATATCTCCTAGTACTCAAATATTCTTTCAACGGTTTGCAACCAATCATTAAATTCATCAAGTTAGAGTTTCCCTTCAAAATCAGAAATGTCAACTTTGATGTCATCATTTCTGAATTATTGTCTTTGCGAACGATGACTTTCAAATGATGATGAATCACCATAAGATTCATCATTATCTGAATGAATTTGTTGGGCTTCCAACATGATTTGTTGTGCATTCACAGTCTCTTGTAATTGTTGGATCTGTCTTCTCATTTTTTTTCATTTGTATGTCTCGTAGTGTCTGCACGTTCTGTATTCTTGGAGGCATTTTTATGGTTGGAATGAAAATAAATACCGTATAACTAGAATAATTTTTTTATGGTGTAGAAGATCAGATTAAACTACAACCACGGAGCATAATAAGATTTTTCAATGAAATTGGCACTATTTTCTAAGATAGTGGCAAAATTGTAAATTTGCAAGGTTTCGGGGCAAAATTGTAAACTGTAAAATGTGACAAAAGCACCCCTTTACTTTAAAAAATTGTGTTTTGCCCCTAAATTTTTCCAAAACACAAAATTGCCCCCAAACTTTTCAAATTTACAATTTCCCCTATTTTAGAAAATAGTGTCAATTACATAGAAAATTCTTATTATGCTCTGTGGTTGCAGTTTAATCTGATCTTCCACATCAGAAAATAATTATTCTAGTTATACGGTACTTATTTTCATTTTAGCCATAAAATGTCTCCAAGAAGACAAAACGTGTAGTACGAGACATAAAAATGGAGAAATGAGAAGACAAATCCAACAATTACAAGAGACTTTGAATGCACAAAAAATCATGTTGGAAGCCCAACAAATTCATTCAGATAATAACGAATCTGATGGTGATTCATCATCATTTGAAAGTCATTGTCCGCAAAGACAACAATTCAGAAATGATGACATAAAGGTTGACATTCCTGATTTTGAAGGAAAACTCCAACCTGGCGAATTTGATGATTGGTTGCAACAAGTTGAAAGAATATTTGAGTACAAGGATATAGTAGAAGAGAAAAAAGTGAAGATCATTATTGTCAAACTAATGAAGCATATGCTTCCATTTGGTGGGAAAACCTCAAAAAGAACTTGTCTCCCGAACCTTCGTCAAATGAACTTGTCTGTAGAAGAACACACACGAGAATTTGAGAAGTTGATGATGAAATGTGACATTCATGAAAGGGAGGAGCAGACAATAGCTCGTTACTTTGGTGGATTAAACACTGATATTGCTTATCATGTTCAACTCCAACAATATTGAGTTTAAAATTGTACTTCATCCACAACTTCTTTGAACCATGTCTTTGTAATTAAAGTCACTAATTGCTTAGACTCTTTCTTTCTTGTATCAAGTTCACTATGTGGTAATGGAGTCAGGTTGATTTTTATTTCGTCTTTGAAAAAGGAGTAAGTGTTGGTGTAGCAGTCATGATTGGCACGACGATCATATTGTCAAGGTCTTTCAAGGAGAAGGTGACATGCATCCATTTTAAAGTGTTGGTCTGACTACAATTTTCGAAAGTAAAGGGGTGATTTTGCATTTTTTAAAAACACAGGGGTGATTCTGTAATTTTCAAAAGATAAGGGGCAATTTTGTAATTTTTTGAAATTTTAGTGACGTGGCACAGATTGACACATGGTTGAACGATGGCGGCTGACTGGACAAGGTTGGGTGATGGGCCATTGTTAACGCGTGGCCAGAAGTGAGTGGTTGGAAGATGACACGTGTCTGCTGACGGCGGCGCATAGCGATTCCAGCAGCTCAGACGGTGGTCCGGCAGAAAATTCGACAAGGCGCATGGCGGTAGATGGTGGCTCCATTTGCGACGAAAATCTATAGTCCAAGGTTTTTGGACTTTCTGAACGCAAATGTGGTGTTAGTTTTGTGAAAAAAAATACCCGCAAAGTAGAGTTTCGAGGGTGGCAGATCTCTTACACTAAAAACACCCCAACAAAACTCAAGCTTTCTGTTGATTCTGTCACTCAAACTCAACTCTGGATTTGGAACCTTGCTTTGATGCCAAAATGGCTCAAGAGCCAAGAGAGAATCCACTCTCAATATCTCAAAAGAGAAATACAATTTTATAAACTTTAAGATGCAAATACAAGAGAAAAACAACCATATTTAATGTAGTGCAACTGTATCACATGTTCTAACAAAAAATTAACATCTTAATTTAATGCAGAATGCAAATAAACAAAGAAGTATGTATATGATTACATGACCCACAATATATGTTGATTTATTAGAGATACTAGGAATATTAAGAATATCTGACTTGATGAACCTTCATCCTTTGATGCAAACCTCCAGTAGTAATCCTAAATTGGCAAACAAAGTAGAGATGGATTCTCATGAGCACTCGTTGACTTGACAATATTATGAAATTAACTATTAAGTACTATGTAAATTATTATATGGGTTTTTAGGTGGGGTACATTTTTATATGAGAAAATCTCCTGATATATATTTTTATATGGAGAATGGTCTCATATTCTTGTTTTTTTATTCTTCATGACTATATGACTCTACAAATAAAATTAATTTTTAATAAATCGTTTCTTAAAAAATAAAACTAATCCTAAAAATCCTAAACAAATCTTAAATCCTAATATTAACTTATTTTAAATATAAATTTAAAATCTTCAAAAGATATTTAGGCATATTATTCTCAACAATCGTTGACTTGACAATATTTTGAAATTAACCATTACGTGCTATGTAAAGACAATTGATCTTTCACAAAAATATATAATAACCAAATATATGTATAACAAATTTTTATTTGCCTTATTTCTCAAAATAATAAACAACAAGAATCAACAACATAGCATCAAAGGACAAAAAAGATAAAAGAAAGTAAACATAAGCACAAATAAATCTAATTGAAAAATGAAATGAGATTTTGAGAGAAAGTGAGAATTGTGAGAAAAAAAATGAGGAATAAGACTAACATAGAGAGATTTGTTAGAGGAAATGAGGAATGGAACGAACAGGAGAGTTTGTGGCAGACGGTCTGTCTATGAGTGTGTTGCAATGCTAGTTAGGGTTAAGAATGTGAGAGAATTAACATAATGACTTTTTAAAGAAAAAATTAGGGTTTGGGTTGGCCCAAAATAATTTCGGACCAAAGTAATTGGGCTTGGTTGTGTAATATCTACTGAAATTTAATTTGCCTTCCTACTGTAGAGACGAAAAACTTTGGGTGTTAACCACTATAGTAGTAATCTTGAGACGAAAAACAAAGTAGAGACGGATGTTGAGCAATCGTTGGCTTGTAGTTCTTTCTCACCCGGAATTCTTATGCCCTTTAAACACTCTTCAGATTGGGACAATAATCTATATATAAGATGATGACCAATTAAGATTCTCATCGATGCAATAGTAACTTGCGAACAGTTTTCTAGACAATTTTGTACACGTGACACTCCTAGAAAGACCATTTCATTTCAACGTTTTGAAAATAAATGTCATTATTATTTTTTTATTATTAAATCAATTACATTTATGTCATATTAATACTAATTAGTGTTAATTGATGTTGATTGATTCTATAATTAATAGAAGATCTTAAAATCACGTGTAATTATGATTTACATTTAATATCGAAATACAATAAAATTGTACTATTATTTAAGACAATTTAATGATTTCATTGACCATCTAAAATAGAATAATATTCATTTTGTATCATGTAATTAATAAAAAGATATCATTTTTCTATTTTATAATAAAACACATCAATTAAAATCATATATGGTAAATCAAATATTTTATAATATAAATGTATATTAATTCTAAATCATGTAATTAAAATATCACGTCGTCTAAAAGTCTTAGCTCAACTGGCAAAATGTCGAAATTGATAGGTCGGACGTCGTGATCCGGGTTCGATCCCGTGACCTCACAATTGTGTGTGAGTTTAATTTCAGTTGATTACCACTTCTTCTAAAACCAAAAATAAAAAATAAAAAAATATCATGTTAATTTTGTATCTTGTAATTAAGAAAAAACATCAATTAAGACAAAGTCATATCAATTTAAATCGTGTATCTTGTAAATTAAGAAAAAAATCAATTAATACAAAATTGTATCAATTTAATTCACAAATGACAATTCAAATATTTTGAAATACTAATGTACTATAATCCGAGCAATTAATGATTTTGTTTATTGTCTTTTATTCCTTGTTTTCATATCTATAAATAGGCGTTTTGTGACTCCTACGACTTATGTGGGTTAGGAGTGATTATTGGTGTACAAGGCATGTATATGTAACGAGCGCAACTCCTAGTAGCTTCCGGTCATAAGAGGCCACATGTATGAGCGGATTTCACATCGGAATGAGAGAGAGATCATGAGAATGTGTATTGTGTAGGTATGAGACTGCACAGTTGAAGGAAATCTATTAAGAATTAATTTGCACTATTTATATCAACAAAATGCATCATCTTTTTGTAGCACAATTCATAAGAACTTCACAGTTATGCGTGCTTGACTTAGAACACCATTTGAATTCTCAATGGCTCCCAGGTATGGTTTTGTAGCTTAAATCTTAAATTTTATGTTAACATGTTTGAATAATGTTTAATTATTATGTGTCTGATGATAACAAACACTTAATGAAATGAATAATTTATCCAACTGTGTATTCAAGTGTGTAGGTATAAGAAATGATCTTAAAAACATTATCAAACACATTCTTATGATCCTCTACACAATAGGATTTTGAATAATCCTCTGGACTAGCACAATAAAAGAATGCAATCTAGGTCAACAAAACATCCATCCCCTGGACATAACACCAACACTTTAACAAAAAGATAAAGAATAGAGATGATATGGATCACCATCCTCTGTACTGGAAATGAAGACACATAGTCAAAGTCAACGTCTTGTCCAACATCTGGACAAACTATCGAAGACTACAAGAGAAGATTATGTCCGTCCAGAACTTTATCAAAAATCATACTTCTTCTATCCTTAATTATAAGCAAAAGTTTACTTTTTAGATTCATTGAAAAAGTGATGTATCTGGCCTACATTATAGTCCAGATACATCACTTTTTCAATGAATCTGAAAAGTTGACTTTCGCTTATAATTAAGGATGGAGGGAGTATGATTTTTGTCATCCTTTATATATCTGTTGAAGACTTTTGTGCTCATCTTCTGGACTCAACTTAGCAAGGACGAAATTCTCTGTTGATCAAAGGAATGATCATACTGACCACGAAAGCTATTTATTTTTAATTAAAAATTCTAAAATTTAATATATTATACCAAAACTAACCTTGGTGTATTAATTTATTCTTATCTCTCCTAATTATCAATATACACCACTATTCTTAATTTCAATGTGCCTCTTTCTATTCATAATGATAATCACACTAATCCATACACATTCATTCATGGCAATACATGCATTCATGCGTATGCCTCTTTGTGTGCTTGCAATTTCCCTCCAAATTTTTGTATGGGGAATATCTATGTGTAATTAATGCATTATTATTGGAATAATTTACATTTCATTATTCAATAAGGGTAAAAGTGGAATTGCTTATTTAATAAAGAATAAATTTAATAAGTGTTTCTTATAAAAAGAAATAAATATTTTTTTCAAATTGTTTCTTATAAAAAGAAACGGAGGGAGTATCACGCAAATCATGGATAGTACAAGAGTGTGATCCTATGACTGTGACACATGAGCCAATCCATGACTATTGTGATGATTGTTGTGAATTTCTGGAAATTTCTGTGGTTTCAAAGATTTATTTATTAGTTGAATATGTGATTAATTAGTCGATTAGCACTTCCTAATTAAATTTGCAGGCTATCTATATTGAAGTCTTTCTATAGACTTGAACAAAAACAGCTGACAGTGAAACCATCAACCATAAACTAACATTCATCTCACCATAGCCCTTTGAATTTGTTCCTCAGACTTGAGATTTCTATGTCTGAGGAAGGTAACATAATTTTTCAAAAGAAGTCTGAACTAAGCTCCTTGATCATGAAAATCTTCTAGGCTGTATGCCAACCAACAATCCAAAGCTACCCAATCTGAATATGTCCATGGACAGTTAAAGAAGGCCAATTAACCGTCTAATATAACTTACAAACACTGTCACATTTTTGTTTCAACAAACTGTTTTTTGTAGGGAATTGAACAAGACTAGAAAATGTCAACAAACATAGATAATTCATTTATTTCAGTCTCAGAAATTTGATGCATAAATATATAGAGCACACTCATTTAGATAGACTATAGCCAGTTCCGCGAGTATCAAAAGTGCATTCACGCGTTACATTTACAACTTGAAGGGCCCTAAGGAGGAATTCCCATCAAGGCCTTTTGCATAATAATGTGCTAAGAAATCTTTTATGGTAATGTCTTTGTAGATTGGCGGGTTTTCTTCTGAAAGCAGTTCCTTAATAGGACCATAAACCTTTGACGTACCTTCAACTCGGTCAGAAGATTTCACAAAGAAGCTTGCTACAGAAATTCGAGGTCCTATGTTTTGTGATAAGACTCGGTGATAAACACTTACAAACCTGTCGTTTGTGATAAGCTGCAACAGTATACAAAATTGTAAAAACAATTACAATAAATTTTCAGCGACAAAACAATCAATGACTTTGTAATTAGTAATGATTTCTAGCCACCAATTGTTGGTAGACCTAAAGCAAGAGATTAGGCTGCCTTATGCTTTAGCTTAGAATATTTACCTGTAGAAGATCTCCTATGTTTACAACAAGAGCTCCATGTATTGGAGGAACGTTGACCCATTTATCGTCGTGAAGAACTTGAAGACCACCAAGTTGGTCTTGAAGAAGTAATGTCATGAAGTTACTGTCGGTATGTTTAGTAGTGCCCATAGTTAATTCAGGTTCAGGACATGGTGGATAGCAATGACCCGAAATAAAGAGTCCTTCAGCACAATTCAACTCTTTGAGGTAAGAAGGATCAAGTCCTAGTGCCTCTGACAATAACTCAAAGATCGTGAAGCCCAAATCCGTTATTTTCTGCGAATACTCAACCGCAATATCTCTACAAGTATGTAATCAACTGATCAATGGTTAAAATAATTCAAAGGGTCATGCTAAACAGTGCACCTGGTGCACTAGTTAAGCATATCCAAAAAGGAAAGAAAGAGATAAAATTAATGCTAGAGAGATAACTTTTTGCATCTTTAACACATTAAATGCATAAGTTTCAAGAAAAAGTTTCTACATTAATATGCTTAACCAATGCACCAGGTGCATTGTTTAGCATTTTCCTAATTCAAATGGACGTGATCATGATGATATGTCATGTAATGTAACAGTTGCGAAATCTATATAACTTGATTATGAATTGGAGTGTCAGAATCATAATTAGGACTTAGTTCATTACCTGCATATTAGTGGTATTTCTTCTGGTTTGAATGGATGAGGAGCAACAGCAAAACCAAATGTATCCCTCCAATTAGCAGCTTGACCACTAAACAACGTGAGATTGGAGACATAGATAACTTTTTTCTTCTTTATATCACGCGTATAAAACTCTTTTCTTACATCAGCATCTTGTTCATGAAACTTACGGATCCCATCAATCATTTCATCCAAGACAGTAACAGGAATTCCATGATTAATCACCTGAAAAAATCCCCACTCGCGGCATGCACTTCGAATTTGGTCAATTATCTCTACGCGCAGAGCTGGGTTGGTGTGAATGTCTTTGAGGTCTACGATGGGAACACTCAACTTGGAGTCGCTGCTCGAATTTTCACTGATGTCCAACTTCCCGGTATGGAACATGCGTGGGATCTTTGACACCCCGGACTCCACCAAACCTTTGACACCAGCTTTTGAATCATCAAAAGCTTTCACTTCGGCTTCTCGGTCATAAGTAGAATTAGTGGATTCCTCTAATTGGTTTGAGTTTTTTGCCGCCATATTGAGAGGGAAACAACACCAGAATAGTTTGCCTCTGACGTAAAATATGGAATTGAAGTGGAGAGAATAGGACACGAGGGAAAATTAAAATAGGATAGGTAGAGAAGACTTATCTAAGTCAATGATATATAAAAAATCATACAACTAACGAAACTAGTGTTAGTAGTGTTTTCCTTGTTCTGACCGTAACCAAGGTGACAAAGTAGGCAATAATGAGGACCACAATTTTATTTTGAGAAAAGAAAAGTAAACCGAAACCACACGAGGGGCAGAAATCCTCATTAAATCAACAATCAACAAATGACTAAACTGAGAAGACGAAAATCATAATAAATACTTATGTTACCTGTTCTGGTACATTTAAAAGTCCACATCTCTTGGTTATCGGGGATAAAGGTAGTTTATATACAACACACAAACTTCTCGATCCACTGAGGCATCTTTTACAAAGGACAAAACTGTGAGGGTTCACACGCGGGCCAAAGTGGAAAATACTTCCAAGTATTGCTTTTAAATAAATAAGACTTATTCAAACTTTTGACTGATATGTATGATTCAAATTAAACCATATAATGATCAAACTTTTGACTTATGTCAATATGGTGGACCACTTTATTGGCAGCCATGGGTACAGTACTTTGCATATCTACCCTCAAACATTGTCATATTCAGAAAGTTTCTATTCACCCTATCACTATGTTTAAGTGAACAGGTTCAATTGTATTAAGAAGCAATATTTTTCCAATCAAATCATCAACAAAACAACTTAACCAACAAATAACAATCTATAATATAGTCCAAATATGAACTAAGCTTGTTGATTGAAGCAAATCTTCTAGGATGTAAGCGAGCCAATAATCTAAATCTGCCCAATTTAATTTGAATTTGTACAAAGAAGAGTGTGTCATACAGTGATCCATAGAGTTAAAGAAGATGAATTAGTTGTCTTATATATCATATATATCAACACCAAACTTTTATTAACAAACTTCTTACAAGAGTAACAGTCACTGACTCGCTGTTGTACTCACACGCCGTAGAATATAAACAAAACTATACTTTATATGTCAAACTATAGTCACATTACATATAGCATGAGTAGTTAAAGCAAGTGAATGATTTGAAATTAGTTATTTCACGGAATAACACTCGTATATATTGAGCTTGTAATGGTACCTCACTCAAATTTAGAAGTAATTGATTATGAAAATGTCAACAAGCATAGATATTTCATTTATTTCAGTCTTGGAAACTTGATACATATAGATCACACACAGATATTGCAGAAAACGGGACTGGCTATTTAGATGGATAATGGCTAGCTTAACGAGAATCAAAAGTACGTTCACATGTTGAATTCACAACTTGAAGGGCTCCAAAGAAGAATTTCCGTCAAGACCTTTTGCGTAATAATGTTCTAAATATTCTTTTATAGTAATGTCTTTGTAGATTGGCGGGTTTTCTTCTGAAAGTAGTTCCTTAATAGGACCATAAATCTTTAATCTACCTTTATCTGGATCAGGAGAGTTCATAAAGAAGCTTGCTACAGAAATTCTTGGGCCTATGTTCTGTGATAAGACTCGGTGATTAACACTTACAAACCTGCCATTTGTGATAAGCTGCAATAGTACATAACAAATTGATGAAACTCACAAATGTGGCATAACGCGGATAAAATGGTAGCTATAAATAGAGATAGAGGGAGTAATATTTTACCTGTAGAAGATCTCCTATGTTTACAACAATAGCTCCATGTATCGGAGGAGCGTTAACCCATTTATCGTCGTGAAGAACTTGAAGACCCCCAAGTTGGTCTTGTAGAAGTAATGTCATGAAGCTAAAATCACTATGCTTGGTAGTGCCCATAGTTAATTCTGGTTCAGGGCATGGTGGATAGAAGTGACCCAAAATATAGAGTCCTTCGGCACAATTCAACTCTTTGAGATAAGAAGAATCAAGTCCTAGTGCCTTTGACAATAACTCAAAGATTGTGAAACCCAAATCCCTTATTTTCTGCGAATATTCAATCACTATATCTCTACAAGTATGTAATCAATTCATCAGCGGTTAAAATAATTCACAGACGGACAGAATCTAAAACTGAAATGCACTAAAGATCATGACCATATGTTATGTAATATAACAATTATGAAATCTATATAACTTGATTATGAATTGCAGGGTTGGAATCATAATTAGGACTTAGTTCATTACCTGCATACTGGTGGTAGTTCATTTGGTTCAAATGGATCAGGAGCAACCACAAAAGCTATGGTATCTCTCCAATTTGCAGCTTGGCCACTATACAAAGTTCCATTGGAGTAATACTTAACCTTTTTGTTTAAATCACGCGTGTAAAACTCTTTTCTTACATCAACATCTTGTTCATGAAATCTACGAATCCCATCAATCATTTCATCCAAGACAGTAACAGGAACTCCGTGATTAATCACCTGAAAAAATCCCCACTCATGGCATGCACTTCGAATTTTATCAATTGCCTCTACACGAAGAGCTGGATCGATATGTATATCTTTGAGGTCTACAATAGGAACGCTCAACTTTGAGTCATCACCGGCTGAGTTTTCGGAGATGTCCAACTTACCAGTATGGAAGATGCGTGGAATCTTTGATACCCCGGACTCCACCAAACCATTGACGCCTGCTTTTGAATCATCAAAAGATTTAACTTCAGCTTCACTATAATAAGTTGAATTAGTTGCTTCCTCTAATTGGTTTGTGTTTTTTACCACCATATTGAGAGGAGGAAACAACACCAGAATTGTAGTGCTTTTAGACTCAAAAAAAAAAGTAGAATTAAAGCAGAGAAAATTGGATATGAAAGAAAATTGAAATAGGATAAGCAGAGAAGTCTTATCCAAGTCAATGAAGTATACAAAATTTGACCAAAAAGACAAAAGTGTCATTGTTTTCCTTGTCCTGCATATCAAAAAGTTATACCATACAACTAAACTATTGATGCTCATCTAATATTTTAGGAACATTAAAAATATATAATAATTATTATTATAGCACCTCAAAATTTTGACGTTTGATGCCGTCTACAACTGACACATGGGGTGTGGCTGTGGGTCGGGCCTGACTTTGACTAACTAGTCAATTTTTTTTATATGATTTTTTTCTTCCATTTTACCAAATCAAAAGATAGACAACTTTGGATGTGGAAATAAAAATAGAAAATAAGGAGGACCACAAAGTCTTTGTCTACTGTACTTTATTTGCACATCTACCCTCTAACTATGTCATATCCATGAAGTTTCTATTCATCATATCACTCTATTTATTTTTTGTGTTAATCCTCCGTTTTTCAGGGAAGTTCGGCCACGAGGTAAATAAAGTTTGACAAAAAATTGTTCCTTTCATCGAACTCAGGCTCTCCTGAACAATTCGTCGTAGGAGGAGCTCATTTACCACTCGAGTCCAATCAAATTATTACACTCTTTTTAAATGAGCAGTTCAATTGTGTTATGTATACATAATTTCCAAAAATGAAGCAGCATAAATTTCCAATCAAATCATCAACAGAACAACTTCACCAACAAATAACAATCTATTTCACAGCATTAGTAAACCTGTTAAGGTTAAAAATTTAATGTTGTTAAGATTAATTTTATGGACAGTTTTATATTGAAGACCTTAGTTAGCCCTTAAATCTCTTCCTCAGGCTTGGGGATGTTGTGTCTGAGGAAGCTATCATACTCTCTCAAAGTAAGTATGAACTAAGCTTGTTGATGAAGCAAATTTTCTAAACTGTAACAAATCAATAATCTAAAGCTGCACAATTTAATCTGAATTTGTAAAAAGATGATGGTGTGTCATACAATGATCCAATTGAGTATAGGTAATACATTTATTTCAGTCTCTGAAACTTTATACATATAGAACACGCTAATTGCGGAAAACGTGACTTGTTATTTAGATAGATTATGGCTAGCTCCACGAGAATCAAAAGTACGTTCACATATCGAATTCACAACTTGAAGGGCTCCAAAGCAGAAATTCCATCAAGGCCTTTTGCAAAATAATGTTCTAAATATTCTTTTATAGTAACGTCTTTGTAGATTGGTGGGTTTTCTTCCGAAAGTAGTTCCTTAATAGGACCATAAATCTTTGTTCCCCCTTTACCTGGATCAGGAGAGTTCACAAAAAAGCTTGCTACAGAAATTCTCGGGCCTATGTTCTGTGATAAGACTCGGTGATTAACACTTAGAAACCTGTCATTTGTGATAAGCTGCAACAGAACATAACAAATTGATGAAATTCAAACTTTCAATGAGGGAGCAATCATGTGGTTATAAATAAGGACAGAAGGAGTAATATTTTACCTGTAAAAGATCTCCTATGTTTACAACAAGAGCGCCATGTACCGGAGGAACGTTGACCCATTTATCGTCATGAAGAATTTGAAGACCACCTAGTTGGTCTTGTAGAAGTAATGTCATGAAGTTAAAATCACTATGCTTGGCAGTGCCCATAGTTAATTCAGGTTCAGGGCATGGTGGATAGTAGTGACCCATTATAAACTGTCCTTCGGCACAATTTAATTCTCGGAGATAAGAAGAATCAAGTCCCAGTGCCTCTGACAATAACTCAAAGATCGTGAAACCTAAATCCCTTAATTTCTGCGAATACTCGATCACAATATCTCTGCAAGTATGCAATCAATTCATCAGCAGTTAAAATAATTCATACGGACAAAATCTATAACCGAACGAAATGCACTATTGATCATTACCTGCATATTGGTGGTAGTTCATTTGGTTTGAATGGATCAGGAGCAACAGCAAAAGCAAAAGTATCTCTCCAATTTGCAGCTTGGCCACTATACAACGTTCCATTAGAGTAATACGTAACCTTTTTCTTTAAATCACGCGTATAAAACTCTTTTCTTACATCAACATCTTGTTCATGAAACCTACGAATCCCATCAATCATTTCATCCAAGACAGTAACAGGAATTCCATGATTAATCACCTGAAAAAATCCCCACTCATGGCATGCACTTCGAATTTGGTCAATAACCTCTACACGAAGAGCTGGATCGATGTGTATATCTTTGAGGTCTACGATAGGAACACTCAAGTCACCGACTGAGTTTTCGGTGATGTCCAACTTCCCAGTATGGAAGATGCGTGGAATCTTTGATATCCCAGACTCCACCAAACCATTGACGCCTGCTTTCGAATCATCAAAAGCTTTCACTTCAGCTTCTCTATCATAAGCCGAATTAGTGGCTTCCTCTAATTGGTTAGTATTTTTTACAACCATATTGAGAGGGGAAACTAAACCAGAATAGTAGTGCTTTCTGCTTCCAACTCAACACAAAATGTAGAATTCAAGCAGATAAAATTGATTAGGAGAGAACATTAAAATAGGATTGGCAGAGAAGACTTATCCAAGTCAATGAGTCAATTTTTTATGTTTATATTCTTTTTTTCTTCCTTTTTACCAAATCAAAAGTTAGACAACTTTGAATGTGGAAATATAAATAGAAAATAAGGAGGACCACAAGTAGGCTTTGTCTACTTTGCACCATACATAGGGACTTTATTTGCATATATACCCTCAACTATGTGATATTCATGTAGTTTCTAGGGGAAGGGAACTTTGATAATTCGGAGCTCGTCCGTGAGATATGGAAAGTCAGACAAAAAATTATTCCTTCTAAGAATCAAACTCGGATTCTCCTGAACATTTCTTTTAAGAAAGAAGTTCATCACTTGAGTTCAATCATTTGATTCCACTCTTTTTAAGTGAAAAAGTCAACTTTGTTATGAAACATAATCTCCAATAGTAAAACATATTTTTCCAATCAAATCATCAACGGAACAACTTCATCAACAAATTACTAATATGTATGTAAAACATCACCATTGTTTGGAATATTAATTGATGAGAGTAAGTGTCGATAAATCGTGATGTTTTACATACATATCAATAACAAAAAAGTAAGTGTTATTTGAACACTCAAAAAAGTTGTCCAATATAGACAACTGGTTTTTTCTTTCTTTGCACGCAAATTGAAATAGACCAAAAATAATAAAAAATAGCAAAAAGGTGGCGGGTCCCATATTTTGTGGTCGTTGGACAACTATTTGGTTGTCAAAATAACATTAGTGTAACAAAATTACTATTTTGACTGACATTATAATTTTAGATCTAGGATAATAGATATATATATATATATATTAATAAATAAGTAATTTTAGATCTAGGATGAATTTTTAATTTAATTTGCAAAAATAAAAATAGAAGTTAATCTGAGATGTATATGATGAGCTACTAAAATTCTATTTAATTATTCATATTACTTACAAAACATCACTTTGGTAGATTCTCCACAACCTTGAACCTTATAATAAACTTATGAATTGTTGACCAAATCCACAACTACATAAATAATAACCACACCTTTACCATATCCAAATATGGTTGTGGCACTATATCAATGTCACTTATTATAATAGAAAATTATTACTACACAAAACATTTAAAAGACACTACTAATAATACATTATTTTACTTCCGTCTCCATGAGAACCAAGAGAGTAAATTTTATCAAGTTTAATTATTGAGACTAAATTTGTTCATTTCAAAGCTTGAAAGGCTCCAAAATAGAGTTTCCATCATGCCCCTTATTGAAATGATGTGCCATGAATTCTGCTATACTTATCTCCCTATAGATTGGTGGATTTTCTTCTGATAAAAGTTCCTTAATAGGACCCAAAACCTTTGATGAATCTGAATTTGAAAAGAAGTTTGCAATTGAAATTCTTGGCCCTTTATCACTTGATACAACTCGGTGATAAACACTAACAAAATTGTCATTTGTTATCAGCTGTAACATAACAAATAAATTGATAAATATTAGTTAGTCCATACAAGCACTCTATGAAGGTAATATATGTAGTTTTATACAATAAATGCACAACATTTGGTTAATCACATTTGAAATTGTAAACATATGTATTTTTATACAACAAATCCAGTTAGATTACAAGGAAAATTTCTTGTCAAAAAAAAATTACAAGGAAAATTTGTGAAATTAAGGTTAATCATGTGGTGAAGTTAATTACAATTTTGACCGTGAATTGAAATTATTATCTAGTCTATTGAATTAATCACATTTTTTAACGTGATTAATCAGATATAACGGATATAGAAGAACAAAAAAAGGTTTGAATAAGGGTCGACCCAACAAATTTAGAGGCTTAAAGCAAACTTTATAACAAGGCCTTCTAAATAATTTTAATGAGGCCTTCAAAAGAATAATACTAAAAGTTTTTCTTTTCGCGTCCCCACCGTTTCTCACGCACCCCTTGAAATGACCTAAATATTCTCTCACTATCTAGGAAGCAAACTCAATTTACACCCTACGTAGCGAGTGACAATTTAAACCTGATATGTAATCTAAACCGTCTAATTTTATTACCAGCCGTGATTAACTGTGTGTATTTCTACGAAAACAAATTTGAATCCTTGTATTTCTACGTGAAAACTGTGTGTATTTCTACCAAAACAAATCCTTGTCAAAAGAAAAGTGCATATATGATAACAATTAATTACTTACCCGTAGAAGATCACCCATGTTGACAACAAGAGCTCCATGCAAAGGAGGAACATTAACCCATTGATTCTGATGAAGAACTTGAAGACCACCAAGATAGTTCTGTAAAACTATGGTTATGAAGGAAGAATCTGTGTGCTTGGCTGTGCCCAAAGTTAATTCTGGTTGAGGGCTTGGTGGAGAATAATGACCCTGAATAAAAAGGCTTTCAGGACACATCATTTTTTTGATGTAAGATGGATCCAAACCAAGAGCCTCCGATAATAACTCTAAAATTGTAGTTCCAAGTTCCATTATTTTCTTTGAATATTCTATCATAATGTCTCTACATAAATGTACAAACAAATAATTAATCAAGAAAGTTTAAACAAAATCTTTAGTTTATTAAATTGAAATGCACAAGTGACATGTACTACGTAAAACTCATCAAATATTGAATTTAAGAAATTTTGACAGGGTAAACCTGGTCCTATAAAAGTGTAATTCGTTGTCATATTGATCTTTAAAAGTGCTGAAATTTGATATAATCTAATGAAATAAATTGACCAACAAAAAACATTTTTAAGGGCCAAATTGTCTACCTAAAACCAAATTAAAGGACTAAAATGACTAATAATAGAGGTATTTGTGAGTGTGTTTTAAATTTTGATACAATAAAAAACAAATGTAACTCTCAAGGACCAAAAAGTTTATTTGCCCAATTTTATTATCTTGAAAGTGATGCAGTGACATTTGATATATAGAGAGCGGATTCATATGTGTTGCCTAGGTGCGGGTACGATACTGGTATCCGATTCAGGTACTGGTACGGGGTACGGTAATTTTTCAAAAACTAATGAATGTGTATGGTTATAAATTTAGTTACGGATATATACTCAGTACTGATACGGGTACGTACCCGGTACCGGTACTCTCCCTCAAATGGAGTACCCGTGCATCATATTCTTTTCATGAAATCTCAGCACTTAGTGTGTGTGAGAGTAGGCTATTTAAACAAGTTGTCCTATAATTATATTGAATCATTAAATAATTTATAAACAAAAATTTATAAACAAACTAATTAATTACCTAAAAACTTGAGGCAATTCTTCTGGTTTGGGTGGATCAGGAGCCATAGCACATCCAACAGAGTCTCTCCAAAGAGCAAATTTATCTCTATACAAAGTACTATTGGAATAATAAAAAACTTTCTTTTTGAAATCACGACTATAAAACTTTTTCCTTACCTCAACATCTTGTTCATGAAATCTTTGTATTCCATCAATCATTTTATCCAAAACATCAACAGAAATTCCATGATTAATCACTTGAAAAAATCCCCACTTTTTGCATGCATCTTTAACTTGACTAATTATCTCTAACCGATTGATATTGTTGTGCATGTCTTTGAGATCAATAATTGGAACACTTAAATTGGAATCAGTTGATGAGATATTGGTGATTTCAGGATTGATGAACATGCGTGGAATCTTTGTTATTCCTGATTCTATAAGACCTCTTACACCAGCTTTTGATTCATCAAAAGCTTTTACTTCAGCATTTCTATCATAAGTTGAATCATTATTTTCATTAACTTGGTTTGTGTTTTCTATCTCCATTTTGAGAGGAAAATTGAACAAGAGATTTAGTGTGTTGTGTCTCTATGAGAATCTTGGAATTGAATTAGAGAGATTTAAGGAATTTAAGAAACAAAAAATTATTTTCACACGTAAATAAATTGTACAATTAAAGAAACATGTGTTGGTGTATCTATTTCACACGTACCTAAACCAAATGTAACAAGGGCATGTTTGGATAAACGGCTTATAGCTCAAACGCTTATTATAATGTTTATATATAAGCTTGTATAAGTTATTTTTGTATATATGTTACACACTATTTTCATATTTCAAATTTTTTTTCTTCAAATAGTTCAGTGGTTAAAAATTTCACCATTTAAAGTGAATAAGTGGATGATCAGAGTTTGAACCTTAATCTTCTGCATATACAATGCAATATCCTACTAATTAAATTAAATTCACGACATTATATTTTAAATTTTTAATGTCTTTACTAATTGAATTATATTTACCGAGTAAAATCAAAGAAAAAAATAATAAAAATAGAATGACGAGTACCACAATTCCTCAAAGGCATAGCACAAATGGGTGGCGTTGGCGTATAGTATGGACTTATTACCAAAAAGGCAAAAACGTGACAAATGTTAGTGTTATGATTCAAATCAAACTATGTTCATAATGCAATTGAGACAAGAAGCATGTGGTGTCATAGAATTGCTTTGACAGTTTATGTGGTATGATGAAGCTATATATGACTACAACGTGATTATAATCTGAAATAAATTAAATAGGTTGTTGGGGCAAAAAATGGTAATATGTGCAGTTTTAGTATGAGTTTTTCTTTACGGAAAGTTTTTAGGGTAAAATAGTATAATTTGAAGAATACTTTTTCACTTAATGGTGTATTTCAATATAATATAGAGAGAGTGTGGGAATTGTGTTCTATAATTGAATCTCTACTTTGTGTAGGTGGATTCTATAATTGATGAATCGTGTAAATTGTGTACCACATAAGGTTTATATGTTTGTGAGTAGTATTGACAATAAAGATAAAGAAAAGTACCTTATAGGTAACTTTTACTATAAAAAATAGAAGAAATACTACATATATAAGAAGCCAACATATTTGATGAGTGACTAAAAGAACAATAATCAATCGTTAGTTGGGCTGAAACCACTTGATGCTAGAATTGACCTTCGAATCAGATTAAACTTGTGGTGAAAAAATAAAAAGAATGATATATCTTCACAAGTTGGAATCATAAAAAAAAAAAATATTCACTAATAGTGTATTTGAAGAAAAAAATAACAAATTAGGGTCGATATATAAGATATAATTAGTAATTAATAGGTTAAATAACATGACACGAGTCTCTTTTAATTTAACTAAGATCATGTGTTTGATCTCTGATTTGAATATACAATAGTATTATAAAACTCTTAGGAAGAATTTGTCGTCTATTGGGTCTCACGAGACTCCAGAATTAGTCTATGCAGTTACGCACTGAGGATATTCGGTTTACCCAAAAAAAAAAAGTTTTAAATAAGATAGATTAATTTCAGCATAACATGTTTGTTATCCTATGCACCTAACGAGTCTCTTTGGTTTGAGAGAAAACAATAAGGAAGGAAGAAAAACGTGAAAACTAATGAATGAATTTGGACTAACTTTAGTTAAAATTAATTTATGAATTTATACTAACTTTAGTTCAAACTAATGAATAAATTTGGAATAACTTTATTTAACCTAAGAAAAAAATTCATTTTTTTTTACTAAAAAATCAATGTCATTTATTGAATCGTCACGAAGTCATAATTAGTCGATACAAATAGAGTTAAACTCATATGTTAAGTTCTTTTTATACATAAACAAAATAACAAGTCATTAGAAAATCACACATACAAAATGTAAGGACAGGAGTTCGAACAACATTCATGACATCTGACCTAACAATTTTGACATTTTTACTAGTTCAACTAGGATTTGTGTACACTTATTATATGTTAAGTTTAATAATTTTTATGCCTTAAAAAAAGTTTAATTAGTTCTTTAATATTTTAGATTTGTATAGTTTTAGATTTTTTTGTAAAAAAATAAAAAAATAGTCATAATGTAATTTGATTAGATTCATATTTAAAAAAGTATGACATATTGATCTCATAAAGTATAGCTCAAATGGTAGCTACCATAAATATTATTAGAGTGGCCGTATTTGAACCTCGAATTCTATGTTTCTACATATTTAAATATGTGAATTTTACCATTAGATTGTTTGACCAAAAAAAAAAGTTTTGCATTGTCAATAAAAGGTGGAATAGGATTTAAGAATCTCACTGCTTTTAACCTTGCTATGCTTGGCAAACAAGGTTGGCATCTGATGACTAATCAAAATAGCCTTATTTCGAGACTTTTCAAGGCTAAGTATTACCCGCACAACAGTTTTCTTAATTCCACGGTTGGTCATAACCCAAGCTTTGTATGGCGAAGCATTTGTAATGCAAAGTTTATTCTTAGAGCAGGTAATAGATGGTGCATTGGGGATGGAACCAATATACCGGTTTGGAATGAAAATTGGTTGTTTGATGGATCTTGTTTGACACCTACGGCTGATACAACATCTATTCTCAATCACTTATGTGTTGCTGATTTTATTCACCCGGATGATAAATCGTGGAATATTCCTCTTGTTACTTCTTTGTTTGATACTACAAATGCAAATAAAATCATCAATACAGCCTTGTTTCCTTCTGTGACCGAGGATAAATTAATTTGGCGTGCTGATCCACATGGGCATTACTCGGTAAAGAGTGCCTATCGACTCTGCACTCAAGAACTCATTGATACTTCTCTCCTCTCAAGACCGGGAATGTGGCATTTAATTTGGAAGCTTCACACTCTTCCAAAGGTTAAGAATTTTCTTTGGCGTGTTTGTCGTGATTGCCTTCCAACGCGCGCTAAACTTCGAGACAGAGGTGTGAATTGTCCAACAAACTGTGTTTTCTGTGATGTAGAGAATGAAGACAGTATGCATTTATTTTTTCTATGCAGGAACAGCATGAACATTTGGCGTCAAAGTAGATTTTCTCTGGACGTGACAGCAATTGTTGATCAGGACAGCGACATTGCTACCGTAATTTTTAATCTGCTTCAGCGCCTAACTGCCAATGACTCTGCTCTGTTTGCGACAGTTTTATGGAGCATCTGGAAACAACGCAATAATAAGATTTGGAATAACACTATTGATGCCCAGAATTTTGTTTTAGCTCGTGCGGAGGATATGTTAAACGATTGGACTGCTGTTCGACAGGTGCACAACAGACCAACAGTTGTCATGCAAAGTGTTGCTGTGAGTAATTGGAAGAAGCCCCTACCAGGGCGATTTAAATGCAACATTGACACCTCTTTTGATGATACTAAAGTGGGCATTGGTATGTGTATTCGAGATGCAGATGGGGCATTTATCCGTGCTAAAACTGAGTGCTTTTCGCATAGGTGTGAGGTGCATGTCGGTGAAGCAATTGGTCTTCTTTACGCGCTTAATTGGGTGCATGAGCTCAACTTAGGACCCATTGACTTTGAGTTGGACTCAAAAAGAGTGGTTGACAGCTTCTCATCATCTATATCAGATGCTACAGAGTTTGGGGATATTATTAAAAATTGTAAATTATGTTTTTCTAATTTGTATAACGACTCGAGTGTTGAGTTTATCTTGAGACAAGCAAATGAGGTTGCCCATAATCTTGCTAAGGCGGCCTTATTTTCAGCTAGTCCCCAAGTGTTGGTTGATATACCACATTGTATTGAACACATTTTGTTTAATGAAATGTTATAAGTCTTCTTTCGTCAAAAAAAAAAAAAAAATAATCAAAATATTTATTTAAGAATAATTTAATTTGTATACATCACTATAAAACAAATTTACTTATTAAAAAAAATTAATATAAATGTACACAAACACATGTTCAGATCTCACAATTTAAATATATATGTATAATTTTCAGAAGTCTTGCTGGTTGCTGTAATATATTAAAATAGTGACATTTGATTAGAGTGCCGTTTTACAATAAAGTATAGTGAAGATTTAGTCTATAATATGATTTAGAGGGCAATATATAGATATATAAAACCATAAAATTAAGCATAAGGTGTCCCTAAAAATAGAAAATACAAGAGTTAAAAGAACAAAATATATATATATATATATATATATATATATATATATGTTGGATATGCCTTGAAATCTCAAGATTAGAAGTCATAATATTTCAGATTTTGTGAAAAAATATATTTTTGGAGAATATTTGACTTAGATTGCGTTTGGTTTTAAATTGGATATATTTAAACACAATATTGAGAGATTTGGTTTTATTTTAGAAGATTGTCTTTTAAAATAAGTAGGCATATATTTTTCTATAAATAGAGATTGTCTTATTCGTAGAAAAATTGAG
This sequence comes from Trifolium fragiferum, assembly GCA_954870985.1. Taxonomy (NCBI): domain Eukaryota; kingdom Viridiplantae; phylum Streptophyta; class Magnoliopsida; order Fabales; family Fabaceae; genus Trifolium; species Trifolium fragiferum. Next base: position 11,435,991 of record OX940793.1, on the reverse strand, counting down.
GGAGAGCAGAGAGAGAGCGACAAGATGTAGAGAGTTGGGGTTTGCCACCACAAAAGGCTAGGGTTTTGAATCCTAGGGCAAACTACTTTTGGGATAATCTTGTGGGACACCTTGGGTAGACTATGTCAAATGGAGTCTCTTGGCCACGGGAAAAGATTCGGGTTTTGGGTAGAATTAGTATTGGCTAATTCCTTGTACCAATTTGATTCTAGTAGAACGGAGAGGTGCTCTCTCCCCCAGAGTAGGTAATTCCGAACTGGGTAAACAAATTGATCGTGTGTTCTTTATCTTCTTGCCGTGTTTATTGTTTGAATTATTGCATCATCGTCTCTATCGTCCTTATATTTGGTTGCTTGTTACGCTTGCCCCACACATCAAGTTTCTTATTGGTGTGAGTTATGTTGAATTCACAACAATTGGCGCCCACCGTGGAGCAAGGGGATCATTCAATTCAAGTATCATGGGTTTGAAGGAGGATATTGAGAGGTTCACCGGGAGTAACGACTACGGGTTGTGGAAGGTGAAGATGAGGGCGGTGTAAATTCAGAACAAGGGTTGAGGCGTTGAAGGGAGAAGCATGATTGGAGAGGTCTTGCTTATCACAAGGGGATGGTTGGTGTACTTTGGTGGAATCTCAGTTTGAGGTGGAGTCTTCCAATAGGGGGAGATAGTCAACATTGACTCTCGGGTATCTAATCGGAGATAGGGAGGAGAGTGGTTGTGTTGAGCCAAAGGGGAACCATGGAGGCCTTGTGGGAAACGTTTCAATTGTGGCTGAAGAAGTGCAATACCTTGAGAGGATCTACAGGGAGGCAATTGAAAGCAATCTTGATCAAACTTGGAAACTTGTAGCACTGCTGGAGGTAGTCGGGTGCAAGGGGAGTTTGATGTTGCAGCTTGTGGAACCGCCTAAAATTCCAAGATGGGTTCGGAGGCAAGCAATACTTCGAGAGGATGGAAGGCATTCCGGGGGTCGAAGGGTGGTGAGGCTTGTAGGGCTGTCCTAAAATCCGTGGATAGTCGGAGGCAAGCAATACTTCAGGAGGACGGACAAGTTCAATCCGGGGGCTGAAGGGGTACGGTGGAGCTTGTTGAGCTATCCAAAAGCCGGTGATAGCGGGGCACAAGCGTTTCTTCGAGAGTACAGAACTGAACACTCCGGGGGTCGAAGAGGGAGGCGGTGAATCTTGTAGCTACCAAAAGTCCTATGGTAGTGGGAGGCAAGATCTTCATGAGAGCGGAAGACATTCCGAGGGATGAAGGGAAGGAGGCAATGCTTGCGGGAAGCAAGTGGAGGCCAACGCCTAGGTCATGGTCTTGGCCGGTGATCTTGGATGAAGATTCAAGATGGAGAGAGCAGCACGGTGGTTGAGTGGATCGCCATCGATTTAAAGGCAAGGTGGAGAATTGTTGGATATGCCTTGAAATCTCAAGATTGGAAGTCATAATATTTCAGATTTTGTGAAAAAATATATTTTTGGAGAATATTTGACTTAGATTGTGTTTGGTTTTAAATTGGATATATTTAAACACAATATTGAGAGATTTGGTTTTATTTTAGAAGATTGTCTTTTAAAATAAGTAGGCATATATTTTTCTATAAATAGAGATTGTCTTATTCATAGAAAAATTGAGGGAGAGCAGAGAGAGAGCTACAAGATGTAGAGAGTTGGGGTTTGCCACCACAAAAAGGCTAGGGTTTTGAATCCTAGGGCAAACTACTTTTGGGATCATCTTGTGGGACACATTGGGTAAACTAGGTCAAATTGAGTCTCTTGGCCACGGGAAAAGATTCGGGTTTTGGGTAGAATTAGTATTGGCTAATTCCTTGTACCAATTGTGGGAATTTCTTGTAAAGTGGTGACTATTTGATTCTAGTAGAACGGAGAGGTGCTCTCTCCCCCAGAGTAGGTAATTCCGAACTGGGTAAACAAATTGATCGTGTGTTCTTTATCTTCTTGCCGTGTTTATTGTTTGAATTATTGCATCATCGTCTCTATCGTCTTTATATTTGGTTGCTTGTTACGCTTGCCCCACACATCAAGTTTCTTATTGGTGTGAGTTATGTCGAATTCACAACAATATATAACTCGATATCGACATTGAATTTAAAGATTTCAATGAGTAGATCAACTCTACAAATTCATATTATAGCTGCATTGAATTAGCTCAGCACTTGTTCATTTCTTATAGCACGTTCGACTTCTTTTCCTTTGATCGTTAGTTCAGTCTTGGATTTATTTCTGGCGGTCGACTCTCACAATCTTTCAAATCACTTTACTAAAGTTCACCTACTTAGCGGGTGGTCGTAGAGAGCAACAATCTTTTCTGCAACTCATTTGGCTCTTGTGTGTGGTACGAGAGAAATCAAAGATTATTCAGAAACTCAGCTCGGTCCCTTACTCTGATGGATGTTGGACAAAGTCAAACTCTACTCCTATTGATGGCTGAAGACTACTAATTCTACTCTAGCTTCAAACCACCATAGCTGGTGGTCGTGCCCGTTTACTTGTTTGGGCCTTGCTTAACTAATATATGTTATTTCCATTTCTCGACACTTTGTAACTTGTGCGGTCTCTTGTGGGATCTTCCGATTAATATATGCATTTCATTTTTGCCTCTTAAAAAAAATGGTAACAAATACAATTTCCATAAGGATAAATATGTTTTTATCCCCTACAAAGTAGGTGAATTTTAATTTCCCTCATGTAATTTTTTTTATAGAAATATATACCTCAAGCCCGGACAATGTTTTTTATAATATATTTTACCTTTGTGTTAGAAAAAATATCGGCAGGGCCGGGGGTTAAACACTTATTTATCATTTTCATAATTATAATTAAATAATTAAAATTCCCATAAATAAGTAATTAAAATTATCCGAAATTAAAAAAAGTAAAAATGTTAATTAAAAAAGTAAAAAATAATATAGAAGAGAAACGAAGCGAAGAGTTAAGACTAGTAACATATTCTGAAGTCTTCTTCTCTGCTTGTATGCAAAATCCACACACTATCGTAAAACGATTCGTTGCAACCAAAACGCAATCTTCTCTGTGGTTTCAACAATTTTTCCAGATCGAACAATTTCAGATCTAAGCGAAGATGAATATTTTCAGATTAGCTGGTGATATGACCCATTTGGCCAGCGTCCTTGTTCTTCTTCTCAAGATCCATACCATCAAATCCTGCGCTGGTATTTTTTCCATTTTTCAACTCTTTTTTAATTCATAATTTGTTTTATTTTTGTTTCAATTTTGAAGATTTTAGTGTCAGTGGATTAGTTAGAAATGCTTCAAGAACTTGTTAGGATCTAAGATAGAAGAAAAGTGATTTTTGGGCATTGCTTTGAAATTTATTTCCCCTATTTAGGATTGTTGTTCTTAGAATATGTATTTCTAGGATTAGTGCCTGCTGAGGCATTTTTTCGGTATTCGTTATATAGTGCGAAGCACTGACACAGACACAAACACCAGACACATGGTTTAGATTAGCTTATTTGAGTTTATATATTGACATAAGTTTTGTGAGACTTTTTGTCAGAACTCATAAAATTAGCTTTATGACAAGTTCTTGAAGATAGCTTATGAAAACAGCTTATAACATAAACAAAATCAATTTAATTTTATATGATGCTATAAAAATAGCTTATGTAAGCTTATACATAAGTGCCATGATAACTTGATAAATGCTTGTACTATAAGCTTCGAATAAGATGTTTATCCAAACAGGTCCATAGTTTACGAAGTATTGACACATACACCAGACATGACATTGTTACATAGACACTGATGTGCCTTTTCTTTAGAATTTTGATAATGTCTATTCATTCAATAGGCAGACCTACTGTACTAAACATACATCTTCATCTTTTTAACTAAGCAAAATTTGGGTCCATTCAGGATTTTTATCTTTTTGCTAGTAGTTCTGAGGAAAACGTTTGGTGCTTAAGACAAAATTATGCCTAAAAAGAAGAAATGTCAATGGTTTTGGTCAATAGTCAACTCAATAGACTGATGTACGTCGGTAGGAGCAATACGTTAATCTCAGAGTGCAATTTTAAAAGTTTGAGTATGGGAAATAGTATGTGTGTTAATTATGAATAGTCTTTTATCTTTGTGTGTTTCTTTTGTGAGAGAAATGGTAAGTTTGAAAGTTGTATGTTGGTAAAATTTGGGGAAAATGAGACTGATATGTAGGTATATATGTAGTTGTAGACGTAGATCTGTAATTTTATGTTGGGGTGCTGCTCAGGCTATTGTAGATCTGTAATTTTCCTACTTCTGTAACTCGACTACTGTTGATGGTTCCATTGTGATAAAGTTCTGTGGTAGCTTACAAAATAATTATGAACGACCCCTTTTATTTTTCTGTATTACTAAAAAGAATGTTTGCTTACAATATAAGTTTTATTCTGAACTGGTACCTTACAATATACATTTCCCTCAGCTTAGTCTTTTGTCATCTGTATGTGGATGAACGAAGACTGTTTTGTTTATAACTAGATGAAGGAAAAAAGAGTCAAAGTGATAAAGAATAAAAAGGATTCATTAGAGGAGTAGGTACCTACGTAATTTTATGTTGGGGTGCTGCTCAGGCTATTGTAGATCTGTAATTTTCCTACTTCTGTAACTCGACTACTGTTGATGGTTCCATTGTGATAAAGTTCTGTGGTAGCTTACAAAATAATTATGAACGACCCCTTTTATTTTTCTGTATTACTAAAAAGAATGTTTGCTTACAATATAAGTTTTATTCTGAACTGGTACCTTACAATATACATTTCCCTCAGCTTAGTCTTTTGTCATCTGTATGTGGATGAACGAAGACTGTTTTGTTTATAACTAGATGAAGGAAAAAAGAGTCAAAGTGATAAAGAATAAAAAGGATTCATTAGAGGAGTAGGTACCTACGTATCTGTGGGTTTTCCTTTTCATATTTTAGGCATTAGTTGACTGTGGTTTAGTCTGATTTTTCATCGAAGAGAACTATGTGTATTTTTCTTTGACTTTGGATGCATCTTATTTATATTTTATATGCAGGTGTCTCGTTGAAAACTCAAGAACTATACGCACTTGTTTTCGCTGCTCGCTACTTAGATATCTTTACGAATTACATATCATTATATAACACTGTTATGAAGTTGATATTCTTGGGAAGCTCATTTTCTATCGTATGGTACATGAGGTACCACAAAATTGTTCGTAGATCATATGACAAAGATCAGGATACATTCCGTCACTATTTTCTTGTATTGCCCTGCTTAGTGTTGGCCCTAGTTATCAATGAAAAATTTACATTTAAGGAGGTTCGTATGAATTTGCTATTATCCGTCTTCTGTAACCTGCTCTGCTATACATGTTTGCATGTTTTTAAGAGCTGATAACTTTGCAATACTTTAACTTCTGTTTGCTTTTTCAAAACATACTTCTGCTTGGAATAGGTGATGTGGACATTTTCCCTGTATTTGGAAGCTGTTGCCATCCTTCCTCAGCTTGTACTGCTACAGAGAACTAGAAACATTGACAATTTGACAGGACAATATGTCTTTCTTCTCGGGTAAGCTATACTCCTCTTTTACCCAATTTTAAACATTTTATAGTTCCATTGTTTCTGTGGTTCTTGGAATTAGCAGCTATTAGTTATCTTCTGGAGGTATTTCAGTTAATTGTCAGCATCCAAACAACTAGATATGTCATGCATCCGTTCCTGTATAGAATGAGCTTAGCAGTTGTTTAATGCAGGATGACGATACAAATCGAAGTTGCAATTTGATAAAGTTCTGAGTCATTGATTAATACTCTTTAAATAATTATTCCCGTGAAAAAAAATCATAGCATTTCATGTGATGTGTAGCACAGGTTCCAAAATAGTGATTCAAACTCTCCTAAATAAAGTGTAGGTGTAGCAAATGCAGACAACATAAGAAGTAGAGAAATTATTATTAGTTTGCAGCAGTGTATATGGACCAGCCTGTCCAGTGGCTTCGTTTGAAAATGTTCAATGAAATTGGCCTTTAATAATGATTTTGGGTTGAAAGTTTTTTGTGGGAAACCAAAGTTCTTCCTTATTAAGGTTTTCAAGTTTATGCAATTAGCTCTGCTTAAGTGGCATCCTATCATAGAAAAGAAGCAATCGTAACTTTGTATATCAGAGGAATCCATTTTCACATGCTATAGCTCTTACGAATTTATACCTAAAAACTCTGATGCAAAATTCAGGAATTAGGATGTGTTTCGGGCATGTGGAATTTTTTTCTATTTTCAATATATGTTTTTACTATTACTAATAATTACTGAAATGCCATTTATTTTCATTTTGTTTCCTGTTTTTGGTGATTTGTTTCATTTTGCATTTTTTTTATTATTTCCTATATAACATTAAGAACAGGAAACAAAATATAAAAGGGTGACAACGTGACATTTTTGTAATTATTAGTGAAAATGAAAAATAAGAACTGATAACATTAAACATTTACATAATTAAACCAAAATGTTTCCCTTAATTTCCCAAGGTTACATGAACTGTTCAATACCCTAAGAGTGGAACAGAGAAGCAATGAAACAATGCTCCTCCCATGTCTATTTTCCGATTTAGATTTCTGCAGTTCATGGGGATGAGTTGCACGAAAACCTATATCTATTAATCAACTTTATACTTTAAAGTCATTTATAAGTTTAACCAAAGTCTGTATTTTGTTTTATTCTATATAAGAAGTTAATTATGAACCCATTCCAAAGTGGCATTCGTTATTGTTAACTGTCTGAGAGCCTAATGAAAATAAAATGTTCAGTTGATCACTTCATTTATATATACTTTCTTTCGTTTTGCACTTGATGTGATATAGGTGCATGTGAATCAACTCATACGAGCTTGTTCAACTCATTTGCAGTTACTTTTGAAGTCCACTAATTATAAAAATTGATATTTATATTGTTCTTTTGTTTGTCAAATACAGTGGGTACAGAGCACTATACATTCTCAACTGGGTCTATCGCTACTTTACCGAGCCTCACTTTGTCCACTGGATAAGTATGATTCTCTCTTTTTTTAGTGGTTATCATTGTTTTATGCTTTTATGATTAGCATAAATAACATCACGATCTTTGCATTAGTAACTATATGTTTTATGGTTTGGCATGTGTACCTCTATTGCATTCTCAGTTTTCAGATTAAAGATGCATTTGTACCTTTGTTCTAAGATATTCATTATTGCTCAAACCACTGTAAAAGATGCTTGGTTGTGCAAACCTTTTAAAACATATACCAAATCTATTTTGTATTCACTGCATAAAATTCATTGCTAAAGTTTTTTTTTTTATTCATTTCTATAAAAACGAAGTATTTGTTTTATCTCTCTCGCGCGCTCTATGTGTGCATGTGATATAATGAATACCAGTTATACATTTTTTATTTATCAATTTATGTCATGCTTTGATGTTCTGTGGCAGACGGTAAATATCAATTTTTCTGTTTCTTCAATTATGTATTGATAATAACTTGCCATTTGATGCATGCTTCCATTATGGACTACCTGTTTCCCTTTAGCTGATATTAAGGCTAATAAATTCTCTCTGATAGCATAGTCAATCAAAACCAGTTCAGAAGAAGTCCACTACTTTGTTTTATGATAAAAAAAAAAAGTCAAAATTTTACAAGATTATATTTATTGTTCGTTTACTTGTACTATAAACAACAAAATGATACAAGTAAATGCACTTCTGTTATCTGTTTCTCATATTACTTGTTAAAATATAGTTGTGAATGTTATTAAAACAATATAGTTGTGATTTCTCTTTAGCGTGGAAAGATTTTCTGATATCTTTTACAAAGAACCTTTTCCCTTGAAAATCAAACATGTAAACATACATAGAGTAACTATGAACCTTGTTCTAACTGCCTTCCATTTCTTCTTCCGCAGCATGGGTTTCTGGGCTTGTTCAAACACTGCTATATGCTGACTTCTTCTACTACTATTTCCAAAGGTAAATTGGCCTACTTTTCAGGTACATTTTATTTATGTTAATAATCCTTATTCATCTTAGTTTTGAAAATATTGCCATGCAGTTGGAAGAACAACCAAAAGCTTCATTTGCCAGCATGAGTGTATTCTCACGTCAACTCGAAAACCAGAAGTTCTCATGTCATGTGGATTATTTAACAGTGAGCAGAGAAGATCAAAGTATTTGTCTGGACTGTGGTTTCTGATTTATGATTCCATATTTGTTTGTTTTTGCTCCTTCAAATACTACTGTACTAATGACTAGAAGATTATAGATGAAAAGGCTTCAATTATTTTGTGAAGATAATCATGCAATATTATTCTGCTTCTATGGTAAATAAAGTAGGTAATTGTGGTGGAGGATTCTTAGTAGGGATATAATTTGGTGGAAAGGTTTTCATTGACCCTTAAAACTGTGTTTGGTTTTATAGTGAGATTTTAGTATTGTTTTTACCTTCTGTTTAAAGCGGTTTTAGTTAAAATATAGATATGCGGCCAGAGTTAAGAGAGTGTTGATTTTAGGGAGATTTGGCAATACAATAGAAGTGCAGCACCGCCTTAGTTATGAATTTGAAGGCTGCAACTGATTTAAATCGGTAGCCTTCTCTTTAGAGTATTTACTTTTTTTATACTGCATAGGCCAATAGTTTAATATGCTTCATTTTAAAAGCCATAACCAGGGAGAGGGCAAACTCATGAAAATTGCTTATTTTATTTGTCAAGAATTAAGCCATTATTCTTAAAAAAAAAAAAAATAAATCCTAATTTTATCATTTAACTACAATAATTAACAAAAAAAAGTTATATTAAAATTTAAACAAACACATCTTGCGGAAAACAAACCCAATAAGTAGTAGAGATGTTGGTAAAAATTAAATAGATCAAATACATTAGTTATTAAATAAACTTAAAAAGTAAATTTTTGCTTTTATATGAAATTAGAGGCAACATAAATACTTAAAACTTAAAAAGGTTTTAATTTATGTGGGATTTTTAGGTTTTAAAATTGAAGAAGATGAAGAGGTATTTAAGTTTTGATTAAACTTTTTTTTCTTTCAGTTCATAATTTGTTCTCTGTTAAAAGAGTGAATCCTCCTTGTTTGTATTTTTTCTTATTCTAGTTTTGTTTAAAACCAAATTCTTTAAAGTTCTCAATGTTTGTTTGAAACGAAACCTAGATCTTACTTCTCTGTATGTTTTGAAACGGATTTGGATCCTCTTCAATTTTTTCCCTCATGTTTTCTCTCCAATGGTAATCTTAGCCATTCATTTAATTTAATTTTCTCTCGTTTTAAATGTTTTTATACTCTTTATAATTTATCAACCATTAGATCAACAAAAGGAGAGAAAACATGAGGGGAAAAATTGGAAAGGATCCAAATCCGTTTGAAACCTAGGTTTTTATAATATTATAAATATAGATATAGATAAAAAAAAGCTATAAAAAATGTGAAGATTAATAAAGGCCAAAAATTTATTGAACCCTAATAAGACTAAAAACTTAATTTTAAATATATTTTTGGTTTCTAAATATGCCTCTATACAGTGGCACTAGCATGTGCAACTTTAAACACTAGAAATAGGGATGACAATTTACCCATACCCAATGGATACCTATAAATAATACCCACAATGGGTAGGATAAAAACCCTCATTTTGGATACGGGCATCGATATGAGTAATCAAAAAAGACATATTTTTGTTTTACCATTGGAAACCAAAATCCTTTCAAATGACCGAAAGGACGTAATATAGGAATTTTTTATGGAAAGCAACTATTGATATGAGTCATGCTTTGTAATTATACTCGAAGGGAAAGATCACCATATCAAATATTCTTGCATGCATATCATAGTACCTATATGGCATAATAATTATTAAACAATAAGGGATCATTGTTGTCGTTAGTATAAGGATGTCTCTATAAATTGGTATATGGAAGAATGAACAAATGCAAGATACTCCTATCAAGCTAAGTCTCATAAGAACATACAATTACTATTGTACCCAGTTCTTTCTTTAGATCAAAAATGAATTTTACTAAGCTGGCTCCTTTGGCTCTCTTCTTGCTTGCCTTATTCTGTATGTTTCTTTAATTCTCACCAATATTATATATATAGCCTACATATTTCTATTAATATATTTATTTTAAAAATCATTTAGAGAATTGAAAACACATTTATTAATTGAAGTTTCGCAAATGGTCATGTTACCGGCCACCATTCCAGATTTAAACTTCGTTCCTTGAAATTATACTCTTTTGCACTGAACTGAGACTTGATTAAAACTCGTAAAAAATTCATCAGAATCGATTTACTTCCAATTAATAGACTAATATTTTACTTAACAAATTATTAAATACCTACGGTTGTAAATATTATTATTATTATTTAACATTCATCCATGTTCATGTATTTGTTCTAACTTTAACTAGTTTCACCATTTACAGTAGCATTTCCTGTGAAGAATGTCGATGCTGCTTGTTCGGGTTGGTGTTCACCATTTGAAATGCCCCCATGTGGCTCGACAAAGTGTCGATGTGTCCCATGGATTATATTTGGTGGTTCGTGCATAAATCCAACTGGTTCTGAGTTGAAGATGGTCGAGGAACATCCTAATTTATGTCAGTCTCATTACGAATGCTTAGAGAAAAAAAGTGGGAGCTTTTGCGCTCGTTATCCCAATCCTGATATCCCATATGGCTGGTGTTTTGATTCTAGCACAGAAGCAGAACGTGTATTTGAGATTGGCTCAAAGATTGGTTCTAATGCTGCATTAAAAGACTTCTTCAAGATTCACTCTAACTCTATTAATGCAAAAGAATTTTTGCAGATGCCCGTGTAAACCGTCACTTAACCAACAAAAGAATACCAATCATGCATGCATCTACTACGTACTTTGAATAAATAGTCTTTGTTTCCTAGTTCCTACTCTAGGTTGGATATATATGTTAAATATCCATCTGGATTTCAATAAATTAAGCATGTTCATTGGTGTGGCGTTGTAATATATGTTGTTATTTTTCAAGTAATGTTATGAATCTTACGTTGAACTTTCTCTAATTTTGCGCCCTTATAAGTCATATATTTTGCAGCTTTAATTAATTAATGGTGAGATCTACTCTATCCCTTGATAATTTGGGGTATTTACAACAATATATAATTAAGTAGATTTGTATATGGTACCCACAACTAATTTGTAACAAACTTTTATTTCACATGCATTGACTTGTTCTTGTTAACAATGACAGTTAGCATAGAATTAGACTGTAGAGTAAATAACTCTTAGGATTAGTTACTGCAGTTACCATTGTAACCATCCTAGTGTTAGATTGTAAGCATGAGACTATAAAGCTTGTAATCTACATTGTAAAGTTCAGTTTTTGGTGAATTTCATCTGTTCTTTGGCTCAATCTGCGCTTACTCTTGTTTCTTTGAATTTCATCTGTTCTTTGGCTCAATCTGCGCCTATCATAGAGCTTCTGTGTTTTTGTTTGTTTCAATTATGGAGTTGAATCTCAACCTTTCACAGTTTTCATTGGTTGTTGGATAAATATTCCCAAGTTATCAAGGAAAAATTTAGAAATTAATTAATTATTTCATTGTTTAATTAGATTCTTTTTTATATCACGAACCATTGCAGTGTTGCAAAATCAGATGGATTTCATGCAGACTGCAGTACCTGTGTCACGCAATTACTCATTCCGATCGTCCGATCTTTGATCAACGTTTCAAAGCTTCATTTGCCAGCAAAAGTGTATTTTCACGTCAACTCGAAAACCAGAGGTTCTCATGTCATGTGGATTATTTAACAGTGAGCAGAGAAGATCAAAGTATTTGTCTGGACAGTGGTTTCTGATTTATGATTCCATATTTGTTTGTTTTTGCTCCTTCAAATACTACTGTACTAATGACTAGAAGATTATAGATGAAAAGGCTTCAATAATTTTGTGAAGATAATCATGCAATATTATTCTGCTTCTATGGTAAAGAAAGTAGGTAATTGTAGTGGAGGATTCTTAGTAGGGATATAATTTGGTGGAAGGGTTTTCATTGACCCTTAAAACTGTGTTTGGTTTTATAGTGAGATTTTAGTATTGTTTTTACCTTCTGTTTAAAGCGGTTTTAGTTAAAATATAGATATGCGGCCAGAGTTAAGAGAGTGTTGATTTTAGGGAGATTTGGCAATACAATAGAAGTGCAGCACCGCCTTAGTTATGAATTTGAAGGCTGCAACTGATTTAAATCGGTAGCCTTCTCTTTAGAGTATTTACTTTTTTTTTTATACTGCATAGGCCAATAGTTAATATGCTTCATTTTAAAAGCTATAACCATGGGGAGGGTCAAAACTCATGAAAATTGCTTATTTTATTTGTCAAGATTTAAGCCATTATTCTTTAAAAAAAAAATTAAATCTTAATTTTATCATTTAACTACAATAATTAACCAAAAAAAATAAATCTTAACTTTATCATTTAACTACAATAATTAACCAAAAAGTATTTTTTCAGAAGATCTTTGATATACTTTGATTAATGAATGAAGTTTCCTTTCTTTGTTTGATTGATCTGAATCCCCAGAAAGTACTTCAATTCTCCCATCTGCTGCAACTGATTTAAATCGGTAGCCTTCTCTTTGGAGTATTTACTTTTTTTTATACTGCATAGGCCAATAGTTTAATATGCTTCATTTTAAAAGCTATAACCAGGAAGAGGGCAAACTCATGAAAATTGCTTATTTTATTTGTCAAGAATTAAGCCATTATTCTTAAAAAAATATTAAATCTTAATTTTATCATTTAACTACAATAATTAACAAAAAAAAGTTATATTAAAATTTAAACAAACACATCTTTCGGAAAACAAACCCAATAAGTAGTAGAGATGTCAGTAAAAATGAAATAGATCAAATACATTAGTTATTAAATAAACTTAAAAAGTAAATTTTTGCTTATATATGAAATTAGAGGCAACATAAATACTCAAAACTTAAAAAGGTTTTAATTTATGTGGGATTTTTAGGTTTTAAAATCGAAGAAGATGAAGAGATATTTAAGTTTTGATTAAACTTTTTTTTTTCTTTCAGTTCATAATTTTTTCTCTGTTAAAAGAGTGAATCCTCCTTGTCTGTATTTTTTCTTATTCTAGTTTTGTTTAAAACCAAATTCTTTAAAGTTCTCAATGTTTGTTTGAAACCTAGATCTTACTTCTCTGTATGTTTGAAACCTAGGTTTTTATAATATTATAAATATAGATATAGATAAAAAAGATATAAAAAATGTGAAGATTAATAAAGGCCAAAAATTTATTGAACCCTAACAAGACTAAAAACTTAATTTTAAATACATTTTTGGTTTCTAAATATGCCTCTATACAGCGGCACGTGCAACTTTAAACACATGCAAATCAAAAGAAGACATATTTTTGTTTTACCATTCAAACCAAAATCCTTTGAAATGACCGAAAGGACGTAATATAGGAATTTTTTATGGAAAGCAACTATTCATATGAGTCATGCTTTCTAATTATACTCGAAGGGAAAGATCAGCATATCAAACTAGCTATGTGATGGATAATTCGCAAGTATATGAATGCACCTAGTAAAAAGAGTTATCATATATTCACAAGGATTGAGAAACCTTTTAATAATGGCAAATTTACTTAACTTTTAATTGTAACATTAAAGACATAAAAATTGGGGGGAGTTTGAGCATTCAAATTTACGAAACAAACACTTTGGAATTATATCAAACGGTTGGCGGGCGATTGGATTTGCTTTGAATTTGTTGCATTCCACTATGATATTAATCGATTGATTCTTAAACATGGTTCATTCAATTAGTATGACGATTTAACCATAACATAGGCAATACATGATTCTTTGTGTGGGAGGCTGAGTTAAGTGAAGAGTTACAAAGAGTAATAGATGGGGTTCACTTAATGGAAGGTGAGGATCGCTGGTGCTGGAGACCGGTGAAGGTTGAAAAACACACAAGAAGGGGGGGGTTGAATTGTGTGTTACTTTTTCTAAGTTAAAACAAATTGCAGCGGATAAGGTATAACACACACAATATATGAGGATAGGATTAGAGAGAGATGCTCAGAATTTTTATACTGGTTCCTCCCACTAACAGGAGTAGTCCAGTCCTCTTGTCCTTCACAAGAGATTTCACTATAATCACTCAGATTACAAATGCTCAAGCACTAAGCAAGAGACTTCAAACTGCTCAAGCACAAAGCAAGAGACTTCTAACTGCTCAAGCACAAAGCAAGAGACTTCCAATGCTCAAGCACAAAGCAAGAGACTTCCAATGCTCAAGCACAAAGCAAGAGACTTCCAATGCTCAAGCACAAAGCAAGAGACTTCCAATGCTCAAGCACAAAGCAAGAGACTTCCAACTGGTTTTAATGTTAATAAAGATAAGAGATTAACACTTGATATACAATCAGAGGTGTTTACAAAATACAACTCAGTTACAAGACTAACTTAGAAAATTATCACAAAGTTTCTAAGTGTTTGATAGCTTCAGAATTTGACAGAGTTTCAGCACGTTCAGAAGCTTAAGTTTTTTTTTTTTTATTTCTTCACAAATCTTCTTCCTTTTATAGATGATAAAATGAACGTTGAAGATTATAGCCGTTTGAAGAATTGAGACGCTCCTTTGTATAGATCAGTGAGCTTATTAGCTGTTCTGATTTGCAGTAGCTTAGGAGCTTAACGTTTACTACAAAATGAGAGATTCCTTTTGGCTTTTGATATTTGAACCTTGGTGAAAGCCAAATAAGGAAATAATCGTTTCTGAAGCCTGACTTGAAAAGGACCTTTCCATGGTCAAACCTTTTCATTCTTGGTTTCTGCGTTTGGACTTAGTCAGGCACAGTCTTCAATAAAATTGTACTCTCAAATGTAGCTTAACACTTATATCTGACGAGCCTTCAGATTTTGATAAGCTCAGAATTACTTGTTTCAGATCTGGTGAGCTCAGATGTTCTTCAGATTTGGATAGGCTCAGATTTACTTGTTTCAGATCTGGTGAGCTCAGATGTTCTTCAGATTTTGATAGGCTCAGAATTACTTGTTTCAGATCTGGTGAGCTCAGAAGTAATTCCTTCAGAAATTCTAAGGTTCAGATAATAACTTCAGAGTTTCACAGGCTCAGAATTACTTGCTTCAGATCTGGTGAGCTCAGAAGTAATTCCTTCAGAAATTCTAAGGTTCAGATAATAACTTCAGAGTTTCATAGGCTCAGAATTACTTGCTTCAGATCTGGTGAGCTCAGAAGTAATTCCTTCAGAAATTCTAGGGTTCTTTAGTACGCAAATTTTAACTTTTAATCCTGCACACTGAATTAAATTATTAGTACTCCAATTTAACCTTAAATACATTGTTATCATCAAAATCAATTAAGGAGATACAAAATCATAATTTTGTTCCAACAATCTCCCCCTTTTTGATGATGACAACTATATGTATTTAAAATCAATTGTTGTTGTTTTTATTTAACATCTTGACTTCAGGTTCTGAGGTTTGCAAGCTCCCCCTGAGTCTGATAAGCTTCAAAAGTTTATCAATGATAAATATAAAACAGTCTAAGAGTAATATTTAATGTCAAATATAATTTCATATATTCTACCTTCAGAATTAGAGGTTTGCAAGCTCTATTTCTTCAGATTGACAAATATAAGATATGGTTTGCAAGCGTATCTTATATTATATGAATTTATGTTGGACAAAATTTATTACTCCCCCTCATTAAAAGTTTAAAAGACTTTAATATAACTTAACAAGAGTAGAGTTCAGAAAATGTGATCTTTAGAGCTTCAGAAATAATTTCACTGCCATAGGAAATGAAATAATATTTTCTCCCCCTTTGTCATTATCAAAAACGGGTCAGTCAAAGCACAAGTTACAGGGTAGTAAATGCACACAGCAAACAACCACCAGCAGTAAATGCATTCAACGGTAAAAGGGAATTGTTAAGTACCATGGTGAAACAGGGAATTGTTTCAGAATGAAGACGAGTTTCTTCAAGATCTGAATCAGTTCCAGGAAAAGGTGGAGTGGTTTGAATGGATGAGGGGTTTGGTTCAGAAGTGGTTGGCTTAGGAGATGAAGTCTGAAGGGGTTCAGTTTGGGATTCAGCAGGGACTTCAGAATTTTGAACATTTGAGGGTTCAGATTGGTCTACGTCCATTGCTATTGGGGTAGACTCAGAATCTTTAATAGGAGATTTCTGAGGGGATTTAGGAGTGTCAGAAATGGTTATAGTGGAAGTTTCAAAATATTGAAAACGTGAGAAGTGATAATGACTAGTGTGTAGTTAAGTGATTATAGTGGAAGTTTCAAAATATTGGGGAAACAAGATAGTGACGTAATGGGGGCTTGGCAGTTACTTTTAATAAAATCATCATTAGCTCTCCTTCATTACCCAGCGGTTACTAGACATGATGGGAAGTTACACAGATAAGTAGTGTTTTCAGAAGCCAGCTGTCAGTTAGAGAAACTGAGTGGTCAACTAACACTTAGAGTAGGTATCTGAGTCACAAGAAATCATATTTAATAATAAATAATTCTGATTGCTTCAGATGAGAGAGTGCTTCAGAACCTATATAATAGTTTCTGAGCCGTCCAAACTTCTGAGGCCCTTCAGAACCAGTTTATTCATTCAGAGTTAACAGCATTCAGAGATATCATTCAGAAATAAAAACCATGTTCAGATTTTTCTTGATAAAATCGAAACGATCAATAGCAAGAGGTTTGGTAAAGATATCAGCCCATTGATGCTCAGTATCAATGAATTGAATCTTAATTACTCCCTTCTGAACATAGTCTCTAATGAAGTGATGTTTGATCTCAATGTGTTTAGCTCTTGAATGCAAAATAGGATTCTTAGACAAACAGATAGCAGCAGTATTATCACAGAGAAGTGGTATACTACTTATCCTTATCTGATAGTCCTCCAACTGATGTTTCATCCAGAGCAATTGCGTGCAACACTTAGCAGCTGAGATGTACTCTGCTTCTGCTGTAGATAGAGCAATAGTTGCTTGTCTCTTACTAGCCCATGATATAAGGTTTTCACCTAGAAATTGACAGTTTCCACTAGTGGACTTCCTTTCAATTTTATCACCAGCATAGTCAGCATCACAGAATCCAATAAGCTGATAATCTAAGGATTTCTTATAAAGTAATCCAAGATTAGTGGTTCCTTTCAGATATCTAAAGATTCTCTTAACAGCAGTTAGATGAGACTCTCTAGGATCTGATTGAAATCTAGCACACAAGCATACACTGAACAAGATATCTGGTCTAGATGCAGTGAGATAAAGGAGGGAACCAATCATACCTCTGTATAATTTCTGATCTACTTTGCCTTCAGATTCTTCCTTCAGAAGACAGCTAGAGGGATGCATAGGAGTTGACATTGGTTTACAATCTTCAAGACCAAATTTCTTCAGTAAATCCTTTGTGTATTTGGTTTGATGCACATATACTCCTTCTTTTCTTTGATTGATTTGAATTCCCAAGAAGAATGTTAGTTCTCCCATCATACTCATTTCAAATTCATCCTGCATAAGCTTAGAGAAATTCTTGCAAAGAGAAGCATTAGTTGAACCAAAGATAATATCATCAACATAAATCTGAACAATCAAAATATCAGTTTTTAAGGTTTTTCTAAAGAGAGTGTTATCAACATGTCCTTTTTCAAAACCATTTTCTAGAAGAAATATACTTAACCTTTCATACCAAGCTCTTGGAGCTTGTTTCAAACCATACAGAGATTTCTTCAATTTGTAAACATGATCAGGACACTTTATATCTTCAAAGCCAGGAGGTTGTTTAACATAGACTTCTTCATAAATTACTCCATTCAGAAATGCACTCTTAACATCCATTTGAAATAGAGTGATGTCATGATTAACTGCATAGGACAAGAGAAGTCTAATTGCCTCAAGTCTTGCTACTGGTGCAAAGGTTTCAGTGAAATCTATGCCTTCTTGCTGACTATAACCTTGTGCAACCAGTCTAGCTTTATTTCTGACAACTTCTCCCTTTTCATTTGACTTGTTTCTGAATACCCATTTTGTTCCAATAATGTTCTTGTGTTTGGGTTTTGGTACCAGATCCCAAACATCATTTCTTTCAAATTGATTGAGTTCTTCTTGCATTGCAACAATCCACCCATCATCTGAGAGTGCTTCTTCTATGTTTGTGGGTTCAATTAATGAAATTAACCCAACTAGGGATTCATCCTCTTTGAAAGCAGATCTGGTCTTTCTTGGGCTATCCTTGTTACCAACAATTAGCTCTTCAGGATGAGATGATCTATACTTGAATTTACTCTTAGGTGGAGCAGGTGTCTGAGAGGGTTCAGTTTCTGAAGGGTCTTCAGTTTCAAGGCCTTCAGAGATATCTTCATTTTGAGTCTCAGATGGATATACAGCAATGGAGAGATCTTCACACTCAGAATTTGAGGAAACTTGAAATTCTGCAAAAGTCTCAGCTTGCTCTGACATTTTATCGTCAGGCTCTTTATCATCAAATCTAACATGTATAGATTCTTCAACTGTGTGAGTTTCAGAATTATACAATCTGTATGCTTTTGAGCGTTCAGAGTAGCCTATAAAGATACCCTTATAAGCTCTAGCATCAAATTTCTTTCGATAGACCTTGTTGTCTAGAATATAACAAGTACATCCAAACTGATGAAAATAAGAAATATTTGGTTTTCTTCCTTTGAACAGTTCATAAGCAGTTTTGTTCAGAATAGGTCTGATGTAGATTCTATTCTGAACATAGCAAGCAGTACTCACGGCTTCTGCCCACAAGAACTTAGCTAGGTTAGACTCAAGCATCATGGTACGAGCCATTTCTTGCAAAGATCTATTCTTTCTTTCTACAACACCATTCTGCTGTGGTGTTCTAGGAGAAGAGAATTCATGGATTACTCCATGCTCTGAGCAGAAAGATTCGAAAAAGTCATTTTCGAACTCTCCCCCATGGTCGCTTCTAACCTTCAGAATCCGAAGATCCTTTTCACTTTGTATTTGTGTGCAGAAGTCACTGAACACCACAAGTGCTTCACTCTTAGAACGTAGGAATTTCACCCAAGTCCATCTACTGAAATCATCAACCATGACCAATCCATATTTTTTACCATTGATAGAGGCTGTCGAAACAGGACCAAACAGATCAATGTGAAGCAATTCTAAGGGTCTGGAAGTAGAGACAATGTTTTTAGACTTGAATGAAGTCTTAGCAAATTTTCCTTTTTGACATGAGCCACAAAGTGCATCTGAGTGATAATCAATGTCAGGCAAACCACTAACAAGCTTTTGTTTGCTAAGCTTAGAGATCAACCTCCAGTTAGCATGACCAAGACGCTTGTGCCATAGCCATTTCTCATCACTCAGAGACAAAAGACATATAATCTTTTGGTCAACCAAATCAGAAAAGTTTACTTTATAAACATTGCCAACTCTCATTCCCTTGAATACTACAGATTTGTCAGAGTCTTTTGATACAGTACATGATTCCTTATTAAATGTAACAACACACCCATTGTCACAAAATTGACTAATGCTCAATAGATTGTGTTTAAGTCCATCAACTAACCAAACATCTTTAATGGAAAGAGAAGAATTACCAACTGTACCTGTACCAATGATCTTCCCTTTTTGTTTTCCTCCAAATCCCACAGAGCCTCCCTCTTTCAGAGTTAGGGTTTGGAACATATGCTTTTCTCCCGTCATATGTCGTGAGCAACCACTGTCCAGGTACCAGGGCTGCTGTTTTACCTTTCCTTGCATGAGCATCTGAAGCAAACATTATTTCAGATTTTGGTACCCATATTCTGATGGGTCCTTTAGAGTTAGTCTTCTGAATAGTATTCCTTCTTTGTTTTCTATGATCAACACAAGATCTAGAATTAATTAAGCTTTGACAAGAATGTTTAGGCTTAATTTGATTCTTGGATTTTGATCTGGAGTATATCACAGTTCCAAAGGTCAAGCAAGGATCTGAAGTAACTTTACCTTGATTTCTCAGAGGTTCAGATGACTTCTGAGCCTTAACTTGAGAACTTTTGGACTCAGAAATTTTAGGTTCAGAAGAACTTGGAACTTCTGAGTCTTTGGGTTCAGGTTCAGAACCTCCTTCAGAGTTGGATGCCTTCAGATCAAGTGTACCACTTTTAACAAAGGTAGAGAATAATTCAGGTGGAGTATCATCCTCACTATATGATTTCAGAGGTTTATCCCAGTTCTTAAACCGAGAATAACCAATGCCTTCACCATAGTTACGAGTCATATGATAAATCATGGAAGCCATTTTACTCCTATTGAAGGTACAACGAATAAATTCGTGAAGAGCATCTTCATGATCATCATTGAGCTTGTCTGCCAAGACATAGTTAGATTCAACATGACAAATACGAATGTTTAACGATTCATTTTCATCATAAAGAATCTTGGCATCCTTTTTCAATGATTCATGAACATTCTTCAGAATTTTGTGTTGACTTACTATACGAGAGTAATGTTTCACGGCAATCTTAAGAGAATCAATTAATTCAGATTTAGTCATGTTAGAGTATACCTCATTTTCATCATCTGAGTCATCTTCAGAATCTCTATCAGAGTTGTTACCTTCAGAAGTTCTTGCCATTAAGGCCAGATTGCCTTCTTCATCATCTTCTCCTTCAGAGTCATTCTCAATGGTCTCCCAAGTGGCTAACAAACTCTTCCTTACCTTTTCTTTGTACTTTTCTTTCCCAAAGCTCTTATTCTTTCCTTTGTCCTTGGATGACATTTCTGGACAGTCCGCAATGAAGTGTCCAGATTTCTTGCAGTTATAGCAGTTGTTCAGTTCTTCCTTTTTGTCCTTTGAAAAGGAACTTCTTGAGTTGTTTCCTTTGTTTGGAAACCTTTTGTATTTCTTGTTCCATTTCTGAAACCTTCTAAACATTAGTGCCATTTCTTCATTCTCAGAATTTTCATCCATCATATCATCAGAAGTTTCTTCCTCTTGTTCAGACACTTTGATCTTTGCAGCTTTTGAGGAAGTCTGAACAGAGCTTAGAGCCAAGGACTTCATCTTCTTGACAGGTTCATCTGACATAAGTTCTAGCTCATGACTTCTGAGTGAGCTTATTAAATCTTCAAGAGTCACATTGTCCAAATCCTTGGATTCCTGAAAAGCTGTAACTTTTGGTCTCCATTTGGAAGGTAAGCTCCTCAGAATTTTCTTCACGTGATCAGATGCAGTGTAGCTTTTCTTCAGAACTTGAAGACCAGAGACAAGGGTTTGAAACCTTGAATACATGGTTTCAATATCTTCATCTTCCTTCATTCTGAACAGCTCATATTGATGAACTAATAAGTTTGCCTTAGCTTCTTTGACTTGCTTATTTCCTTCATAGGTGGAACATAGAGAGTCCCAGATAGTTTTGGCACATGACTTGTTGGATATTTTTAAATACTCAGCATGAGATATTGCACCAATAAGCATATTCTTAACAGTATGATGCTTCTTATACTGTTTCTTCTTTTCAGCATCAAAGAACTTTCTGTAGGTATTTCTTACAACACCTTCATCATCCATGTGTTCAAAATGTATACCATCTTCAATGATATCCCATAACTCATCATCGGTCCCAATGATGTAACTATACATCTTGGTTTTCCAGAAAGGAAAAGTAGTAGGATCACTGTTGAAGTAAGGTGGTTTGTCTCTGTGATTATCACTGTTCCTTTCCCTATCATAGTTGTGAGGAGGTGGAACAGCAGAGTGATCAGGTCCAGAGGAAGCAGAAGGAGAGGTAACACCAGACATGTTTTTCAACTAAGTACCCCTAGATCTTTTACTGTTTCACTGTTAAGTGAAGAGCAACAGACCGGAGCTCTGATGCCAATTGAAGGTTGAAAAACACACAAGAAGGGGGGGGTTGAATTGTGTGTTACTTTTTCTAAGTTAAAACAAATTGCAGCGGATAAGGTATAACACACACAATATATGAGGATAGGATTAGAGAGAGATGCTCAGAATTTTTATACTGGTTCCTCCCACTAACAGGAGTAGTCCAGTCCTCTTGTCCTTCACAAGAGATTTCACTATAATCACTCAGATTACAAATGCTCAAGCACTAAGCAAGAGACTTCAAACTGCTCAAGCACAAAGCAAGAGACTTCTAACTGCTCAAGCACAAAGCAAGAGACTTCCAATGCTCAAGCACAAAGCAAGAGACTTCCAATGCTCAAGCACAAAGCAAGAGACTTCCAATGCTCAAGCACAAAGCAAGAGACTTCCAATGCTCAAGCACAAAGCAAGAGACTTCCAACTGGTTTTAATGTTAATAAAGATAAGAGATTAACACTTGATATACAATCAGAGGTGTTTACAAAATACAACTCAGTTACAAGACTAACTTAGAAAATTATCACAAAGTTTCTAAGTGTTTGATAGCTTCAGAATTTGACAGAGTTTCAGCACGTTCAGAAGCTTAAGTTTTTTTTTTTTATTTCTTCACAAATCTTCTTCCTTTTATAGATGATAAAATGAACGTTGAAGATTATAGCCGTTTGAAGAATTGAGACGCTCCTTTGTATAGATCAGTGAGCTTATTAGCTGTTCTGATTTGCAGTAGCTTAGGAGCTTAACGTTTACTACAAAATGAGAGATTCCTTTTGGCTTTTGATATTTGAACCTTGGTGAAAGCCAAATAAGGAAATAATCGTTTCTGAAGCCTGACTTGAAAAGGACCTTTCCATGGTCAAACCTTTTCATTCTTGGTTTCTGCGTTTGGACTTAGTCAGGCACAGTCTTCAATAAAATTGTACTCTCAAATGTAGCTTAACACTTATATCTGACGAGCCTTCAGATTTTGATAAGCTCAGAATTACTTGTTTCAGATCTGGTGAGCTCAGATGTTCTTCAGATTTGGATAGGCTCAGATTTACTTGTTTCAGATCTGGTGAGCTCAGATGTTCTTCAGATTTTGATAGGCTCAGAATTACTTGTTTCAGATCTGGTGAGCTCAGAAGTAATTCCTTCAGAAATTCTAAGGTTCAGATAATAACTTCAGAGTTTCACAGGCTCAGAATTACTTGCTTCAGATCTGGTGAGCTCAGAAGTAATTCCTTCAGAAATTCTAAGGTTCAGATAATAACTTCAGAGTTTCATAGGCTCAGAATTACTTGCTTCAGATCTGGTGAGCTCAGAAGTAATTCCTTCAGAAATTCTAGGGTTCTTTAGTACGCAAATTTTAACTTTTAATCCTGCACACTGAATTAAATTATTAGTACTCCAATTTAACCTTAAATACATTGTTATCATCAAAATCAATTAAGGAGATACAAAATCATAATTTTGTTCCAACAACCGGAAACTGACGCTTCGTTCTCGGTAAAATCGGCTTACCATTTAGTTTCGAATCTGTCAAATCCGATGGAGCTTGATACTTGGTGGCACAAGAAAATTTTCAATTCTATTTGGAAAAGCCCAACTCATAGTCACATAATTCTCCTCAAAGGTGACGAACCGCGAATTGGTTCGCGCGTACCAATTCGTGGTACTTTTGCGAATTGGTTCGTTGTAATTCTCTCCGAATTCTTCAAAACCTAAGTACCGACGAACCACCCCAACAATCAAATAAGAACAAAATATAGAATGTTGAGACTGATTTAGACTTAGGTGTGAATATGATGGTTACAAGTATAACATCACTTATTAACTAGTACAATGCATTTTGTACAATGTATATTGGATTTGGGTTGTATATTGGAACATCTAACAAATTGTTTATTTCTAACTTTGATTACTTCTCAATGTTAGTTACACTTCAGTGACTTGTTTTCCCTCAATGATACACGAAACACATGTGCTATCAGCATACACTCAATTTTTATTTGATGGAAATTTGATTCCCAATTTTATGATTAATATAAACTTTAGAATAATAATATTAATTAACATAAATTTAATACTAATTAATATTTTCATCAAATATTTTATTTAATTTTTTATTAACAACGTACCGATTAACGTACCAACTATGCATACCCCTCACGTACCGAATTCTTTAAAGGTAGCGTACCGCGTACCCGTACCACGTATCGAAGCGAATTGCGAACCGTGTGACTATGGTCTGGCTAATTATGCGAGGTACTGCTGCCTGTCAAACCAAAGCTGTTGTCAATCATGTGGAATAAATAAATAATGAATAAACTTTCAATTTAGTTGCTAAACTATTACTCTCTCTTCAATTTAGTCCATAAACTATAGACATATACTAAATGGTCTCCGAACTAAAAACCTGAATGAAGGTAGTCGGGCCTCCTAATAGATCAAAATACTTTTTGATGCGTTCCTCAACTACCTGCATAAGAAGCATTTGGTCAGATTTTTAACATGGCATGAAGAACAAGATAAGACTTAATTAGGGTCTAGCTGACGAGGGCCCTAAGGGCATTGAGTAAGTAATCCATAACAAGAAAGTTTGTCTTGGAGATATAAGTTAAACATTTGTGAGTGTAATACTAAATACATCATTTCCTTCCTATAATAATCGGTGTCGTAAAGTCACTTGTTAGCATAATTCATTTAATTATAAGCACCAGCAAGCATATATATATTTATTTTTATTGGCCAAAGTTCGGCCGTGAGGTAAGTAAAGTTTGGCCAAAAATTGTTCCCACCAGGAATCGAACTAACTAGGGTTTTCCCAAACATAGTCACATAATTCTCCTCAAAGGTGACGAACCGCGAATTGGTTCGCGCGTACCAATTCGTGGTACTTTTGCGAATTGGTTCGTTGTAATTCTCTCCGAATTCTTCAAAATCTAAGTACCGACGAACCACCCCAACAATCAAATAAGAACAAAATATAGAATGTTGAGACTGATTTAGACTTAGGTGTGAATATGATGGTTACAAGTATAACATCACTTATTAACTAGTACAATGCATTTTGTACAATGTATATTGGATTTGGATTGTATATTGGAACATCTAACAAATTGTTTATTTCTAACTTTGATTACTTCTCAATGTTAGTTACACTTCAGTGACTTGTTTTCCCTCAATGATACACGAAACACATGTGCTATCAGCATACACTCAACTTTTATTTGATGGAAATTTGATTCTCAATTTTATGATTAATATAAACTTTAGAATAATAATATTAATTAACATAAATTTAATACTAATTAATATTTTCATCAAATATTTTATTTAATTTTTTATTAACAACGTACCGATTAACGTACCAACTATGCATACTCCTCACGTACCGAATTCTTTAAAGGTAGCGTACCGCGTACCCGAACCCGTACCACGTACCGAAGCGAATTGCGAACCGTGTGACTATGGCCCAACTCCCTCCAAGGTAGTTGGCTTTGTTTGGCAATTACTTCACAATAGAACCCCGACGCGAAGTAATTTGGCAACGAGATGCATTCTTACACCGGGTGTTAATAGTCTTTGTCCTCTTTGCCAAGAGGAAAGTGAAACTGTACTACATCTGTTCCTCTACTGTAGAGTTGCTAAACAATTGTGGGTGGAGATTTTTTACTGGCTTAATGTCCCTCTAAGCTTCCCACATAACATGTTCTCAATTTTCAATTGTTTGTTTAGCGCGGGGGACCCTAAAGCGTCGAAAGGGAGACTTATGATCTGTTGTGCAACGGTATGGAGGCTTTGGTTGTTCAGGAATTCTGTTGTGTTTAACAATGACAGAGGGTCGTTTATGGATATGGTGGATGGGGTCAAGATTGCTTCTTGGAAATGGTGGCTTGCCCGGTCGAAAAAAGCGCATTGCCTTTTTTACGAATGGAGGGCTGAACCGGGACTGTGCTTACTTCGTTAAGGGACCTGTTACTGCTGTTTCTCTTTTGCTGCCATGTTGTTTTCGTTTCTGTTCTTTCCTTTCCTTGTAGTTAGTGGTTCTGTTACTTTTTTCCCTGTTTCTGGGGCTGTTGTAGCACTTCTTGTGCTTGTAACTTCCCTTGGTTTTTAATAATATTTTGCAGTTTCAAAAAAAAAAAAGTCTCAACCTCTAATTATCTATCTCTAGACTAATTACAAAGTTGCATTCATCAATCTAGTTTCAATTCACACATTTAATCTCTTAACATGCATGAATTAATCATCATCACATACATTTGTCAATGGATATGAAGCATTAAGCATAAAATTGATGAAATAGTAATTGAACTAACCAACAAAGAAATCAATAACAAAGTAGCATATGAATCATAGTTTCATACAACTTATCCTACACAAATCTAATCTAGACAACTTAGCTCATCATATTACAAGAGGTGAAAAGAATTTAGAATTAAGATACATGATTTTTGGAGAAGAATTGGATGAGGAGAGATCTTCAATCTTGTTTCCAAGGCTTTGGATCTTGACTCTCCATCTTCATTCCCTTGTTTTCAACCTCCAATAATCACTTCCAATACCCTTCTTCAATCAAATTTGGCAACTCTTTACATTTGGATCAAGTCTCCTTTTTATAGTATAGTAGCTTTAATAAGTGGAGTGTGTTTCTTTGTTGACTTGGCTGGGTAGTTAGCTGCTGCAGCGTGTATTGGTGTTTAGTTGCAGTCCCCCGATTGCATTAGCTTGGCCTATGCAGCGTGTATTTGTGCGCTTTGCTTTGGTCCGTGGCTTTGTTTTTAGTAGTTTGTCTGCTGTTGTTTTAGGTGTTGGAGCCCTCCATTACTTTGGTGTAGTTTTATTTCCTTGGTTTATTTGTTAGGTGTGTTGTTAGTGTCTGTTGAGGCCTCTCTAGTATGCCTTTCTTGTACTTTTTTCACTCTTGGTATGTCTTATGCCAAGTTTGTGTGTTGCAATAAATCTTTGGCTATTCAAAAAAAAAAATAAGTGGCTTGCACTTGCTTCATGCATGAGAATTACACCTTGCACTTCTTTGCAACACGTGTTCAATGGTGTAAGTGCATGGCTTGTATACATCACATGATCATATATTAGTGCATGGCTTGGCATATGTTCAAAGCCCAACACTTGTATTCTTGCATGCATATCATAGTACCTATATGGCATAATAATTAGTAAACAATAAGGGATCATTGTTGTCGTTAGTATAAGGATGTCTCTATAAATTGGTATATGGAAGAATGAACAAATGCAAGATACTCCTATCAAGCTAAGTCTCATAAGAACATACAATTACTATTGTACCCAGTTCTTTCTTTAGATCAAAAATGGATTTTACTAAGCTGGCTCCTTTGTCTCTCTTCTTGCTTGCCTTATTCTGTATGTTTCTTTAATTCTCACCAATATTATATATATAGCCTACATATTTCTATTAATATATTTATTTTAAAAATAATTTAGAGAATTGAAAACACATTTATTAATTGAAGTTTCGCAAATGGTCATGTTACCGGCCACCATTCCAGATTTAAACTTCGTTCCTTGAAATTATACTCTTTTGCACTGAACCGAGACTTGATTAAAACTCGTAAAACATTCATTAGAATCGATTTACTTCCAATTAATAGACTAATATTTTACTTTCCAAATTATTAAATACCTACGGTTGTAAATATATTATTATTATTATTTAACATTCATCCATGTTCATCTATTTGTTCTAACTTTAACTAGTTTCACCATTTACAGTAGCATTTCCTGTGAAGAATGTCGATGCTGCTTGTTCGGGTTGGTGTTCACCATTTGAAATGCCCCCATGTGGCTCGACAAAGTGTCGATGTGTCCCGTGGATTATATTTGGTGGTTCGTGCATAAATCCAACTGGTTCTGAGTTGAAGATGGTCGAGGAACATCCTAATTTATGTCAGTCTCATTACGAATGCTTAGAGAAAAAAAGTGGGAGCTTTTGCGCTCGTTATCCCAATCCTGATATCCCATATGGCTGGTGTTTTGATTCTAGCACAGAAGCAGAACGTGTATTTGAGATTGGCTCAAAGATTGGTTCTAATGCTGCATTAAAAGACTTCTTCAAGATTCACTCTAACTCTATTAATGCAAAAGAATTTTTGCAGATGCCCGTGTAAACCGTCACTTAACCAACAAAAGAATACCAATCATGCATGCATCTACTACGTACTTTGAATAAATAGTCTTTGTTTCCTAGTTCCTACTCTAGGTTGGATATATATGTTAAATATCCATCTGGATTTCAATAAATTAAGCATGTTCATTGGTGTGGCGTTGTAATATATGTTGTTATTTTTCAAGTAATGTTATGAATCTTACGTTGAACTTTCTCTAATTTTGCGCCCTTATAAGTCATATATTTTGCAGCTTTAATTAATTAATGGTGAGATCTACTCTATCCCTTGATAATTTGGGGTATTTACAACAATATATAATTAAGTAGATTTGTATATGGTACCCACAACTAATTTGTAACAAACTTTTATTTCACATGCATTGACTTGTTCTTGTTAACAATGACAGTTAGCATAGAATTAGACTGTAGAGTAAATAACTCTTAGGATTAGTTACTGCAGTTACCATTGTAACCATCCTAGTGTTAGATTGTAAGCATGAGACTATAAAGCTTGTAATCTACATTGTAAAGTTCAGTTTTTGGTGAATTTCATCTGTTCTTTGGCTCAATCTGCGCCTATCATAGAGCTTCTATGTTTTTGTTTGTTTCAATTATGGAGTTGAATCTCAACCTTTCACAGTTCTCATTGATTGTTGGATAAATATCCCCAAGTCATCAAGGAATAATTTAGAAATTAATTAATTATTTCATTGTTTAATTAGATTCTTTTTTATATCACGAACCATTGCAGTGTTGCAAAATCGGATAGATTTGATGCAGACTGCAGTACTTGTGTCACGCAATTACTCATTCCGAACATGCGATCTTTGATCGACGTCTCAAAGCTTCAGTTGCCAGCATAAGTGTATTTTTATGTCAACACGAAAACCAGAGGTTCACATGTCATGTGGATTATTTAACAGTGAGCATAGAAGATCAAAGTATTTGTTTGGACAGTGGTTTCTGAAGGGGAAGTTGTATGATAATTAATGTCATTTTCGACTAATCATAATTATTACAATTATGACACAAAAAGTCCTTCGCCGACTAACATAATTCTTCTAATCATGTTGACAAAACAACACCGATAGAAGAATAATGATTAGTCGACGAAAAACTATGCGGCCGTTTACACGAAACTAACCAAAATTATAACTAAAAAAAAATATGGTAAGAAATGATACGGAGGAAGAGTAAAGAAGAAGTGAAATGTGAAAAATTTTCACAGAGAACAATTCATTATATAGCAATTCTGTGGCATTCCTATTGGTTGGTGTATTATTTACCGCAGCCACGTGGCCAATCACGTGTTGCCACGTGGCGGCAACAACTTTTGACTGCATGAGAGACTGAGTATTTTCATTGCCAACAGGTTCGCTACCTAAAACCTTGACATAAAACAACCCTCCTCTTTTTTTCTCTCTTCCAACCCTAGCCGTCACTACTTTTTTTCTTCTTCTTAGTCTATCGAAGAGGGGTGATTTTAGGTCAATTTTGTCCTAAAATCATCCCTCCAAATTGTTTTTCTTTCTCGTTATAATAAAGGGTAAATAGTCATTTATCTCCCTGCAAAATAAGAGAGATTTGATTTACCCCCCTACCTAATTTTTTTTTTTCAAAATCAACCTTACAATATGAAAAATTTCTCACTTACCCCCCTGAAGCTACAACATGGCATCTGACTGGGTTATTTGGTTGATGTGGCATCTAACACATGTAATATATTTATTTTTTATTTATTTTTTAAAGCCATGTCATATAAATTATAATACTCTAAAAAGAAACCAAAACTAAAAATGAAAGAAAGAAGGTTAAGAACCCAGGTCCGCAAAATTCATCTTCTCCAAAACAAAATCAATCAAATTTTCAATTTCAAACAACAACTCACATTATACATGGGATGGCCACAACCTCAAGAGAACCAACAAATCAACTCCAAAAGAAAAAACACTATCCCCCCTTCTTTCACTTCTCTGTTTAACTTCGATCTTCCTTCTCCTCTCACAATTCCTCAACACATCTTCATCTTCGTCATCACTCAAAACTTTCTCTTCAATTCACAAATTCCAAACCGACAATCACCGCCACCGTGGTGGTGATTGTGATTACTCAAACGATAAAGATGGATAAAGCCTCAAACGACAATAACTTCAATCTTTATGTTTGGTTTCTTCACCTGCAGCCGTGACTCAATCACCGGTGTCTTCACCTGGCGCTCCAGCTTTCTCCCCCTCTAAAAAACATAAAGATGGATAGGGCCAGAATTGGGGGATTTTGCAACCGAATGGTTCGACGAAGTATCAAATTGATTTCACTGGATCAGAAGCTTCACGTTCGTGTTTGATGAAATGGATTAATCTTTGTCATTTGTATTTTGTAGAAATACGGTATTTGAAGAGGATATAGAATTACCTTTTGTATTTTTTATTCTGGCGATTTGTGTTCAATTCTAGATGTTGTTCAATTATGTTGAAGGTTTATGTTGTTGAAGTTTTTGGGTTGTTGTTTTAGTGGTAGTGGTGGAGGTAGAAGATGAGATGTTGTTGTTATAGAGATTTTTTTATTTTTTTTTTAATAGCGAAAATATTATTAAAGCCCCCAAACATAGCATAAGAAGTACCATATAAGGGCAAAAGAAGAGGAACAATACAAGGAGAGAAACAAGGTAGCAGGGGTAGTCTTACAGGCCAAGAAAAACACCCCACCAACCGAAGCAAAAATCACCAAAGCCAAAATACAACAAAAACACACACCCAGGCAGCAGTAACAAAAGGAAAAGAAGAAAGAATCTCACAATCCCCATACCAAAGGCCATGGGGTGAAACTTTGATGTTCTTCATGTTGTTGTTGATGCTTTTTTTTTTCTTGATGTTACAGATTTGATGTTGTTGTTCATGTTCTGCAGATTTGTTGTTATGTTCTTCATGTGTTTGATGTTGTGTTTGAGTTCTTCATGTATTATGCAGATTTGTTTGAGTTCTTCATCATGTTCATGTGATCTTGATTTTCTTTTAATTAAATAAATTAACATTAAAATAAATGCCACTAGACATGCCATATCATCAAATTTGTCCACGTGTACAAGCCACATCATCTAAATGATCCAGTTATATGCCAAGTTGTCAACTGAGGGGGAAAAATGAAGAAATTTTCATATTGTAAGGTTGGTTTTGAAAAAATAAATTATGTAGGGGGGTAAATCAAATCTCTCTTATTTGCAGGGGGCAAATGACTATTTACCCTATAATAAATCAGTGTGATTTTCACATCTTTGTTTGTTTTGATTTTCCGTCTTCGTACGGTGTATTTGGTTGTCCCGTCTTTGTGCGGTGTATTTGTTTTTCCGTCTTTGTGCGGCGTTCATTTGTTTCAGGTTGGAGGAGTTGATCTGATCTATTACAGATCCAATCAATGTCGACTTTTGTGTCATCAACGCTACAGATCCGGAGACATGGATATTCTGGACACTTCAATATAGTCATATTTGTAGGCATATGTAATTTGCCGTTTTATGCTATTAACATGGATACTGTGAGTTTGTTCGCAGATTTATCTTTTTTGTTTTTAGCGATTATAAATTTGTATTACATCGATGTATTCTATTTTATTTGAATGAATGAATACCGTTTATTTTATCAAAATAAATAAATAAATAAAAAAACTTGACATATTTTGCTACGTATGCAGCGAACTAAGATGAACCTATTTTAGTATTGTTTTCCCCTTCTGTTTATAGGGAGATTTTAGTATAGTTATGAAATTGAAGGCTGCAACAGATTTAAATCGGTAGCCTTCTCTTTAGAAGTATATTTACTTCTTTTTTTTATCCTGCTTAGGCCAAGGCTTGATTAGTTATGCTTCATTTTAAAAGCTATAACCTGGAAAAGGATAAAAAAAACTCATGAAAACAAAAATGAGGGAGACCAAAAAATTGATTTTAAGTACATGAGCATAATCTTTATAAGCTAAAAAAAATAAAAAATAAATCACACTTAATAGATTAATGTGAAGTGTGACTTTTATTTTTCTTGAAATAAGTTTTATGGGAATGTGGAAAAAGAATTTTTGTTAGTTATTGATTATGGAGAAAAGAGAAAGTAAATTAAATGCAATTTGCATTAAATTTTATGAAAATGCATGAGTAAAAATAAATCTTGAAAATAATAAAAGTTAATTGTTTTTACTTATAATTTGGGACAAGAAAAAATAATTTTTCTTTTTTAATATGGGACCTAGGGACAGGGAATATATATATAGTCAACAAAAAAATTATGCATGTAACAATTAAAATTTGAATAAGATGCATGGTAGAGTAGAAAAACGTCGAATCTTGTTCCCCACTACTTAAATAATTTTATGTTAGTGGATATTTTTTTTAAGATAATTAATCAATTTATAAAAATCATCAAGCACAACGTACATTATTAGCGAACTTTTTAAACACCTCATCACGCTCAGTATTATTGAATTTGATGTGTGTTATAAATCAATACCATCTTAAAATTTCATATTCAACCTTACAAAAACTGACTTGTAAGATAAAAATTGTCTTTTAATTATAAACTCATATGCAGACCATATTCAAATCCATTAAGGGATATTGTTTGTCAATACGAGGATGTTCCCTATAAATTGCTACGTGCAAGACTAAACTCAATGCATCATCAAGATAAGTCTTAGAAGAACAAACAATTAATATTGTATTTTTCTTTCTTTCGATCAAACAATGGCTTTTGTTAAGCTTGCTCCTTTGGCTCTCTTCTTGCTTACTTTATTCTGTATGTATCTTTAATTCTCACCAATATTATCACTAATGGCCATTTTATTATCACCATTGATAGACTACTATACTTATAAACTTTCTAAATATATTATTATGCTGCTAAATCATATATTTAGCATTCATCCGCGCGTGTTAATTTAAGTATGTTCATCTATTTGTTTTAATTTTAACTTTAACCGGTTTTGCAATTTACAGTAGCATTTCCGACGAAGAAGATAGAAGCTTGTTCAGGTATTTGTTCGCCATTTGAGTTGCCACACCCATGCGGATCGCCAGATTGTCGTTGCATCCCGTGGGTATTAATTGGTGGTCAGTGCATAGATCCAATTGGGTCTAAGCATATTACAAAGATGATTGAAGAACATCCTAATTTATGTCAGTCTCATGATGAATGCTTAGAGAAAAAAAGTGGGAGCTTCTGCGCTCGTTATCCAAATCCTGATATTCCATATGGCTGGTGTTTTGACTCTAACATAGAAGCAGAACGCACCTTTGAGATTGGCTCTAAGATTGCAATAAAATACTTCTTCAAGACTGACTCTAATTCTAATGTAAAAGAATTTTTGAAGATGCCCGCGTAAATTAAATCGTCACTTAACCAAAGAAAAAAAATATATCAATCATGCATCTACTATTTTGAATCTATAGTTTGTTTCAACTAATCGGTTGAATATCTTAGATATGATCTAAGATTTCAATAAATAATTATGCAAGTGCATTGGTGTGGCGTTGTAATATATGTTTTTATTTTCAAGTAATGTTACCAATCTCTTTGTATGAGAATAATAGTGATTCTGATGTCACTACTAGAAAAGATATATTTAAACAGATCTTGATTCTTGCTTATGAAGTTGTTTCTAATGTTGCTGATGATCTCTTTAACTTTTCTTTTGACTGGTGACACTTGATAGTCATTGATATCCATTGTGCACTTTAATTATAAATATTTCTTGCATGTCCAAACTGACTTTTTAAGCCTCCATGGATAAGTCTTTTTCAACTTTGAATTTGAGTTTTGAGCCTTTAAAGTAATTTTGACAAACATGATTCTGATCTTCAATGTTTCTTATCTCATGATCCTGATCAATTACTTCTGATCTCATGATTCTGAACTCATATGATTCTTTAGATAATAGACATTGGAATTGGAATCATAAATGATAAGTCGTTTGAGTTTGCTATTATTAAAACATCAGAAAGAATATTAAGATATTTTATTGACACATTTTTCATTAGCATATCTAGATGTCCGGTTGATAGAGTGAAGCTTTTATCTTGCGAATGATTTTTAGGTAAAAATCATGGCATCCCCTATTCCTTTTAAGATTGGGGTCGCACTCTACTTTTTGTTGGAACCGATAAAGTTTGGTGGGGTGTGAAAGTGGGTCTTCATAAGGTCTAGTTAATTGGTCGCCTCTTGGTGTATGTTCTCTCTGAGGAGAGTTTTGGATCTTCTTGTGGTCGGAGATTAGAGGTGTTTATTTTTGTTTTGTCATGCTCATTTACTTACTTGTGTTATACTCGATTAAATATTGGTGAAGTGTACATTTGATACCCTTATATTTTTAATAATATATTGCACTTTTTCCTGTCCTTTTGTTATTACTACTTTAACTAAAATCATTTTTTACACTTTATAATTTACAATAATTTTTATTTTCTTGGACAAATAAAATTGGTATGCTGTAATAATTGTATGACAGATTCTCGTGTTTATATAAAAATGGGTAAATAGGTTTTTATCAATGCAAAGTAGACGAATTTTGTTTTACTTTTGTAATTTATTTATTTTTTGAAATTATCGCCGTAATGTTGATGAATTTTCTTTTCTAATTCATTTTACTCCTGCCGAAATTATTTTTTTAACACAGGGTAAAATGAACTAGAAAAAAAAATCGTCGGCATTACAGGGGCAAAACAAAATTCGTCAACATTGCAGGGTAAAAGTTTATTTACCCTATAAAAATAAAAAAAAATGGTTTCTTCTCGGTCCTCACCTATGAAGCCCCGTTACTTCAAAAATGGCTAAATATCGTATCCGATACTTATTGATACCTTTTGATACCCGTATCAGACAATTAATATTATTTCTTATAAAATAAATGACAAACCGAAGTGGAGTACAGTTGCCGGTCGGTTTGCTCGGACGCAACCGTATTGTTCACCACCATGAAACTACAAACCGACGGTGACGTGAGAACAATATTCTCTATTTTCTCTCAATAGATGACAAAGGGGCCCGTCGAGTTGGACACAAAGTTGGTTAAATCCGTCAAATCTATATGTTCCCAATTTGAACCGTCTGAGGACATTCGACGAAATTGCGGCTCTCATGGTTCAACCCGGAGAGGAGGATGAAGTCGAAGCAGTTGACATATCTGATTTTTAGTGTTTTCACTTTTTTATTTACTGTTGTTTTTAAAATTAACATCGAATGTTGTTTGTTGTTGTCGTTGTTCTATTATCTAAAATTCCAAGCATCAATAAAAATCCATGTACTTTGTATTTTGCCGTCTAAGCAGCACAGGGAGCGAACCTGTTGGATCCAAAAAAAAAAATGAAACTTAACGGCACAAGAATTTATTTTATTACATGAAAGTTGGTGATTACATTGCAAAGCATTGGACAAAAAAATTACATCATAATAAATTTGGTTAGACAAAAAAAATTACATTAAAATTAAAATACAAATCTAAACCAAATTACATGCACCGCAAAAGCAATAAAAGAGGTGCCGAGGTGCATATAACTCTTTAGTTCCCTTCTCAAGCTTAAACTCGACCGGTTCGGACTTGTGCAGGAAGCAAAAATCGAAAAATTGTCGGACCTGTACAATTTCGCAATGAGGAAAGTAGTGAAATTGGTAAAAAAAAAAAAAAAGTGCACAATCCTCCTCCCGCCAAGTTTTTCCGAAGGGGAAGTTGTATGATAATTAATGTCATTTTCGACTAATCATAATTATTGCAATTATGACACAAAAAGTCACTCGCCGACTAACATAATTCTTCCAATCATGTTGCCAAAACAACACCGATAGAAGAATTATGATTAGTCGATGAAAAATTATGCAGCCGTTTACACGAAACTAACTATAATTATAACTAAAAAAACAAAAAAAAAAAAACAAAAAAAATACGGTAAGAAATGATACGGAGGAAGAGTAAGGAAGAAGTGAAGTGTGAAAAATTTTCACAGAGAACACTTCATTATATAGCAATTCTGTTGCATTCCTATTGGTCGGTGTATTATTTACCGCAACCACGTGGCCAATCACGTGTTGCCACGTGGCAACAACTTTTGATTGCATGGGAGACTGAGTATTTTCATTGCCAATAGGTTCGCAATCTAAAACCTTGACATATTTCGCTATGTATGCAGCTAACTAAGATGAACCTATTTTTGTCAATTTAAACAATCGTTGCGTATGTAGCGTTGAATATTTTGGGAAATCCAGAGGTGAAAGAAACACATGGGGAGTCCGAAAAGTAAATCTCATATAACTAATACTCGTATTTTTTTTTGTTAAATATGTTTTTGATCCCTCTAAATATGTACAATTTCATTTTAATCCCTATAAAAGTTTGCTTCAAACTTTAGTCCCTCTAAATTTTTAATTTTTATTTTTAGTCCCTGCTATTTTTCAAAAGCTTGTGTATCACGTTTTAAATTACTTTTTTTGAAAACATATCATTATTAAGACCATAAAACACAATTAATTTAATAATTTAACTATTTAGTCTTTAATTTTTTTGTAATTTATATATAACTTCAAATTAAATATTAAATTGGTAAACTAAAAATTAAATAGTCAAATAATCAAACTAATAATATTTTAAGGTCTTAATAATAATATATTTTTTATAAAAAAAAAAGTCATTTAGAACATGATACACGAACTTTAAAAAAAAAGCAAGGACTAAAATTGAAAATTGAATTTTTAGAGGAACCAAAATTTTTTTTAAAAAAATTAAAGGACCAAAAATGAAACTTGTTATATTTAGAGGACTAAACACTTATTTAACTTTTTTTTTTCTCTTATAATTAATCTTTATGTTATACTGTACTCTCTCCGGTCTTATATATAAAAAAACACTTTACTTTTTAGATTCATCGTAAAATGAATATACGTAGACATATTATAGTCTAAATTTATCTATTTTACAATGAATTTAAAAATTAAAATTTTTCTTATATATGAGACGGCGCGTGTATAATATATACATAAGAAAATAATAATACTGTAATAATAATAATTATTATTATTATTTATTTATTAACCTTTCTGTGCTTCGTCTCCATCCTTGGCTGTCGGCGGAAGTTTCAATGGCGGAGGAGGACATAATAAGCACTTTACCAGACGCGATTCTCTG
Source organism: Trifolium fragiferum (assembly GCA_954870985.1). Lineage (NCBI taxonomy): Eukaryota > Viridiplantae > Streptophyta > Magnoliopsida > Fabales > Fabaceae > Trifolium > Trifolium fragiferum. Next base: position 11,398,796 of record OX940793.1, on the reverse strand, counting down.
TCACATTCTCTCTTTTCTCCAAACCAAACAATCCGTTGCGACAAGCATTCTTTCAAAAAGATGGAAGCATCTCTGGCTCTCCGTTCCCACTCTCTCATTCACCACTAGAGTTACGGACCACCTCACCAATTTTCAATTTAAGGATTTCGTTTACTCCGTTTTGCTACCGCGAGATGCAACACTTCCAATTAAGAGTTTCCACTTTGATGTTACATACGATCATCCTATTGATTGTTCTATTGACAGTATCACCAAATGGATCAACTTTGTGGTTCAACGCAGACTTGAGTATCTTTATCTCTTTCCGGATGCAGTGGGTTTGCCCAAATTGCCTGTCACTATTCTCACATGTAAAACCCTTGTTGTTCTCAAGCTTGTTGGTTTCAGAGGGTTTTGATTCTGTTGTACTTCCTTCGCTCAAAACCCTTCATTTGGAATATATTTGGTTCCCTAAACTTCGAGATTTTATCATGTTTTTAAGTGGATGTCCAATTCTTGAAGATTTACTCACATTTGATGTGTCATTTGATTCTGAAGAGGAGTCTCTAACTTGTAATGAGTGGAAGAGCTTTTGCTTAAGTAATTTGACCACAGCTGATATTGATTGTTTTAGTTGTTATTTTCCGTTGAAAGCAGTTCACAATGTACCTTCTCTGAGCTTAGCAATTCGTCAGGTTTGTTTTGTTAAGTAGTTTTTTTTATTCTGTTTGTTTACTATTTAGCCTAATTGTTTGTTTGTTATAGTTTACCATTGGAGAGCATCTTTTAGCGCCCCCTGAAATTACCAAAATACGTGTTTTTTTCATTCAAATTTCTCATTTTTTTAACGTTCGCTCCTTAAGTAGTGGACGGGTAAAATAGGAAATTAGAAGGGCGTACCAGAAGTATAGGGTGCCAAAAGAAGCTCTCTTACTATTGTATCTGACCATTGCCCTATATAAGGTTGTGTAATATGAACGAAAGGCAATGGAATTTATCTTCACATAACAAGTTTATGATACTTGGTACTTACTAATGATGGAATGGAAAAAAGGATGTAATTTATATGTTTTTTTATTTTTTATTTTTTTCTGGGAATTTTACCCTGATGTGTCTTACGATTTATTTTTTGACATATTTTCAGGTGCATTGCAATAATAATCCCGTTCCAACTTTCCATAATTTAACCAAACTAGAGCTTATTTCTCTCGATTATAGTTGGCAATTTTTGGTAGAAATTCTCAACCACTGCCCTAATCTTCAAAAGCTTGGTATTGATCAGGTTTGTTAAGGATCATATTTGATTTATCTATTCATTGCACACTCTTAGAATTTGGGTTCTGCATAACTTAATCCTACAAAATTGGCTTGTCAGCTAATAAATTTCCTCGTCTCATATAGTGTGAAACTTTGAACACACACCTTTATGCTTTTTATTTTATTTATGTGCATTATTAATAGGCCGACGCAGACCAGGAAACGTGGACTAGAAAAGATGACAAGGAAAATTGGGTAGACCCAGATGTTGTTCCGCAATGCCTTTCATTACACCTTAGAACTTGCAATCTATTCAACTTCTTAGGGCTACAAGGTGAGCTTCTGTTAGCAAAGTACATTTTGAAGAATGCAAGAGTGTTACAAACCATGACAATCAGAAACGTTGGGCAGACCGAAATAAAAAGACTGATATCCTCATACCCAAGGGCCTCCACCACGTGTAAAGTTACAATTTATTAACGTTTCGAAGTAAGTAGTAGCTCCTCTATTCTTCCAATCATTTAGTTAGCTTCTACCATATAACTGCTAGATTTCATCGTTTGAGTTTAAACTTCGACTGTCATGAACTGTCTCTGTGCACAAGTTGAGGAAAAGTGATCCTTAATTGATATACTTGCTTGCGTAATTTTAGTTTTACTTGTTTATGACTTCATATCCACATTGATCCTTTTTATGAGTAGTTGTATGCTAAACTCTGGTTTGGTGCATAGGGTAAGAAGGTGATAATTGTAAATTATTTGCCTCATGTTTGCCATGTGCCACTGCCATGTACCTTTTTTATGCTTTTATACATAATACATGGATGAAGACTAAACAAGTAGTTGTATTTCCAAACAAATGCTTATTTATCTTTCTTTTTATAGTGAATATTAATGTTTTCACTGTCACAATAGAAAGAATTGATATAAATGGAAAGTAGTATAGTAGGTGATTTCAATAGGAAGAAAGTATGTTGTTATTTGTGCTAGGTTCAGTTGTAGTCTCGATTATTCTCTATTTATAAAAAATTTCTTATCTACAGTGCTTGAACATAAAAGTGGTGTTAGGAGAAAACTCAGAAAACAGTCCGTTAATTTTCTATAAGCATTGAAAATACAAAGGGAAAAGATTGGGATGAAGACTGGAATCTAATTCAAATCTGAGATAGTTTCAATTAATATGGATTTTATCGTAATTCAAACAATCGGATGATTTTGATCTTATCTTAATTTAAACCACGCTTCCTGTTAATTTCCCTAACAAACTTCAACATCAAGTTGCTGAATATTGGATAGATATCCACCCTGCCCAACTTGCTTACAACAAGGTCAAAGTTAGGTCTGAATAATTATTTGGTTCTAGCTGTTGAAAAGGTTGAAGTAAATAGCATACATGTTAGGATAAAAGAGAAGGGAATCATTTTTTTTTTTTTTTTTGCAAAGACGAAAAGGAGTTTAGTCAATGTTGTAAATTCAAGGCACAAGATATATTCATATATATGAAGTACATCAGTCTTACTACCATAATATTGTCATTTTCGACACCTAACAAAGTCACCCAATAACCCCATTTAGTTAATACATAAATAAATTTCCAATACAATCCCATTAGCCAGACTATCAACACAAAACCAATTCCCAATTCCACGATTCTATTATGAATTTCCAGCCTGTCATATTATGGTCCTCAACTACAGCCATGCATCCTGCATCTTCCAACGTCTTGTTGTACTTCTATCCAAGGTTTTAAATAGTGTTTGCGGTCGCAATAAGGTCACATTATGGATTGTGGTCGTCTTAGTGTGAATTAATCACAACATCGCACAAATCTTATTAAAAATTGTTTGTACTATCAGATATGTATAATAACTTAAATTAGAGATAGGTATGAAGTTTTGAACTAGGGAAAGAGCTTAAAGGAGATAAACTTATGTATTTATGTTCATATTTGTACTAAAAATGTGATTTTTATCTATCTCAATTGAAAAGAAAAAAAAAAAAAAACAGAGTTCTGTCTATTTGCATTTGGTCGCGGCAGTAATGCCGTTTCGTCGCAGCTGTAACGACGTTTCACCGTGATTTGTTTTCACCCTAAAAATGGAGGGAAATGGTGACGGTGGCTTCCGATATCGTTTTGTCATGTCCGTTTTCTCAGTAACGGACCGTTTCTTAAAACCTCGCTCTTGATCATGTCCTCTATGTTACATTAAACATACTCCTATGACATGTATTGTGACAATAACATCATAATTCCATGGCAGAAAATGTTGCTCCTTTACCTTGTAATATAAATCTTCAAAACCTGCTAAATTAAGCATATGAATTGCTAAGTATATGGTTAATAAATGTTGATGCTCCTTTTATTATCGAAAGCTGCACAGTTATATAGATCATGTTATACCAAGACTAGACTTTTATGTTTAGTCTTGGTATAACATGATCTAAATAACTGTGCAGTCATTTCAGATTTATATGTTTATGTCGTATTCGTTAATGTTCCCTCCAGTCATTTCAGATTTAATTCTAGAACAAATACAGAAACAACTTCAGACAATGCTCCATATTCATACCCTCTCAATCCCCTTATACCTGACAATATATGCAACATTTAAACATAATCAAGACAGCACCATTACACCAAGAACATCCAGAATTTGTTTGCATTCACTTTTTCCATCAATCAGTTCTACTCCTAATTTTGCATACATCTGCACTAATACAACAACACCACTCCAGCTCCTAATTTTTTTGTTTTTCATTTTTGTTGCTTTCAGAAAACTGGTTGAAAAGTGATGATGACATGCAAGTTGATTTCACATTCAAAGTTGATTTCATCTAGTTTTTGGATTCAATGGAAGTGTATGTTCAAGTGGCATTTGCTACCAGTTTCATATCGCATTTACTTAGCAGGAGTATCATAGGAAACCATTGTAGGGAGATTGATTTTGGACATGGTGGTAGGTATATGCACTTTATAAAGATGACTTGATTTACACTTGCAAGTATGTAGGAAAAGAGTAACTGTGAATTGTAAGCTGTCTGTCTATGTTTTCAAAAAATGCTCGAGGACGGGACGTGACGTGGTGGAACTGAACTCCAAATAGCTCATGTAACTTAAAATATTTTGAAATGATCTTGTATGAACAAAAAATTTCTTGCATGTTGAAATTATATTGATGCTCGACTTATTTTGAAGTTACAGTTATATTAAATTGAGATGATATGGTCATAATTTACGCATATGAATAGTTGAATGTATTGTATGTCATCTACTTAAAATTGATGGCTTCACTCGAAAGACAGAGTGTAGAAAAAATAGGACGTACTGAGCTTTATGTTTCTTCCATCTTCAAATATATCAATAGATATACAGCCAGTCAGTATCTTACTGCATAGTTTTAGCCTTGTGTTTGTCACAACTTAGATGTATCAAAATTTATTTATTTATTTTTACAGAGAGAAGTATGTTGGGAGTCCCCAACAAAGTAATATATGATAAATTTATTGACTCAATGGTTCAACTAATAATATACTGACTGATACTTTAATTAAGTTGATGACTAGTTTAAACTCCAAAATATAAAATTGCATATATACGGAAAAATGGTATGATTCTATATCTTTATCATGCGAAAAAGTTGTATTTTTTTTTTTGACAAGGATAATTTTTTTACGGTATTTCAATCATACATAAAATTTGCACCCTTGATTCAGGGTTCTGGATCTGCCATTGATTAAACTACAAAACAAGTGCAATATCACTTAACATCAACAACCAAAAAACAAATTGTTCACTCTACATGCAAGATAAATGACTTGAAGCATGCTACCTGATAGTTATGGAGTTCAGTACCCTCATCTCCATTCTTTATACATACTTTCAAAACATTGGTAGCTTACAGGTTACAAGTAATTATCAAGACATTTCATCAACTGCATATAATATAGCTACGGTGACCAAAATCATCCCCTCTACAAACAAAAATCAACGGTTTCCTTCCATACTCCTGCTGCATAATACAGTACAAATTGGTAGCAAACACCACCGCAACATACCCTTCCTATGAGTCAAAAAAAGACTAGATGCAGTCAACTTTCACTGTGAAATTTACAGCAAGTCATCATCAATTTTCTCCTTGTTATATGAAATCAGTAGAAAATAAACAAGAAAAAGCCGGATAGAAATTTTTTCCTTGGTTGTTCTTTCTTTTGTCAAGAACCGTAATAAATAAATTCAGTCATGGAACTCGTGAAAAAAGGCATGATCTTCATGTTTATAAAGACGGTGGGGTAAAGAAAATTAAACAATTAGTGCTATAGCTTGGTTGTTGCACAAACACGAAAAATACTCTTATAGTATTAGTTCATTCCTGCATCAAACCATTTTATTACAAAGCAAAATGAAATATATTTTCCATTTTCAATGTATCTATATATCATGCGCACAACCAACTCATGTTAACAATAAATCGGTACTCAAGCATCTTAGCTGGGGCAAACATAGTGCTAATACCATGATCTGATCTCTATGGATGATAAAAATATTACCTAAAACATGGTTGAATAGGTCTCGCCGTGTGCCATGGTTTTGCCTTTTGCTTGAGTTTGAAATTTCATTAGCAAGAGGATCATTCAAAGCAATATAAAATTTTATTTCAAAAGATTCTAAGATGTGAGGAAAATATCATTACGCTCGATGTGTTTAGGAGTTTAAATTTGGTTGGGAGAGAAAATTAAATTAGGCCAAAGTATCATAGACTGTCAAAATCCCATCATTTATGTGGTAAACCTTTCAAATACACTTTCAAAGCAAAATGTTCTATTAAGCTTCCAAATAGTCTTAAGAATCAAATACCAAACAGAAACATTTTCTATCCTTTCTTTAGGAAATTGATATGTCAATCACTCAATCCTTTTAAAATAACTTGTAGCTTTGGAAAAAAGAGGGATAAATTAAAATTGATTTTAACATATAATATTAAAATAAAAAGAAAAGAAAATGAGATATGTGCAGATTTATATAACAAGATCATTAAAATTTGAAAAACGAAATTCAGAATAATAATACAATACCTCAATTATCTGTTGATACTTCTTGTTGCAGCTAGGTACTCCATTATTCCTTTAAAAAATTTAAAAAGAGCAGAAGAAAACACATGAGTGGAGGAGTTTACAAAAGAAGTCCACATGAAGAAAATCCTTAGACTCGATTATTTAAAAAGAGCAACAGCAAGTTTTATGCATATGCTTAAATTAGCAGGTTGTGCAGATCTATAAGGTAAGGAGCAACATGTTCTATCATGGAATCAAGTTATTGTTACCGGCACAATGTTTAAGTATAGCTAATGAGATAAGTAAAATGAGAGTGAAACCATTATTATTCACTTAATGAAGCAAATGGGTACAATTGAGCCACTTATAGGTAAGATAAGCTACACAATAGTAAAGCTACACTACACACATGCCTATAGTCCTCTTAGTTAGTTACAACTGTTAAAAAGCGCGGGAAAGTTTGTTATCCATATATTCTAAGATAACTTCGGTTACAAGTCACAGCAGAGTACTAGTCTGGCTAAGCGAGCTTAAGCTTGCTAAGCGCACACACTAAGGCTGGCTAGGCAGTGTAAGGCCTGCTAGGCTTCATGTTGAAGCCTCATATTCTTAACACACAATACAAGCTATAGGCATATGTTCCGTTTTGGACACCGACTAATCCAAGGCACACCATTCCCACCGTCCACTAGCGGCAGCTCATTTAAAGTAAGTTTTTTTTTTTGCTCTACATGGTTATCGCATATTAACAGGTTGTTTTCTGACTTTCTTCCAAATACCGCCTTTATGTTCAAGCACAGTAATACGAGACATAGTATTTCTTAGAATTGAGATTTTGGGCCTAACTCAATAGTAAAGCTACACTACACACATGCCTATAGTCCTCTTAGTTAGTTACAACTGTTAAAAAGCGCGGGAAAGTTTGTTATCCATATATTCTAAGATAACTTCGGTTACAAGTCACAGCAGAGTACTAGTCTGGCTAAGCGAGCTTAAGCTTGCTAAGCGCACACACTAAGGCTGGCTAGGCAGTGTAAGGCCTGCTAGGCTTCATGTTGAAGCCTCATATTCTTAACACACAATACAAGTTATAGGCATATGTTCCGTTTTGGACACCGACTAATCCAAGGCACACCATTCCCACCGTCCACTAGCGGCAGCTCATTTAAAGTCAGTTTTTTTTTTGCTCTACGCACAGTAATACGAGACATAGTATTTCTTAGAATTGAGATTTTGGGCCTAACTCATCCTCACAAAACCGGCTTGTAAGGTGAGGATTGCCTCTATTTTACAAACACTTATTCAGGCCATCTCATATCCGATGTGGGACTTCTAACAATATTAATGTATTATCTTATTCTCCAAAACCACCCGATCACTGATAAAATATAACTTGTAAACAGGAAAAACAAATGGCATAAACTAAGAATATTGATATTTGAGACCAAATGGTGTAAACTGCTACAATCAGATTATAAAACAAATAGCCAAAGCCTTATCCTATTGGTCAAGTTTAACTATATGGATCATACGACCCTATTTCGTCCCGTCAAATGAACATTTGGGACCTAAGTCATTCACATAAGTGCTTTTGAGTGTGACAGTCAAAACACACTATCAAAAGACTGATAAATAGGGATTTCTTAAAAATACAATTATACAACTACTTGTTTATTTTGTCCAAGTTCCCTGGTTCACAATTGCACCCTCCTACCCAATGGTTATGGATCAAATCAGAATTTAGCATACAACTACTCATAAAAATGGAATAACGTGGATATTAAGTTATAAAGTAAAAATAGAATTAGGTAAGAAAGTACTAGATCATTTAAGGACCACTTTCCCTCAACTTGTGTACTGAAACAATGTTTATGACCATCAAAGTTCTAGTTCAAACTAGCAAATATAGCAGTTGCAAGGTAATCGTAAATGAAATGAAAGAAACGATTTTGTAAGTACTACTTACATGGAATATAAGAAACATCAAGTTCACATATATCAGAGGCAATTGGGCATGAGGAAAATTGTCTTTGTATGTTGCGTTCTCCACTGTTATAGATTGTCATGGTTTGTAAAACTCTTGCATGCTTCAAAATATACATAACTAGCATAAGCTCAGTACCATGTCGGCCTAAGAAACTTGAAATTAAGCAAGTTCTAAGGTGTAATGAAAGGCATTGGGGAACAAAATCTGGATCCACCCAATTTTCATTGTCTTCGTTTCTGGGCGAGAAATGATCGGTTAGCACGACCTGTTAATAATGCACATAAAATAAAGGGTTAAATATGCTTTTGGTGACCTTCTAAGTTTAGTACATACTTAATTTTTATTTTAGTCCTTAACAAATTATCCTTCACTCAGTTTTGATCCCTATTGTTAAGTCAACCGAACCCAAATTCTAAGACTGTACTATTAAAAGATAATTCAGATATGGTTATCCTTTACAAACCTCGTCAAGGTGAAGGTTTTGAAGCTTAGGGCAGTGCTTGAGAAGTTCTACTACCAATTTCCAGTTATAATGGAGAGAACAGCAATTAAAATCCAGTTGGGTCATGTTATGAAAAGTAGGAATGAAATCATTATGGCAATTCACCTGGAATATGTAGAAAAACAAAATGTCATAAATAATCAGGTAAAATTCTCAACAAAAACACAAATTATCACATTTGATTCCATAAGTAGGTATCATAACTAACTTGGTCAATTTCTAATTGCAGAGAAGATACATTGTAAACTGCTTTCAACGGAAAACGACTGGGAAGCTCAAAGAGATAGCAATCAATATGAGCTGTGGTCAAGTTACTTAAGCAAAAGTTTTTCCATTCGTCACAAGTAAGAGATTCCTCAGAACCAAACGTCAAGTAAAGTGTGAATAAATCCTCAAGAAGTGGAGATCCAGCTAAAAACAGCATAAAATCTCGAAGTTCATGAAACCAAATTTGTTCCAAATGAAGCTTTTTAAGAGATGGAAGAGTAACAGGAGATAAATCCACTTCCATGATAGAATGTGACACAGAATGACATCTGGTAAAGTGCTTATTATATCTTCCTCCTCCGCCATTGAAGCTGAGAGGAAGAAAAAGAAGAAGAAGAAGAAGATACCTCTTCTGTTGTTAACGTTCCTCTTCTACTTTAGGGTAAGGTAAGGGTCTCACACAGTCGCACTCTCACATCATGTTTTTTATTCTTTCATTTTACCATGTTTTAGCATGATGCCACGTGATTAAATGCAACGTATAGAATACATTTGATATGTTAAAAAATATGACGAAAAATATATTGGGAGACAGTAGCAAAAATCAAAACTCCAAAAATTGCAATGGAAAACCAAACTTTTGAAGAAAAATATATTGAACAAGCTTGGTTCAGCTACTTGAAGCGACACAAGTTACGTTCTGGAGACCAACTGCATTTTGAAATTGAATCCGAATATTTGTTGTATGTGACACATATCAAGAAAGAAGACAAAGCTATTTGATTAAGATCAATGCTGATTAGATACATGTTGAAATTTATGATGCTTAATTCCAATTCGAACTTTGTGGATCTCTTTCAATGTTTTCTATAACCCTGACCATCCAATGTTTTGTACTCCTAGACTAATTTGTTTCTTTTAAAATGTTAACTATCTATGTGTTGTACTCATATTATCATCTATCTTGCTACTTTGAACATCCCTATATGTTATATATGCTATAATGTTTTCAATTCTACATTTTCTTTGTTATATTTTTCCAATCTGACATTGCATAAATACTTTTAAATTTCGGATTCAAATTTTCAATACATCTTCCTGAATATCAAATGTTTTAGGTTCAGTAACTGAACTTATTTCAAACATGGTTGGATTAGGCAAAAAAGTTATGGTCTATTGTAGGTTATTGTGCAACATTACGCTACAAATTAATTAATGTAACATCCTACAATATCATAAGCTACATTGATATTTTAAGGATACGCTCTTTTATTTATAGCTTTTTAAAATCAATTTGCTCCATTAATTATTTAAACATTTGATATATTTCAAATTATAAATATCAAACATATTTCTTAATCAAAACAATTATTTTATCTGAAATGTATTTCTATATTCTCATAGTTGATTTTAACACCCAAAACACGACACATGAAGAACGCGCCGAAGGCGCGTCCCGTGCGTACGCACGGGTGTGTACCTAGTTTGATCTTTTAAAAAATATGACGATTTCTGTTGTACTGTGTTTAGCTGGTTTGAGTTTCCTCCATTTATTATCCCTTCATTTATTCTCCATTTGAAGAGAGATAGACACATTAAAAATTAGGTCCCGACCTATTAAAAAGTGGGTCCCACTAATTTGTGGATCCACTAATTTTTAATGTGTCTATCTCTCCAAATGGAGAGATAATAAATGGAGGAAACTCAAACTCTTTGGCTTTAACACTATTTTTGTTATTAGACAAACTGTGAGTTAAAGAATGGAAATTTTTGTCTCTGCACAAATTATCTAAAATACATAAATACAATATTTTGTCAACCAAACATCCTATAACACAAAATTGGTATGATACCTTAAACATTTGTCATATAATGTTTTGTCTTATACTATCATGTACTGTTATGTTATATTTTACGGATCAAACGAACTGATAATGTGTTTTACTAAAACACACTACTATACTGTTAAATTCTTTATAAATTTTTGTTTTTGATAAGAAATTTTAAACATAATTCACGAAGCACGTGATAATTTTGTGAATTTTGTCTATTTATTTTTTTTATTAATTAGTGGGAAAAATATATTATCGAAGTATATGATAATGTCTTTTAAGTTAAATCCCATAAGTAAAAATTAAAAATATGATAAAATAACATGATAAGAATGTCAAATACTCAAATAATCTATTAAATAAAAATAACATACTTTAAAAGTAATTAAACCATACATATAAAAATAACATACTTTAAAAGTAATTAAACCATACATATAAACCATACAATTTTTAGTACGGACCCAACGTGTACACATCACATATTTATAATTTTTTTAACAATAATATTTAATGAGCACTCAATCCCTCCAACCCAATATCTCTTAAAAAGTTTTAAATGGGTCTCATAAATAATAGATCTCACCAATAACTATATATCATTATATTTATAAATGGATCACACAAAAGTAATATAGATATTATTACTTATTGTAGCACCAATACCTATTTAGTACTCATTTGTATTTTGCTTTAATGAGGATACCCATTATATATTGATTCTTAAAAAAAATAGTTACACACCATTAAAGATGGTCTTAAATATGATATTTTCAAATGTCAAAATAATTGTGATACATAGAATACAAAACAACAAAGAAAAAAAAAAACATAATGGAAAACTAAAAGGAAATAAGGCGTTAAATTGGACCATGATATCGAAAATATTTTGTGATTTTCTTTATTATTCTAGTTGTTTTTTAGGTTTACATGCCTTTTTTACCTCTATATTTTATCTTAAATAAGATTTTCGTTTCCTCATTTCAAAATTGTGTTTTTGCATTTTCTTTTTAAATCCAAAATTGTGATTAAAAAATTGCCACTTTTTAAGGAAAAAATCACAACAATGTTATGTTTGAAATTGAAGACCAAATACCGAATTTTAAATTAAAGGGACAAATATTATTTCAGGTAAAATGATGAGCCAAAATTTCATTTAAACATTGTTTTTGTTTAACACATAATGGCGGAGGAAGAGGATATAATAATGGAGGAAAAAATACATCTTGTGTCCCACATATTTGTCAATGGAGATTAATTACTGTTAACGGCGATGGAAATGTTTTACCTATAATGTGGTAACAAGAAAAAAATTATTTTTATAGTGTTGAAAATGGAATTCCTAATCTTGTTTCACGAATAAACCACCAAATCAATAACTCATTCTTAATATTACAAATTAAATTAAAGCACTAAATTATAAACGAATATGATGGTTCACACACTTGTTAGGATTAGGACCGTTATTTATAAAAGAATATGATGGTTCACACATTTGTTTGTAATATTCATGAAATTCTCCATCCTCACTGCCCCTTGGACACTATCACTAAATGGACCGACTTTGTTGTACAACCCGGTGTTCAGTAGTACATTGATCTCTATCAGTATTCTCACCTGCAGTACCCTTGTGGTTCTCAACCTTGTTTGTTTCAGTGTGGTAGAGGTTTTTTCTCCCGTTGCTCTTCCGTCTCTTAAAATACTTGAATTAAATGATATTTGGTTTCCTGAACTTTGAGATTTTATGTTGTTTTTAGTTGGATGTCCAATTCTTGAGGATTTAACCACAGTTGATGTGGCGTTTGATTCTGAAGAATCTCTTACATGTGACGAGTGGAAGAGCTTTCGCTTAAGTAATTTGACCACAGCGGATATTGATTGCTTTCGAAATCATTTTCCGTTGAAAGCAGTTCACAATGTATCTTACCTGCGCCTAGAAATTGACAAGGTTTGTTTATCATACCTACATATGGAACCAAATGTGATAAATTTGTATTATGTTTGAGAATTTTACCTGATTATTTATGATAAATTGTCTTTCTACATATTATAGGATAATTGGCGTAATGATTTCATTCGTACTTTTCATAACTTGACCCAATTGGACTTCGTTTGCTCTTCTCTCCATTATAACTGGAAATCCGTAGTAGAAGTTCTCAAGCATTGCCCTAAGCTTCAAAAGCTTCACCTTAATGAGGTTTGTTATTGTTAAGGATCATTGTATCCGATTACCTTTTCGTACACACTCTTAGAATTTGGTTTGGATCTGACTTAATTTTACAAAACCGGCTTGTAAGGTAAAAGAGGCCTCCGAGTCCCACTTATCAAATAATTTTCTAGCAATATTTCATCTAATGATGAACTCTTAAGACACACCTTTATGTTTTATTTTAGTTAATTTTATGTGCATTATTAACAGGTCGAGCTAGACGAAGAATTGCGGACTAGAAACGATGACAATGAAAATTGGGTGGATCCAGATTTTGTTCCACAATGTCTTTCATTACACCTTAGACTTTGCTATTTTTCGAGTTTCTTTGGCCTACATGGTACTAAGCTTATGCTAGCAAAGTATATTTTGAAGAATGCAAAAGTTTTACAAACCATGACAATCTGGAACAGTGGACAACCCAAAATAGAAAGACAATTATCCTCATGCCCAAGGGCCTCGGCAACATGTGAACTTACAGTTTATTATGTTCCATGTAAGTAGTAGTTACACAATCCTTTCTTTCATTTCATTTATGTTTACCATGCAACTGCTATATTTGCTAGTTTGAACTAGAACTTTGATGGTCATAAACATTGTCCAGTGCAAATTATCTAGTACTTGCTTACTTAATTTTATTTTTACTTTATAACTTCATATCCACGTTGATACATTTTTATGAGTAGTTGTATGCTAAATTCTGATTTGATGTAAAACCATTGGGTAGGAGGATGCAATTGTAAATTAATGAACATGGACAAAATAAACAACTAGTTGTATAATTGTATTTTTAAGAAATCCTTATTTATCAGTCTTTTGATAGTGTGTTTTGACTGTCACACTCAAAAGCACTTATGTGAATGACTTAGGTCCCAAATGTTCATTTGACAGGACGAAATAGGGTCGTATGATCCATATAGTTAAACTTGACCAATAAGATAAGGCTTTTGCTATTTGTTTTATACTCTGATTGTAGCAGTTTACACAGGACAACAATAGGATAAGGCTTTTGCAATAACCATGACCATGGAAAATACAAAGGGGAAAGATTCGGAAAACTGAAACCTAATTCTGATATGAGTTAGATAGTTTCGATGAATATGGATTTATCGTAATTTAATCAATTGGATAATTTTGATCTTGAACTATTTTCCTCATTTCCTGTTAACCTACCCAACATCCTGTTGTAATCCAGTCCTCTATGTTACCAAGCGTCCAAAACTGAACATACGCCTATAACTTGTATTGTGTGCACAACAGCATAATTCCATGGTAGGAGAGCTTGATGTTGCTCCTTTTATTGTCTAAAGTTTCCCCATTATTCAGCTCATGTAATGTAATACCAATACCTTTACATGACAGCATCATTTGCTTCTGTTTGTATTTGATTCTTAATACCATTTGGTAGCTTAATAGAACTTAATGCTTTGAAAGTGTATTTGAAAGGTGTACCGCATAAATTATGTGATTTTAATGTCTATCATATCATTTCTAATGCATATCCATATCCATATATGGTCTATGATTCTCTTGTCCTATTCAATGGGTATAAATAACCATGCTTCAGGTAATAAATTTATCATCCATAGAGATAAGATCATGGTATTAGCAGCACTATGTTTGCCCCAGCTAAGATGCATGAAACATTGATATATAGATACTGTGAAAATGGAAACTATATTTCATTTTGGTTTGAAAAAAATGGTTTGATGCAGCAATGAACTAACACTACAAGAGTATTTTTCGTGTTTGTGCAACAATGAAGCTATAGCACTAATGGTTTAATTTTTTTTACCCCACTGTCTTTATAAACATGAACATTATCAATCATAATTAGTATTTAATTATTATCATTATTAGTTTAAATTTTCCACTTGTATTGTTGCATGTAGTTTCCCTACCACTTGTCTAGTTGCATGTTTTTGTTTTGACACTTGTCTCTATGCATGTAAGTCATTGTAGTCACTCTTCTCCTATAAATAGGAGTTCACAATGTATTTTGAATTAATGCAATATACAACTTTATTCATTCACTTATATGATATCAGTTGGTAACGTTCCAGCCCTACCCTGTTAAACCAGAAAACGCCGTTTTTTCTCCCTTGCCGTCACCCTTGCCTCCCATGGCTTCCGATGGCTCTCACTACATAGCTAACCCCTATGAACCCTCCAAACCCTTTGCGTACATCACCCTCAGTGGTGTCACCAAGCTTCTCCCTACCAATTATCTCAATTGGAAACTCCAGGTAGAAGCCTTCCTTGATGGTTTTGATCTACTCAAATACCCTGATGGATCGTTCCCTGCGCCGACAGCAACGATCACCACCACTGCATCGCCTCCGGCCACGTCGCCGAACCTTGCCTTTCAAACATGGCGTCACCAGGATCGCCTCATCTATGGCGCCATCCTCACCACTCTGTCCGACGAGGTGGCCTCCTTGGTGTCCCAGACGAGGACCTCGCACGACCTCTGGGAGCTTCTCAAGAACACCTATGCCAAAGCCTCCCGCAGTCACCTTAAACAACTCAAGGAACGTCTTCGGATGGCCTCGAAAGGTACTCAATCCATCACGACCTACATGCATTCTCTGAAGCAAACTGCTGATCTCCTCGCCTCCCTCGGATCTGCTGTCTCCATCGAGGACATGACCGACCATGTTTTGCGCGGTCTTGATGACGGTTACCGAGCAGTCATT
The DNA here is from genome assembly GCA_954870985.1 of Trifolium fragiferum. NCBI lineage: Eukaryota > Viridiplantae > Streptophyta > Magnoliopsida > Fabales > Fabaceae > Trifolium > Trifolium fragiferum. The sequence continues at coordinate 11,383,076 of OX940793.1, read as the reverse complement.
GATGGAGTCAACGCAAGGGACACTCCAATCACCTTTGATGATCTCCTCGAAAAGCTCCTCATCCAGGAACTCTCTCTTGCTGCTACTCAACGCCAATCACCTGCTCCTGTTACTGCGTTGCACGCTCAGGCAAGGTCGACCAACAACAAGCCTCGACCAAGTCAAGCACATGCACCGACCAACCAACGCCCAGGTGATCGCAAACCATTCCTTGGTCGATGTCAATGGTGCAATACCAAGGGACACATCCTCGCTGACTGCCAACTCTTTCGGACTCAACACCCCAGTGTCCCCGCACCTCCTCGTCCTTCTCCGAGCACCACTGGCCAGGCCCAGGCCCACACCGCTACTGCTGGCACATCCTCGCCTGGTTTTCTGCTCGACAGTGGAGCAACACATCATGTGACCAACGACCTTGCAAATCTGGCACTTCACCATCCATACACTGGCCCCGACTCACTCTTCATGGGGAATGGTTCAGGTTTAAACATCTCTCACTCTGGAACACTTTTAATTAATGATTTATCCTTATCTAATGCTCTTTGTGTTCCCTCCATGAAACAACAAATTATTTCTGTCTCTCAACTCACCAAACAAACTAACTCTGCCGTTGTTTTCTTACCAAACTCCTTTTATGTCATGGACTTGCAGACACGCCAAACAACCCATAAAGGCTCATGTGTGAATGGACTTTACCTGTTGCCCACGACCTCACCTTCCGCCCACACCGTCCAAGTGGAATCCTCTGCTTTTTGGCATCACAAGCTTGGACACCCTTCAACTTCCATCTTCAAATTTATTCAACAGCATTTTTCCTTAGGTTCCAATAAATTTCCGCAATCAGATTGTAATTCATGCCAAATTAATAAAAGTCATAAACTTCCTTTTCATGAATCTACTCTTACATCTACTTATCCATTAGAAATAATTTTTTCTGATGTATGGACCTCCCCTGTTTTATCTGTTGATGGTCTTCGTTACTATTGTTTGTTTGTTGATCATTATACTCGCTATATATGGCTATATCCCATGAAACTAAAATCTGATGTGCAAACCATTTTTTCCAAATTTAAAGCGTTAGTTGAAAACTTCTACCAACACAAAATAAAAGTCCTATACACTGACAATGGTGGCGAATACATTGGCCTTCGTCCCTTTCTAAGTGCTCATGGTATAAGTCACCACACCACTCCCCCTCATACACCCGAACACAATGGTATCTCTGAACGGCGGAATCGGCACATTGCCGAAACCGGCCTCTCCCTCCTTCACCACTCTGGCTGGCCCCTCACCTACTGGCCTCACGCCATGACCACTGCAGCCTACCTCATTAACCGTCTCCCCACCCCAATCCTCGGGCACCAATCACCTTACTCTAAACTCCTCCGCATTAGTCCGGATTATCATAAATTAAAATGTTTTGGATGTTTGTGTTTTCCCTGGATTAAACCATATGCTAACCATAAACTTGCTCCAAAGTCTACTATGTGTGTTTTTGTAGGTTACTCAGCTGATCAACATGCATATCTATGCCTTTATCCCTCAACTGGACGGATTTACACCTCTCGCCATGTAAAGTTCGTCGAAACTGAATTCCCTTTTCGCGCATTGGTCGCCCAACCGACCACGTCCACAACCTCACAGACTGGTCCCCTCCAACTGCCCGTCCTGCCGACCATCGCTCCACCTACTGCGAGCACCAACCCCACATCCCCGGATACCTCATTTGTTGAGCCTCCCTCCTCGTCTGGCATTTCCTCCCCGACCACATCCCAATCCTCGTCCACAGATACAACGAGCAATGAAATGACCAGTAATGACCCCCCTTCCTCCATACAGCCAACATTGCTCCCAGAACCACAAACGACCTCTCCTCCTACCACGACCACTGAACCCCATGGCGGTGGGATCATCACCCGGTCCAAAAACAACATCGTCAAACTCATCCACAAACTCAACCTCCATGTCCGTCCCTCATTCCCGATGGAACCTGGTACTATTACCCAAGCCCTTCGTGATCCGGACTGGCGTTCCGCAATGCAGGCTGAATTTGATGCCCTACATCGCAACAACACCTGGGAACTCGTTGGTCGTTCCTCTGCTCCGAATTTGGTTGGTTGTAAATGGGTCTTTCGCATCAAGAGAAATCCAGATGGGTCCATTGATCGGTACAAGGCTCGATTGGTCGCTAAAGGTTTCCATCAACGCCCTGGTTGTGACTACACAGAGACATTTAGCCCCGTCGTCAAACCAGTGACAATTCGGATCATCCTCGCCCTGGCAGTTCGACAAGGATGGTCTGTCCGCCAGCTTGATGTTAACAATGCCTTTCTTCAAGGGACGCTCAACGAGGAGGTCTACATGGATCAACCACCTGGTTTTGTTAACAAAAGCTTCCCTGATCATGTTTGTCGCCTAAAGAAGGCGCTCTACGGGTTAAAGCAAGCTCCTCGCGCTTGGTATATGGAACTTCGTGTATTCCTACTCTCCATTGGCTTCGTCAATTCCACCGCCGATGCTTCTTTGTTCATTCAGCGGACACCACGCGCGACACTATACTTGCTCGTCTATGTCGACGACATCATTGTTACGGGGAGCTCCTCGACAGAATTATCTAGTCTCATTGCTACACTTGCTGATCGTTTTTCATTGAAAGATCTTGGCTATCTCAATTATTTCCTGGGTGTTGAAGTCATTCCTTCCGCTGCGGGCATGTTTCTTTCACAACGGAAATACATCACCGATCTCCTTCAAAAGTCGGGCATGACAGAAGCTAAACCAGCGTCCACTCCAATAACTGCAACTCCTCCGCTGCTCAAAAACTCTGGTGATCCCTTGCCCTCCCCGACTGAATACCGAGCACTAGTTGGCAGTCTCCAATACTTGAGTCTTACTCGACCAGACATTGCCTTCGCGACCAACAAACTTGCTCAGTTCATGCAGAACCCGAGCACCATGCACTGGTTGGCTCTCAAGCGCCTACTTCGCTATCTGGCCGGCTCTTGCGACAAAGGCATTTTCATCTCTGCGACTGCTCCCCTGAACTTCCATGCGTACTCAGATGCCGACTGGGCGGGTGACAAAGATGATTATATATCTACCACTGGTTACCTGCTCTACCTTGGCGACACTCCCATCTCGTGGAGTTCCCGCAAACAACGCTCGGTTGCTCGATCATCCACTGAAGCTGAGTATAAAGCCTTGGCCGACACGGCCAGTGAACTCCTTTGGGTCCTCTCTTTGTTCACTGAACTTGGTCACACTCCTACAGCTGGTCCGGTCATCTACTGCGACAATCTTGGTGCTACACATCTAAGTGCTAATCCTGTCTTCCACTCCCGAATGAAGCACATAGCCTTAGCTTATCACTTTGTCCGTGAAAACGTTCAACGTGGTCGTTTTCGTGTTTCCTTTGTCTCTACCAACGACCAGCTTGCTGACATTCTCACCAAGCCTCTGCTTCGCCCTCGGTTCGAGTTTCTACTATCCAAGTTGCATCTCTCTTCCAGGCCGCCCAACTTGCGGGAGGATATCAATCATAATTAGTATTTAATTATTATCATTATTAGTTTAAATTTTCCACTTGTATTGTTGCATGTAGTTTCCCTACCACTTGTCTAGTTGCATGTTTTTGTTTTGACACTTGTCTCTATGCATGTAAGTCATTGTAGTCACTCTTCTCCTATAAATAGGAGTTCACAATGTATTTTGAATTAATGCAATATACAACTTTATTCATTCACTTATAAACATATCATGCCTTTTTTTCGCATTTTCCATGACTGAATTTATTACGGTTTTGACAAAAGAAAGAACAACCATGGATGCAATTGCTACCTGGTTTTTACTTCTTTTTTTTTTTCCTATTGATTTCATATATAACAAGGAGAAAAATGATGATGACATGCTGTAAATTTCACAGTGAAAGTTGACTGCATGTGTTTTTTTTACTCGTAGGAAGGGTATGTTGTGGTGGTGCCTGCTACCAATTTGTACTGTATTACGCAGCAGGAGTATGGAAGGAAACCGTTGATTTTTGTTTCTAGAGGGGATGATTTTGGTCACGGTAGCTATATTATAACCTGTAAGCTACTAATGTTTTGAAAGTATGTATGAAGAGTGGAGGAGGGGGTACTGAACTCCATAACTATCAGGTAGCATGCTTCAAGTCATTTATCTTGTATGTAGAATGAACAATTTGTTTTTTGGTTATTGATGATAATGATACTGCACTTATTTTGTAGTTCAAGTCATGTAAACATAGCAAATTTCATTGTTTATTTTGTCTTTTGGTATATGAAATAGATATGCTATAGTTTTTTGAAGCATGCGTAAGCAGCGTAACTATGAATTCTGTTTTAAAAAACAGAGGCGGGGGTGCTAAAACCCGAAGGGTTAATTATGTCCCCACACTTGTATACCAAGATCCACGCTCGTCCTTCACCAAGTCGAACCATGGCTCTATATCACTTTTCACATCTCTTATAAAGTCAACATTCTTTCCATTCATATTTGATGTGAAACTTAATCATTCACATTTAAAATTCAACAATTAATCATCTCCTTATGTCATGATACCCTCTCTTACCTTCAAGTATTTATGGTATGAAATGGATCCATGTTTCTATTTTCCACGCTATACCATACTCATGCCATCAAGAATGAGCCTAATTTTCTTATTTAGTGAGGTGATTTTCGTTTGACTAAGGAATGGGAATAAACTAGTCAAACATAATTAAAGGTGAGGGAGGAAGGACACTTAACAGTGAACACTCTCGAGTAATAAATCCACTGAAGAGGATCTGCTCCTCTAAATAATAGAGCACAATCAAAAGTAGATATTGAAAATATATCACTCTCCAGATCGGACGGTTCAGATTTGAACACAGTTTTTATTTTTATTTAATATAAAATTTGGAGGAAAAATATAGACCGTCCGATTTCAATTAGATGGTCACAGACAGGGACGGAGCTAGTAGGAGGACCGGCAGAGACCATGGTCCTCCCTAATTTATTTTAATTTTTTTATAAAAGTATGATATTGTATTATTTGTTTAATTTCCCTTTTGTTCTCCCTATTTTACTAAACTCATAAACATGATCCTCTTTTATATTTTAACTTTTGAGCTCTATTTATAAATTTGTTGTATATTTAATCTTACCAAATCTTTTGCCAACTAAAAATGGTATTTGTTTTGTACAAAAAGAAAATGATTTATTGTCCCAATATTGAATTTAATGACAAAATATGTCCTTTGAAACTAAAATTCACATTTTTTTTCCGCAAGAAGCCGCAATTTTTATGGCACAATAAATGAGTTGAGATCAAAATTACAATAAATATAAAAATAGAGGTCAAATAGTTAATTTTTCGTATATGTTATGCTTTCAAAATTATTTTTTTCTTAACTAAATTATAACTTTAAGTTCGGTCCCCCCTAAGTTGAATTACTGCCTCCGTCCCTGGTATAACTGCATGCTCCTCTGAATGCGTGTAATCCAGATTATTTTTTCTTCCATATGATATGTAAACTTTTGTATTTTTAGTCTTAGATTTAATTTTGACCCTAAATTTTACAATTATTCAATTTTAATTCTCTAAATTTCAATTGTATGATTTAAACTCCTCAATTTTATCATTTTTTGCATTTGCTAGTTTTCCACTGACATTGTGACCGAAAGTAGTTGACGTGACATTTTCAAATTTAAAAAGTTTTAAAAGCAAAAAAACATATTTTTATTTTAATAATATTTTCTTATTTTAAAAACAATTTTATTTCTTTTATAAACAATTTTTATTTTAAATGCAATTATTTTTTTATTTCAAAGATATTTTTTGTTATTTTAAGAGAGTAAATAAGTTTGTTAGCCCTTGTTCATATTCCATGTGTGCAAGAACTATTTTGACGGAATGTTTTGATTGCATAGAGTGCATAAAGGAAGATATTCATAAGAATTCATATTGAATGAATATAGATTGATAAAATAATGATGAAAATTGTATAATGTTGGCTCTTATATAAGAGTAATTTTGGAGATTAACCAACTAAGCAACTAATATTCAACTCTAACAAAATAATGGGAATTCTAACTAACTAATGGAAGCTCTAACTAATTATTTATTACTAGCGTCCTGACGGGCACTCGTCAGTCCGGTTTTTTTTGTTTTGCTATCGTTTCGTGTCTGTTATCGTTAATAGTGATTTATTTTAAATTGAGTACTATATATATATATATATATATATATATGGCTAATGCTACGGTGGATCACCTTCACAAGTGGTCCACCGTGGAAAGTGAGCTAATCGAATACAAATTTTACAAAATTTATTGGTAGATTGAAAGTTTATATCATATAGAGCATCCATAAAAAAATTTAAAAAAATTGAAAATCATTTGATATTTTATTGGGATTTATCAAGATTTACAGTATTTAATAAACCGTTAATCTTGATGGATCTCAATAACACATCAAATGATTTTCAATTTTTCTAAAATTTTCTATAGATGATCTATATGATATAAACTTTCAATCCAACGGTGGATTTTGTAAAATTCGTATTCGTTATAGGATTTTTCATGAATGGTCCACCATGGACCACTTGAAGAAGTGGTCCATGTTAGAATTTTTCATATATATATATATATATATATATATATGTATCAATATATATATGTTTGTTAAATTTTTTTGATTAAAATATATGGGTCATGCTAACCGGTGCTCCCGGGGCACTGGTTAAAAAAACTAAAAAAAGAAATTTTTAAATTGAAAATCACACTTTTTATATTTTCGAGACGTTGACTGCAAAAATTCCAATGACATATTACTATATTTGCTTGCTTAACCAATGCCCCGGGGGCGTTGCTTAACCAATGCCCCGGGGGCGCTGTTTAGCATTTTCCAAAATATATTTCTAAATTAGTTGATAACTACTGAACCTCTTTTTTAGTTGTGTTCAGTTATTAAGAAAAAAAAAAGAAAACTGAAAATGAAAATGAACTTTGTGTGGAAGTTATTTTTCAACAAATACAAATATTTGAATAAAGTGAAGGATAAAAGTAACGATAAAAAAAGTCAACACCAAAATGGATATTCTCTTTATATATTGTTATAGATTTATTTCAACTTTCGAACAGCTTCTTTTTGGGCCCACTGCACTTCTCACGTGCCCTTCTAACTTATATTTTACTTTTTTACTATTTAGGTAGCGAACATTATAAAAATGATAAACAAAAACACTCGTTAACATGAAAGTTTCAAGATTTTACACGTCTGTCATTTAAGTAACGAATTCAATTCACAACTTAAATAACAGTTTAACAAACATGGTAAAAATAAAATAATTAGAGGAAAAAAATATCTAATATGAAATTTATAAAATTGCACACGTCCGGTCCACACTTAGTCATCGAACTTTATTCTTTATTTAAAAATTTTAAATAGCAAAAAGGATATTTTAGTAATTTACAGGACGCGCGGGTACCCTTGAAATTGATGAACGAATGGTAAACCCTAAAGTAGAAGAGGGTTTTATCTTGACAACTGCATCCCAATTTCAGTGCATCATCTTCTTCCTCCGAGTTTCAATGGCGGAGTCGGAGGATATAATAAGCACTTTACCAGACCCGATTCTCTGTCACATTCTCTCTTTTCTCCCAACCAAACAATCTGTTGCCACAACCATTCTTTCAAAGAGATGGAAAAATACCTGGCGTTCAATTCCCGCTCTGAACTTAGGTTATACTCGAATGTTAGACCAAAACGCCTATAATCGCTTTATCGATTTCGTAAACTCTGTTTTGCTCTCTCTAGATCCCACACTTCCCATTAACACTTTCATCTTTTATTTGTTTTTCGATCCTTCTAGAATTCCCCATCCTCGCCCCATGGATAGTATTACCGAATGGGTTAACTTTGTTGTACAACGCGGTGTTCAGTATATTGATCTCTGTGTAGACACGGATATGAATTTCCTGCCCATCAGTATTCTCACCTGCACTACTCTTGCGGTTCTCAAGATTGATAATTTATATATCAAAGAGGGTTTTTCTGTTACTCTTCCATCTCTTAAAACCCTACATTTGAACAGTATTAAGTTTCCTCAACATCGAGATTTTATGTTGTTTTTAGCTGGATGTCCAATTCTTGAGAATTTATTCACATATAATATCTCGTTTGATTCTGCGGTATCTCTTACGTCTGATGAGTGGAAAAGTTTTTCCTTAAGTAATTTGACCACAGCTGATATTGATTGCTTTCGCAATCAATATCGCGAACATTTTCCGTTGAAAGTGGTTCACAATGTATCTTCTCTGCGCTTAGAAATTGGCGAGGTTTGTTTATGATACTTACTTATGGAATCAAATGTGATCTTTTGTGTTTTGTTTTCCTTTTGATTTATGACAATTTGTCTTTCTACATATTCTAGGAGGATTACCTTTATGATTTCATTCCTACGTTTCATAACTTGACGAAACTGGACTTTGTTTGCTGTTCTCTCCATAATAACTGGAAATTCGTAGTAGAAGTTCTCAAGCACTGCCCTAAGCTTCAAAAGCTTCGCCTTAAAGAGGTTTGTAAAGGATCATCATACCTGATTTATCTTTTAATAGCACAGTCTTATAATTTGAGTTGGGTCTGACTTAATTTTACAAAACCGGTTTGTAAGGTGAACACAACCTCCCACTTATCAAATCATTTTCATGCAATATTTCATCTAATGTTGGACTCTTAACACACACCTTTATGTTTTATTTTAGTTAATTTTATGTGTATTATTAACAGGCTCAGCTAGGCGAAGGATTTTGGGGTAGAATCGATGACGATGAAAATTGGGTGGATCCAGATTTTGTTCCCCAATGCCTTTCATTACACCTTAGAACTTGCTATTTTTCAAGTTGCTTTGACAAGTATGGTACTGAGCTTATGCTAGCAAAGTATATTATGAAGAATGCAAAAGTTTTACAAATGATGAAAATCTGGAACAGTGGAGAAACCAAAATAAAACGACAATTATCCTCATGCCCAAGGGCCTCTGCAACATGTAAACTACGTAAGTAATAGTTACACTTTCCTTTCTATCATTTCATTTATTTTGTTCCATGCAACTGCTAGATTGCTAGTTTGAACTAGAACTTTGATGATCATAAACATTGTCTCAATTCACAAGTTGAGGGAAAATGATCCTTAAATGATTTAGTACTTGCTTACCTAATTTTATTTTTACTTTATAACTTCATATCCACGTTGGTCCATTTTTATGAGTAGTTGTATGCTAAATTCTAAATTGATGTAAAACCATTTGGTAGGATGGTGCAATTGTAAACCAATTGTATTTTTAAGAAATCCTTATTTATCAGTCTTTTGATAGTGTGTTTTGACTGTCATGCTCAAAAGCACTTATGTGAATGACTTAGGTCCCAAATGTTCTTTTTAAAGAATTGGTTCATTTGACAGGACAAAATTTGACTAATAGTGTTATACTCTGATTGTAGCAGTTTACACAGGACAACAATAGGATTTTTGCAAGAACCATAACCATGGAAAATACATAGGGGAAAGATTGGGAAAACTGAAGCATAATTCTGATAAGTTAATATAGTTTCAATTAATATGGATTTATTGTAATTTAATCAATTGGATAATTTTGATCTTGAACTATTTTCCTATTAACCTTCCCAACATCTTGTTGTAATCCAATCCTCTATGTTACCAAGCGTCCAAAACTGAACATATGCCTATAACTTGTATTGTGCCGGTAACAACAGCATAATTCCATGATAGCTCTTTTACCTTATAGATCTACACAACCTGCTATATTAAGCATATGCATAAAACTTGATGTTGCTCCTTTTATTGTCAAAAGTCTCTCCAATATTCAACTAATGGTATTTGATTCTTAATACTATTGGGAAGCTTAATAGAACCTTTTGCTTTAAAAGTGTATTTGAAAGGTTTACCACATAATTGATGTGATTTTGCTGTGCATCATATCATTTCTAATGCATATCCATACCATAGATGGTCTATGATACTCTTGCCCTTTTTATTTTCTCTCCCGACCAAATTTAAAATTCCTAAACGCACCGAGCGTAATGGTATTTTCCTCACATCTTAGAATCTTTTGAAATAAAATTTTGTACTGCTTTGAATGATCCTCTTGCTAAAGGAATTTCAAACTCAAGCAAAAGGCAAAACCATGGCACATGGTGAGACCTGTTCAAGGGGTAGAAATAACCATGTTTTGTGTAATAGTTTTATCATCCATAGAGATAAGATCATGGTATTGCCACTATTAGCCCTATGTTTTTTGTATGTTCTGATTCCTCACTTTCTTCTTTGTTTCTTCTGAAGAAATCGGAGATGATATTGAAGATAATGAGGTGGAGGCCGACAATGTGGATTATGTTAAAGAAGATGTGTTTGAGGGTGATTTTTAGACTTAGACTTTGATGATGAACTTGAGTTTTAATTTTTAGTTACTTTATTAATGTGTTGGAGACTTGAATATGTGCACGCTTCTTAAATTTATTTGCTTGACTTTTGTTAGTGATTTGGATGTAATGTGTTTGATCAAGACTTGAGATTTGTGTTTTGAATTTTTTATTTTTGAATGTTTTATGGATTTTGAGATGTTTGTTTAATTTTACATTAATTATATGTTTATAGTATTATTTATGTAGTAATTTATAAAAAAAAAATGAAATAACAGCCATCCCACTAACCGCTATGCCGCCATCCCAATTTTGGAGTTGGCCGCTCCGCTCCGCTATCTGGGATTAACTACCATGGCTTGAGTAGCGGTTTATTGTTAACATGAGTTGCTTATGTGCATGGTATATAGACAATGTGAGAATGGAAAATGTATTTCATTTTGGTTTGTAATAAAATGCTTTGATACAACAATGAACTAATACTACAATAGTATTTTTCATGTTTGTGCTACAGCCAAGCTATAGAGCTCTAATGGTTTAATTTCCTTTACCCCGCTGTCTTTATAAACATCAAGATCATGCTTTTTTTCGCGAGTTCCATGACTGAGTTTATTACAGTTCTTGACAAAAGAAAGAACAACCATGGATAAAAAAAAAAAAAAAAAGAACAACCATGGATGATATTGCTATGATGACATGTTAATTTAACAGTGACAGTTGACTGCATCTAGTTGTATGATGCGATGGTGTTTGCGACCAATTTGTACTGTATTATGCTGCAGGAGTATGGAAGGAAACCGTTGTTTTTAGTTTGTAGAATATTATTATATGCACTTGATGAAATGCCTTGATAATTACTTGCAACCTGCAAGTATTATTGTAAGCTACTAATGTTTACAAGATATTTTTATCAAGATTAAGAACACAATCAAAACTTTTGGTAAAAGAAAACATACTTGTTTTTTACAAGATCTTCTTATTATGATTAAGAACATAATTAAAACTTTTGATAAAAATGAAAGAACATAATTAAAACTTCATTAAATACAATTTTGAAATACTACTCGGGTTCAACTTCCTTACGTTCTAATATGCCACCGCCACCACCACCACCTTCTTCATAGCTGCCTTCTGCTCATGATTCCAGCTATGTTCCTCTCCAGTGACCTTATTGTTTTGATTCTTTATGTTATGTCAAATTTTGAAAAATTTATTTCTTGACTGGCCATATGATGTTTGCTGCCTTGTTACATTATTTTCATGTTTCTGTACTTAGTGACTTTGGTGTGTTACACATTTCAATACCCTTCTTGGACTTAAAGCATGATCATTTGGCAGCATATTATAGAGCACACCTGGACTTGATGAATCAGCTTGTTATCAATGCTAATTTGTTGAAGTACTTTATGTTAACTATTTAATGAGTCTGGATCTTTTGAAACAAATGAGATACTTCATACAATAAGTCCATCTAAAAAAATTATTCGAACATAATATTATAGGAACTAAAAATATATTAATTCAACTTTAAAATATCATTATTTTAATTATTTAACTATTTAATTTTTAGTTTAACGATTTAATCTTTAATTCGAAGTTATAGATAAATTAACAAAAAATAACGAGAAATTATAGGTAAATTATTAAACTAATTGTATATTAAAGTCTTGATTATTAATTGATATATTTAGAGGGATAAAAAATATACTTAACTCTAATTACGAACTATGCAAGCAATACCTTCAAGAGTCTTTGCAATATGTGATCAAATAAAGTCAGTCTTGCAAACAATACATTCGTATGTGATGAGCGTCTATCTTCTTCCGAATTCTACAATCAAGGAAATTGAACGTATGATCAACTCTTTTTGGTGGAGAGGCGGTGCAAATGACAAAAGGATAAGATGGTTGACATGGGACCGTATGATATATTCAAAAGCACTCGTGGCTTGCACAATTTTACTTTGGCAATGATAACTAAACAAGGATGAAATTTTATAACTAAACCACATACTTTGGTGGCTCAAATATACAAAGCAAGGTATACTCTCTTAATTCTTCTCTTTTTGATTCACAACTTGGGCATAATCTTGGCTATGCATGAAGTAGTATTTAGAAAACTCGCCGAGTCCTAATTAATGGTTATAGGTGGATCATTGGAAATGATAACAACATTAAAGTCATGAGTGACCCCTGAAATAAAATTTTAAAAGAATTATAAGCTCGAAAGAAAAGTTTTTTGTCAAACACATATTATTTTATCAAACAAACGTATAAGCTATCAACTATCTTATTTTATGTTTATTTTTTTAAGATTAAATATATTTTTATTGCTATAAATATCTCAAATTTCATTTTTAATTCTTATTTTCGCAATGAAGAGATAGCGTCACAAACATAACCTACCCTAAGAAATTCTTCGTCTCAAAATCAGAATACAGTTGCAACTTCAATCTGTAGAATCTTCTTCTTCATCTCAAAATCAACTAGGTAACCCCTTTCAACTTCACCAATTTCAATGGCAGAAGAAGATATAATAAGCACTTTACCAGATTTCATTCTCTGTCACATTCTCTCCTTTCTCGAAACCAAACACGCCGTTGCCACAACCATTCTTTCAAAGAGATGGAAGAATCTCTGCTTCTCAGTTCCCAATCTGCACTTCAAGATAACTGTCACAGATCAACCTGCCTATACTCGCTTTATCAACTTCGTATACTCTGTTTTGAAATCCCGAGATCCCGCATTTTCGATTAACACTTTCTACCTTGATTTTACTTTCCATGATTATCAAATTATTTATCCTATCTCCCCCATGAACATTATCACCAAATTTATCGATGTTGTTGTACTATTCGGTGTTAAGAACATTGATTTCTGTGTAGAACTGGAAAAAACCGTCAGTTTTACCAAATTGCCCATCAGTATTCTCACCTGCAATACCCTTGTAGTTCTCAAGATTCAATGTTGCGGTGTGGAAGAGGGTATTTCTCCTGTTGCTCTTCCATCTCTTAAATCCCTTCACTTGGAAAATATTTGGTTCCCTAAACTTCGAGATTTTATGTTGTTCTTAAATGGATGTCCAATTCTTGAGGATTTATTTACATTCAGTGTATTGTTTGATTCTGAGGAATCTCTTACTTGTGACGAGTGGAAGAGCTTTCGCTTAAATAACTTGACTCGAGCTAGTTATATTGATTGCTTTTACTCATATTTTCCGTTGAAAGCAGTTCATAACGTGCATTCTCTACGCTTACATATTGATCAGGTTTGTTTATGATATTACTTGCCGACGATGGAATGAAAAGAAAATTGTGATTTATATGTATTTTTCCTTTTTTAATTTTACATGGAATTTTAACTTCATTTCTAACAATTTATCTTTCTACATATTCTAGGTACGTTACAGTACTGATTTGATTCCTACTTTTCATAATTTGACCAATCTGGAGCTTGTTTCTCTCGATTATGGTTGGCAATTCTTAATAAAGATTCTCAACCACTGCCCTAAGCTTCAAGAGCTTAACATTGATCAGGTTTGTTAAGGATCTTATTTGATTTATCTTTTCGTAGAACACTCTTAAAATTTGGTTTGGGTCTAACGACTCTACACAAAATCGGCTTGTGAGGTAATAAATTTCCCTGTGTCAATTTATGTGGGACTCTTAACACAACTTTATATTTTTTATTTGATTTTATGTGCATTATTAACAGGCCCACTTAAACAAGGAAACATGGACTAGAAAAGATGACAAAGAAAATTGGGTAGACCCAGATGTTGTTCCGCAATGCCTTTCATTACACCTTAGAACTTGCACTCTATTGAACTTCTTAGGCCTACAGGGTGAGGTTATGCTAGCAAAATATATTTTGAAGAATGCAAGAGTTTTACAAACCATGGATATCATGAACATTGGACAGGCCAAAATAAGAAGACTAATATCCTCATTCCCAAGGGCCTCTGCAACATGTAAACTTAGAGTTTATTATGTTCCATGTAAGTAGTAGTTACACCATCCTTTCTTTGATTTCATTTAAGTTGCAACTGCTTGCTTTGTTGGTTTGAATTAGAACTTTGATGGTAATAAACATTGTCTTAGTGCACAAGTTGAGGGAAAGTGTTTCTTAAATGATCTAGTACTTGCTTGCAAAATTTTATTTTTACTTTATGACTTCATGTCCGCGTTGACCCATTTTTATGAGTAGTTGTATGCTAAATTCTGATTTGATGCATAACCATTCCATACGGCAGGAGTGTGCAATTGTAAATTAGTGAACATGGACAAAAATAAATAAGTAGTTGTATTTTTAAGAAATCCTTATTTAGCAGTCTGTTGATAGTGTGTTTCGATTGTCACGTTGAAAAGTACATAGGATCTAAATGTTCTTTTTGAAGACTTGGTTTTATTTGACAAGATAATGGGGTCGTTTGATCCATATAGTTGGACTTGACTACTAGGATAACGCTTATGCAAGCATTTTGTAAGATATTTGGACACTAACAAAGGCATTGTGGGAAAGTGCTCTAGTCATCATTTATGTAGACAATGTAGTATAAAGGATGATTTTAACGGGAAGACAAGTATACTGTTATTTGTGTTAGGTTCAGTTTTGGTCTCAGGCAACATAGACACGGTAGTTTTGGAGAATAGATAATACACTTTCTCTTATTACTGTGCTTGAACATAAAGGCGGTATTAGGAGGAAAGTCAGAAAACAGCCAGTTAATATGCAATAACCATAACCATGAAAAATACATAGGGGAAAGATTGGGATGAAAACTGAAACCTAATTCAAATCCGAGTTAGATAGTTTCAAGTAATATGGATTTTATTGTAATTTAATCAATTGGATAATCTTGATCTTGTCTCAATTTGAACTATTTTCCTATTAACCTTCCCAATATCTTATTGCAATCCAATCCAATCGTCTTTGTTACCAATATTCCAAAGTTTAACACATGCCTATAACTTGTATTGTGCCAGTAGCAACAACATAATTCCCTGGTAGGACATGTTGCAACAACATCCATAACTTGAAGCATCGTATGCCAGCTGCATTAGCGTTCCCTCCAGTCACTTCAGTTTAACATTCTTACACAGACGCAACTTCACAGAACACAAATAAAATCACATGATATTGTCACTCCTAAAAATTTGCTGCAGCTGTCATCATCATTCTTACATTCCAATGCTCTAAATTCATACCCTTCCAATCTCCTTATAAATTATATCTGAAAATATATGCAACATTCAAGCACACCTAAGACAGCACTGTATCACCAGGAACAACCAGAATTTGTTTGCATTCACTTTTTTCACTCTTAATTTTTCATACATCCGCACTGATACAACAACCACTCCAACTTCAGCACCTTGCCTTCAGCATTCCCCTGCTGCTAAACGAACAAGTGAAGTAGTGTAGAACTTTCTAAAATGAACAAGTGAAGTGTGCTTCATAGGTACGATTTAAATTTAGGAAAAGTTTTAAAAAGGACTATAGAAATAAGTATTGATATAAATATTTGAATCTAAGTATTGTTTTTTCATTTGGACTTATTTTGTAAACTCCACATCTCATGTTTCTGCTCTTCTTTTTAAATATTTTAGTGGAAGAATGAAGTTTATGTGTGGAGTACCTAGCTCCAACAAGAAGTTTGAACAGATAATTGTGAGGTATAACTTAATACTTTGCTTTAGCACACACTCAGTTTCCTCTATAGTGGCAACATAGTTATATTCAATTACTTCCATGTTCTCAAATTATTACCAGTGTCTACGTGACATAGAAGAGCACATCTGAACTGGCATCAGCTTGTTGTTATCAATGTCACCCATATTGGATGGATGGTTGAAGTTGTTAGAATGTCATTTTAATTTATTTATGCTCACTATGGATCTACAGAAACAAATGATACTACATATTTGATATTTCATACAGTATCAATTATTGGGATAAACTGTTTATCTTGATTGTATATACCTAGATATCTGACCCGTGCGTCGTGCAACGCACGGGGAACAATTCATTTATATGAATTTATTTTAAATTTCACATTTTAAAACGATCGATCATATAATAAATAATACGACCTACTTCTAAAGTAGGGAGTCTAAAGGCATTCCACATAAAAAATAACCAAATACTAACATCTTAATCAATTTAAAAACACAATTTAATAACACAATGCGTAATCAAATCAATATATATATATATATATATATATATATATATATATATATATATATATATATATTAAAAGATGACATCCAAATAAAGGGTTTAGGTTACTAATATGTTTCAACAATTACTCAATCAACATTATAGCCAAGTTTGACGATTAAACTTCACTATAATATAATACAAAATTTGTAAGCCATATTGATTAATTGTTGTCCTTGATGAGTAGTCCTATTTGTTGTCTTCGTATTATTTACCATCTTGATTATTCTTCCATTGATACGGTATTTGACTCCTAATGATAACAAAAGGTATTAGTGTCAATAAGTGTTATTACTGTTCCGATAACTTTGACTTATATTAGGAGATAAATTGGTAATAAATAAAATAACTACATAACAAACCTTGTCATATTTAGGTCATGTAAATTTAGACCGGGTTAAATAACAACCTTGTACAGTTGAAGCAATTTTGAATAATCATTTTATCTACAAAATACATGTCAACATAACAAAGGTTCAGAATGAGAGTTTAAACAAAAGTAAATAAAAACAAAACCTTATGAGTATACAACCTTTCCAAGAAACGACCTTGGCAAACATCATAATGACAACAACATTTTCACCATGTGGAGAGGCAAGAAAAGCATTAAGTTCATCAGCATATGCACCATACAAATAGCGTCAAATCTTACTCCTATATATTGTAAAAACTAAAAATTATAATGTGTAGTATAATATCATTTAGATCTCACTTGGTTGAATAAATAAAGTGTAATAGTATCATACCAATTTGCTTCTATTTCAATGACATTGAGTTTTGTGCTCCTTCCATTTAGACTATTAATTTGTTTCTCACGACTAACACCAATAAACTTTCCCATAACATCTAAAAACAAATGAAAAATTTGAGAAAAGCTCAAGACATGTTAGATATTATATAATTAACAAAAAGCTAAGAACAAATTACTCACCAACTAAAAAGTCAGTGTCATATGAGCCTACTACAATATCTGCAATTGGAACAAAGTTATATGGAGATCTAACAAATTCTTGAGTAATCATACTTTGAACCAATGAAGTGTCTTTGAAATATAACTTATAATTGTGATGAGTAGTACGATAAGCTCCAACATTATGTTCAATCCCCAACTTTTCAAGAGTATACACTTTTCCCTCTATTAGCTCATTCTAAAACTTATACATAAGATCAACTGGAAATGTGGCATGAATTCTAACCACATAATAATCCATTAAAACCGTTTCAATTGGCAGCTGCAATATGTAAGAAGATATATTTGTATTTTGCCAAAGTCGTATGATCTTTGCCATAAAATTCCAACTTGACCTACTTGAATTAATTTCTGCAAATGATGATATTTAATGTTCATTATCGATCTGCATACACATTTTGCAATGAATGATAAAGAAAATGAAAGTAGAAAACTGTGGAAATGTTTAAGATGACTCCAAATAAAAACAAATAGAGGATTCAATAAACCAAAACATATTGTACAATTCTATGAATCCTTTTTTGAAACATTCATTGTATCCTGGACAACTTGTGATAAAACTGTTAAAATTGCATTGATGAATGATATTTTTGGTAAATTTTGTACATTGGGATATACTTCATGTAAAACAAACCAAATTATAACATGAATAAGGTTGTGGTTGGACCAAGGAATCATAGGATTCAATATGTGAAAGGCTATAGCATTAAATGTAATTAGGTTATTGGCTAAGGAAAAAGAACTTACATGAAAAAGTGTCTCCTCAATGTAGATGTTGACACGTCCTTGTAAAATAATCAATACAAAGAAAACATCATACATGTCTTGTACCATTGTGTAATAGACAAAATATTTACACTATGTTCCATAGTTATTTTGTTAAAAAGTAATGTATGCATACCATCTGACCATATATAAGTAATAGTTATATATGGATAATTAGTGATAATGCAATGTTGAAAATAGAAAATAATATCAAAAGGCAAACATAGGATGATAGAGATAATTAATTAGTTATTGGCATAATTGCCATGGAAGTTCAAAGACTTAGGTTCCATACATTACTAAAAACATAGAAGATTTAGGATCCATACATTACTAATTAAGCAACAAAATTACAAACTATTATAAAGTTGCATACAATCAGGTGATACAAACAAAGTTATCCATCAATGTCATTATCGTTACTATCGCCGCCGTTAGATAGATCAAAAGTATCTTCATCAGAAATATGTTCATCAGCTTCATCGACATTATCTTCAACATGATCACTATCGCAATCATCAGAAGCATATTCATCATCTTCAATTCCTCTTTTTCTTTTCCTTGTATCAACATTATCTTCAACATGGTCACTATCGCCATCATCAGAAGCATCTTCTTCATCATCCATAATCATTTGAAATTTGTTATCTTCCTTATAGAAGAGGCTAACATTAGTTGGTTTTTTGAAACAATTAGCTTTTGTTACCGATATGCCTCCAATTAAAAACCATTTATCATGGTCCTGCTTAAACGTAACCATAGTGCCTCCTTTGCTTATATTTGTAATCCATGCAGGGCTATGAAAGTCAATATTGTTTTAATTGATATTAAGAAACTTATTACATACATCAATTTTGTCCTATCAAGTAAAATATATAAACATTTTAAGTGTCCAAATATTTGCAAATCATGGAATAAATCAAGGCAAAATGAATTGATTTGAATGCTTTCGAATAATAAATTACCTTTTTGGGGTAAATCGTGGTCTCAAAGCAATTTACAGTGTTGGTATCTTCTTTTGCTTGATTGCTTGTATAACAAAATTACCAACATTTAGTTAATAAATATATCATTTGACTAATACTCAAAGATTGACTACATAACTACTCATGTTCAAACGTTACTAATCAAAAAAACTTTTCATGAAATATTATTATAAGGAATATATTTGCAGTAATTATATATAGAAAAATAATCCCTTTATTGTATAAAAACTTTAATCTATATAGTGTGAGTGACTTATAACTTTATAAGTAAAATCCTGGAGACAAAAAATGTGAAAAATGATAATTAGAAGTCAAACCCTAAACTAATTTGATGAGTGGTTTTTTGTTGTTTGTGTATATAGGGAACCCTGTCCTTTACTGCAATTGTATATCTGACAAACGATTTTAAAAATAATATATCTCAAATTAACCGTATCAAAAGTTACTATTTTTGCAAATAATAGAATACCTCGAAGATGATGCCATTGTAGATGGTCCCAAGTATTCTCTTCCTAAGATTGTTGTGAAGTTGACCTTCTTGTATTTGTGGGATTAAAACTTGTTAAAATATATTTATTTATTTTTTGGTCAGGTAACCTAATAGCAGATATTTCACCTTTTTAAGGTGAATAAGGTGAATTCTCGATGTCGTAACCCAACCCATGTTGGCATGTTACTACATTCCAAATGTAGTTGTCCCAATCCGTGTCAGAAATAGAAAAAGATGGGGTACTACTAGATTTTATTTCAAATGAGGGTATTGCCGGAATTGTTTCTTTTGTAGGGGTATTTGAAAAAAAAATTCTTTACTCTTTATAAACTCGTTTTGATAAATTTTTGAAGGATACACATGTTTTGACTTAAAACTATTTATCATGCCATTTGTGGAATTAAAACTTGTTGAAATATATTTATTTGTAATTGCTTAGGTAGTCTAATGACAGATATTTTACCTTTTTAAGGTGAATAAGTGGAGTGTTCAGGGTTCGAATTTTGTCTCCTGGATATAAAATGTTGATGTCCCTATAAACTGAGCTAAACTAACTCACGCGGATTTTATACCGGCTACAACCAAAATTTGAAATATTTATAAATCGAGATTAAAAATTTATAAACCCTTCACGAGTGTATTTAAGGGACAAACTTAAAACATTGATCTACCGAAGAGAGGTGTTTGAGGGACAAACACTACACATTGCTATGGTGAAGAGACATTTAGTAAGTATTTTAAAGGAGCAAATACAAGACATTAATCAACTTAATTGTGCTAAAAATATTTAATTGTTTTCAACATTTGATGAGCTTTATACACTTAATATCAAATCTTAATTTTAATTATTTTTTTTTATTTTTTGCAAAGGAGATTAACAATAAGCCAAATCTCATTGCAACATTTATGAAATGTAAAATTGTTGATTATCAACGCAAGTTTTTAGTTTCTATAAACTCGTTTTGATAAATTTTTGAAGGATACATATGTTTTGACTGAAAACTATTTACCATGCCATTTGTGGGATTAAAACTTGTTAAAATATATTTATTTATTTTTTGGTCAGATACCCTAATAGCAGATATTTCACCTTTTTAAGGTGAATAAGATGAATTCTCGATGTCGCAACCCATGTTGGCATGTTGCTACATTCCAAATGTAGTTGTCCCAGTCCGTGTCAGAAACAGAAAAAGATGGGGTACTACTAGATTTTATTTCAAATGAGGGTATTGCCGGAATTGTTTCTTTTGTAGGGGTATTTGAAAAAAAAAAATCTTTACTCTTTATAAACTCGTTTTGATAAATTTTTGAAGGATACACATGTTTTGACTTAAAACTATTTACCATGCCATTTGTGGAATTAAAACTTGTTGAAATATATTTATTTATTTTTGGTCAGGTAGTCTAATGACAGATATTTTACCTTTTTAAGGTGAATAAGTGGAGTGTTCAGGATTTGAATCTTGTCTCCTGGATATAAAATGCTGATGTCCCTACAAACTGAGCTAAACTAACTCACGGGGACAAACTTGTTGAAATATTTTATACCGGCTACAACCAAAATTTGAAATATTTATAAATCGAGATTAAAAATTTATAAACCCTTCACGAGTGTATTTAAGGGACAAACTTAAAACATTAATCTACCGAAGAGAGGTGTTTGAGGGACAAACTCTACACATTGCTATGGTGAAGAGACATTTAGTAAGTATTTTAAAGGAGCAAATACAAGACATTAATCAACTTAATTGTGCTAAAAATGTTTAATTGTTTTTAACATTTGATGAGCTTTATACACTTAATATCAAATCTTAATTTTAATTCTTTTTTTTTTTTTTTGCAAAGGAGATTAACAATAAGCCAAATCTCATTGCAATATTTATGAAATGTAAAATTGTTGATTATCAACGCAAGTTTTTAGTTTCTATAAACTCGTTTTGATAAATTTTTTAAGGATACATATGTTTTGACTGAAAACTATTTACCATGCCATTTGTGGGATTAAAACTTGTTAAAATATATTTATTTATTTTTTGGTCAGGTACCCTAATAGCAGATATTTCACCTTTTTAAGGTGAATAAGTGGAGTGTTCGGAGTTTGAACCTTAACTCCTATATATAAAATGTTGATGTCCCTACTAATTGAGCTAAGCTAACAGAGACAAACTTGTTGAAATATTTTATATATGCTAAAACAAAAATTTGAAATGTTTATAAATCGAGACTAAAAATTTATTTAACCGGTAAAAATAATGAATTATAAATTTAACTTAACCCTTCACTAAGTGTATATTTAAGGGACAAACTCAAAACATTGATCTACCAAAGGCATATTTAATCAAGCATTCTAAATGGGCAACCCATTGATCATCCTAAATACTAAAATAATTTAATTGTTTTTGAAATTGTTGGCTTGCTGCATGAGCTTTATACATTATAAATGGATCCACCCATATGATATACAAAGAGGGGAAAAAATGGCTAAAATTGTCAAGTTAGTTTTCACAATAATTTTATTTATTTTCCTATTTCTTACTACAAAGGAGGTTGCAAGTAGTCCAAAGACTTTTGTAGGCGATATTTTTAAAACAGCTGTGAAATGTACAACTGTTAAAGAATGTCCTGAAGTAAGTGAAGCCAACATGTACGTTGCTTATATATGCATGAGTGGCTATTGTCATAGAATGACTTACATTCCATAGAAAGTAGACAAACACCATGTAGTGAGTTCTCCCGGTAGCAACCTTAATCATATTTTTAATTTTTTGTTTCTTAATTTCAAGCACTTTACAACTTTGATTTTGTACTCTAAAATGTTAGTAATGAAACGAAATTAATCAAATTATATTGTCTTCTTCTCCTATTTCTTACAGCGAATGAAGTTGCCATTAAGCCAAATTTCAACGGCATTTATCAAATGTAAAAGTGCTGACTATTGTCCACAAATATTTGTAGGCAAGAAAAACTTTTCTTTGTTCATTGACCGTAAGCTAGCCAAATCTCACAGTAACTTTTTTTTTTATCAAATAATTAATTTAGGGGTTATAAATTCACTCTTAGGATGATTGAGGTTCGAATCCTGACCCCTTACATATATAATGCAATATCCATGGAAACCAAGCGAAGCTCACATGATTTACATTAACATTTATCAAATATTAAATTGATGATGAATGTCCACAAAAGTTTGTATGCCACATGAACTTTTCTATGTGCATTACTAGCTATTGTGAAGAAAAGTCAGTATCTGAATTCAAGCGAGTAGACAAAGTGACAACAAATGTTTGTTGTTTAATGAATATGAAGAAAAAAGTAAGACAAATATTTTGTTGTTGATACATAAATAACTACTCGCTCCAGTCACATTTATAAGTAAATTTAACTTTTTTGGTACATTGAAAAATGAATGTATGTGATCTATATTATAGAGCCATCAAATCCGTGTATTTAGTATAACTGAAACAACAATTATAGAAGAAATATATATAACCAAAACAACAGTGAGTTGCATTTGTAATAGATATGTAGGAAAGTTGAATTAACACTTAATAAGTCAAATTCATCTGGGGGGTTCATCTGAGGTTTGGGCTAGCCTGCTTGTTTTTTAATTGCTGTTTTTTGGGCCTAGAGGTTGTTAGTGACTAGCTTTTTCTTTCTTTTTTCAATTTCTGCTTCTTTTTATGTTTTTTCTGTTGTTCCCTTTGTTGTGGGAATGATTGTACATGTTGTAATTGTTCCCTTCTCCTTTTTTATAATATAATTTGGCCCCGTTTGACCCTAATTTGTTATTACTTAAAAGTCACTTTAATAATGAATTTGAAAATAAAAAATTTAAATTTAAAGTTGAAGTTGTTTGGTATTTATAATTTTTTCAGCTTAATTATCACTTTTAAGTTAAATGAGTTTAGTAAATTTTTTTAAAAAGTTTGTATATTTTAATAAAAATTTATCTTAAAGAAAAAATAATGTGAAATTTACCTTACTCTGAAATCTACCAGAACTCTCAAAATTTTATGATGAACGGTAATTCAATTTTCTTTATTTTAAATTTGAGTGCCTTTAATAGGAATCCTAATTAAAAATTTAAAATAGGTTAATAACTAATTTATCATAAATTTACAATCATTTAAATTAAAAAGATAATTATCCTAATAATAACAAACTTATAAAAAAAATTCGTAAAAAAAAAAACAAACTTATAAAAAAGATGTTTATCATAAATTCTTTTTTTTTAAGTCACTTGTATTTTCTATTTAAAAAAAGTCACTTCTTATTTTAAGAACTTAATCAAAAATGTGTTTGGCCCCACTTCTCCTTAAAAAGAGTAGAAAAGTAAAAAATAAGGAGGGTCAAACGCCTTTTCAAAATAAAAAAATAAAGTCAAATTCATCATTAATAAAATTTGTACCAAGTAGAATAACAATTGTCTTTTTTTTTTTTTACAATCCAATGTCTTTTTTTTTTTGGTACAACTCCAATGTCTTTTTTAATGTAAACAACTACAAATAATTTTTGTTGTTGTGTAGACACTAGTAAAAATACGACTTTTGATTAAAGATTTTTACATCAGTGGAAAGTCAAATTCAACCAATATAAAATCTCCTTTTTTACCAGTGAAACCATGTATTCTTTACGCTCAACTGTATTAATTAATCTCGTGAATTAATCTTATGAGTAACAAATTCTCCCTAAAAAGATTATCATTGCTACATACCAAATTATTTGCATCAAACTCGTCACTCATTTTATAGACACTAGATGTATCAAAATAAGGCGAATAAATTTCATTAGAATTGCAATTTACAATGATAAAGCTCTAACTCTATTGGAGAATTGGAGAAGAGATGAAGAAAATTTAGAGAAACTTTAATAGATTGAATGAATTTCACTAGATGATCAAAGTTACAACAAAACTAATCTAGATAAATATTCTCTAACAAGTTATAGATCAGTTTAACTTCCTAATTACTGAAACTAGTTACAAAATTAGTTGAAGTTTCATCTTTCTTATTATCTTCTTTTACTTCTTCCACCCCATTGTCTTTCTTATCTTCTTTTACTTCTTCTACCACGTCAACTTTCTTATCATCATTTGCTCCTTCCACTCCATCATCTTTCTTATCCTCTTTTACTTCATCAGCTCCATTAGCTTTCTTATCCTCTTTTACTACGCGCACCACATCCTCATTTACTTATTCCATAATATTAACTCTAATATGTAACAATAAAAAAATACAATATAAGGGTTTGAACCCGACTCCTGCATAATTTGAATAAATGTTTATATAACAAAAATTATGGTATATTATAAAATACTTTCTCATAGGCTACATTGGAAATTTTATTCGAATATTTACCGTCTTCATCGATAATCAATATTTTAATCATCCTCGTCTCATTCGTCAATGTTATTCATAGGGTTTGTTTTGTTAAACGGTTGAGATTAAAAGAAGATTAAGGGGACCACATAAAAAAAAGAGAGATTTAGGTTAAATACAACTTTTCGGAGCAAGCTTATACGGAGTAATATAAGAGATGTGCAATTTCAATAAAAAAAAATTAGAAATATATGAATAGAATTTGTTTTGTTAAACGGTTGAGATTAAAAGAAGATTAAGGGACCACATAAAAAAGAGAGAATTAGGTTTTAGGTTAAATATAATTTTTCGGAGCAAGTTTGTTGTAATATAAGATATATATATATATATATATATATATATATATATATATAGATAGATAATGTTATGAAACCCTAGTAGCCTCCTTTTGTCTTTTGACTGTGTATTCCACTTTTGTTAACAATGATGATCTTTAACATCTTTCTTATATTTCGCCAAGTCTCTAAACCCATTGAAATGACTCCAAACTTCATCAAATTGCGCCAAATCAACATTCAGTCACTTATAAAATTTCTTCCACCCTTGAAATGAAGAACAATTAAAGAATAATTTAATAAGTGATAAATGTTTTTGTCTTCTCTAAAACAAAAAGCACAACACCTTTCACGTTGATTAACATTGATCTCTTTCCTAGACAAAGTCATTCGTGTAAGAAGTCTCTCTAATAATAGCCTCCATCCAAATATATATGATCACTTTGAAGGAAATTAGCGTATAAAACAGAGATTAAAATCGCAGTGGAATTAAAATTTCCTTTCAATGAATCCTTGTGAATGAGCATGATCAGAGTTTAGGATGTTATACCTTTGTAGAACCGAAACAGCAAACCCTTTGCTTTTGTTGCGATCACAAGCACCACACAACGGCAGCACCTCTAGCTAGTCCACACGAACAGGTTCCTTCAACTTTCAGTGCTAGCTGCTACAAGATGAAGGCTTATGAGTGTGGCTAGGGTTTCAGAGATTCTAGGGTTTGTCTGAAAAACGAATTGTGAAAAGCAAACTCAAACTGAACTACACAAGCTTCTATTTATAGAGTTTCTTGTGTGGTCAATTGGGTCAAACGGTTTTAGTCTTCTTAAGCCCAAAACTGTTTTTCACTAATCGCACCCCTACAAATAAGTCTTACTTATTTCTCCCATATCGACTGTCCTTATGTGTGTGACCCTGTAGGTTCTTATGACGTTGGCAATAATATTAATCTTAATATTATAAACAGTGAGCGGTATCTAGCAACACATCATTGCTACCCAAGTCACAAGAATGTCACGTGATCTGACAAACCTTTTCCGTGATAAATATCCCGTGTATAATTACCTTTTTACCCTTATGTCTATATTGAACACAAGGCATAATACGTCATCCTTGCTAAGTTCAATATTGGGCCCATAGACATACCTCCTGTTATGTAGGAGGGGTAAATTCCATCTAGGTCACTCATGTCCGTTCGCATGATTTGTGGAATACCCATCAACCAACTTTATAGTCATCCTGTTACGGATAACGTTTGATTGGCAACAAAGTACTACACTCCTACATTTAGGGTACATAGTGGTTTCAGGTCGAAGGGTGGAATACACCACTTATCACTATGAGAATATCTTATGACATTTCATAACATACTGTATTCTCATGGTGGGTCAATCCGATATAAATGTTACCCTTAACATTTACATCTATGTGAAGACTTGATAACTCTTTATCTATGATCCATGAGACACGATCATCAGTCTACCAACATAATAATCTCTACGCTTCAATGTTATCTCAATTCACAATGAAGCTTGACTACGGATAATTTAAGAATATTGTTCTCATGTTTAATGGACTCTCACAATTAAGTCATACTTAATGTTCCATTCAACGAACTAACTATTCTAGGGACTTTATTATTTTAACACATAAACATAATAAAGAAAAGCCTTTATTTAATAAGTAAATTATCCAATACAAGTACCATGCAATCATAAATAATTGGCCTCTAAGACTTACACCAACACACTTTTGATATTAATTAAACGAACATCGCAACAAGACGAAAGAATGTCATTCACCCAAAGATGATTTAGTGCATTCACAATATTCTCATCCAATGTTGAAGGCTCTGTACAGTTAAGAAGAAATGGATAAGTCAAAGATACGGAAAACTTACCAAACCGGTCCAAAACCCACCTCTTATGTCCGAGGGTCCAAATAAGGAGCAACATTGATCAACAAATTTAGAAATTTTTTTTTCCTACCCCAACAATCTTTTTTGTACCCCTACAAATTTTTAAATATTCCTATTTTACCCTTATGTTACTATTTATATAATATTGTTATTTTACTATTTTTAAAATTTTATTTTTTTTGGGTATTTTTCAGAGTTAAAGCGACCCGGTAAGCGATTTACCGGTACACTTTTTAAAAGTATACCGGTATTCGCAATTTCCATAATGCACCGGTACTCTTTTTAAAAGTATACCGGTATTTTAAATTTTCCAGAACACACCGGTACACTTTAAAAAGAGCACCGGTGTAGTTAAGTTAAAAGAACATACCGGTACACTTTTAAAACTGTACCGGTATGTTGTTCGAAAACTGTACCGGTACACTTTGGAAAAGTGTACCGGTACAGGTTTTTTTTTTTAAATAAAATTTTAAAACTTTATTATTATTCACTTTTTTTAAAACTTTATTATTTTTCTTTGTACAACAGATATAGCTCAAACTGGCGATGCAGATCAAATATCAGTAGATACCACAGCTTTTTTTACGACCAACGAAAAATTTAATACACGAGATGATGTTATAACATGGGCACAAGATGTTGGAATTGCCAATAAAGTGAGTATAATAATTACTAGATCAGATACAAAGAATGGAATAAGAGGAAGAAATGACAAATTAATTTTGGGCTGTGATAAAGGTGGAAAATATGACTCTTCGAAAAGTTCAACGTCAACAGCAACAAAAAAATATAATTGTCCATTCAAAGTTAGAGCCACACCTTCAACAGATGGTTCGGGATGGAAAGTTCAGGTTAAATGTGGAGTTCACAATCACGGACTACCTGATCAATATGCAGGTCATCCTTGTTTCTCTTATTTGTAATGTTATTTTTTTTCATAATATATTATATTTATCTTTGCAATTCAAAAATAAATAAAAAAATATGCAGGTCATCCTCGTAAGGCGCGTTTAACCGTGGAAGAAAATAAACGTGTTGAAGATCTGTCAAAGTGTAATGTAGCACCAAGGAACATCGTTTTAGACTTAAAAAGAATTAATCCAGATTCTCTTGTTGATGCCAACCAAATATATCGAAAAAGACACATGCTGCAAAAACAAGAAAGAGGTTCTATATCAGAGATGCAACACGTGCTGCAATGTTTAGATGATAAAAAATATGTCACGTGGAATAGAAGAAAAGATGATGGGTCTGATATTTTGAGTGATATTTTTTGGGCACATCCAGATTCAATCAAGTTGTTAAATTTGTTTCCAATTGTTTTGGAAATGGATTGCACATACAAAACAAATAAATACAGACAACCATTGCTTGAAATTATTGGTATAACTTCAACCAAATTGACATTCAATGTTGGATTTGCTTACTTGGAAGCTGAGAAGACGGACAATTATTGTTGGGCATTAGAGAAGTTAAAACAGTTGTTTATTAAGCAAAATAATGTTCCTCAAGTAATTTTGACCGATAGGGAGCTTGCTTTGATGAAAGCAATTGAAATTGTATTTCCACGTACTGTAAATTTGCTTTGTACGTGGCACATAAACAAAAATGTGACTGGAAGATGCGGCGTACATGTAATTAAGGATATGCGAGAGTTGGTGAAAAATTTATGGCAAAATGTTGTACCTAGTACAAATGAGGCGGAGTATCATCAACAGTTGAATGCGCTTGAGCAAGCATGTGTTAACTCAAGTACGTTTTTTGACTATGTTAGTAAGACCTGGTTGACCCCTCACAAGGAAAAATTTGTTGCAGCATGGACTAATAAAGTGATGCATTTAGGAAACACAACAACTAATAGGTATGATTATGTCAATTTCAAAATTGAATTTTTTTTCTATTTTTTTTCTTCATTTAATTGACTTTTGTGTGGAATTTAATATTTAGAGTCGAGTCATCGCATTGGAAATTGAAGCAGATGTTGGGAAATAGCAAAGGTGACTTATTCAAGTGTTTGACATCCATGAATGACAATATAATTCTTCAAGTTGGCAAAGTGAAGGCATCATTTCAAAAAAGTTTTTATTATACGGAGCCTCTACATAGCAGTCCGTTTTTTAAGAATTTAAGAAGCTTTGTGTCAAGAGCCGCTATGAATCTAATTTCTGAGGAGTTTCAGAGAGTTGGCATTGTTGGAACCGACAAGGACATTTGTGGTTGTATACTTAGGTCAACATGTCAGTTGCCTTGTGCATGTGAATTGGGTGGGTATACAAAGAGCGTTGAATCGATACCATTAGAGGCAGTTCATGGTCATTGGAAGAAATTAACTATGGAGGAACCATTAGAGGATGACACAGATGATATATATGAGTTAGACATGAGTCGTGCAATAGATGCATGATATATATGAGTTAGACATGAGTCGTGCAATAGATGCAATATGGAGTCGATTTCGATCACTTGATACTGTTGGTAAAAGAGCGTTAAATAGTAAAATGTTTGAACTTGCTTATCCAAATACAAGTTCCTTGATTTCACCGCCTGAAAAAATTAAAACTAGAGGTGGAGTGAAGAACAAAGATAAAGGCAAAGCACCAGTGGGTTATGATGTGTATCGTGATCCGTCATTCTTTGAGCATGTTGAAAGAGAAGAGCGTGAATCACAAGGTGCATCGAAGAGGTTGTGTATACAACCATCACAGTCATCTCAGAAGCAACCATCTCAATCATCTCAGAAGCAACCATCTCAGAAGCAACCATCTCAGAAGCAACCACCTCAGTCATCTCAGAAGCAACTATCTCAGTCATCTCAGAAGCAACCATCTCAATCATCTCAGAAGCAACCATCTCAGACATCTAAAAAAAATATATTTCAAAAGTATTTGTCACAATTTCCAAAGCATATACATCCACATGTTGCTCACATTATTGAAGTCACTGCAGATGGAAATTGTGGTTTTAGAGCTATTGCATCTTTACTTGGTTACACAGAGGATGGTTGACCCATGGTCCGTCGAGAGTTAGACAATGAATTGAAAAGTAATATCAGTTTGTACGAAAAGTTATTCGGCGAACGTATACAACTCGTGAAAGAATCGTTGCAGATATCAGGATTAGGCGCTCAGTCAAAAGATAGATGGTTCACCATACCTGCCATGGGTTACTTGGTTGCAAATAGGTATAATGTCATTTTGGTCACTTTGGGTAAACCTAGCACGACTTTCTTTCCTATGATGAGATCATATTCCCCTTCAGCAAGGTTTTTCTGTATCGGTTATGTTGATGGAAATCATTGGGTTCAGGTAAATATGAATTTAAACTTAAACATATCAATTTTCAAAATAATTATTATGTTTTTATTTTCTACGAACCTGAACTTATTTTGTTTTTCTTATAGGTAAATATGAATTCCGGATTTCCGTTGCCCGATGTGAACCCTGATTGGAAAAAATATTGTTCACCTGAGGCAGAATCTTGGATCAAAAGATTAACTGGACGACTACAATTTTGGCAACTTTTAAATCCTCCGGTTAATCATCCTCGTGATGTTGTGGATGTTTGATTTCGAATCGTAGTTGTTTAATTTTGAATCTAAATTTGATACTTTTAGTTGTTTAATTTTATGATAGATGACATAACTGTAACAAAAATTTCACAAAAGTACATAGATAAGTACACAAGCAAATGTTTGTCAAAAAAAATCACAAGCAAATATCCAATAATGCTAAAAAAAAAAGTACAGAAGCAAATGCATCAAGGCACATAATGATCAGGATCAACCTCTACACCTTGGCAAATATCCAATGCCATAAAAAGATCATAAAAGGCGTCATCCTCTCTCTGAGCGTCAATCTGAGTGATATATCTCTCAAGCGCGGTAGCAGCTTCATGTCTCCAATAATGCTCGCCTCGTGGTGCATCCTCTGGTATCGGATCATCCTCTGATATCAGATCATCTTGCTGTGCTGGCTGCTGTACTGGCACATACTGGGGAACTGGCTGTACTCCATGTGGTCCATCAACAGGGCGACATAATATAGGATGTGACACCGTATAGTACCACGGCAGATAATCATCTGTAGCCTCAGCAGGATATGTCGCTGCACGTGTCGCCTGAAGGATCTGATCAACAGAAATATTATAACCGATCCAATCGCTATCAATGACAGCAGTGGCAGGAGCTGAAGGTGGTGGTGGTGGTATATACTGTAAGAATCCATACTGCCTAACACACCTCTCCGGCAAATGAGGAACTACCGCACAACCACGCAGATAACCACTATACATACAAATCGGGTCATAAGGTCTAATACCCCTGTGATCTTCAAACGGACGCCAAATCACATCAGACGGGGTCAGTGCATCCATGATCGGTCGATACTCATGAACCTTCAGTTTCCCCTGCTTATATCTCCATCGCATAGCTCGAGGGAAACCGGGTGCATTACAAGAAAACCCGGAATCCGCATCCGCCCGCCGACCAAGGCCAGGGAAATACTCGTGAATCCAACACTGTTACAACAAAAATAAAAAATATGCAACGAAAAAAAATATTAGATATTAAAAAAAAAATCGCATACTAAATTACATTCTAAACATGCAATATGCATACAAAAATGTCCAAAATTAAATAACATCTACAGTACCGAAAAAGAAATGTTACCTGTAGAAGTGTCGCGTACCCTGCAAAAGCCTTTGTGGAGAACATGGAGGCATCATTCAAGTTATCATATAAACAAACTAACGCAGCACTGACCCAAGAATATGTATGGCATGCAGATAAATCTCTAAACATAGGCAGCCATTTTGCGTCCACGCGCGTGTAGCTTTTATCCGTGAAAATAGTACATCCAACCAACAACAGCATCCACGCCCTACCAGCAAAAACAAATCTCCCGTGTTGGCAATTATTCTTATAACACTCATATAGCCACTGCTGAGAAAAATATCCACCCCTCTGCTCTGAAGTTTCTACCAATGCGCTCTCAATACTGACCCCCAACAACTCTGCTGCAAGTGATGCAGCTTCTTCCATGCTAACTGATATCGGAGTGTAAAAATTACCCCTAACAGGCAGATGCAACAGACATGACACATCGTCGAGTGTAATCGTCATTTCACCAAATGGCATGTGAAATGACGATGTCTCCGGATGCCACCTCTCAATAAATGCTGCTAAAAGGTTTGGATCAACCTTTGTCAAACTCGTATGCTCAAGCCAGCTCAATCCAGACAATTCCAACCAATTTTTAATAACTGGTGGACGTTGATCAGAAACCCAACTAGCTAACTTTGCTCCTAAAGATGCTATCCTCAAAAGTGGACGATCCTGCATATATTTAAAAAAAAAACATTATCAATAATATTTTAACACTACTGTTGATATAACTTCATCAATATAACTTAACAAATAATAACAAAATAAACAATTAGTTACCTGATCAAACCATACATGACGAGATACATGCTGCTCGTATCGCGTCAGAAGTCTGGTATCAATGGGACCTCCAGGCCAGCCCACAGCCGCAGGCTGCTCCGGCACTGGCTGATCCTCTGCCTGGCGCTCACGATGATCACCACGACTAGTCCCTCCCATACGTCGAATTCTACCGTCTCGTCCTCTGGTGCGCACCACTGAAAAAAAAATTTAATTTTTAGAAAAAAAAAAAAAAACTTCAACTGGACCGGTATGAACATACATACCGGTACAGTCATTGAAAGTGTACCGGTATGAATATGCATACCGGTACAGTTGCACAAAAGTGTACCGGTATGAATATGCATACCGGTACAGTCGCACAAAAGTGTACCGGTATGAATATTCATACCGGTACACTCAAACCAACTGTACCGGTATGCAAGTTTACATACCGGTATACTTTTACACAAGTGTGCCGGTAAACTCACTTTCTCCGCTCTCTCGGTACACTTTGTTTGCAAATGGTAAAAGTGATAAATTTTTCACTCTTTTAATTTATATATGAGGGCATTTTAGTCATTTCAATTTCAAATGTTGGGGTATTGAAAAGATTGTTGGGGTAGAAAAAAAAAATTTCACAAATTTAACAGCTCAATTTCGGCCAATGTTTCGCTTTAGTCTTTTTATTTTGATTTTTGTTTCTATATAAAATACATGTTTTCATTTCAAAAAATTTATGTTTTGTTTTTGTTACAATTTTTCTGCTCTTCTTTTTAAATTTTTTAGTGGAAGAATGAAGTTTATGTGTGGAGTACCTAGCACACACTCAGTTTCCTCTATAGTGGCAACATAGTTATATTCAATTACTTCCATGTTCTCAAATTATTACTAGTGTCTACGTGACATAGAAGAGCACATCTGGACTGAGCATCAGCTTGTTGTTATCAATGTCACCCATATTGGATGGATGGTTGAAGTTGTTAGAATGTCATTTTAATTTATTTATGCTCACTATGGATCTACAGAAACAAATGATACTACATATTTGATATTTCATACAGTATCAATTATTGGGATAAACCGTTTATCTTGATTGTATATAATATGCATGTCTTGGTCCAATTTTGCCAACTATTGGATTTCTAATAATATCCTTATATCCCTATACCTTCTCTGTGTTTGTTATACTTATATGTTGATGGATGCCTATCTTGGAAAATTATTTGTTTTACCGATAGGACTTGGTGTCCAATTAGGAGGATTTGGATTTAACTCAGCGGTAACTGTTGTTAGTCATTCGATCAGACATGAAGGGTCGAGATTAAATATTATATTAAATTGTTCAATCTATATTGTATAAATTTGAACTGCTAAATCACAAATTGATGACTGAGATCGACTACTGCGTGCAATTGCTATAGCAGCCGATCCAAATTCTCAATCAGGACAATATGTTCAAAAATGTTGAGCTTCCATCGTGGATTCAAGCAATTTCATGCAACCATCTATTCCTCGATTTGATGGTTATTATGATAACTAGGCCATGCTTATGGAGAATCTTCTAAGATCAAAAGAGTATTGGAGTCTTATTAAAAATGGTGTGATCAGTGCATCTGCCGGTGTAACCCAATAACAATAGAAAGCAACATATGATAGTCGTTTGAAGGATTTGAAAGCCAAAAACTATTTGTTTCAAGCAATTGGTAGTTCAATTCTTGAAATCATTCTTGTGTGTGATATAGCTAAAGATATATGGGATTCGATGCGCCATAAATATTAAGGAAGGATCCACAAAGGTGAAGAGAGCTCAACTTCAAGCTCTTAGGAAAGATTTTGAAGAATCCCGAGAGTCTTGCTAACCTTGAAAACTGATCATAGAAATGAGTCACTTTCAACTATTCATCTTAAATATGAAATTTCTATCGACTAAACTTTTTGGCACATACTTTTTCTTTTCAATAAATTTAATATATTATGTAAAAAAAATTAATACGTTATGTGCAAAAAAAAGTAAAAAAAAAAGTTTGTTTTTAAAAACATTTGGTGTCAAACTAGTTGGTGTCATTTAATCCTGACCCTAACATTAATTGGTTTTAGTGAAAAAGATAAGAGTAATTTACAATGTGTATAATCGACAAATCATACTCGAGGGAGTATAAGCTATAAGCCAAACACTTAGCATCTAAAACAACGCTATAAAACAAACACATTTAAAAAAGAGGAGAGAAATAAAAATACATAAACCAATACATGTATTTGGACTAACATATATTGGTTACCGTGTTTTTATTTCTTTGTTCTCTTTTTCTCTCCTACCAAACATATTATTATAGCATGTTTGAATTTGATTTATTTTTAAGCTTATGAAAATAATTTATGCAAATAAATAAAATTTTATATTGATTCATAAGTTTTTACAAACAAAAATATTATTTTTATAAATTATTTTATCATAAACAATCTTAAAAAATTTATAATACATAAAATTTAATTTATTTACATAAATAAACTGTTTCATATAAGTTTAAACCAAATGCTAATTAGTGTCCCGGGACACTCATTAAGACCCTAAATAGTAAATTTTTTATAGAATTTTTATGGAATGTGTAAAGTCAACGCATTGAAAATTGTAATGTTCATTTTTTGAATAAAAAATTTCTTTAAATGAAATACTTAAAGGAAAATGCTAAACAGTGCCCCCGTGACACTAGTTAAGCATATAAATATGATAATTCTGTCTCGGAACTTGTGCATTCAATGCATTGAGAATGTAAAAAGTTGTTTTATTAATATTAATTTTATCTTTTATTTCTAT
This sequence comes from Trifolium fragiferum, assembly GCA_954870985.1. Classification (NCBI taxonomy): domain Eukaryota; kingdom Viridiplantae; phylum Streptophyta; class Magnoliopsida; order Fabales; family Fabaceae; genus Trifolium; species Trifolium fragiferum. The sequence continues at coordinate 11,347,402 of OX940793.1, read as the reverse complement.
TTGTAGCATGCTTAACAAGTATCCCAGGATACTATTTAGCATGGCTCATACTTAAAAAGTGCCAAGGGACACTCGTTTGGAAGACCTTAAGTTTAAAAATAAATGATTAAAAGAAATACATAAAAAAAGTCAATCCACATATGTTTTATTAAATTCAAACAAACTTATAGTATAAGCAAACACCGAATGAGAACATAACTTGCCCTAAGAAATTCTTCGTCTCAAAATCAGAATACGGTTGCGGACTTTGACAACAAGTTTTCCCACTTCGATCTGTAGAATCTTCTTCTTCATCTCAAAATCAACGAGGTAACAAGTTTTCTTCATCTCAAAATCAATGGCAGAAGAAGATATATAATAAGCACTTTACCGGATTTCATTCTCTGTCACATTCTCTCCTTTCTCAAAACCAAAGATGCCGTTGCCACAACCATTCTTTCAAAAAGATGGAAGAATCTCTGCCTTTCAGTTCCCGTTCTACACTTCGACACCACAATCAAAGATCAAAACACTTATCTTCGCTTTAACGATTTCGTATACTCTGTTTTACTCTCCCGAAACCCTGCATTTTCCATTAAGACTTTATTCCTTGATTTTACTTACCATGATTATGAAATTGTTCATCCTCACTATCCCATGGATAGTATAACTAAATGGATCAATTTTGTTGTACAACGGGGTGTTGAGTATCTTGATCTCTGTGTGGAACTGGAAAAAGAAGTGGGTTTTACCAAATTGCCCATCAGTATTCTCACTTGCAATACCCTTGTGGTTCTCAACCTTCATTGTTTCGGTGTCGAAGAGCCTTTTTCTCCTGTTTTACTTCCATCTCTTAAAACCCTTCATTTCGATAATATTTGGTTCCCTAAACTTCGAGATTTTATGTTGTTCTTAAATGGATGTCCAATTCTTGAGGATTTATTTACATTCAATGTATTGTTTGATTCTGAGGAATCTCTTACTTATGACGAGTGGAAGAACTTTTGCTTAAGTAACTTGACCCGAGCTAGTAATATTGATTGCTTTCATTCTCATTTTCCGTTGAAAGCAGTTCATACCGTACATTCTTTGCGGTTACAAATTGATCAGGTTTGTTTATGATATTACTTACCGATGATGGAATGAAAAATAAAATGCGATTTATATGTATTTACTTTTTTATTTACATGGAATTTTACCTTCATTTCTAACAATTTATCTTTCTACATATTCTAGGAACATTACCACAATGATTTGATTCCTACTTTTCATAATTTGACCAAACTGGAGCTTGTTTCTCTCGATTATGGTTGGCAATTTTTAATAAAAATTCTCAACCACTGCCCTAAGCTTCAAGAGCTTAACATTGATCAGGTTTGTTAAGGATCATATTTGATTTATTTTTTCATAGAACACTCTTAGAATTTGGTTTGGGTCTAACGACTCTACAAAACGTCGGCTTTTGAGGTTATAAATTTCCCTGTCTCAATTTGTGTTGGACTCTCAACAGGCCCGCTTAAACAAGGAAACATGGACCAGAAAAGATGACAAAGAAAATTGGGTAGACCCAGATGTTGTTCCGCAATGCCTTTCATTAAACCTTAGAACTTGCACTCTAGTCAACTTCTTAGGCCTACAAGGTGAGGTTAAGCTAGCAAAATATATTTTGAAGAATGCAAGAGTTTTACAAACCATGGATATCATGAACGTTGGACAGGCGAAAATAAAAAGACTAATATCCTCGTGCCCAAGGGCCTCTGCAACATGTAAACTTACAGTTTATTATGTTCCATGTAAGTAGTAGTTACAACCATCCTTTCTTTTATTTAATTTCATTTACGTTTACCATGCAACTGCTTGATTTGTTGGTTTGAACTAGAACTTTGATGGTAATAAACTTGCGTACATAATTTTATTTTATCTTTATGACTTCATGTCCACGTTGACCCATTTTTATGAGTAGTTGTATGCTAAATTATGATTTGATACATAGCCATTCCATACGGTAGGAGTGTGCATTTGTAAATTAGTGGAACATGGACAAAAAATAAACAAGTAATTGTATTTTTAAGAAATCCTTATTTAGCGGTCTTTTGATAGTGTGTTTCGACTGTCACATTGAAAAGCACTTAGGTCCTAAATGTTCTTTTTGAAGACTTAGGTTCAGTTTTGGTCTCAGAAAACGTTAAACGCGGTAGGTTTGGAGAGTAGATTATACACTTTCTCTTATTACTGTGCTTGAACATAAAGTTGGTATTACGAGGAAAGTCAGAAAACAGCCGGTTAATATGCAATAACTATAACCATGGAAAATACATAGGGGAAAGATTGGGATGAAAACTGAAACCTAATTCAGATCTGAGTTAGATTGTTTCGATTAATATGGAAAATACATATGCCTATAACTGTATTGTGCCAGTAACAACAACATAATTCCATGGTAGGACATGTTGCAGCAACATCCATAACTTGAAGCACCGTATGCCGGCTGCATTAGTGTTCCCTCCACTACTTAAGTTTTAATTAAAAACAAACACAGACACAACTTCACAGAACACTAATAAAATCACAAGATAGTGTCACTCCTAAAAATGTACTGCAGCAGTCATCATCATTGTTACATTCCAATGCTCCAAATTCATACCCTTATATCTGAAAATATATGCAACATTCAAACACACCTATGACAGCACTGTATCACCCGGAACAACTAGAATTTGTTTGCATTCACCTTTTTAACTCTTATTTTTTCATACATCTGCACTGATACAACAACCACTCCAACTCCAGCACCTTTGCCTTCAGCATTCCCCTGCTGCTAAACGAAAGACAATAGTTTTTTGTTCAGACCAACAAATTCTTCAAATTTTAGATTCCTCGGGCTATTACTTAATACTTTACTTTAGCACACACTCAGTTTCCTTTTGTAGTGTCAACACATGTGTTAAAAAAGTCCCACATCGGATATGTGATGGCTTGAATATGTCTTTATAAGCAAGTGACAATCCTCACCTTACAAGCCGGTTTTGTAGGGATGAGTTAGGCCCATACTTAATTTCTAATATGGTATCAGAGCCTCTATAAGATCTATAGGACTACCCGTTATTTGGGCCACCCGTTATTGTTAAGTCCACGTTCCAGCTTCTTCAGTTCTGGACATGGAGGGGTGTGTCAAAAAGTCCCACATCGGATATGTGACAGCCTGAATATGTCTTTATAAACAAGTGGCAATCATCGCCTTACAAGCCGATTTTGTAGGGATGAGTTAGGCCCATACTTAATTTCTAATAACATGTATATTTAATTACTTTCATTTTCTCAAATTATTACTAGCGGCAATGTCGTGTCCAATGTTTGTGTCAGTACTTCATACATAGGTATCCATTGTTTCGCCCTTTTTGTTTCTTTTGAAGCTTCTGATCAGATGGTATATTTGAAAACTAATCAACTCCATTTCTTTTGTTTTATGTATTGAAGATTGAAATATAAGTAACAACCACATAATAAAAAATAAGAAAGGAACAAATTAGACCGTATGGATCCATTGTTCAGCTAAAGTATTTGTAAGCATGATATGGTTTTGGTATTATGATATTATATGGTCTATGGGGTACCCTGAAATAGTAGTGTAGAACTTTCTAAAATGATGACGTGAAGTGTGCTTTGTAGGTAAGATTTAAATTTCAGAAAAGTTTTAAAAAGGACAATATAGAAATAAAATTAATATAAATATTTGAATCTAAGGATTGTTTTTTCATGTGGACTTATTTTGTAAACTCCACTTCTCATGTTTTCTTCTCTTTTTTAATTTTTTAGTGGAAGAATGAAGTTTATGTGTGGTGTACCTAGCTCCAACAAGAAGTTTGAACAGATCATTGTGAGGTATGGTATTATTATTCTGAATTTTGTTTTTCAAATTTTAATGATCCTGTTATGTAAATCTGCACATATATCATTTTCTTTTTGTCATGACCCACTCTAAAGTCATGACCGGCGCGCAGGCTGACCGTCGCTAAAGAAAATAAATAAGCCTGGCAAGCCTAATGTAAAAAATTTCACATATAATCACATATCTAGAATTTACAAAAAAATTTGGCAGAGTTTCCTTTGTTTTCTTAATATTCCAAATTTTTCATTTGTCCCTGTAGTTCCATTTACAGCCAAAATGTTATCATACACTAGTACATCCCTTATATATTATGCTTCACATATTCAAACGGATAGGACTGCATCCATAACGCTTTCAAGTACTTAGTACTATATACATCTAGATACTACCAAACGAGTTTTAAACAGAAGATAGCTGCATCATACTGAAGTCACAAAATAATGGCCGCTAGAAGCCTACCAAAATGAGAGTGCTAGCTGGTCTCTATGGTTATCCAAAACGATCTACTCGGCAACTTGCAAATCTGAAAAATATGAAAGGAAATAGGGGTGAGTCACATAGACTCAGTGAGAGCATAAATTACCAAGTGAACCGGAAGAAGAAACAATAACCACACGAATTTTGTTAAAAGAAAACTAAATTACTTTGCATAAAATCAACTTTATAACAACATGTAAGTTCTTTCATAAAACTCTAAACAATTTAAAAATCACTTTAATTTTGCTTTTATATAGACTCAAATTATTGTTTTCTTTCACGAACATAAACCACATTATCTCTTCGTTGTGGCAAACGGATACCGCATTATCTCTTCGTTGCGGCGAACGGATAACTACCACATTATCTCTTCGTTGTGGCGAACGGACACCGCATTATCTCTTCGTTGCGGCGAACGGACAACTACCACATTATCTCTTCGTTGTGGCGAACGGATACCGCATTATCTCTTTGTTGCGGCGAACGGTAACTTCATATTCAAAATAAAACTTCTAAATAAAATTTTAAAACAATTTTCATAACTAAAATAGATTCACACACTTTAAATTTTGAATGAAATTGATTGCTCTTAAAAAAATTTGTTTCTCCCATAAAATTAAAAACATAAAACCTGTCACAAGGTAAGTTATCTACTCACAACTATGAAGAGGCACCTCCGTTCCTAGCAACACCTTCCGAAACGGTCACCGGAGCAACTTTCGCCGAATCTGAATATCATGCAACAATTTCAACACTTAAAGAAACTTATTTGAGACCACAATAATATTAAATACAAGAATTTTACAAAACCCCCAATTTGTTAGTCATAGGGTTTAAAAGGGATTCATGAAAATCTAACTACACTATCAATATTAGTTTCCACTACTCATCCAAGCTAGATATCATCTCTAAATTTCATAAATCATAGATTTTTTTTTTTTACCTCATGGAACATCAAAGAGCAAACTCTCCATGAGTGGGTACTTTCACTCTTCACTCAATATTCCTTCAAGGCTTGAATTAACAATAGTGTAGAATATATGATGAAGGTATATGAAAAGTAGTAAGAAAAATGAAAGAAAATTGGAATTGGATTATGTGAAAATTGAAGTTTGGGGGGAAAGATGGTTTGAGAGAGAGAGAGAAAGACCAAGATATTGGTGTTGTTGTTTTAGGTAGTATAAAAATGAAGGGGTAGTAGTATTACCCGTAAAAATATAATGCATACCTTTTTTTTTTTTTTTTTTTTTATATGCCTTATTTTATTATTATTATTATTATAAAACAAATAATATACCATTCATTTCACTTTTCTTTTTATTTATAATATTATATCTTAAAGTTGATTTTACTTTACCCGTCTTTATTTTTCCCTTTCCAAAATTGATATTGCGCAGCAGAGTATGGAAGGAAACCGTTGATTTTTGTTTGTAGAGGGGATGATTTTGAACATGATAGCTATATTATTATATGCACATGATGAAATGCCTTGATAATTACTTGTAACCTGTAAGTCAAGCTACCAATGTTTTCAAAGTATGTATGAAGAATGAACAATTTGTTTTTTGGTTGTTGGTGTTAAAGTGATACTGCACTTATTTTGTAGTTTGGTTCATCTAAACATAATGAATTTCTTTGGTTATTTTGATTTTTGGCATATGAAATGGATATGTTATTGTTTAGTCCTTTGATAAATACTAGCAAATTTTGACTGTAGTTCTTGTTTGTATTATTTTGTTTTTTCTCCTTGGGTTGGGAAGTCAAATCTAATTGTTTAGACATGCAACATTGGAGACACAGGTACGACTAGTCTAGGGCATGTCAGTGGCATCTGTGTGTCGCCAGGGCCGGCCCTGAGGCAGGGCAAGCAGGCCCATAGCCCAGGGCCTCAAAATTTATGGGGCCTCACTTTTTTTTTTTTTTTCATGTCCATCATATCAAAAAAAGGTTAAATAGTATTTGAAGATAAAATATCACAAGGAATTCAAACTGGCGCAGTGGTCCGCGCCTGGTTACTGGTTCCATGTTGATGTGGGTTCGAGTCACAGTAGTGGCATTTTTTGGTTTTCTCTTATTTTAAGAGAACAGAACAATCAAAGAAATAGTGATGAAGGGAATGAACACACTACAACCAACAAATAATTGAAAATTGAAACACTACATAAATTATTTCAAAATTGTGTTTCTTTTTATAAAATAATGTTTTTTTTTCTTCTATAACTTATAAATTCTCTTAAAAAAAAACTTATAAATAGTTTATTGTAAAAAAAAAACTTATAAATAACTTCACTATTTTATTTTATTTTAAAAAAACTACATTTTATTATTTCTTTGAAAATGAAGTATTAATTTCTAAAATTAAGTTGCAATTTTTATTAGAAATACTATCAATTTTTAATGATATTAGCTTGAAGGTGTATTTTGTTATTATTGATTTGAAAGTGATTATTTTTTTACACTATTGATGTTGTTTACATTTTAAATAAAAGATTACTCTTTTTAAAAATTATTGGTTCATTTTTAATGATATATCGCTTAATTTTTTTATTTACCGGTTCAATTTCAACATTGTGGAATGACATTTTCTTTATGTTAGTTACACGGATAAATAACTATCTTTTGATGTTGTTGATACTATTTAAAATTGAAATAAATGATGTTCTATTTTTTTTTTAAATAATATTTTTTATTAGAGGTCCATTTTTATTATTTGCCCCGGGCCTCCAAAATCTCGGGACCGGCCCTGTGTGTCGCGTTGTATCCACATATTGATGTGTATCAATATGAATTCAGGATGCAAAATCAGGATTGAGGTTCCATGCAGTTAAAAAGTACAAAGTTTGACACAGTTTCTAATCTCGGCCGTCCATTACTGATCGAACGTTTCATATTAATAAAGTTAAAAAGTGATTCAAAACAATTTGAGCCACTCATTTCAAATCCAACAGCTGTAACTTAAAACTGCGTGAAAATAGTGGTAAACTTTACAGCATCAAATCCGATTCTGCAAAATCACATATGGATAATGTTGATGTGTATTTTTATTTACATGTCAGCGTTTTTGAAAAAAAAAATGACATCAATATCCATGAAAACCTCAAAAAATCGCTTTTAATTTCGTTAAAAGCACGTTTTACATTAGTTAAAAGCAACTTTTAAATCAGCTCAATGTATGATTTTAAAAATTGTCAATTTAGTAACTTATTTGCTTTTAAGTTGGATTTGATCCGATTAAAAATACTTTTTAAAATAGGTTAACCTAATTCAAAATCTATTTATTAAATAAGTTGACTACATTTAAAATAGGTTTCATAAGTGTAACTCAAATGATAGCTACCGGAGACATTATTGGAGTGGCCGGGGTTTGAATCCTGAATTTTACATCTCCCCACTTTTAAATGTGTGAGTCTAATCACTAAGCTACTTGATTAAAAATATTTAATAGATATTTTAATTTTTAACTTTTTACTAATGCTCGTAAAATTTTTTTTTAAAAACTTTATAGTAATCCGATTTGCAATTACATATTTCAACTTTGTTAACCCGATTTGAATTCTAACTTGAAGCTGGTTTCTCAAGAATGTTGAAGTCTTGTATACTGCAAATTGAAGCTGGCTAGCTTAACAAATACCCCCTCTGTAACATCCCCAAATTCTAAATCATCTAATTAATTTTAATTAGAGATTATCTATTAAGTTAGAATTAATTAAAGGTGATTGATTAATTAAATCCTAGAAATTAAGTGTGAATTATGTGAGAGTGGGTAAATTCAATTGGATTTGAACTACACATTAAAACACTAACTTCATGAATTTGATTTAATCAACATTATTAGGATTCAAAACTCCCTCCTTAATGACTCACCCTTTCCCTTAAGACTACTCCACCCTCACTAATCAACACCTCATCAAGAGTGTGAGTCACACTTCCACCATGTGATTCTCTAACAACACCACATGCAAGACACTACTCACACAACTCTCTTGTAACTCAGAAAATCTGAAGCTCAACCCCTCTCCATTTCTCTCTTCTTCACGCCAAAAACAACAATCACAAGGGACTAAGTTCCAAAATTTTCAATTGCCATTAACACCAAGGCTTGGCCTCACTACTCACATGCAAACTATTCCACTTCAGAGATTCCCTTAGCTCAGAAACACTACCATTCCAGCTCTGAATCACAGAGATTCTAGCTCCCCACAACTCTAACATGTTACATAACAACAACACACCTTTTCTCACCATTTTCCAAGCCAATAGCATCACATGCAGCCTTGAGATCAAACCAAAACGACCACTGTAGATTAATCAGAGCTAGACACTATAAATAACTCCAATCACTCAGCTCAATTCATCAAACAACAAAATCAAATTCGTAGTTCAAAAACTAGAGGGTTTCAAGTGTTCAAGTCTCCAATTCTGGTCTTTCTGTTCGTGGGGCTAGCTAGGAAGCTCTGTAGCTGTCTGTAGAGCTTAGTTAAAGTTTAAAGCTTCAATTCCAGGTGGGTTCTTAGGCTAGTGTAGCTAGAATTCCCTAAATTATGATATTGCATGTTAACTTAGGAAAATTAGGATTTAATTGTGTGAGGAGAATTAGCTCCCAAATTCTCTTCTATTCTGTTATATATTGATTATATTATATATCTGCACTTTCTCAGAGTTTGATTGTAGGTGATTCCTTTGAAAAATGTTGAAATTCGCAAAACAGGGGCTTTACTGCATTAACTCGCCATAGCGAGTTGCTAGCGAGCACTCATGGCGAGCTCAAGGTTCTGGGCTGAAGAACTTCGCCATGGCGAGCTCTAGCTCGCCTAGCGAGTTGTTTAGGTCAGTACCTGTAAGTTCGCCATGGCGAGCTTGTTAACTCGCCGTAGCGAGCTAACCCAGAATTGCCTCACTTTTTCTGTTTTTAAAATGAATGATCACTCGTTTTATATTATTACCTGAGAAAGATAAATTGCAGTTGTATAATGTATTTAATATTGTACGGGAAGTCAGACATAATTCTGAAATTAGGGATAACTTAGAATTAAGTTGTATGCTCCCCGGATTTGGGATTTATTGGTAGCATGTTAAGAACTTAGTGATCAGTCGATTAATTTCATGAACATGTTATCAGTGTGGACTTCGTTTTAGATGTTCCATTAGAAAATTTATGTGAGCTTTATGCCGGAGCGCTTTCTACTCGCGGATAAGGCGAACCCCTGAGACGTGCTCACCTTAGAGGGTTTGCGGTTTAAAATGAACAAGATAAACTTTGTGATACACCTTTATATTATTACCTATGATAATTATGCTATGTATATAGATTATGATATGACTGATTAGGAGCCCCGACTTTATAGCCTAGGAGGGTAGTAGAATTCACTGGGACGAAGTGACTGTCTCACCCCACTCCCTATTTGAAACAGGAAAACAGGTGGATTAGGTAAGCTGTGTTGTGGAGTAGCTGCTGCTGTTTGGAGGATCGCATTTTAGACTTTCTTGCTTTCTTCATTTCTAATCGTGTTGTTTTGTTTCCGCTGTTATTTATCTGTACTCTCGTGTATTTGGCACCTGTGTGTGCAATAAACTTCTGTTGTAATAATAATGAATTCAATACCTTTAATAATATTCCATGATTATTCTAGATTTGTCTATGGGGTGTTATACCCTCTAATCTTAATTATAAGAAAAGTTTAGCTTTCTAGATAAATTGAAAGTTTAATATATCTAAAAATTGAATTTTTTCTTATAATTAGGACGGGAGTATAAGAAAATTTTAACCTATTCATGTATGATCATGCCCTTTGTTGGTTTTAGATCGTAATTTTGTTCCAAAACTTTGCACAACTTTAGGAACATTTGTTTTTATCATTCTCAACCGCTCAAAACAACGATTATCATTTTCATGAAGAGTCTCTTGAATTGATTAATGTCTTGATATGGTAGAAGTTCTACATGAGTTTTTCACTACGCATTATAAAAAAAATCCATTTCGGTCTTTTTTTATGAAAAACAAGTAACTTTTTAAATTTATTAAATAACTGATATATTTATAGATCAGATATTAAATACATCAATTATTCAATTAACCTAAAAAATTAACTGTTTTTTGTAAAAATGATTGGAGGCAGTTACACTATGTATTATCATCAACAACAATACTTCTCTTTCCCTCTTATTTTGAGAAAAATGATATTGCCATCAGACCCTAAGTTAATTATTTTTAAACTAGCAAATAGTTTGTATTGCTAGTATACACATCTTGTGCAATTATTTTTAATATGAAAATCATTCTTTCTTATATTCTTAGGCTCTGGTTGAATTGATAGAACATAATAGAATGGAGTGGAGTGAAGTAGAATGGAGTGAAATAGAATAAATATGATGTTTCTTTGTTTGGATAGTTTATAATGGAGTAGGCAAAAAAATTGCATTTCATATGTTACCTCCCAAATTGGAAGGAATAAAATTAAGGGTAAAATGGTGGTATGAGAATTGTATTATTATTTTTATAATCCAAACAATGAAACATTAATTCGTTGAAATTTTTTTTTTCTACCCCAACATTTATCTCTTTACCCCAACATATTTTATAATATTCTCATTATACCCTTATCTTACTCTAATATATTTTATTTTATCGTTTTATAATTTTTCCGATAAACTGTACACCCACTCCGAAACACTATTCCGATAATATAATTTTTTCTCCGGTATGTTAATTTTACCGGTACACTTTTTAAAAAGTGTACCGATTAGTGTTATATGCAAAATCAATTACATTATAATACCGGATCACTTTTCATAAGTGTACCGGTTTTGAAAAATTCAAAAATGGTAGAATTGATACCGGAACACTTGTGGACTGGTATGGCAAAAATTCAAAAGTATACCGGTAGTGAAAAAGTATACCGGTAAGTTCACTCAGTTCTGATACACTTCTTCCCAATGACAGAGCCATCTTCATTTCAAACAACTCTCCATTTTTTCTTCTCTCTAAATCTTTCTCTTCCAAAATTGATTCAATTGAACTTTCTAACAATTTGAAGAGAAGCCACCAGAAGTTCTGTACATTTCAAAAACCATCCCAACTTGTCCACCATGCTCAAAAGTATTAACTGCAGCAGCCAATGAACCAGCCAAGAGAGGAACAAAAGAAGCCAAAGAACTGCCATTACCAATAAATGTAGAACCAATAGCTGCAATTCCAGTGAGTAATGGCCCTGCAATTGTCATACTCTTGTTTACCTTCAAAGCTATGTTTCCAAGTCTTTCAAAATCCTCGGAATCTTTTCTCTTCATCACTTCAACAACTTCGCTTATTTCCATTTCTAATTCTTCACTCCATCCATTACTCATTTTTCCCATTTTGTTATATGATTTGTTTTTCTTTTGAAACATATTTGAAGGCCACCAATTAGCAGGTTCAAATTTTGCAGAAATTTTTTCAAGCATTACTCCTAATAAAGGAAGTGGATAGATAAGCTTTGTCAAGTGCCAAAACCTTTTCCATTGAACTCTTCACATCTTCCTCACTAGGATTTCCTATTGTAATTATGGTCTTGATTTGTGACTGAAGATGTTTGAACAATCTTGTAGCATTTCTTTGTTCTTCAGTGAGTTGAGAAGGTTGGATTTTGTTCATGATAAGTAACAAACCAGTTGCAGTAGAGAACAAAAGAGCAGAAGATAGTTTCAAAGCCAAAAGTGATGAATCAGAACAAGTAGTTGTAGTAGCAGCAGCCACACCAAACATGGTTGTAGCTTATGCAATTACAAAATACCTTATAGTAGTTGAAATTACAAAACAGCTTATGCAATTACACTACCGGTATACTTTTGCATTTTTGCCATACCAGTACACAAGTGTACCGGTATCAATTCTACCATTTTGGAATTTTTCAAAACCGGTACACTTGTGAAAAGTGATCCGGTATTATAATGTAATTGATTTTGCAGATAACACAAATCGATATATTTTTTAAAAAGTGTACCGGTAAAATTAGCATACCGGAGAAAAAATATATTACCGGAATAGTGTTTCGAGATGGGTGTACAGTTTACCGGAAAAATGAAAAAACGATAAAATAAAAAATAATAAAATATATTAGAGTAAGATAAGGGTATAATGGGAATATTATAAAATATGTTGGGGTAAAGAGATAAATGTTGGGGTAGAAAAAAAAAAATTATAATTTGTTCCATCCCTTCCCATTTCATTTTATCAATCCAAACATAGCCTACAAGATATTGGAGGATTAAATTAATAGATTAATAATAATTTATAAACTATTCAATACTACGTTGGTTTTAAAATAAGTGTCGTTTAAGATTTTTTAGCATACATTAACATTTTAAACGACATTATTTTAACATTGCAATCTCTCCATCCCAATTTATAAGCAAAAAAACATTGTATCAAAATATAAATATAAAAATCGCAAGACATTATGCTCAACTGGTTAATGAGCTCCTTTTAGGACGAACTGTTCGAGAGAACCCTAATTTTCTGGTGGAAACAATTATTGACCAGACTTTACTTACCTCGCAGCCGAACTTTGAATTCTCGCGTGCCCCTTTCCCTACGAACCAGAGGATTATAACCCATAAAGAATTTTTTTTTACATCTTCCTATAAAATTTACATTAAAACCCAGCTGGTGGAAACAATTCTTGACCAGAATTTACTTACCACGCAGCCGAACTTTAAATTCTCGGGTGCCCCTTTTCCTACGAACCAGAGGATTATAACCAATAAAAGATTTTTTTCTTATATCTTCTCATAAAATTTAATTTACATTAGAACCCAAATAAATACTCCTATTTATTTTTTATCAAAAATCAATTTCGGATTCTTCTAAATAATTCATCTCGGTAGAAACTCATTAACCACTCGGCTAATTACCAATTTGATTTAACTCGCCCTACATTAGAAGCGCAAGAACCTTAACATTGTAAATTTGTAATAGGGTTGAGTTAGTTAGGGTTGCAGACATTGACAACGAGTTTTCCTCCTTCAATAAGAATCTTCTTCGTCTCAAAATCAACGAGGTAATCCTAACCCCTTTCAACTTCACAAATTAAGAATCTGATGTAAAACAACAACTGCAATCTTCCAAATATCAATTTCAATGGCAGAAGAAGATATAATAAGCACTTTACCAGACGCCATTCTCTGCCACATTCTCTCTTTTCTTCATACCAAACATGCCGTTGCCACAAGCGTTCTTTCTAAGAGATGGAAAAATCTCTACCTCTCAGTTCCAGTTCTCTACTTCGACACCACAGTCACAAATCAGAACGCATATATTGCCTTTAACGATTTCGTATACTCCGTTTTGCTCTCCCGAGATCCTGCATTTCCTATTAAGACTTTTTACTTTGACTTTACTTATCATGATGATGAAACTCTCTATCCTCGCTCTTCCATGGACACTATCATCAAATGGGTCAAATTTGTTGCACAACGCGGTGTTGAGTACATTGATCTCCGTGTGGTATTGGATGAAGAAATGTCTTTTACTAAATTGCCAATCACTATTTTCACTTGTAGTACTCTTGTGGTTCTCAAGCTTATTGGTTTCACTGTGGAAGAGACTTCTTTTTCTTCTGTTGCTTTTCCGTCTCTTAAAACACTTGACCTGGACAATATTTGGTTCCCTAAACTTCGAGATTTTATGTTGTTCTTAAATGGATGTCCACTTCTTGAGGATTTAACTACATTTTATGTGATGTTTGATTCTGAGGAATCTCTTACTTGTGATGAGTGGAAGAGCTTTTGCTTAACTAACTTGACCCGGGCTGCTATTGATTGTTCTCATTATCATTTTCTGTTGAAAGCAGTTCATAATGTACATTCTTTACGCTTAGAAATTGACCAGCTTTGTTTATGTTATTACTTACTGTTGATGGGATGAAAAGAAAAGTGTGATTTATAAGTATTTTGCCTTTATTTTTATACATGGGAATTTTACCTTCATTTCTAACAATTTATCTTTCCACATATTTTAGGGATATTACCGAAATGATTCGATTCCTACTTTTCATAATTTGACCTATCTGGAGCTTGTTTGTCTCAATTATGGTTGGCAATTCTTAATAACAATTCTCAGCCACTGCCCTAAGCTTCAAGAGCTTAAAATTGATCAGGTTTGTTAAGGATCATATTTGATTTATCTTTTCATAGAACACTCTTTGAACTTGGTATAGGTTTGTGAGGTAATAAATTTCCCTGTCTCAATTAGTGTGCGACTCTTAACACAACTTTATATTTTTTATTTGATATTTGATTTTATGTGCATTATTATTAACAGGCCCGCTTAAACAAGGAAACACAGACTGGAAAAGATGACAAAGAAAATTGGGTAGACCCAGATGTTGTTCCACAATGCCTTTCGTTACACCTTAGAACTTGCAATCTATTCAACTTCTTAGGCCTACAAGGTGAGGTTAAGCTAGCGAAATATATTTTGAAGAGTGCAAGAGTTTTACAAACCATGAATATTAAAATCGTTGGACGGGCCAAAATAAAAAGACTAATATCCTCGTGCCCAAGGGCCTCTGCAACATGTAAACTTACAGTTTATTATGTTCCATGTAAGTCGTAGCTATACCATCCTTTCGTTCATTTCATTTACGTTTACCTTGCAACTGCTTGATTTGCTGGTTTGAAATAGAACTCTGATGATAATAAACATTGTCTCCGTGCACAAGTTGAGGGAAAATGATCCTTAAATGATCTAGTACTTGTTTACTTAATTTTATTTTATGACTTCATGTCCACGTTGATCCATTGTATGAGTAGTTGTATGCTAAATTCTGATTTGATGCATAACCATACAGTAGGAGTGTGCAATTATAAATTAGTGAACATGGACAAAAAATAAACAAGTAGTTGTATTTTTAAGAAATCCTTATTTAGCAGTCTTTTTATAGTGTGTTTCGACTGTCACATTGAAAAGCACTTAGGTCCTAAATGTTCTTTTTGAAGATTTGGTTTAATTGACAAGAGATAATGTCATTTGATCCATATATGGACTTGATTAATAAGATAAGGCTTATGCAAGCATTTTGTAAGATATTTGGACACTAACAAAGGCATTGTGGGAAAGTGCTCTGGTCAGAAGTCATCAATAAATTGTATTTATGTAGACAATGTAGTATAAACAATGATTTTAATGGGAAGACAAGTATGCTGTTATTTGTGTTAGGTTCAGTTTTGGAGAATAGATAATACACTTGTCACTTTTTACCGTGCTTGAACATAAAGGCGGCATTAGGAGGAAAGTCAGAAAACAGCTAGTTTATATACAATAACCATAACCATGGAAAATACATAGGGGAAAGATTGAGATGAAAACTGAAACCTAATTCAGATCTGAGTTAGATAGTTTCGATTAATATGGATTTTATCGTAATTTAATCAATTGGATAATCTTGTTGTAATCCAATCCTCTATGTTACCAAGATTCAAAAGTTGAACATATGCCTATTAACTTGTAATGTGCCAGTAACAACAGCATAATTCCATGGTAGGACATGTCGCAACAACATCCATAACTTGAAGCATCGTATGCCGGCTGCATTAGTGTTCACTCCAGTCACTTCAGTTTTAATTAAAAACAAACACAGACACAACTTCACAAAACACTAATAAAATCAGTTTAACTCCAGAAAATTTGCTGCAGCTGTCATCATCATACTTACATTGCAATGCTCCAACTTCACAACCTTCCAATCCGCTTATATCTGATAATCTGAAAATATACGCAACATTCAAACACACCTAAGACTGCACTGTATCACCAGGAACAACCAGAATTTGTTTGCATTGACTCTTTTAACCGTTATTTTGTCATACATCTGCACTGATACAACAACGACTCCAACTAAAGCACCTAACATTCCGCATTCTCCTGCTGCTAAACGAAAGATGATAGTTATTTGTTCAGACCAACAAATTCTTCAAATTTTAGATTCCTCGAGCTATAACTTAATACTTTGCTTTACCACACATTCAGTTTCCTTTATAGTGACAACACAGTTATATTTAATTACATCCATTTTATGAAATTATTACTAGTGTTTATTTGACAGTGTCATGTCCAGTGTTCGTGTCAGTGATTCATACATAGGTATCCATTGTTATAAATATTTGAATCTAAGGATTTTTTTTTCATGTGGACTTATTTTGTTAACTCCACATCTTATGTTTTTTCTCTTCTTTTTAAATTTAGTGAAATAATGAAGTTTATGTGGGGATTACCTATCCAACAAGAAGTTTGAACAGATCATTGTGAGGTATGCTATTATTATTCTGAATTTTGTTTTTCAAATTTTAATGATCCTGTTATATAAATCTGCACATATATCATTTTCCTTTCTTTTTATTTTTAACATTATATCTTAAAATTGATTTTACTTTACTCGTCATTTTTACTCCGTAAAATTGATATTACGCAGCAGGAGTATGGAAGGAAACAGTTGATTTTTGTTTGTAGATGGGATGATTTTGGTCACGGTAGCTATATTATATGCACTTGATGAAATGCCTTGATAATTACTTATAACCTGCAAGTATTGTAAGCTACTAATGTTTTCAAAGTATGTATGAAGAATGGAGGTGGAGTTCAGTAACTTGTATGTAGAATGAACATTTTGTTTGGTTGTTGATGTTAAAGTGATACTGCACTTATTTTGTAGTTTAATTCATGTAAACATAGTGAATTTCATTGGTTATTTTGATTTTTGGCATATGAAATGGATATGTTATAGTTTAGACGCTTGAAATATAACGAATTTTGATTTTAGTTGTTGTTTGTATTATTTTTTTGTTTTTCCTCCATGGGAAGTCGAATGTAATTGTTTAGACATGCAACATGGGAGACATAAGTACGACGAGTCTTGGGAATGTGTGTGTCGTTTGTGTGTCGTGTTGTATCCGCACATTGAGTACGACGGATTTAGGGCATGTCGGTAGCGTTTGTGTGTCGCTTTGTATTTGTATCCACATATTGATGTGTACCGATACGAATTCACAATTCAGGATGGAAAATCACATATGGACAATGTTGATGTGTATTTATTTACACGTCAACTTTTTTGAACAAAGAAATTGACATCATAATCCACGGATACCTCAAATTTTTGGGCATTAGTACAAAAAAACGTTTTAAATTGGGTAAAAGTAAGTTTTAAATCAGTTCAATGTATGATTTTAAAAACAGCCGAGTTAATAACTTATTTGCTTTTAAGTCAGATTTAATCAGATTAAAAATATTTTTTAAAATCGGTTAACATGATTCAAAATCAATTTATTGCATCAGTTGGCCACATTTAAAAAGTTTCAGTAGATATTTTAGTTTTTAACCTTTGTTAACCAGATTTATAATATAACCTGAAGCTGGTTTCTCAACGATTGTTGAAGTATTTCTTGTGTATTGCAAACTGAAGCTGGCTGGCCTTGGCCTATCATATACGTATAAGAAAACCGCTCCACAACTTTAAGAACACTTGTTTTATCATTCTCAACCGCTCAAAACATCGATTATCATTTTCATGTCCTAACATGGTAGAAGCTATACTTGGATTTTTTACTACACGTTTTAAACAATACCCCTTTCGATAGTATAAATCATATACATCAGTTATTAATTGTTTCTTATAAAAGGATCGAAGGTAGGAATTTGCAACTTGCATTGTCATCAACAAAATACTTTTCTTTCTTTTCTACTTTGAGAAAAATGGTTGTTATCTCTATCCGACCCTGCCCTAATTATTTCTAAACTAACAATAGTTTGTATTGCTAGTAGACGTCTTGTGAAATTATTTATAGGACAAAACTTACGTGCATTTTTTAGGCATTTTTCATTTTTAACATAATAAACTATGATTTCTTCAAATTTATGATTTTCTCAAAGTTTGTTATATCTACAACTAGAAAAAGAAAATTTTATGTTAAGAACCATACAAAAAACATATAAAGAAATGCACCTTAATTTTGTCCTTATTTTTATTATGAAAATCATTCTTTCTCGTATTCTTAAAGAATTGGAGGACTAAAGTAATGGATTAATAATAATTAAAAACTATTTAATACTATATTCGTTTTAAAATAAGTGTTGTTTACAGAAAAATTAACCCACATTAAAAAGTTTAAGCTACATTTATTTTAACATAATACTCCCTTTGTCTCAATTTATAAGGAAAAGAAAATCACATTTTCTTGTACAAAACTATATTAAAAAAATTAAGACATTGGATTTAACTGGTTAATAAGCTCTCTATGTAACGAATCGTTCGAGAGAACTCGAGTTCGATTCTTAGTAAAAATAATTATTGGACAAACTTTCCTTATCTCGCGAGTGAACTGTGGATTATTGGGGGCACTCTTCCCACTGAACCTTTTTCTTTTTAGGCTTAAATATGCAAATAGTCCCTGCACTTAGGGGTCGTTTCATTTTTAGTCCCTGCTTTTCAAAATCCTTTCATTTTGCCACTGCACTTATGGTCAACTTAGCAAGAGGTCCTTTTGTTGACTTTTTTTATGACGTGGCACAAAAACTGCCAAATGTCACTGACGAGTTGGCCAAGTGGACGCTGACTCAGCTTCTCTTAACCTGAATGGACCAAAATACCCTTTGCTCTTCTTCTCTTCTTGTGTGGTCGTATTTAGAAACATAAACACGATTTGGGATTAGGGTTTGCGATTGGAGACGAATTTTGAACGATAGAAAGCTGGATTTGATACTGCAACGATTTGGAACGATACTGTGAACGGAGGTTGAAGAAGACGACGAAACGGCGGCTATTTACACGAAGGTATGTTGAATTTTGATAAATAGAAAAGTTTCGTTCTGATACTGTGAATAGCAACATCGTTTCTGATACTGTGATACATCGTTTTTTTCAAATGTTTGACTGTCGTATTTTTGTCTGCAACATATATTAAGGGTTTATAGTTGTTTATTCGTTTTTGTCATCGGGTAGGGACCAAAGTGGCTTGTGACCTAATTTTTTATTTTTTTTTGGGACCACATGAAAAATTGTTTTGTTTAATATTTATTTTTACTTTTTCTACAGTAATGAGATTCTCTGTTGCTTTTCATCATGGGGGGAATTTTGTTAGAGATTGGATTATCTCTTACAAAGGGGGGGGAGAGAGCAATATTCAAAGTTAAAACTGATGATGATTGGGGTTATGCTGTGATGTGTGGGTTAGTAGAAGAAGACTTGAATATTAGTAAGGGTTATAGGTTGTGGTGGTTACAGGATGAAAATGTGGATTTTAGGGTTGTTAGGTTAGATGAAGATGCAATAGAAGTTAGGGAGTATGCTGTTAGTAAGAATTGTGTTGCAAACATCTTTGTTGAGCATGATGTTGGTGAAACCAATGGGTTAGTAGATGTTCCTAACTACACCAATCCTAGTCAAGTGGGTGAGAGTTCTCAAGTGGTTAATTCAGATAAGGGAAAGAATGTGGTTATTGCATCTGATAATGAATTGGAGGATGATATTGCTGAAGATGATGGTGAGGATGGTTTTAGCAGTAGTGATGATGAGGCTAGGGGTGTGACTTTTGAGGACAGTGAAGATGAGAGAGGTTTGGGCCTTGAGGATGGATTTGAAGTTGCTAATGATGAACCATTGAGGCAGACCAATAGAGTTAAGCATAGAGCTAACAAATCTCAAACCTCTAAGGAGCCATCAGTGTGTGACCCTGAATGGGAGATGGGTTACAAGAGTGAAGAATTAAATTCTGATGACCCTGATGCTTCTGACAATGAAGGTGGGTCTAATGCTGTAACATTTAATATGGACCATTTAAATAAGGACACATATTTTAACTATGGTATGGACTTTAAGTCACTACATGAGTTTAAAGAGGCAATTAGGGAGTGGTCAGTTTTAAATGGGAGAGAGATTAAGTATGCAAAAAATGACAAAATAAGATGGAGAATTGTGTGTTATAATGACTGTGGGTTTTTAGCCCATTGTAGTAAAGTGGGCCACAAGCATACTTATAAAATAAAGACCTGGTATGGGACCCACCATTGTCCAAGAACTTTAAATAATAGATTTGCCACTTCCAAGTGGGTATCCAAATCTGTAGTGAAAAAGATGATGGTTTCAGATAAGGTTAAGGTGACAGATATTATGCAAGACATGAGGAGATCATATGTGTGAATGGATTAGGACCTATCTGGCCTGATGTAGAGTGTGAGGAAATGCTACCTCCAGTTTACAAAAAAGCACCTGGGAGACCAAAAAAATTAAGGAGGAGAGGTGCTGATGAACCAAGACCTGGTAAATGGTCTAGAACCATGGGAGGTGGGCCAACCAACAGATGCACAAATTGTAATGGGGAAGGACATAATGCAAATTCTTGCAAAAGTACCACACTTGATCCTGATGCAGTTAATAGGAAGGTATATTAACATTTTGTCATTTAAATTATCTTTATTTTTTAACCATTGTAATTGTGTTTAAAATTTGTTTTGTGTTTTCTGTTTGAATAGAGAAAACCTAAAATTTGTTTTGTGTTTTCTGTTTGAATAGAGAAAACCAGTTGAGGCACAACCAAATGTTCAAGCACAAGCAGTTGAAGCACTGCCAGTTGATGAAGCACAACCTGATGAGGCACAAGCAATTGTTGAATCAACAACCCAACCAAGTGAAGCAACAAGTCAAGCAACAAGCCAACCACAAGCACAATCATCATCAGTTGAAGTTGGGAGCAAGAAGAGGAGAGTGGATGGACAATTCAAAAAACCAGCACAAGGTAAACCTAAACCTACTATTCCTAAGCCTGCTATGCCTAAGCCAACTAATCCTGAGCCTGCTATGCCTAAGCCTGTTAAAACTAAACCTGTGAAGCCAACCCCTAAACCAGATGTCATTATCAAACCTGCTGCACATGTAAACACAACTGTCAACAATGTTTCTACCCTATCTCGTAACTTGACCATAACCCCAACTGCACATGTAAAGACAAATGTAAAACCAAAAGCATCTACAAGAACTTTTATAAAACCAGCAGCACATATAAACACCTTTTTCAACACATATGGACCTACTAATGTTGTTGTCAATCCATCTGCACATGTTGACACCATTGTTAAACCATCTGTCAACCTTAAAAGATCTGAACCTGTTAGACCTTTTCCCCTAAAAAAGCCTAAACTGGAGAATGACAACCCAAAGCTGGATTTGACCAAAGTTAGGAGAAGTGGCAGGATTATAATGAAGACAAACAAAGATGGTCCTGGGAAAGATAAAGAGTGTCCAATAGAGATTGTTGATGAAGATGATGAAGGTGATGGTGGTCTGACACAAGAACAAGTTGATGATGAGGATGTGCCTGCAAAAATTGGTCCTTGTTTGAACACACTTAGGGTATTGGAATCTGATGACCCAGTGAAGTTGAAGAAGTTGGTGGCTGAGATGTTGGAAGCTAAAAAGTAGTTGTATTCTAGATCTGTTTATCTTATAAAGACCTTGATTACAAGGCATTTTGTATTTGCCTAATTTTTGTGACAACTAAAAGTCCTTGATTACAAGGCATTTTGTTTTATGGATGTTGATGACAATTAAAAGTCCTTGATTACAAGGCATTTTGTGTTATGGATGTTTATGAATTTGGCCTGTTTTAGTTATGAATTTGCATTGTTTTTACCCTGTTTTAGTAATCAAGTTATGCATATGTTTGATAAGTAATCAATTTGGGCTGTTGTAGTAATGAATTTGCATTGTTTGGTAAGGCAAGGCAGAAAGTCAGGCCAATTTCAGGCCAAGTCAGGCAAAATTGAGGCCAAATTGCTGGCCAAAGTCAGGCCAACTTAAGGCCAAAGTCAGGCCAAGTCAGGCCAAATTGAGGCCAAATTGCTGGCCAAAGTCAGGCCAACTGCTTTGCATATTGAGGCCAACTTCGAGGCCAAAATCAGGCCAAGTTGCAGGCCAACTTCAAGCCAAATTCAGGCCAAAGTCACGCCATATTGAGGCCAAATTTCAGGCCAAAGTCAGGCCAACTTGCAGGCCAAAATCAGTTAGTATAATTGCAGGCCATATTCATGACAAAGTCAGGCCAAAATGAGGCCAAAGTCAGGCCAAATTCAGGCCAAAATGCAGGCCAAATTAGAGGCAAAATTTGTAAGCTTAAAGAAATGTAACATGTAAGGAACATAAATTCAATTCATTCATTAAATTAGAACAACATTACAAAGATTCCATTACACTACAACACAAACATTAACTTGCAACAACATTAAATTACATCATAAACCTAAATTACATTCAATCATTTTTTTGCATACAACACAAAAAACAACAACCAACTAATTAAAACCACTCCTTTTAGAATTGAAATTTTTTTCTTCTCATCACTCAATTTCTTCTTCCACTTTGCCTTCAATTTCTCATTTGCTTCAGCACAGTTGCACTTCATTATTGATTTAGACTCAGCTTCAAAATCAACTTCTTTGTCATTCACATTTGACATAGCACGACTAGAATCAACCATGGGTCTTGAACCTGGAATTAATTCATCATCCCAAACAAACAGATCACATGTTTGTTTTCTCTACAGCAAAAAAAAATTGTAACCAAATTAGGAATATACATCACCTAACCTGCAATAATCCCTAAAATTTAACCTGGAATTAGGAATTTCAAACCAATAAACCCTAACTAACAGACCTGCAATAAAATTAGGAAAAAATTTCAAACCTGCCAAATTGGACATCTCCAGAATCTCCTCCCATAGTGTTTTCGAGTTTTTGCAATATACATCACCATGGCCATAGGAAACTTGCAATCACATAAAGGAAGCATTTGATTGTGTGACAAAAACGAACCTTCTCCAACGGAATAACAAAAACGACTGGACGAATTGGTTGAGCTAGACATAGCTGTGTTTAAATGAAAATAACGAAGCAAACAGAGGAAGAAAAATGGAGAAGAAGAACTGAGCACAATGGGTCGGGTTTGGTGATGAAGGTTGGCTGATGAAGAAAAACGAAACAACATATAACAAGCCCTGGTTTTAAGAGAAGAAGAGCAAAGGGTATTTTGGTCCATTCAGGTTAAGAGAAGCTGAGTCAGCGTCCACTTGGCCAACTCGTCAGTGACATTTGACAGTTTTTGTGCCACGTCATAAAAAAAGTCAACAAAAGGACCTTTTGCTAGGTTGACCATAAGTGCAGTGGCAAAATGAAAGGATTTTGAAAAGCAGGGACTAAAAATGAAACGACCCCTAAGTGCAGGGACTATTTGCATATTTAAGCCTTCTTTTTACATCTTTCCATGAAACATACTTTAAGAAAAACATAAAAAAAAAAAATCATACTTTAAATTATTATATTTTACTTTTTTTAACAAGGATAAAATTTTTTGCTTTAATCTTTTGTTCCTAGGGGAATGGTGTCCTAATAGTCCAGAGTTCGACTGCGAGATAAGTAAAGTTTGACAAAAAAATTGGTCGACTGAGAAATCGAACCCAAATTCTTCCGAAATTCGTCCTTTGATAAATTTTATTAACCAGTTGAATTCAATAACTTTGATAATAAATGTGAAATTTGTTTGTTATAATATACACAAGAGCATGAAAGTATTTTTTTAATGACAATTGATAATCATTTTAAAATAAAGAACGTATATTTTTATAGTTTATAATTTGAACTTTGGAGAAGTCTATTTGAACATAGCTCGATTGATATTGATATAAGTAGAACTAGAGTTGAATAGTCTTACTTGTGAATCAAACTCGGATTTTTCCAAATAATATTATGAGCTCAATGTGTTGGTTAAGTTAATAACCAATTTGATTTAACTCGCCCTGCACTGTATATTTGTGATAGGGTTGAGTTAGGGTCTGCAGACACTGACAACGAGTTTCCTCCTTCGATAAGAATCTTCTTCTTCATCTCAAAATCAACGAGGTAACTCCTTTCAACTTCACAAATTAAGTACAATGTACTTCTTCAATTGCATATAACAATCCCCAATTTTCACTGCTTCCAAACATCAATTTCAATGGCAGAGGAAGATATAATAAGCACTTTACCAGACGCGATTCTCTGTCACATTCTCTCTTTTCTCCATACCAAACACGCCGTTGCCACAACCATTCTTTCTAAGAGATGGAAAAACCTCTTCCTCTCAGTTCCAGTTCTATACTTGAAGACTACGGTGACAGATCAAAACACTTATATTCGCTTTAGCGATTTCGTATACTCCGTTTTGCTCTCCCGAGATCCCGCACTTCCCATTAACACTTTCTTCCTTGAGTTTACTTACGATGATCATCAAATTCTCAGTCCTCACCGCCCCATGGACACTATCACCAAATGGGTCAAATTTGTTGCACAACGCGGTCTTCAGTGTCTCGATCTCTATGTGGCAACAGGGCATTTTCCCGAATTGCCCATCACTATTCTCAGCTGCACTAACCTTGTGGTTCTCAACCTTAGTTGTTTCAGTCTGGAAGAGGGTATCTCTCATGTGACTCTTCCATTTCTTAAAACTCTTCACTTGGAGAATATTTGGTTCCCTAAACTTCGATATTTAATGTTGTTCTTAAATGGATGTCCAATTCTTGAGGATTTATTTACATTTAATGTCTTGTTTGATTCTGAAGAATCTCTTACTTGTGACGAGTGGAAGAGCTTTTGCTTAACTAACTTGACCCGGGCTGATATTGATTGCTTTTCTAGTCATTTTCCGTTGAAAGCAGTTCACAATGTAGCTTCTCTGCGCTTACAAATTGACCGGGTTTGTTTATGATACCTACTTGTTTTTTTCTGTTCTTTTTTCTTGTTGACAATTTAAGCTGATTTATGACAATTTGTCTCTCTTCATATTCTAGGTGAATTGCCGTAATGATTTCATTTCTACTTTTCATAATTTGACCCAACTGGAGCTGATTTATCTCAATTATAGTTGGCATTTCTTACTACAAGTTCTTAAACTAAGCCCTAAGCTTCAAGAGCTTAAAATTGATCAGGTTTGTTAAAGATCATATCTGATTTATCTTTTCATAGAATTTGGGCTAGGTCTAACGACCTTACAAAATCGACTTGTGATGGGATACTTCCTTGTCTCAATTAGTGTGGGACTCTTAATACACTCTAATGTTTATTTGATTTTATGTGCATTATTAACAGGCCGGCTTAAACAAGGGATTTTGGACTAGAAAAGATGACAAAGAAAATTGGGTGGACCCAGATTCTGTTCCGCAATGCCTCTCATTACACCTTAGAACTTGCAATCTAGTCAACTTCTTAGGCCTACAAGGTGAACTTCAGCTAGCAATGTATATTTTGAAGAATGCAAAAGTTTTACAAAACATGAGAATCTCGTACTGGGGGAAATCCATATTTTATAGAATGTTTTCTTCTTCCCCAACGGCCTCTCCAACGTGTAAACTTACACTTTATCGTTATATACGTAAGTAGTAATTACTCTATGTTCCTATCATTTCATTAGCTTCTACCATGCAACTGCTAGATTTGATGGTTTGAATTTGAACTTTCATGGTCACGAACTTTGTCTCTGTGCACATTTGAGGAAGTGTTCCTTAAATGCTCTATTATTGACTTATTGTTTTGCATAGAAGCATGGACAAAGATTAAACAAAGTAGTTGTATTCTCAAAGGATTCCTTGTTTATCTGTCTTTGGATCTAAATGATCTTTTTGAAGACTTGGTTTATTTGACATAACATGAGTTTGATCCATGTAGTTGACCTTGGCTAATAGGATAAGGAAAGCTTTCACTATTAGTGTTATGTTATGATTACATGTATCAGTGTCTTAACTAAATTTGACCATAAATTAATATTTTTCTTATCATAAATTAATATCGTATATCAAATTATATTCTATTTACAATTAATAAAAAATTCATGTTAAAATCTAAAATAGTAACATTACATTTACAAAGCACGAGCTTCGGTGTAAGTCTGATTGCAGCAGTTTAACAGCACTGCAATTACTGTTATGGAATCATTTTCTAAGATCTTTGGAAAGAGTTGTGGTCATCAGTAATGTGCAATTATGCAGACAAAGGTAGCATAGTGCATGATTTAATAGGAAGACAAAGTATGGTGTTATTTGTGTGTGCTAGGTTTGGTAGTATAGTGCTGAATTTTGTCAGTGATCGGTGTAATTTTGGAGAAGATATAACATTCTTTCTCTTATTCATAAAATCTTAACAGTGGTAGAACATAATGCTCGAGTTAGGAGAAAACAGCCGTATATGCTATAAGCCTATAACCATGAACCTAATTCAAATTTGAGTCAGATAGTTTGGATCGATTTGGATTTTATCGTAATTCAATCAATTGGATAATTTGGATCTCATCCCTCAAGATGGTAAGTACTGGATAGGTCTGTATAGTCCTTTGATACTAGCTGCTGAGTGGTTGGATTAAACTTTGTATTATGATACTGATTTTGTTACAAATTTGGTTCTATTGTTTTATTTTCTCTCCCAATGAAAGTTGAAAACTCCTAAACACATTGTGATCAATGGTCTGTTCCTCATATTTTAGAATCCTTTGAAATAAAATTTTGTACTACTTTGATCGTGTTGCTAAAGGAATTTCATACTCAAGTAAAAGACAAAGCCATGTGCCATATGGCGCGAGACCTATTCAAGGGCATATAAAGAACTATGTTTTGAATTTATCTTTAGGCCACCAATGATTTTATTAGCCAGAGGTAAGGTAATGGTATTAGCATTATGTTTTCCCCAACTAAAATGGTTGAGCTAATATTGAAATCATTATGATTCTTTATTCAAAAAACATAAAATAAATCATTATGATTCTTGATATAAAAAAAAAGAACAACCATCGAAGAGAATTCTATCAGTGCTTTACTTCTCTTTTTTCTATTCATTTCAGAGACCACGGAGAAAAATGATGACGACAATGATGATGAAGATGATGATGACGAAGATGATGATGATGACGACGACGATGATGATGACAACATGCTGTAAATTTCAGTGACTGACAGTTGATTTCATCTAGTGTTTTGACTCGTGAAGGGTATGGTAGTTGGTTTCATCGTCGGTTCTTACGGTATTATGCAGCAGGAGTATGTAAGGAAAACCAATTGTTTTGACTCATGAAGTGATTTTTGACATGGTAGCATGCACTTGATGAAGATGTCTGGATAATCACTTGTAAGTTGTAAGTGTGTAGAACAAGGGTAGCTGTATGAGTTGTAAGCTGCTAATGGTTTTACTTGTATGACAAGCCAACTTGATCTTGTGATATGAAATTTGGATTTTTGTTACCAATGCATATTGAACGCACTAAAGCACAATTTGAGCTCACCACAAGAAATCAGAACTTTTCCTTAAATCGTGATTTCTCACATGGGTTGTTTTAAAACTTGAAAAACACAAAAATAATATAGACCCTAATATGTGGAATATTGCATGGTGAGTTTGTCAAATAGCTTAATATTGAGGTGATTATAAAACCTTAAAATAAGGTTGCGTACTAGAATAATTTAGGGAGTGTATATTACTTGGTGTGTGTGGCGTTATTTGTGAATCATAAATCATGTCCACTGAAAACTAATTTACATGAAAATTGCAATGTCTTTTGAAAAGATGATAACTACTCTAGAAGATTTTTAATCAAGCTATTCTGAACCTCAAGGCATTTGCAATTTTGTTTACGCAACATGATTGTCAAATCATTTACGCATTGTTAAGAAAAATGCTCATAATTTGTTTTTATCTTTATAAATGAACAACTTTTTCGTAAAAAGAAAATGATTAAACTTGAGACATAAGTTAACTAAAATTATTGAAAAAGCACATGAATCGGACATGACTCAAGGGATTAGGGATTAATGTAACAATTCTAAGGCATGAAATCCAAATTTATTTAAATTTTGTGTGCTGGTATGTTTTATTCTACATATAATATAGAATGTTAAAAATTGAGGTTACATGATCAAGGAGTTTCTCATCAGATTAGTTTGCCAAAACTATACCTATTTTATAAATATTTGTCATGGAATCAATGTTAAAATATATGCATACATAATCTGAGTTAAATACAACAAATTTCTGTTTTACTATATATCAAATTTTTGTCCATATGAAGCTCTTTATCATTAAACTTAATGTTTAGTGCATATGTCTATTGAAAAAGTCTGCACTCTGCACTGACTTTGATAAATATGCAATAGAAATAAATGAAATAGATACCTCAGTTGCAAAACTTTGATCTGCAATTAACACTGAAATGAGGAACTCTTCAATTCCAAATAAATCAACAATCACTAGGCTCTGGTGCGAAGTCTTTTGCAGCGGTTGGTGGTTATGGCGGCCATATATCGCGCTGCTGATATCCCATATGACGTCCGAACTGGCAGAGCAACATCAACGGCTGATGGATGTCTTCCCTCAAATGATGATGAAGTGGATTGGACTTCAAGATTCACCATTTTCCTATATACATAAAGTCTGTGAAACTGGACATCAGGATAGTTGTTTGGCAAGTCCAAAAACTCATTTATAACTTATACGTTAAACGATCTCTTTGGTAACAGTTTTTTCTTTCTATCACAAGCTTAGGTAAATTCTAATATGGACCACTTAATCAAGTGGTCCATGGTGGACTAATACTATAACGAATACGAATTTTACAAAATCCACTGTTGGATTGAAAGTTTATATCGTATAAATCATCCATAAAAAAATTAGAAAAATTAAAAATCGTTTGATATGTTATTGAAACTTCTTAAGATTTACGGTATTTAACAAATCGTTAATCTTTATGGGTCTCAATAACATATCCAATAATTTTTTATTTTTCTATTTTTTTTATGGATGATCTATATGATATGAATTTTCAATCCAACAGTGGATTTTATAAAATTCGCATCCGTTATAGTAGTATTCATCACTTGTCCACGATGAACCACTTGTGAGGGTGATCCACCGTAGCATTGACCCACAAGCTTATAATTTAGCTTACCTTCAGATATTAATTTATATAGCTTACCTTCAGATATTATTTTAAGTAGCTCGTGAGTTTATAGCTTATCATTTTTTCTTTCATTTTTACCCTTATTATTTTAATTAAAAATTATTAAGAAAATTCTTTAAGTTATTTTATACATTATTTATCAGCTACTTGAACCGTTAATTCTATCAAACACTTTAATTAATTTATCAACTATAAAAGTTAAACTATTAACCATCAACTATCTTATCTGTTATACGTTGTTTCTATCAAACAGAGTTTAAATATTATTTCTTCCCGTCTATTTTTATAAGAAATAATCTACCAGTAATTTTAGGTTGTTGAATAACTATATTTGGTCTATAATAAAAAACTATCATCTGTCCTATAAATCCTATCTCAACTGGCAAAATTTGCCGAAATTGCAAGGTATGGACGTCATGATCGGGGTTCGAACCCCGACTCTCTCACTTGTGTAAAAATTTCTTATATTTACTTTGTCAATTCTTCTATGTAAAAAAAAAAAAAAACTATCAATTAAATTTAGGCCATATCATTTTAAGAAAGTGGGACGACGTGGGCTGGTATGGCAGAAAACATAGTGGAAAATTATTTGACGAAATCATAACTTGCCCTATATTGGAAGGAGAATATTAACATTAGAATGAGGACCTTCTTCACAGCCAAATCAATCCAAAGAATCTTCTCCGTTTCAAATTCACCGTATAAGAGAATCTCATGTAAAACAATAACTTCGATTTACTTCAATTGCAGATAACAAACCCATTTTCACTGCTTCGTGGAAAAAATATCAACATCGATGGCGGAGCCGGAGGAAGATATAATAAGCACTTTACCAGACGCGATTCTCTGTCACATTCTCTCTTTTCTCCATACCAAACAATCCGTTACCACAACCATTCTTTCTAAGAGATGGAAAAACCTCTTCCTCTCAGTTCCAGTTCTGCACTTCGACACCACAGTCACAGATCAAAACACCTATCTTCGCTTTAACGATTTCGTATACTCCGTTTTACTTTCCCGAGATTCCGCACTTCCTATTAAAACTTTCTATCTTGATTTTACTTACTATGAACATGAAATTGTTTATCCTCACTCTCCCATGGACACTATCATCAAATGGATCAAATTTGTTGCACAACGTGGTGTTCAGTATCTTGATCTCTATGTGGATTTAGACACAGAGGGTTTTACCAATTTCCCATTCACTATTCTCAGTTGTAGTACCCTTGTGGTTCTCAACCTTCTTTCTTTCTTTCAGTATGGAAGAGACTACTTTTTCTTCTATTGCTCTTCCATCTCTTAAAACCCTTCACTTGGATAATATTTGGTTCCCTAAACTTCGAGATTTTATGTTGTTCTTAAATGGATGTCCTATTCTTGAAGATTTATTTACGCATAATGTGGTGTTTGATTCTGAGGAAACTCTTACTTGTGATGAGTTGAAAAGCTTTTGCTTAACTAACTTGACCCGAGCTGATATTGATTGCTTTCGCTGTCATTTTCCATTGAAAGCAGTTCACAATGCAGCTTCTCTGCGCTTACTAATTGACCAGGTTTGTTTATGATGAATTGATGATACCTTCTTATGGAATCAAATGTGATCATATTTGTATTTTGTTTTCCTTCTTTGTTGTTTAGAATTGAGAATTTTAGCTGATTTATGACAATTTGATCTCTTTGTATTCTAGGTGAATTATCGTAATGATTCCATTCCTACTTTTCATAATTTGACCCGATTGGAGTTTGTTTGTTCTTCTCTCCATTATAACTGGAAATTCTTAATAGAAGTTCTCAACCACTGTCCTAAGCTTCAAAAACTTGACCTTAAAGAGGTTTGTTAAGGATCATCATATCTGATTTATCTTTTCATACTATATACTCTTAGTATTTTAGTTGTGTCTAATGACCTAGTACAAAATAGTCATGCGAGGTGATAAATTTCCTTGTCTTGATTAGTGTGAAACTCTAAACACACAACTTACCTTATTTGATTTCATTTGCATTATTAACAGACTCACTTAGGCGAGGAAACATGGACTAGAAAAGATGACAAAGAAAATTGGGTGGACCCAGATTTTGTTCCGCAATGTCTTTCATTACACCTTACAACTTGCAATCTATTCAACTTCGTAGGCCTGCAAAGTAACCTTCTACTTGTAAGGTATATTTTGAAGAATGCGAGAGTTTTGCAAACCATGAAAATCAGGAAGGTTGGGAAGACCGATATAGAAAGACTATTATCCTCGTCCCCAAGGGCCTCTACAACATGTAAAGTTACAATTTATCAATGTTCCAAAGTAAGCAGTAGTTCCTCTGTTCTTCCTGCCATTTATTTAGCGTCTACTATGCAACTGCTAGATTTGGTAGTTTGAATTAAAACTTTGATGGTCATGAACTTTGTCTCGGTGCACAAGTTGAGGGAAATTTATCCGTAATTTATATATGTTGTACTTGCTTACATATTCTTAGTTATACTTGTTTATGACTTATGTTGGAAGTCAGTGTGTTTTTATTATTCCTTGACTTTACAACATCCTTGGCTATTTGTTAGTATTCCTAGTCATTACAACTTCCTAGACATTGAATGTAATTATTGCAGCTTCATTATAAATAGGTGTGTGATCTTCTTTTAGCCACATACTGTAGAATTTACATATTTCAATAACATCATATTCATATTCACATTGATCCATTTATAACTTCATATTCACATTGATTCACTTTGATTTGATGCATAACCATAAGGTAGGAGGGTGGCAATTGTAAATTATTTCCTCATGTTTGCCATGTACTTTTTTTAATTCTTTTACACAAGAAGCATGAACGGACAATTAACAAGTAGTTGTATTTTCAAAAGAATGCTTAGTTATCCATCTTTTTATAGTGTATTAATGTTTTCACTGTCACAGTAGAAAGACTTAGATCTTAATTTATTATATCTTTTCCTGTTTACATGTTAATATTTTATCAGTGATTGAACATAAATTTGGTGTTAGGAGAAATGTCAGAGAACATCCCATTAATATGCTATAACCATGGGAAGTACAAAGAAAAAAGATTCGGATGAAAACTGGAACCTAATTCTAATCAGTTAGATAGTTTCGATTAATATAAATTTTATCGTAATACAAACAATTGGATGATTTGGATGTTATCTTAATTTAAACTATTTTTCCAATTAACTTCACCAAAAACTTCAACATCCCTCAATTATGTACATTTGATAGTTTTTTCGTGAAAGGAGGGAATAGTCCTATATAGAAGGGGACACCCTTGGAAGAACAGAACCCCATGAGCGCCACTAACAAAATCTGAAATCCCCTTAATAAATGTAATATCTAACATAGAATATAAAAGTCATATTAAGTCTATTTAAATTAGTTTAGAGTCCTTAAATTATTGTAGGATAGCAAAATTAAGCATGGAAACCAATGCTTCAGGTTGGATAATATTGCATAAATGGTTGTACATCCGTGCCACTGCATGAAACAACTGGGAGGTTTGTGGAAGGTAAAAAGTTGAGACATAACATATAGATTGGCAGGATATGCCCTTGAGCTAAACGATAAATTTGTATCTGGACTTCACAGTTCACACATCACAAGTGAAAACGTATTTGACTTTTGCTTATATTTAAATCTGGAGGGAGCAAGTAATAAGTATCTGAAAGAAACTTTTCAAAGAGTAAAGGAAGCTTCTTCAACTCAGTCACAGGGACTTTGGTTGAGAGTCAACAGACTAAATGAAACAAGAATCATAAATTAATGCTACAACTTCCTTTGGTAGTAGAACTTATCTTAAATTTTACCTGTTAGAATCACAGTTTTTTATGGAGACATGTTACTAGGCAGTAAAGGGAATCCAAAAGTGTGGAGAGTTTATGAGGAAAAGCACTGCTGATGTGGCAGTTAGTTACACATAGGATGAGAGTAAATTGGGAGGAGGGGGATTGACACGATTAGTTTGATATTAGTGACTGAGGCGATATTTTCTGAGGATCTTTTAGCTGGGCTCCATCAGTTTTGCTAACTTCAAGAACAAAATATAAGCCACTGCCACCATTGGTTTGGTTCAGTTTTTAAACCATGCACACCCTTAGTCACCAGTGGTTGTATGCTAATAGTTACACCCAAAAGAAAAATAAAAAACAACACATTCAACCTTGAGAAGCAGGAGATACGCTTCGATAACAAAATAATCAAGTTCTATTTCTTTTGCGTTATCTTCCATTTGTTTTCTGTGTTCAGCATAAACTGTTGTATGATATTCTATATTCAACTTTTATCTTTGCAGCTTGATTAATTCTATGTGGTAAAAATTTTATTAGCCACAAAGATAAGCTATAGCATTAGTACTATTATTACCCTAACCAAGATGCTTGAGGACTGATTTATTGTTAACATGATATGGCTGTGTTGTGTGCATGGTAGATGCTGTCAAAATGGAAAATGATGTACTTTATTTTGGTTTGTAATAAAATGGTTTGATTCAGCAATGAACTAATCCTACAATAGTATTTTCGTAGTTTGGGCAAACAGCCAAGCTATATCAATAATGGCTTAATGTTTCTTAACCTCTTTTCTTGATAAACCAGAATATCTTGCATTTTTCCAAGAGTTCTATTCCATGACTAAAATCTTTAAGGATCTTGATATGAAGAACAATGATGGAGGAAATTTATATTCGGTTATTTTTTTCTTATTTTTTCTTTTTCTATTGATTTCAGAAAACAAGGAGAAAAATGATGATGACGTGCTGAAAATTTCATTATGGAAGTTGATTTCATCCAGTATTTTGACCCATAAGAAGGGTATGTTCCAATAGGGTTTGGTACCAGTTTTCATAGTATTGTTACTCAGTAGGAGTATGGAAGTAAACCATTTATTTGTAGGGAGAATGATTTTGGACATGGTAGATATATGCACCTGATGATGATGCTTTGATAATCACTTGCACCTGTGAGTTGTTTGTGAGCTACCAATGTTTTCAAAATATGCATGAAGATCATGTAGCTACCAATGTTTTCCCAAGCTACAAGTTGAAGGTGACCTTATTTCGAAGGATTGAAGTATCAATTTCCTAAAGAAAGGATAGAAAAATGTTTCTGCTTGGTATTTGGATGTTTAGTAGTACTATTTGGAGGCTTAGTAGAACCCATTGCTTTGAATGTGTATTTCAAATGTAAGTGTGTGTTGGATTTTGCAATGCTTAAACTTAATTCTGAATGAATTTTGATATTGTAAAGTTGGTTTTTATTAAAATAGGTTGAAAGTAAAGTAATTTATGTTTGGATTAGTTAATAGAGTAATAGTGATTTTGTGGAGACATTGTTTGGATAGGTTTGACTAAAATTGAATTTGCTGTAAAATTAAAAAATGGATTTGAATAATGCATAAGGAAATAAGGCTTCCATCATAACAGAAACTGGATATCAGAACAGAATGTTACAAAACATAAAAAAATTACGTAGAAATTAATTTTATATATTAGACAGAAAAATTATAACGACTTACACATCTTGTCGAGTGTTTCAATTTCAAAGTGAACGAGATCTTCCTCCAAATAAAATTAAATATTATACGTTAGATAGAAAAATTACATCAAATTTAAATAGAAGTCGGAAGATAAGGATAGGGCCGCATGGGGAAGAACTGACATTAATAATAAGGATCAGAATCATCTACCACTTAGCAATAATGACCAAAAAGATGAGGATGTTCCACCTGTATCATTTATTACCGAAAAGTTTCACAGGGTCGGCATATAACCACTTAGCTTGTCGAACCCTAAAAGTTTTGCAGTCTAGGACCGTCCCATTTGTGTTTGGGAAAGTTCCACTTGTGAACATGCTTTTTTATTAGTGCTACGGGCCTTGACTTCGGCTAAGTCATATTATATCCAATTTGGAAACAAAAATTTCTTATTCTTACAACGTTCGCCATTTAAGTTTAATCATCTTTAAAAAGTGACATGATTTTAAGATAGAAGTGTTAAATGAACTTGAGGGGTCAAAATCGAACGGTTATAAAATTTCAAGGTCAAAATTGAACAATTAAAACTTGACATCAAAATCAAGTAATTGTGAAATTTGGGACCATAACTTTATTTAATCCTTACTTTTCCTCACTCTTATTAACAAAAATTGATAGTGTGGTTAATGTATCCATCTTATGTGTTTTTTGAAAGTTAATATTTTTTTGCGGTGACTAAAAATTTCACCCGTGAATAAGGAGAATGTCAGAGTTTTAAGCCAATCAAAGATCAATATATGTGGCGCAAGACGTTACAAATCTCAACACTTGTTAAAATGTGATGTCTCTATCAACCATTTGAAAACGTATATAGATAACCTCGACTTTTCATAAATATTTTAAGGCACATAGTGATATTAATTACTCCCTCCAATTCTTTTTATATGACACAGTTCACCTTTATAAATTTATTGAATAAATAATATATTTGATCTATATTGTAAACCAAATATATGATTTAATCAATAAATTTTAAAGTGAAAAATGTCTTTTATAAAAATGAACAGAGAGTACAAATTTATTTGAAAAAAAAAATGTATTTAGTTAGTTGAAAATGAGGGTATATTTGGAAACAATTGTTTTAGATTTAAATATATAAAAAATGTTAATATATGTCATAATTACACATGTTAAGAATATAAATCTAGCATTATTATTTTATGTTATTATTAAATGCAAATTTCTAATTTTAGATAACTTAATATATCTCATAATATCACATTTTAACATAACCTTAAATATATAGGTAGTCTCTACAAATATATATGTAGTTCGTGCAAATATACTATTTGTTATTTTAGTCCTTGTATATAAATCCTTATTTTTTATTTATAGTCCTTGCAAACATACAATCTTTTTTTATTCCTATAATATTATTTTAATCTTTATTTTAAGAAATTAAAATCAAATATTCAACATATTACAAATATCAATTTTAATATAAAGCAATTTCACATTTTAAAAAAAAAAAAAAAAAACAATGACCTAATGCAAAAAATATATTTTCAAGAACTAAACTTAAAAGAAAAAAAATGTTAAATAGTGTGTCTGGCCTTGAGACACTAATTAACAAACTCAAATAAAATAAAAATATATTTAAACTTGTGTAGTCTACTTTTTAAAAATGTAAAAAATGCTTTTCTAATATGAAATTTTCCTTTTGTTTTCTTCTTTAATTAGAGCCCTCCATAAGGATATTGGTTAGCATGACCCAACTTAAAAATCTGTTCACATAAACTAAAACTAAACTCATAATATTTCAAATAATATATGAAAAAAAATATAATTATCTTTTAATTTATATTATTTACAGGTATATGACTCTTTTTTTATAAAACTATAAAAATAACAAACTTCTAAATCATATCATTTAGAAAAACAAACTAATTCTAAAAAAATTAAACAAATCTTAAATCATTATCTTATCTTATCTTATTTTAATTATAAATATAAAGCAGTACATCTCAATCTAAATTCTAATACTATTATCTTTTTCTAATATTATCTTCTCAATCGTAAATAAATGTTTATTATAAATTGAGAAAAAGAAACACTTTAACCCTACTAACAACCGGGAGATAGACAGAGGAAGAAGAAGAAGAAGAAGAGGCAACACTTTCAATCGAGGTCAGCATTCAGTAATTATTTAACCATCTTCGTCAAAATACATTAATTTCATAGCTGCTGTTTCTTCTCTAACAATAATTTGAAAATAAGTGCATTGGTTATTATATTAGTAAAGAAAAGAACAATATCTTATGCAGCTGTTTTGTAATGTCATTATGTGTAGTTTAATTCATCCAAACTCAACTAGATTAGTGTTTTATTACTTTTTTTTAATCCATGGATTCATTGTTTCAATCATACTTTTTGCTATACCGTTATGGCATCAGGATACTCTGCATGT
Organism: Trifolium fragiferum; assembly: GCA_954870985.1. Taxonomy (NCBI): domain Eukaryota; kingdom Viridiplantae; phylum Streptophyta; class Magnoliopsida; order Fabales; family Fabaceae; genus Trifolium; species Trifolium fragiferum. The sequence continues at coordinate 11,310,127 of OX940793.1, read as the reverse complement.
ACTTGGCTTGCAGGCAACTAGATTAATGTTTTGTAATTTGCCACGTTGTGAGTCGCGGTCTGCACACATTTTCTTAAAGATCTTATCAACAGTTCTTGTTATTTATGTTATATGTGAAACATCAATGGACTTTTAAAAAAAATATCTTTAGAGCACCAATTTTTGACCCGCTCCGACGCGGTAGGTGTTCTGTGAACAAATTGCAAGATGGTATGTGCACACGATGTTGAGCGCGATCCTAACAGCCATGGCTAGTATAACTCGGTGAAATTGATCATTCTGAAGCATGTAGTTTGTCTTCTAATTCTAACATCCAAGGAGTGAATGATGAGTTGTCATCATCTCATAACTTTGGTTCCACATCATGTCTTTCAGACTCCGAATGCAACTTTTCAATAAATTCTTCAAAACAGTAAAACTAGAGTAATTATATGCTTACTAAATCAAATTCACAATCTTCTGCCGTAGAGAAGCAACATGCACACGGTTTGATCCACATTTTTACTTCTAAAGAGAAAACTGGTTACTTGCACACATTTGTTACTTCTAAGTCTAAAGTATCAGAGGGACCTTCATAATGATGTTGTACATAGATCTTGTTTGTCTATGTGATTCTTCTGAGTATACTGAATTTATGATAGATCTTGTTTTTATTCTTAAGTAAAAATCTTATTTTATAAAGATGCATAACTTTTTGGTTAATCAGAGTGCACCTTATATATTCAATATCTATAGTATGAGTGTGGTAGTTAATATTGCTATACTTGTTTTAAACTGATACAAACACTATGTTGTTGCATTTTTTTTTAAATGATCCTTTGGGTTTTGTAATGCAGATGATTGTTGATCGGATTAGTGCGTTGCCAGATGAAATCATTTGTCACATTATCTCTTTTCTCCCAACCGAAGATGTTTTTACAACTACTGTTCTTTCAAAAAGGTGGAGACCTCTAGGGGGGCTTTTACTTCACAATCTCGACTTTGATGATCGTCGATGGAGCCGTGAACTTTATCCACGCTTTATAAATCTGGTATATCGAACCATTTATGCACGAAGTGTGGACAAACCTATCAAAAGGTTTCGCCTAAGATGCGATGGTAATTCTACCTACGAGCCACTAGAATCTAATGTTGTGACATGGTTAACTGCCGCTGCAGAACGTGGAATGGAACACCTCGATGTTCATATTTCTGATAGACATAATGTTAATTGTGTTTTTAGCTTCAGAAACCTCGTTGTTCTCAAGTTGAAAGCGATACACGTTACTGCTATGCCTATGTCATCTGTTGACCTTCCCTTGCTTAAAACTTTACATTTGAATGGAGTTTATTTTTCTCAACATTGGTTTCTAATGGAAATTCTTAATGGATGTCCAATTCTTGAGGATTTTGAAGCAAAACATATATTTGTCCGGCACTCGGAAAATGAGTATGATACAAAGTTTAAAAGGTTAACAAAGTTGGTCAGGGCAGACATTTCTAATTTGTCTGTTTTCAATGTTCCTTTGGAAGCCTTTTCTAATGTTGAGTTTCTTCGGTTAGAAGAGGTATGAATATATATATATATATATATTTATTCAATTTGTTATCTACTCCCTCCGTGACAATATATAAGCAAAATTCACTTTTCTAGGTTCATTGCATAATTAATGTATCTGGCCTATAGGCCAGATACATTAATTATGCAATGAACCTAGAAAGATAAATTATATATTGTCACGGAGGTAGTATTTCTTGTTCCAATTTCACTATTATGCCTAATTTGTTTCTATTTGTTACTTGTAGATCTATGGATGTGTTCCTGTATTTGCCAATTTGACTCATTTGGAGCTTATCTGTAGTAGAAATGTTAATTGGTGTTTGTTATATGATGTGTTGGAGAAATGTCCTAAACTTCAAAATCTTGTGTTTGATATGCCTCAACTTGTAACATCAGTTTCTTCTCTTTTCTGGTATCCAAATATATTTCCAAAATGCCTTTCTTCACAGTTCAAAGAGTGCACTATTACAAATTATAGAGGACAGCAACATGAGTTGCAATTTGTACAAGATCTTATGCTGAATTCAACATCTTTAAAGAGGATAACAATATGTAGTCCAACGTCCATGAATCTCCGGGAGATGCTTGAAATGCAAACAAAATTATCGTTCTTTCCAATGAGCTCTGCAACATGCGAACTTAGGTTAAAATTTGTTTGAGTAGCTGAACATTGTTTCTAGATGATTGCATTTGTAATTTGCAGATTACTGAAAATGATGTTCGCCAGTAGTATTATACTAGTACTATATTTTTAGAATTATTTAATTTGGGTTGGTGTAATTGAATGATTCTATGATTGCATTTTTTGCTTTGGAAACCTTGTTTCTCAAGTTGAAATATCTATGATTGTATATATTTTTTCATTCATTGACTTTCCCTCGTTTAGAACTTTACATTTGAACGAAGTTTATTTTCTAGAGCAAAGGTTTCGTTTAGGAATTTTTAATGGTTATCCAATTCTTGAGGATTTGGAAGGGAAAATCATATTTATTGCATTCTACTTAGACAAGTCTGATCAAGAGGATAGGAGCTCAACTAATTTGTCAGCCAGACTTAAATCATAACAGTAGCCAATTTTAAGAAAAAAATGCAAGTTATTGATGGATCTTGTGCAGCCATTTGAGGTTGGCTGTCTTCACTGCCTCTGGTTGCAGCAGCAGCTGCTGCGGCGCTCCATCTTGCCTGGTCTGAATTTTTCGGGAGTTGGTTACAGTTTGCTATGGTCTTTTTCTCCTTTGTAACAAGGAGTCCTGATAATATAAATTATGTGATTTTTTTTTGCGCTCTTCCCTGCATTTCTATTTTTACCCCTCCTGCTACTTAAGTTGAGTTTTGGATGAGATTGCATGATGAGGATGAGGTGACGGAGGAGGATGTGTGTAGTGTGGAAAATCATATTGGAGTTATTCTTGATGGGGAGAAAAATATTTTGTTTGAATCTATTAGCAAGGTGGAGAGGAGGAAGGGGGAGGGGGTGGTGGGTGTTAGGTGTCCCGAGTAGGGAGTGTTTTTTTTAATAGGCTAAATTTTATTAAAAAAAATAGAGAATCAGCATAGGGAATGCCAAGACTCTACAAATTACAAGAAAACAAAACACAGGAAAGAAAAGCCTAACCAAATGGGACAAAATGAGTAAAAAGCACTGAAGGGCGAAGACTAGCAAAACAACACAACACCCAGCCCTATAGATAAGAACACAGACAGCAGAACACGCAAGGACAAAAACGAAAGACAGCAGAACACGCAAGGACAAAAACGAAAAACAATCACAGCATCCGTGCACAAAAACCGCAGACAGCAACCATCCGTCCTTCACTTGGTTTAACCACTATCTCCAAGTCAATACTTTGACCTCATCTATCACCTTCTCTGAATCTCGTCTTCCATTATCGAACATGACAGAGTTGCAATGTCGCCAAAGAGACCAGACCATCGCTTTCCAAATCATGCACATTCCTTTTTGTAAAACCTTACCCCCTAATTGAATAAGCTGTTAGATTGAGAAAATATTATGTGGAAATGCCAAAGGTAGATCAAGCCAGTCAAACACACCCTTCCAGACCTTAAATGCAACATCACAATAAGGGAGCAAGTGTAAAGCTGTTTCTGAAAATGCACCACAGAGAACACAGGATCTGTCCCCAGCCACATCAATAACTTGCCGGTGATGTAAGTTTTGCTGAGTAGGGAGTGTTTTAAGGTATTGTATTGTTTCAATGAAGATTCTTTGTTATAATATTAGAGGGTTAGGGGGCATTGAGAAAATGAAGGAGATTTAATATTTGATCAAAGACAAAAAAACATGTAATAGTGTGCATTCAAGAATCCAAAATGGAGGTGGTGGATCCATTTTTGGTAGCTTCTTTGCGGGACTCGAAAGAGGTGAATTTTTCTATTAGATCCTCAGTTGGGGCTTCTGGTGGGATCATTACTCCGTGGGATCTGATGGTGGTGGAGGTTGAGTTTTATGTCAGTTTTGATCATGTTTTAATGGTGGGAGGGAGGCTGAAACAGGAAGATATAGTGTTTGAGATGGCTAATGTGTATGCACCTTGTGATAGCTCGAGCAAACAAGCTTTCTGGGTTCACTTTGGTGATTTTCTTCGGTGTCATAGTATATCTGCGTGGTGTGTTTATGGGGGACTTTAATCCACTATTTAAGCAGAAAAACCTATTCGCAAGTTAACACGCAGACAAGAATAAATTGGCAACTTTACAGAACACATCAAATTCTCATAAATTCAGTAAGAAAATATCAATTCATTCTTCAATGTCAAATTTCAATGAACAAAAACTACAACCCATTCACCATCAAATAAAAAGGCACCTCTTTTCAACTCCAGTGAAACTACATGACCAGAAGCTGAAATCACAGTTGTTATAGTCACTTAATCTGAAATTACAACTCCATCATTCACCAATTTCATGAAACATACAACCATTATAACATAAATATAATTCAAAACTTTATAGGTAGAATATCAAATGCGATAACACAACTCAAAATTCAATATAGTCTAAAGATAAGTCTTATATCAAAGGAACATAAAAACTAAAAAACATCAATCATCGCTGCCATCCAATGATCCTTCTCTTGCTTCCAAAGACGAATACGAATCAGTCTCACTTGCATCACCAACTGAATGAATCAACAAAAGTAAAACACTTAGTTAAAATACTCAATTATAATTAATATTTTTAATAAGCCAAACTTTTATTAAAATAAAAAAGTAGTAACTATAACACAAGATGTGTCAAGCTAAGACCAAACAACATTCAAAAGGAAAGCCCCTGACAAAGTTGGGAAAGAAAACAAATACACATAAAGAAAGACATCAAAACACAAGTATAATCTGCAACCCAAATGCTATTATTCCCAAGTTCGAACAAATGAACTTATCTAGACAGCAAAATGGTAAAACCAACATCTATATAATTCGTGCAACATAAGGCACAACATGGAAAAATAACCTCCAATACTGCTAAATTAAGATTGCCTCATAATCAATCTGGCAAAAGAAAGAACTACAAAGCATAGATAATACACACCGAGGGAATCACATTGGTAGTAACAACTCAGAATCAGAAAGGATGATTGATTTGAAAACTGGTCAACTCCTCTAATTTAAGTACTACGGTCCTTGCATTTAATGTTGCAGGAATACAAAGAAATTAGCCAATCATAGTTCTTCACTTTGACAATTGGGATACCAAAATGTACAGAATTAATTTTCCTAATCTGATTATCCCGAACAATCCATCCCTTCTACCTAATCTATACCTCTAGAGTCCTGAATTACATCAGAAACCAGGCTGAGTGACTGAAGAGAAGCAGGTATCCCTTTTTATTGGCACAAAGCCTTGATGTATACAAACTAGAAAGATGCACAAACAAACCAAAGAGGCTCATGAACAGTGGAAAATGCAGAAACAACCCAAGAACACGAATAACATCGAGCAAAACACCAAAACACATAGATATAGGGTAGTAGAAAATTAAGATCCAAAAGAAACACCACCAAAATAAAAAAAGGGGAATGGCTGGAGAGAGCAACAGTGATCAACGGCAGCCTATATGGTGGTTATGCCTCAAATCAAAATTTAGCATACAACTAAATACTCATAAAATGGACCAACATAGATATACAATAAAATAGATTAACATGTACTGGATCGTCTAAGGATGACTCTTCATCAAGTTGTGCATTGAGACAGTTCATGATCATCAAATTTATAGTTCAAACCACCAAAACTAACAGTTGCATGGTAGAAGCTAGCAAAATGATAGGAAAGACAGAGTAACTACTACTTACATGGATAGTTATAAACGGTAAGTTTACATGTTGATGAAGCCCTTGGATATGAGTATAGTACTCCTTCTATTTCAGGTTCTCCAATGTTCCAAATTTCCATGGTTTGTAAAACCTTTGCATTCTTCAAAATATACATTGCTAGCAAAAGCTCACCTTGTAGGCCTAAGAAGCTCACAAGATGGCAATTTTTGAGGTTTGATGAAAGGCATTGCGGAACAGAATCTGGGTCCATCCAATTTTCTTTGTCATCTTTTCTAGTCCATGTTTCCTCGGTTGCATACGCCCCAGCCTGTTAATAATGGACATAAAATAAAACAATCTATAAGGGTGTGTTAGGAAAAGATAAATAACTAATCAGTTATCATTCTTAACAAACCTCATCAATGTCGAGCTCTTGAAGATTAGGGCAGTGTTTGAGAACTTCTACTAAAAAATGCCACCGATAATTGAGAAAGCTAAGGTGCAGGTATGCCAAATTATGAAAGGTCGGAATGAAATCATTAAAGCTATGCATCTGGAATATGTAGAAAACAAATCATCATAAACCATGTTAAAAATCCCAAAAGCAACAACAACAAAAAAATCCATCACATTTTTCTTAAAGTCAAACCTTAGCCATTGAAATCTCAAGAGATTGTACATTGTGAAGTGTTTTCATTGGAAAATGAAAATAAGAGGAATCAACATTTGCATTGATCAGGTTACTTAAGCTAAAGTTTTTCCATTTGTTACAACTTAGAGAGTCATCAGAATGGAACCACTGCAGATCATAAATCGATAAATTTTCAAGAACTGGACAAGCAGCTAAAAGCAACATAAAATCTAGATCTTTTGGGATAATTATGAAATCGAAATCAAGGGTTTTGAGCGAGGGAAGTTGAGAGGAAGAAAAACTATGGTCTAGACGGAAAAAAGTAAGATAGAGAGAAACTAGGGTTTTGCAGGTGAAAATGGTATTAGGCAATTTAGGTATACTCGGCAAATCCAGAAAGAGATCCAAATGCTGAACACCGCGTTGTACCACAAAGTTGACCCATTTGGTAAGACCGAGAGCGGGAAGGAAATCTTCTTCACAATCATAGTGAACGGAGAGTTTGAACGCCTTAATAAAAGTTGCAGGACTTCGTGAGAGCAAAACGGAGTAGACGAAGTCATTAAAGTGAAAATTGACATCTGCATCTGTGATTTGAGCATAGAATTCGAGAACAGGAACATAGAGCCAGAGATTGCTCCACCTCTTGGAAAGAATGGTTGTGGCAACAACATCTTTGGCTTCGAGAAAGGAGAGAATGTGACACAAAAGAGAGTCCGGTAAAGTGCTTATTATATCCTCTGCCATTGAAACTTAGAGGAAGACGAACTCAAAATTATAAGCACAGCGGTATAATTGGCTGTCACTTTTAAAAGGATGGGCATATCAGAAATTGCATTGGTGTGTGTGTGTGTGTATGGTTTTCATGCACCGGCCTTGTAAAACTATTTTACACGTGTGGCCAATCAAATTGCACCAAGTAGATATTATTAGAGATATTTAAGGAATTAACCTAAAATCTGACATTATGGTATAGTTTGACTAGATGTACATGTTTACAAATTTACTCCGTACATTGTATCTGTATATAATTTTTTTTTTGACGAAATAAATTAAATTATATAAATATATATATTTATTGTTTTGAGGTAAAATATATTTTAGATCAACGCTCCTATGTTTTTTTTGTTACAATGAGGGCCTAAGCCTGAGGAAAAAGAAAAATTACACCAAAATCAAGCTGGGGGTAGTAAACCTTAAAACATCATCAAAAAGCAAATTTTTAACCAGACTCGGACAAGTCTAAAAAAAACATTACAATCCAAACCACATCCCATATTTGCTAGATCATCCACGCACCAATTTGCCTCTCTATACGAATGAGAGAAATGCTTCTTTTGATTGATAAAGAAATGCTTCTTTTGATTGATAAATCATCATCCCTCTTAGTTACTTGTTACTTGAGAAAATAAATTATTTGAATGAGCACTCCATCTATGAAGAGTCTTAGTAGACAAGTTCTATAAGTACTCCAACTAATTAGATGACGGTTGAAATCTTTACCTTCTTACATTCATAATCAGTTAGTTATAATAGCATTGTTTTATATTTTAAATTTTCCTTTGAATCTTGGAATGCAGATCGCAGAGATGGATGACCGGATCAGCAGTTGCCAGACGAAACTCTCGGTCACGTTATCTCATTTCTCCTATCTGAAGATGCTTTTGCCACTTGTGAAATTTCTAAGAGGTGGAGGCCACTTTGGCTTTTATATATCCTAGTCCCAATCCTGGTTTTGATGATCAAAGGTTTTCAAAAAGGAGGATCATATTCTAGTTTTAAGGATATGGTAAATGTAACCCTTTATGCACGAAGAGTGCAAAACCAACGCATCAAAAGCTTCCACCTCAGATGTCACAATAACACAATAACTGCATTCGATGTTGTGATGTGGTTAATCAATGCAGCTGAAGACGGAATTGAGTACCTTGACGTTCATTTGCCTGATACACGTTATTTCCATTGTTGTGTTTTTTACCTTAAGAAACCTTGTTGTCCTCAAGTTGAAAGGGATAACTTCAGTATTTTTGTATCCGCTCATCTTCCTTTGTTTTAGAACATTACATTTGAACCAAGTGTATTTTTTCAAGCATGAGTGAATTGTAGAAATTCTTAATGCTTGTCCAATTCTTGAAGATTTGGCAGCAAAAATTATATCTATTCGATATTGGTCAGATGAGTATGATGAAGAGTGTAAAAGCTTACCTAATTTGGTCAAAGCAGATATTTGTAACTTGTCTGCTTATGATGTTCATTTGGAAGCCTTTTATAATGTGAAATTTTGGCAGTTGGAAAAGGTTTGTATTTATATTTAATTTTTAAAATTATTTCCTATTTTATTATTAGTTTCATCTTTATTCTTATATATCCTTTATTTTGTAATTGTTATAGAAGTTTGATTGTGTTCCTCTTTTTTCCAATTTAACACATTTAAAGATTGTCTACGGAAGAAGTATTAACTGGAATTTCATATTTCAAGTCTTGAAGAATTGCCCTATACTTCAAAGTTTTCTCCTTGATATGCCTTCAAGTAAACTTTGTTAGGGATGCAGCCAGTATTGCATCATAGTAGTAGCAAAATTTTATATAAGTTATCAATAGACGTTGAGTTCAAACTCTCTTAACCAGGTGAAGAGAATCAAGTTTAGAATGAATTAACATTTACAAGTTAGTTTCACGGCTGATAGTGATTACAGTAGGTGTTTGTTAGGATTTGGTTACAGTTTATTATGGCCTTTGCTTGCGATTGTATGCACATTCTCAATAAAAGAGGGATTTTGTCTGTAATAACCCATTTTTGACCCCCAATAAGTCTCTAATACTACAAGACACAAATCACAGACAAAAAGTGTTTTCTACAACACATAAAGACCCTGACTACAAAACGAACAAAAAAGCACCGGAACAGGATCGAAGCTCGTTTGGCCTACATGAACACGTAAGATCTTAAGATCGTAAGATCTTACGCTCCGGTGCGAGACCCTGACTACACTGGTTTTCTCCCTCTTGTAGCCTCAAATATCTAAAATCCTCTGAACAAACAATTATAATTAGCCTTTTTGTGACCGAGTTATGATGACGAGTTTCAGTCTTTCAGATGATATCCTATAATGCATCTTCAAATGAAGTATTCTAATTGCAAATAAATAAATAAATTAAAGGGTAGAAAATAGTTTAAGAAATCTTGAGTCATACCTTGCAATAATTTATCAAGGTTTGTCTTCAACCGTTTAGATATGTACAGCTCAAATTACATCATAGTTTCAACCCTTCTTTAATAAACACAATCCTCCTTCTAAGGATCCTTCTACTTGAAGAGCCAAAGTCAGTAAAGAATAGACCCCAGCTCATGGACATTTGCAGCTAGCCTCAGCTGCTCATCCAGTTCAACTAGCAACAAGTGAACCTGACCATAAGACGGGTGATATTTATCAGAAGCAGCAAAAACATGAATTTCCTTGTTGATTTCAATCCAGCTAGACCCTGGACATTTCTTCTCCACACCCAAATCCTTCATCTCAGTCCGGATCTTTGCCACGTCACTCCATCGATTCACTTCAGCATACATATTTACAAGGAGACTATAATGCCCACTGTTACTTGGTTCCAAAACCATAAGATTCCGAACCGCAATACGGGCAATTTCCAAGTTTTTGTGAACCTTACACCCATTCAACAATGCTCCCCAAATGAAACCATTTGGTTCAAACTCCATTCCTCTAATCATCTCTAAAGCATCCTCCAGAAAACCACCTTTGCTCAATAAATCAACCATGCATCCGTAATGTTCAACTTGAGGACTAATACTATAATCCTCAATCATACTGACAAACAAACGACGACCCTCTTGTATAAGCCCTGCATGAGTACAAGCAGTTAAAACACTAACAAATGTAACCCCATTTGGCCTTATTCCTTCCCTCTCCATTTCCTCAAACATTCTTAATGCCTCTTTTGCATAGCCATGTGTAGCAAGTCCGTCAATCATGGAATTCCAACAAAACAAATTCTTCTCTTTCAGTTTATAAAACACCAAAAGCGACCTTTCTACACTTCCACACTTCGCATACATGTCAATCAACGTTGATCCAATATAAACATCAATACCAAATCCATTCATCATCAAATAAAAATGAACCTCTTTTCCTAACCCAAGTGCACCTAAATGGGCACAAGCCGAAATCACAGTTGTTATAGTAACTTCATCAGGAACTACCATTCCCTCATTCACCATTTCATCAAAAAGCTTAACCACTTCATCATATCTCTTGTTCTTCGAATAACAACTCATCAAAGTTGTCCACGAAATTATATCCTTTGAAGGAATTTGCTTAAACAAATACTCAACACGTTCAATATTCCCCAATTTAGCATACCCATCAATCACCGCATTCCACGTGACAGTATTTTTCCTCTCAGGCATTTCACCAAACAGTTTCGCTGCAGATTCCACATCATTATTCCTCACATGAGCAGAAATCATCGTCGTCCAAGCATAAACGTCTCTCTCAGACATTTCATCGAACACCTTTCTCGCGTGACACAAGTGACCTAAACTCGAATAGAATTCAACCAAAGTGGTTTGAACAAACACATGTGAATCAAAACCGTTCTTCCACACATGTCCATGAATCGTTTTACCGGCAACATAATCTGTTAACAACGTGCAGGCTTTAATTAACGACGAGAATGAATAGCTTGATGGCACGACGCCATTTTGGAGCATATGAATGTAATGTAATAATGCTTGGTGTGATGAATGGCAATGAACGCATGCTTTGATGAGTGCATTGTAAACTAAAGTGTTTGGTTTTATGATTTGTGTGAAAGTGGAAGTTGCGAAGTTTAAGTTCGAAGAAGAGAATGAAGATGATGATGCGGTTATGAATTGGTTCATAAGGAAACAATCTTGGTTGAAGTTTGTTTTGATCATTGATGCGTAAATTGATTCTAGTGATTTTAGATTCGAACATTGTTTAATGTGGCTAAGGATTGTGTCTTTGCTATAGTGTTGGAGTAATGTGTGTTTTGGAATTGAAAAGTGTTTGGGTACAAGCATTGCTTCAGCAGAGCAATTGCATCAAGAAATGAAGTTGAGGATTGACTTGTAACTTGTAAGAAGTAGTAATACATGTTTATCGGAGATGTATATTTAGTAGTAGGGAAATGCTGAATCCGCATATTTTGGTGGTTTGGATTTGATTCAATTTTATAGTATGTTTCAAAAGGAATTAAAAAGCTAGCCAACCTTGAATCGGTCCAAGTGATAGGAGATTTAGGAGTTCAAGTCCCCTTAAATATGTGATTAGGGTTCGATTCTTTGTTCATGGAACTTATTTTGTGTGCTTCATAGGTTATCAACCAAAATTAGTAATTGCTAAAAATTAAAATATCAGTTTTAAACAAAAATTCCAATTTTAAGAAAAAAAAATAAAATCAATTTTTAGATATATTGAATGATCAATGTATTTAGACCATTTTATTGACTAAATACAGCAATTTTCTAATGTATCTAAAAAGTAAATTTTTTTCTTATATTAAGAACTAGAGAGAGTATATCAATGTTGCTCTTAATAAATCTTTAAAACTTTTAGTTTTGCACTAAACTAACTTATAAAATACAAAAAAAATTGGGTCGAGCCCGTGCAAGTGCTTAGGCTGCCCGGGCCTTGTCTCCGCCCCTACTACCATATATATATATATATATATATATATATATATATATATATATATATATAGAGGAGGGATCCGTTGACTGCAGAAGTAAGTCTTCATTGACTTACTCCGCTTAATAATTCGATATCGACATTATATTTTCACAATCCAACCGTTGAATTCAAAGATCTCATTAAGTAGATCAATTCCACAAATTTTTATAAAAATTTAAAATTGTTTGATACTTTTTCTGATAACGTCAATTGAACGTACAACAAACTTTAAAAAAAAATCGTTGAATTTCAATAGTCTAAATATATAATTACATTTTTTAAATTATGGTTGTTATGGATTTTTATTATATGATATTGATGTTTTGATTCAGGGTGAAATAAAAATGCTCACATTATCTTTTGTAGATAATTAATCTATAATGATAACCATTCATCTTGATGTAAATAACAAATGACAAATTAGGCCATGGATAAATATTATTTAGGCAATGTCAAAACAATACCAATTGATCATTAAAATACAAATTAAGATCTAAGTATCTAGCATTATCCTACAAAACTCTTGCAATTGATCTTGAGGTAAACTCAAACATATATTAATACCCCCTTCATCTTTTGTTCCTGGCAACAACATAACCAAACCAGGCTTAACTATAAGTGGAGTAGCACATTTCAATCTACCCCAAGCAAATATTTCACTCTCTAATCCCAATCTCCACCATGCAACCAAAGAGAAACTATCTTCCCTACAAGGCACACCTCTATTCAATTCTAACCAATCTATACCTGATTTAATATACTCATCATTCAATCTTTCAATCCCTTCTTGCACTTTCCTTATAACAAAATCATCTTCTAGTTCCGTAAGTTCCTTAACGGTTGCTCTTGCAAATCCAGGAACTAATGCATTTCCTGCAAACCCGTTTGGAAGTTCGGGAACAACCTTTTTTCTAACATCAACCGGAAACAACATTGTTGATACTTTTTCCTCGGCCATCTTTGTTGCTACGCTTCTCGCTTTCCATATTTTTGCAGCAACTACTTGAAATGTTGTGATGTTTTTTAATGCTATGTTCTCTAAAGCTTTCTTTTTTAAGCTTGCAATTTTTTGTGGTGATAAATGAAGTACATGAATTTGATTCTCTACAAAGGTTTTTTTAACATTGGTGCTAGTTGTTCCGCGTATCGTGAACAAGTTTTCGGTGTTTGTAGATTTTGAGTATTCAAAATGTGGATGACTTATCTTTGGTGGGTTTCTAGCTTTGAGTAGTGTTCTATCTGCATTAGGTACTATGATGAAGTCGTCACCGCGTGTTAGAGATGCCAAATTCGCCTCGAATTCTCTTACTGCTATACCATCGAGTATGCAATGGTTGTAATGAGAAGCTAGTGCTAAACTTCCACATCCAAATTGTGTAAGCTGTCATAAAACAACAAATTATGTATAACACTGAAGTATTAAGAAAAGAGATATCTAAATTTTTATACTTTTTTTGTGACATGCTGCAAAGTGCAATCTTGGAAGCAATAGAATCCCACAAAAATGAAACTTAATTACAATTTTAATCCCCTTATTTTGCCGTGCTTACGAAATTGGTCGCCCTATTTAATTTTATTTTAAACCAGTTTTAGTCCATATGAAACAATTCTAGTCTCGTCGCGTGTCACATTTCAAAAATAGGGGGGACCATTTTCTTGAGCAAAGCAAAATAAAAGGACCAAAACTGTAATTAAGCAAAAATAAAATAAAATAGAAAATAACCTGCAAGGAAGCAAGTGGAATTTCTTTAAGGTCAGTGTGCTCATCACCCTCTTCAAGCAAGAAAACAACCAATTCCTTCAACTCAGGATTAGGTGCTGAAATAACACCAAATTCACACAACTTTCTATCGGTTTTCGCAGCAGCAACAACAATACCGGCATCATTACAATCAATTTCAAATCGATTTTTCTCTCCCAGACTCGGCACAAGCCGGCCAGCCATAAAACCATAATGCACAAGCATTTTAGCAAGTGCATTGTAGAATTTGCTACAAATCTCAGAGAAGGACATTTGGTTGGTTGGAGGATCAAAGAAAGAGGCAGAATCTTGGTAAACAACAAGGGACAAATCAATATTTGACAAAAACATTCTCTTAGAAGGTGTTGGTTGATTAGGAGCTATCACTAGTTTTTCAACTAGTTCAATTCTTCCCATTTTGGATACAATTTTTTTCTATTGAACTTGTTCTAATACAAAACAAATTAAGATTTGATTTGTTCACCTCTCAATATATATAATAAAAAAATTTAAAAGAAGTTAGCAGAATTTAATATGTAAATTTATGACTAGGCCAGTTTTTTTATCTTAATTAACATTTACTCTGAAGTTACATATACAGTTTGTCATATGAAAAAAAAATGTTACTTCCTAGAGTAATTGATGTGTGAATGTAACTACAACTATATTTTGTAACAAGCTTTTATGATCCGTATTCAATTACGTGCAGTAACTTCTTTAAATGATATAAAAAAAAAAATCTAAAAAGAAGAAATATTTGGAGTAGTTTTTTTTTAATATTTTAATTCATATACATTGTTGGTGTAAGTATTTATACTCCAAGCAATCATAATTGTATAATAAAATCAGCAGAAACATTTGAGTTTTACTATAATCACTTTTTTTTTCACCTCGGTTTAATCTGGTTCGAGAGTCAATTCTGACATCAAGTGGTTTCAGTCCCCTTCCGATCACACTATAATCACTTCTAAATCATGCATATGATTGATTGTCCGTACCGAAAGTTTAAAACCTTTTGCATTGACATAGCATGAAAATTAAATTAAACATTTTTTTCTTCAAATTATGTTTCCTATATTTGGTCCTCACTTGTTCCATGTTTTAAGAATTGTTAAAAAAAAAATTCTAATTTACCCTTTCATAATTTGAGGACATTTATCCTTCAATCAATGAGAACAAGTCATTTGTATGTGGTTCCCATAAGTTTGTTATAATTAGTTGTGGGAACCACATACAAATCTACTTATGAGCTTGTTCTCATTGAATGAAAGATAAATACTCTCAAATTATGAAAGGATAGAGAAGTAGTCACCCAAAAATAATGTATGTTATTAGTTGTCACTTTGACTTTTAATTACCCAATTTTTGTAATTACCCAATTTTTGTTTTTGACAAATTACCCAAAATGTTTTAAAATATATTAAAAAATATATGAAATTCTCAATTTGCAACATTTGTTATTATCACAGAATAACATCACATTATTTACATCGTAACTAACATGGAGATAAATATTTAAATTTTTATTTTCTACGTTGTGTTAGTACGTATATAACTTTAAAGCTTACAAACGATAAATAGTTAACCGCTGAAAGGATACTTTTGTGGCAGCTGCTCAAACCGCCGCCACTATCCTGCAAAGTGCTAAAATTCAAATTTATGAAATTATGATAAATTTCTCCTATTAATTATTTCGTAGAAATATTTTTCAAAGCTCCAACAATAGACTAGTAACAAAAAATTTGTATGTACATACTATTACTTGAATTTTATAAAGCCCTACAAGTTACATCATCTTCCTTCTTTCTTCTCTTGCATCAACAGTTTAAACAAGACTTTAATTACCGTGCATTCACCGTTATGCTCTTTTTATTTTTTTCATACTAACCAGTCTTTACAAGTCTCTCTAAAGTCTAAACAATGGTACTGCTAGTATTTCTTCCGCTGCATCATGGGAGAATAAATTTATAATTTTATGGGAGTCCCATTACTTCACCCCTTTAATCACTTTGTCTCTCGTTGTATGTTTCAATAATTCCTTATACTTCTTGTTTAGAAATTGTTCATTAATAAAATTTAGCCGATTCAAAAAAAATAAAATCATACACACTTGGGGGTTATGGTGCACTCACCCATCCACGTCCCGGATCCCTCAGCCATGGGTCCTACATTATCTTAATTTTATTTTCATCCTCCACTTACAACCAATTTTGAGAACATTACAAGCTTTCGATAAACTTCTCCACACATAGCTAGGATTAAACCCAAGATTTGCATGTAAACATGCATGTGGGAACTACCCTGCTTTGAAAATCTTTGCAATCAATGTCTACCGATTCGTCATAATTTTTCAACCTTGTTTTGCCACCATAACCATGTTGAAAGCTTTAAAATCCTAGAAACCTAAGCCTCCTTCACTTTTAACACA
This sequence comes from Trifolium fragiferum, assembly GCA_954870985.1. Taxonomy (NCBI): domain Eukaryota; kingdom Viridiplantae; phylum Streptophyta; class Magnoliopsida; order Fabales; family Fabaceae; genus Trifolium; species Trifolium fragiferum. The sequence continues at coordinate 11,293,805 of OX940793.1, read as the reverse complement.
TGCTAGCTTCTCCCAAGATAACCAACGGATACCCTTGTTAGTACCTATACTCCACCAAAAGGAATTGTTTAGGGTCATGTAAATATTTAGAAATTGGTGCTCTGTAGTGAGCTGCATTTCACTTATGTTCCAATAAGAAATTGAACTCGTAATGTATGTTCACATGATATTTGAGTTATCGTCATTGTTTTTTATAACTCAAAATTATTAAGCTACTGCCTGTTTCTCAAAAAAGAAATAATACAAGGTATTTTCTTTGTTTGACAAGATATGTTTGCCACAAGGATATTTCTTGAAGTGCAAAACTAGCAATCTTGGTTGGCAAGATATATGGGCCTAAGGATATTTCTTGATGCGCAAGGATCTCCTCATTGTTGTTTATAACTCAAAATTATTAAGCTACTGCTTGTTTCTCACAAAATAAATAATACAAGGTATTTTCTTTGTTTGTCAAGATATGTGTGCCACAAGAATATTTCTTGAAGTGAAAAGCTAGCAATTTGGTTGGTAATATATATTCAATATATGAACCTAAAAACTTAGTTGTCTTTTATAAAAAGAACGGATGTAATAATATTTACACTAGTCCCAATTTATAATACGACATTAAGAAATTATTTAATGTATATCATAATTTTATAAAATTATTACTTTCATCTATTTACAATATATTAAAAGAAACTACTACTAAAAACCTTTTTTGTCCTTAGCATGTTTAACAATATTTCACCGTTTATGCCCTTAAATATAATTTTAACTCAAAACTAAAAAAAATACAAAACAAAAATAACAAAAAAAATTGAAGATAAGCATATAAAACAAATCTACTCATGAAAAAAGATACAAAAAAATAACAAAAAAAAAGGATAAGCATAAAACAAATCTACTCATAAAAAAAGATACAAAAAATAAATAAAATAGATTTTAAAAAAAGAGAATATATAAAACAAATTTATACATAAAAATAGCAAAGAAACTACTTCTATAGATAAACATAAAAATCAACTAATAGTTTTTTTAAACAAGACAATTAGTTCTTATCGATAAATATAAAAAATTATGGACAAATATTTTTCACTCATGTATGAAATATTTGGATAAATATTTATCGCCGATAATTATCATTTATTATTATTAAAATATACACGGGACAATAACTTTAATTAAACAAATTATAAAAATTAACTAATAGTTTTTTTAAACAAGACAATTAGTTCTTATCGATAAATATAAAAAATCATGGACAAATATTTTTCACTCATGTATAAAAAATTTGGATAAATATTTATCGCCGATAATTATAATTTATTATTAAAATATACACGGGACAATAACTTTAATTAAACAAATTTAGTCATTTAATAAGTTTATATAAACTGCGCAATTTATATTTTAAAATTATTTTATCACATATTTATAAATATTTTATTCTCAATAAATTTTATACTTTAGTATAATATCAATCTTAAATGTCAAGAAAAAAAATCAATGGACATGAACGTTTCGCAAATAGTTTTTTTTTTTTTAAAACAACAGAAGACTCGACGATAATAAATTTTTAAAAAAACACATGACAAAATATTTATCACCACACACGGCAAAATAATTATCACTGATACATACAATGAATTGAATAAATTTTGTTATTATTAATTATAATTTATTACAAAAATCACACACGGGACTGTTGCTTTAATAATAATTTTTCTTCAATTTAATAAGTTTTACAAAAAAAAATAAATTATTCACTTATATTTTTTTTAAAAATTTATAAAAAATTTTAAATATTATATTATAAATAAATTTTATACCTGAATATAACGAAAAACAAAAATATTGAAAAAAGTCAATGAACCCGTATTGGTAGGATAATAGATTATATATGCAGGGGGTCGGTGTTTGAACCCCGGGCATCCCACTTATCCACGCATGCAATTTCTAGCCACTAGGCTATTTGACAAAAAAAAAACAATATACACGGGACAACAACTTTAATAAAATAAATTTAGTCTTTTTATAAATTTTACATGAAACTACACGGGACAATAACTTTAATAAAATAATTTATTTCTTCTAAATAAATATTCCACTTTAGTATATAATATCAAACTTAAAAATCAAGAAAAAATCAATGAGCATGTGCATTTACAAATAATTTTATAAGCAACAAAGTAATTAGTTCTCATTGATAATTAGAATTTATTACAAAAAATCATACATGGGACATATGTTTATCATAAATCAATAAGATAAAATTTGAAGTTTTTTAACAACTTCTAAATAAAAATTCAAATAATTAGAACATATTAATTATAATTTATTTAAAAACTACCATGGAACAATAGTTTTAACTAAGCAAATTTATACGGTAAAAAACATATTTAGTAATTTAATAAGTTTTACAAGAAATAACACAATAATTTAACTTATACGTATTTTAACAACATTTCTATGACAAATTCTTAAATATTTTATTTTAAACAAATTATTAAAATAATATAATAACAAACTTAAATATCGAATGAAAATAATAGATCCGTGCGAATGCACGGGTTTCAAAACTAGTATACCTTAAAAAATAAAACATTTATATATTCAATAATTCATTTATTGTTTTTCTTTTTTGATAATTTTTTTTTTTGCATATTTTGTATGGGGGTAAAATAAAAAAATCAATTTTTTTTTTTACAGGGGGTAAAACAAAATTTTTTTTTACAGGAAATAAAACAAATCTCGCCTACTTTGCAGGAGGTAAAAATCTATTTACCCTTTATTTTTTTACCTTGTCAAGAAATATATTCTTTTACTATTTTGTTGACTAAATTTATTCTTTTGCTTAAACATATATTATGAAAATTATTTGAATATGTACTGTAAAATTGTAAGATTCATGTATCAAAAAAATAATTAATTAATACATTGAATAATTCATTTATTGTTTTACTTTTTTTGATAAAATTTATTCCTTTACCTTTTTTTTGGTCAAGAAATTTATTCTTTTCTTTTAATTTATTTATTTTTGACTAAATTTATTCTTTTGACTAAATTTTTTGACTAAATGTTTTGACTAAGTTTGCATATATTTGACTCACGATAATTTCTATAAATGGAGGGTGATTTTGTCTTTCTAAATGCAACACCAAAAACGCAAAATAAAAGGTCACAATTCAATTTCTCTAATTCACTTCTCCAGAACCCTAATTTCCTCCTCCCTCAAAAATCAAACAAGTTCTCACTCTAAATCATGAACCCTAATTTACTTCACAGTTCACTCGTTCTCAAGTATCTTCGTCCAACAAAGTAAATAAGATACACAATTTGGTTCTTCTTAGGCCATTGCTAATAGAAACGACCACATCTTCTTGTTGAGCATCTCTGCAACTCTTCAAAAAATGAAGATGAGGTAAATTATTTTGCACAATGTAATATGTCAATTATATTTAGAGTTCTTTAATAATTGTGCGTGACTAGATCTTAAGCTATAACAAAATTATTTATTATGTTGGCATGATCATAATACAACTCTATAGGGGTGTTCAAATTCAAATTGATTCAAATTAAAATAGTGAAAAGATCTAAAAAAAATTGAAAATCGCACAAATTTTTTGTATAAGGTATGAATAATTTTTTTTTTCTGGTACAAGGTATGAATCAATTTACAAGCACTAATAACAATAAAATACTTTTGTAAAAATCAAAATAAAAAAACTCTTTATTGCTATATCAAAATCTTTCACACAAAACAGATGTAAGAGAATGACTAATAAAGATCAAGCATTTTTTTGCAAAACAAAACATATACTATGATAAACATGGTGTTGCATCGATATGTAGTAATTCTCATGAAGAGTTTAAAGAGAATAGACAAGTTAATGTGACTTTGCTCATGGTGAAGAATAAATTATATGCTAAATCTAAATGCAAATGTTATATAATTACATTTAGATTTTATATATTTGTTACTATAAGTGATTTGAATAATTATTTTTCCACCAATTTTTTAACTTTTTTATTATTTATTAGAACTATTATTTGACTATTAAATATATTAGAATGATATTTAAGGAACATAATTTAACTGAGGAGGTGTTGAGTATTGTTCAAAGCTGTGTAATGAACACATCCTTGAACAATACTCAACACCTCCGCAGTTAAATTCTGTTCCTTAAATGTCATCCTAGTATATTCGATAGTCAAATAGTTGTTCCAATTAATAAGAATGTTAAAAGTGTAGTGGAAAAATAATTATTCATATAACTTATAGTAACAAATAAATATAACTTCTAAATGTAACTATATAACATCTCCATTTTGATTTACCATATAATTTGGTCTTCACCGTGAGAAAAGACACATTTATCTTCTTTATTCTCTTTGACCTCTTCAGCAAAATCACTACATATCAATGCTTCACCATGTTTTTTTTTTTTTTGAACTGCAAAATTTATTAAGGGCACTATTTAGTACAAGAAGTACCACATAGGCCAAGTATCAAAGTACAACAAAGAGGTCCAATATTACAGACACACCAAAATAAAAAGCTAGGAAAAAAAGCACTACCAAAACTAAGGCCTAAGACACGCTCGCTATACTGAAGGAAAACAAGCAGCAGCAGCAATGGCAAATTACACAACAAGGCAACAGCAGCCCCATCAAACATATAGGCCGAACCAGCAGAAAAACAGACCAAAAATAACTCGCCAAAACCGAAAATGCAGCAGCAGAAACAACAATTGAAAACAGAAAAAAGGACCGCAAAAACCAAGGGACTAGCATCTCAACATACTATCACCCGGATTCCAAATCCACTCGTATAATAAACACGGCCCTTTTGCGGTATTGTTCATGAACCAAAGCCAAGATAATCTTTGGATGTGATCCACCAAAGCTAACACGTCTAAAGCAATATTATTGAAAATGCGATCATTCCTAGCCTTCCACACCACCCAAATATACGCAAGCCACACAATAGATATACCTTTCCTCCGCTTTCTATTCAACCCGCATCCTACTAACAAGGCATAGGAGATATTTATTGTAGGAGGAATCACCACCACCAAATCAAGCCAACGCATCATAGCATACCAAACACTAGATGTAACTCTACAATGTAGAAAAATATGACAAACCGATTCAACCATTTCATCACAAAAGGGGCACCGAGACTCCTCCACCCGGATTATACCTCTTCTCCGGAGATTGTCTCTAGTTGGAATACGGTCCAAGCATACTTGCCAAGCCAACGCACTAACTTTAGACGGGACTCCACTCTTCCAAATGAATTTAAACACAAATGAATCTAATGAGGACAAGAATGGCCGAGGGTTCAAAATTTGGTCAAGGAACACATAGCACGTTTTTACCGAAAAAACCCCCTCACTCCCCGGGTTCCAAACCCATCTATCATCCATATTTGACAACCGAATCGGATCCAACACTTCCAACAAACGATGTAGAATTTCTTCCTCCCAAACAAAAAAGCTCCGCCGCCACACCAAAACCCACTCCCACACCCACACCCCGTTCTCCCATCTACCCATATCAATCACTAGGTAGTCTTTTTGCAATGACATTGCATAAAGCCGAGGGAATCTAGTAGCTAGAGCTTGTTCCCCTATCCACACGTCCTCCCAAAATTTAGTAATATTACCATTCCCTACTCTCTTGCTAATTGCTTGCTTGCACCATCCAATTTCCATATCCAACCAACAAACATCTCTCCACCACACCGAAGTTCCCACCCCCAAGTCCTCCTCTTCCAATCTCGGGTTACCCACAACATTACCACCATACTTGGCCGAAATAACACTTTTCCACACCTCCTCTCCCTCCACAAGAAGCTTCCATCTCCATTTTGTTAGTAAACTAATATTCATCAACCGGATGTCTTTTATACCAAGCCCACCCTCTTTCTTTGTTTTGCAAATATCGGACCATTTTACCCAACAAATTCTGTTTCTATTAGAAACACCTCCCCACAAGAACTTCCGTTGGATTTTCACAACTTCTTTCCACACTTTAACCAGCATCTTTAGGAGTGATAAAAAGAAAATAGGTAGAGCATTTAGCACGGCATTAATGAGGACAATGCGCCCACCAAGGCTCACATGCCTATTGCCCCACGATCCGAGTCTACGCTTTAAAGAGTCCAACATAGGTGACCAAGTAGAACAACGCCTCGGGTTTGCCCCCACCGGAAGGCCTAGATATTTAAAAGGTAAGGAACCGATCCTACAATTCAAAAAATCGGATGCCATTTCCATAAACTCGGTTGAGACATTAACTCCCACTAAACAACTCTTCCAAAAATTCACTTTCAAACCGGAGGCTAATTCGAAACCTCTAAGTACCGCCTTGAGAGCCCAAAGGTTATCCACTGAGGCCTCCCCAACACACAAGGTATCATCCGCGTATTGGAGGATAGACACCGGAAAAGCACTCCTACCAACCTTAAAGGGTGTGAACCAGCCTTTAGCCACCGCCGATCTCATAAGAGCCCCTAAACCCTCGGCAACAATAAGGAAGAGGAAAGGGGCAAGTGGATCCCCTTGTTTTAAACCCCTTTTAATGCAAATTTCCTCCGTGGGACTACCATTTACAAGGACCGACATACTACCCGAACAAATGCAAGCCTTCATCCATTCACACCACTTGTCACCAAAACCAAATCTTCTTAACATATAGTCAAGAAATCCCCAATCCACCGAATCATACGCCTTTTCAAAATCGACCTTAAAAATCAAACACTCCTTCCCCTTTTTTTTGCATAATCAATCGCTTCACTAACCACCACCACCCCATCCACAAGTTGCCTACCTTTAATGAAAGCCGATTGGGTATTGGGCAGTGGCGGAGCCAGGATTGAAAACTCGGGTGGGCCGCTAAAATAAACTAAAATATATATATATATATATATATATATATATATATATATATATATATATATATATATATATATATATATATATATATATATATTAAATATGAATATTATATTGCTTACAAAAAGTTGATCATACGAAAATTAAACTACATACCTTAAAATGATAATCTACGTGTACCAAGGTCCTTGAAATCATCAATTATAAGATCTGAACTAATACTTGAAGCAATTTCCCTTTCAATGTAAACAGTCATGCTATCGGCCAGAAACCGACCTTCCATCTTGTTTCGCAACCTAGTCTTAATAATTTTCATTGCTGAAAAAGATCTCTCAGTTGTGGCTGTAGAAACTGGAAGAGTCATGATAAGACGGAGTAATCTCACAACCTTTCCTCTTAAAAAAATGATTAATTTTTGTATTCTTCATCTTTATTTTTCTGTTTTACAAGAAATCAACAACAAATCAATCAAAAAATTCCATATTTAGCAACAAACAAGTTCAATCACAAATTCACAATCAACAAAAAATCACAACAACATAAACTTCTCTTGGTGATCAATTTCTCTAAATTTGTAATCAACACACACATTTGTAATAAAAAAATATTATCTTTGCTTAAGTGCCTGCATAAGTTGCAAGTTAATTAGTGGATGAGGTTATATTGTCTTTGCTCAATTGCCTGCATAAGTAGCAGCTTCGTGTAGCTTTGTAATACACACACCACACAAACAACACAGTAACAAACTAACTAACATGGCTAAAATAAGATTGATTCACAAATCAACAAAATCATTCATTCATTCATTCAACATTGATTCACAACAACACAGTAAGCAACTTCAAGTCAAATCATTAGTTCAAAATCAACAAAATTGATTCACAAAATGTCCAAGAACAATATCAACATAATTCAAAACAATATTCAACAACAAACAAATGAACAATGTGCTAAAAGGAGATTGAGAAAGCTTACACTACCTTTCCAAAAACAGAGCAACGCGTCACGAAGGAGAGGAAGAATCGAAGAAGTAGCTGACGACGAGTCGCCGTCGCCGGTGGCCGTTTCAATCTCAGAGGGAAAGGATTAAGAACTCGCGTTAGAGAATCAAAGGAAAAGCATAGATTAGAGACGGCGAGAGCGATGAAGATGATGAAAAGGGTTTGGTTGTTTCTTCTCCTGTGTTGGTACGGAAGCGGCAAGAAAGCCAACACCAACACGCAACAAAAATAACTGAGGGAAAGTAAGAGTTTTTTTTTTAACATACTTGTAATTTTTCAATCAACAGAGGGGTATAATAGTAATTTCCCATGTAAAATTTTTTTTTTTTTTTTTTTGGGGTGGGCCGTGGCCCAGCCAGGCCACCCCTGTCTCCGCCACTGGTATTGGGAATTAGCTCCCCAATTACCTTTGCTAACCGGGCTACCAACACCTTTGCTACTAGTTTGTAAATACATCCAATAAGGGAAATAGGTCGAAAATCCCCAAGAGATTGAGGGGATGGAATCTTAGGAATAAGAGCAAGAAAATAAGAGCAAATATTTCTAGGGAGACAAGAGTTACCATGAAATTGATCGAACAAGATTCTCACATCACCCTTTAATAAGTCCCAAAATTCCTTGATAAAAGCGAAATTAAAACCATCCGACCCCGGACTCTTCGAACTATCACTACTTCTAACCGCCTCCGAAATTTCCTCCAAATTGAAAATCGCCGTTAGCTCCTCAACTTTTCTTTCCGATAAGAGTGGGAAGTCAATCCCGTCAAGCGTAGGACGATTCCAACACATGTCATTGAAGTGATCTTTGAAATAGGACACCACCTCTTCTCTAACAAAGGACGGCCCTTCCACCCACCCCCTTGGGGTTCACAACACTTTCAACATGTTTCTTCTTTTCCGAGCTTTTATGCAATTGTGGAAAAAGCGCAAGTTTGAATCACCCTCCTTTAGCCACTTTGATCGTGACCTTTGGAAAGTTAGTGCATCTATCCTCTTTAACAACACCCATAGCTCCTCAAACAACTTCTTTCTCTCCGCCACCTCTACATCTTCCAACCCGTTTGTTTCACTTTTAATGTCCAAAGTGAGAATCCCCTTTATTAAGCGCTTCTTGTTATTCTACACATCCCCAAAAGTTAAAGCATTCCACTCCTTAATAACTCCCTTTAAATGTTTGAGTCGTTCTTTCAAAATAAAGCTCATCCAACCATCTACCTCACAAGAGTTCCATGCGTTAATAACAATGTCTTTAAAGTCTTTATGTTGGAGCCAAAAATTATTGAAGCGAAACGGTTTCGGGCCCCAATCTTCATCACTATAACGAAGGGTGAGCGGACAATGGTCCGAAACATCCCTCTCCAACACCCTAACCGTGGGGTCACCCCAAAGATCACACCAAGAAGAAGATACAAGAACTCTATCCAAGCGACTCATCGAAATACCATTAGGATGAAACCAAGTGAAGGTTTTACCTATCAACGGTAAATCTATCAACTCCAAATCGTCAATAAAACCACCAAATTCCATCATCTCCATAGTTGTTGACATGAGAGACAACCCTTTTCTTTCCAAGCTATCTTTAACGGAATTAAAATCCCCCACAACACACCATAAATCATCGCCAAAACCCCTTTTAGACATAAGAATATCGGCCCAAAGTTTTCTCTTATCGCGAAGATGACATTTTGCATAGACATTAACAATAAAACATCTCCTATGCTTCTCCAATAAGTCTAGACACACACCAACAAAGCCATCTCCAATGAAAGTGAAAATTAAAGATGCTTTTACCTTATTCCAAATCGAAAGAATTCCACCGCTATTGCCCACCGCCGGGAGATAACTCCATTGACAATCATTGTTTCCCCAAAGTCCTACAACAAAAGCCTCCGGTATTGATTCCATCTTTGTTTCTTGAATTGCCAAAAAATCAAGCTTCTCGTTAGAAATCAATTCGCGAATTTTCCGACTCTTCACCCTACTTCCTAATCCTCTTATGTTGAAGGACCCAATAATCATTAATAACCATATCCTAGCACCAAATCGATCTTTTTCTGTCGGTCTCTTTCTTCACACTTCAAATCTGTCATCACATCTTCCTCTCCCTGCCCTTTGAATTTCATACCCAATTCCTCTTGAATATCTATAATGTGTTGTGCATCTCCTCTAGCTTTGTCAACCATAACACTACTAATTTGCAACGCAGGATTGGAGGCTAAAGGAGCGCCCATCAGCTCCCCCAATCTCGACCCGCCTCCGCCTTCTCTGCCACGAAGAGAACACAGCACAACAGATAGAGAAGACTCGTTGTCGTCGCCGCATAAAGGAGGCAAAACCACCTCCAATCCTATACCTTCTTCGTCACAAACGTAGTTGCTTTGCACCTGAACCGAGCTCAACACGATGGAATCAATGGGATCAGATTCAAAAGACTCGTTGTGTTGTATGCTCCCTGCGCCTTTCTGCCCATTCTTCTTCTTAGTCTTGACTCCTCCTTTCAATGCTTCATGGAATTTGTGAAATTTCGTCCCTAAGGGATAAAGGTTTGGTTTTCTCACAGTTGTTATTTTTCTACCTCTGATACATCTGTCTGTGCTCACCAGAGGAACAGGAACACAATTTGAAGTTGGAGGAAGACTTCCTTCAGTCTGAATGCAAGGGAATTGGCCCAACACCAACGGTCCAGAATCCTTATGACAAATAACTGGAACCTTGCTAACCCCCCCCCCCCCCCCCCCCGTTACTTCCAGTGCAATATCACCCTTTTTAGTTCTGAGGGCTTTGGGTTGAAAAAAGCTAGGCCCAACAATATTTTTAACAACCAAACCCGTTTCCTTCTCTCCACTTCCAGCTGCAGCACGTGGGTTAGACTCCACCTCAACCAAGGAGACGTGGTCCCCTTCCAAAAAACCATCATTACACTTTTCTGTTGACTTACTAGGAATGACCACTAGTGCCCTATCACAAGGTGACACCTCAAGGTCAGCAGGTGCCTTTTGAGCACTCCTCGTTAAACCCAACACAGATTTTCCCAAAATAATGGGAGCCTCCTCTGACACTTCTTTCTCCAGATTTTCCTCTAAACTCAAAGTGTTGACAACTCCTTTTCCACCATGCTGCACCTCTACTGCTAGTTGCCCTTCCCTATCTTCTGACCAGTCGCTTTCACACTCCTCTTCTGACTCCCCACGCACCACCGCCGCCATAGACCCGTCATCACCGGTACCGGTACAAGGGTCGTCCGTCGCCTTAGAACAATTACACCCACACATCCCCACTTTCTCCACAATTCCGCCTGCATCTTCAATAACACGAATGACAAACTTCTTCCCTAGCACCATGACAGAAATTGCAGAATCAATAAGCTGTAACGCATCAGTAGAAATCTTGATTCTTGCGATGTCACCCCTCTGCATCTTCTTCGTGACCGAGTCTGTTTCAATGAATCTCCCAAATTTGAAACCTATTGATCGGAAAATTGCCTCTCCCCAAGTGTGTAATGGAACGCCAAAGCAACTCAACCAAGTAACTCGCTGGTTTGTAACCCAGCAAGGTGACCAAGCTTCAAACTTCTCAAAACAAGTGCACCACCATCCGACCGATTCAACAATCTCCTTTACCTCCTCTTCTAAGGGGCTTGATATCAGAACTTTGAGAAAGCCAAGAGGAATGACCTTCAAATTATGGTATCCATCCATTATAAAATTCCTCTGTATTGTCAAGTGGTCTTGGTTCTCAGCTAGAAATCCCACGTAAGATCCTTTAAGGTTGGCCAAGGCTTCAGGATCGGTTTCGACTTCCCACACTATTTCACTACTGCCGCCTTCATCATCTGCTACCATCTCCAGCACATCCCTTTTTTTTGTCAACGCCTCTTTAAAGGACTTCCCAGTCTCCCTAACCGCCTCCCCTCCTTTCATTGTCACCACCGTACCCTTACCCTTCCCCTCAACAATTGTATCTCCCTTCTCCATCTTCATCGGAGCCCCTTTCGCGAACCTTGATAAGTTAACCCTCAACTTGAACGAGCCAAACCAAATGTTAGAAATAAGGTCTAGTTGTTCACGTGGATTAGTGATATCTCGGTATTTTACGAAACTGAATCTCCTCCCTTGACGATCAAGTTTATCCGGGATATACACTTCCCCCACCCGACCAAAGCGAGCAAACTTAGGCCATAACTCCGCCGCAGTAACTTCTTCCGGGAAATTAGTGATGAAGAAGGATGTAGCCTCTTTGTCCAACCTGTGAACATAGCCGCTAAGTTTGCCATCACCTTTTCTCCCTCCTTTCTCCACCCACTCTCTCTCTACTTTCTCTCTCATCACATTTGGTTTTTTTGCTAACAAAGATGAAAAATCAATGCTTCACCATGTTGATCATAATATATGTTTCTTCTTGCAGAAAATGCTTGATCTTTGGTCATTCTCTTATTTCTGCTTTGTGTGAAAGATATTAATAAAGTAATAAAGAGTTTTGGTTTTTATTTTTGTATAAGTATCCTTGAAACTTCCTTTTAATTAGGTCAATCACTCTACTATACAGTGTCATTGACAACTTCGGAACTCGACGAAGGGCGAAATTTGCACATACAACACATCAAACCCTAGCCAGTTTTCTGCACAATTTCAGCATCAGTACCTTAACTTCAAACTTGACTAAATACTTTAATACTATTCCAAATTCTATGAAATTGGTACTCAAATGAAGGGAATTGAGTCTAGATTTCATAAATTCAACAGCTGATCAAAACTAAGTTATATGGTGAGAGTTATGACTCAAACATTGATCGATGACAGGTCCAGGACAGCCATTTTTCCATCAACTTAATGGCATTTCAAGATTCCAGTATCCAGTTCGTGTCAATTTTTGTCTTATTTATAATGTTTTTAGTGGTACTTGGCAAAGTCCCACTTGATCTTTGAACTAATTAAGGGCAGTTGCAATTTGTCCAATCTAGTTCTACAAATTCTAAATACTAAATACCTGCGCTAGAATTTGATTATTTGTTTCAACCTCCAATTGGTTAGAATTTTGAGCAGAGAAACTAGGAGGTACAATTGGTGTTGAGGTTTTTGCTGATTTTGATTATTTCACTAAGAAAAAATTGGATGATTCTTTCAACCATTATCATATGTGTGTGTGTTACTATATGGGTTGTTCTTGTTGAATTTCCCCACATATATTCATAGAAACAAGGTTTACTGAACTATCTAAAAATAGGTGAGCACCACCACAATAAACACATGTCTTTTTAGTTGCATCAGTTACAATTTTGACTGACTCAACAGATGGTAGGGGTGTAATTGGTCCAGTTTGGATCGATTCTTGGTGAATCCAATATTCAAACTAATGAACTCTCAACTAGTTCGGTTTGGTTCGAGTTTTGATGTTTTTAAAAAATGACACCAACTTGAGCAACAAGGGCAATTGTTTCACTTACTTCATGCATACCAGCTGGCTTCTTCGCAGTTCTAGGAGAAGATGTTGCACTTACGGTAGATCACTGATATGTGTTTGGTGTAATACTCTTAAGGAGGTCATGTATATAACTTGGAAAATAAGACTCCTCCATACTATGCATCCAATGCTCAAGTCCACTAACAAGAAACTTCCAAGTCTCAAGCACACAAGCAACCAAATTTGATAAGAAATTCTAAGTGTAAATTGGAGTTTTGATTTTAACAAAATATTTATTCTTTCAAAATAAGCGCAGAGTGTTTTGTTTCTTTAGTTCTTCATCTTCTTATATAGAAAAGGATAAAAGATATGTTGAAGAGACTTGAGCTCAAATTAGAGTCGTTGATAAACTTATAGATGTTGAATGTTTCTTCATATGGTTAATGTCATTGATAAGACATTTGAATTCCATTTACTATAAAAGGAATTTATCGTTTCAAACCAGTTGAAATCTCTCTGTTTGTGAAGTTTTGTTTGTTTCTGCACGTGATCAAAAGAAAGAAAAGTTGACTCTGAGTTTGATAGTGACCCATCAGAGTCTTCAGATGTTGACATGTCCTTAAAAGTCTAAGACCCTTGGAAGCTTCACTTCAGATTCCAACTCTTCAGAATCTAGCTAGCCTTCTAGCTTCTGACTATATATTTTCAGATTCTAGTATCCACACCAGAATATGACCTCTATCTTCCGACCAAAACATCAACTTCTCTTCATAATATCATGTGCTCTTGTGTATGTTCATGCAAATTTTAGCATAACTCATTTGTTCTTTTATCACTTGTTATCATACAAACTCTAGAGGCATTGAAGATATCCTTTTTGTTCCAACAAATGATGGAATCTCATTTCTCATCCTGGTATTCCTAATATAGGAGGGAAACACATAGCCTAAAATTTCTCAACGAAGACATTCCATGTAGCAATTGAATAAGGCTCCAATGAGTTGAGTCAGCTTTTAGCTTTGTCCTTAAGAGGATATGGAACAATCAGAGTCTAAAAGCATCATATGTAATCCCAGGAATCTTGAAATTACTTGCAAGTGTGGATCATCAGTAGCAACTTCAGGAAATTTACCAACAGTTCGAAGCATTTGAAACATGATTTGTTTGAATTCAAATGATGCAGCCGTAATCTTTGATTTGACAATACCAGTGTTGATAGCATTGAGGTCAACCACAACATAGTCTCTGATATTATGTGCCCATGTCATTGGCAATGTCAGTTATGTCTTGCTTTGCCATGTCATCTGGATTACCCTCTTGGGCCATATCCTCTTCTTCAAAAGATTTCCTCTTTGATTCCTACTTAATTAGAATTCCGAATGTTCTTTTAATCTCAGGATCGGCTCTGTATTGAGGAGTGAGCAATTTATGCATGCAGAGTTCTGCTACAACCTGTCACATCAAGGATTGTTTGAGGAAACTTCGCTCCATTTAGCATACAAAATAATTAATTCTTAGCTTGTGAGCAAAAAGGTAACCAAATAACATTTAGGGTTTCAAAAGTAAAATAAAAATTGTAAAGGTAGTGGTGACATGACATTTGTGAGCAAAGTTAAACCTTGTAGTGTATGTCTACAATGTGAGAATTTGAAATGTCGAATAAGTTATTTTTATGTCTAGGCTGACTTAATTCATTTCACTTCACTTAAATCCTCTTTTGTATTCCACTATTACCTTAACATTTATGTCTAAGTTATTAAGTAAAAAGTATGCATCCATCCTCTAATTAATCATATTAATTCTTAATTTCCATTTATCACTAGATGTCTCATAATAATAAAATTGTGTTTAGACCTAAGTTGTTGATCAATCCAGATTCAAAAATATATCATTAAATCAAAAGAACTAAAGATACATAAAACCACATAATCATATCACAAGAATAACTTTAAACTTTCATTGAACTTCACATTATTCCAAAAGTTTTAGCTCATGGTGAGCTTAACAACACATACAATCAAAATCTCAATTTGCAACAGTTGTTATTATCACAGAAAAATATCACATAAATTAAATAGTAACTTTTTTTTTTTGTTACAAAATTAAATAGTAACTGACATAGAGATAAATATTTAAATTTCTATTTTTTTTCTGTGTCAGTTTATAACTCTAATGCTTATAAATGATAAATTGTTAACTGCCGAAGGATACTTTTGCGGCTGTTTCAGGGCAGTTCAAACTGCCGCGCTGTATATCCTGCAATTTTTTTAGTGCTAGTTCAAATTTAAGAAATTATGATAATTTTCTCCTATTAATTACTTCATAGAAAATATTTTCAAAGCTCTCCAACAATAGACATGGCTAGTAGTAAGTAAAAACTTATATGTACATACTTGAATTTTACAAAGCTCCATATAGTTTATGTACATGACTATATATAAATATATTTCATCATAATGATAACTTATCATTTATTTCTTTTATGAGTCACCTAATTAATTTAACATTCTTTATGCAATTGTCCTCTATCAGAACAATAGTCATACAACAAATATTTCCTCCTCACATTTTCATACTCTCTTTGTTGTTGTGGATTTAGTTCCCAATATTTCTTGCTATTCCACCATAAATGGGGAGAATAGCAATTATATTTGTTGTGATTTTCTAATTGGCAACCATGAATGTTGAACCCTTGGAATTGAGCTAAGAAAGGTGCTTGCTTCCAATCAATTTTCTTACCATTAGATGCCCATGGTTCTCCATTCCATATGCTGACCTTAACTTGCATTTGATGTGAAGGAAATCTTACTCCAATGTTTGACCTATTTTTGAATATCCTAATGGGTGTTTCATCCACATAAAACCTGAAAATTTTAATATTGTTGTAAAGAAAATGCAAATTTGGTAAAATCTATAATTGTTTATTACAATGTTTGAATAAAAATATCCTGGACATTTTTATTTTGGACCATAGCAATTAAAAATGCACATTTTTATTTTATAATTAAAAATATCGATCTTCAATTTAGTCCGTTTGTTTGATCAAGTTCAAACATCGTCAATGTCCCAAATATTATATACATGAATGTTTATGGCCACCGCGATCTAGGAATAAAATTTACGAACCCTTTTTGCACAAACTCCTATCACAATACAATGAAGGGGTCAACAAATTTTTGAAGCATTCTGACGTGGATCGGTCTATTTTCATTTTTCGGCCAACACACTCAATGTCGCGACTAGTTTAAAAAATGGCAACTTGGCCGTGGAGTCTAGGAATATTTTGACAGCAAGAAAAAGGGTGCACTTACACTATTTGGTGTTGGTTCCAAAGGATTCCATAGGTATGAAAATCAACAGTTGGATCAAACCATAAGCTATGCCTTTGTTCTCTTCCCCCTTCATCACTTACAAACACATTTGTTTGTAACGTATAAGGCCCTCCTTTGTTGCCCAATAATTCGAAGTCAATCTCATCATGATTCCCTCCCAATTGTTCCAAGGCCTTTGAAGTAAGCTTCAATCCAATTACCAAAAGAAAAGAAAGGTACTAATTAATTAATTAATAAAAAAAAACATAATTAGAGTAACCTTATCAACTCCTTGATAGTGACAAATATAGTTCTAAATTGCAATGTGCAATCGAAATTGTTACCACAACATAACATTTTAATTAGAGATCCATGTAACAACATCACAAGCAATTGCGGTAGGGTAATGGCGAGAGTAGATCCTTTCAATTGTGATATTCCCCCGATCGAGATTGAGCAGTGAACATCGACTTCAATCAACTTTATCTTTTTTTAATAAAGGCAAATATTTCATATATGAAAGTTTTAATGAATATGGTAGAGGATCTACTCTCGGTAACCACGATTGCAACCTAGAATCATGAAAGTAAATTTCATACATAGAAAGCTGTAACTACTCCTAGTGAGTCCTTGTTGGGTGTCTTTATTCTCATCTGAAAGAATCCAGAAGCATATTCAAAGTTTGATCTGAACCCAGCTCCTACATATATATATTGGCGAAATTAAACTATAATTTGGCGAAGTTAAACTAAAGTAAATAAATTTTAAAAAAGGCAATTGTTTAGAATACGAAGATAATTTTTTATTTATTTATTCTTAAAATCTGTCAATATTATTTGTTAGTGTTATGTAAAGACATAGCTTGAGACTTGTACCAAAAAAAAAAAAAAAAGACATAGCTTGAGGATGAATATCTATTTTTCAATCTAGTTATCACTTCATTCTTAATTTCACATAAAACTATTAAATCATCTTTATATCTCTTTAAGATAAACAAGTGCTTTTAAAACATACTTCATATGCAAACATCTATCTGAAATTAATCAAAAAAATTACTTGTTTGCTTAAATTATTAAAGTAATGATATTTATGTGAAATAAACTTAATGATTATGTTAGGAAGTTTTATACTCTCTCATATATCATACTAGTTAAACTTAAATTATTTCTCTATAGAATTACTAGAAAAAAATCTATGGTCAGATTCAATATTATTTTTTTATTTAAAGCTGAAATTAATAATTATATTATATATAGAACTTTAAAAGTTATATTTTTTAAAAGTGATTTTGTCATTCATAAAATAATTCGAAAAAAATATATTTATCATTAAATCTCACACATACAAACCTGAAGTCTTATCAAATGAGAGTTGAACTTCTCTACCATTGTCCAAAAACAAGACATGATTTTTTCCCCATATAATCTTGTAGTTCTGTTGGAAGCTTACTCCAACAGCTTTGCTAGCACATATTAAGGCTAGTGCCACCAAAAGAGGAACAAACAAGAACCTACACAACATAAATTGATTTGTTAGTAAAAAATCACTAATAAAGCAAATAAAATTTAATTAAAGATAAAAAAAATCTTTATATACGCAAATCATTTTTATTTCTCTAGACAAATGTCACATGACTACTATTTTAAACATATGTCACATGATTGGTTAGTAAAATCTATACTATACTAAAAATAAGAATGAAAAAGAGAAGAAAACAAATATTAAATTTGTCTTTTAATATTTTAGCAACAAGAGAACAATAGATGGGATTCATTTTTATGTCTCTGATTTTGGTCGGCAATTTTACATTATATATTGTAGTAAGAGTTAATTTGATGAAATCAATTTTTAATATTTTTATTCAATATTCAACTGTCGAGATATATTGACTATATGCTATTTTAGATTGAAGGAATCCAATTTCAACTAAATATTTGTTTGTGGATACAAACCTTTGTTGCTTTAGCAGACTAGCCATGACAATAAAAAAACAATGAAATTTGTATGACACTATTGTGATTATGCTAAATATATAGCAATAATTATGGATGATATTTTTTATCATTGACAATGAATCTCAACTACATTACTTTGTCAAAGAATTTTTTTTTGTTGATAAAATAGTATAAGCTAGAAGGGTAAAGTAAGTGTTATTTTCACTAAAGCAGCTAGCACACAAGTCATGTGGCTCATAATAAGCATGTGAATAGTCGTTTATTAACTAAGTTCCTAGCTTGTGATAAATTAAATTGTCACGTTACTCATGCCACTTATGAAAGACTCTTCCTTGTTAGTAACCTACGTAAAGTTGATTATACTTTACATCAATGTTATTAAACTTTGACATTTTTTACTTTTTAGGTGTATCTTCAACTAGTAAACAAAGTTCTCGTGTTGATAAACTAATCGTTAATTAGTTACAAAAATAAAAACAAAAACTAATCGTTAATTTTCATACGCTTTAATCCATCGCCGCCATTTTTCGGCGAAACCCATCCTGATCATCATATAGTCCAAGAACTTCCAATTCACGGTGTCATAAGTTCTTTCTAAGTCTACTTTGAACAGCAAACATTTATCTTTCCTTCTTTTTGCCAACTCTACCAATTCATTAACAATGAGAACACCATCCAATCTGTCTATTTGGTAGAAACGCCGATTGGACCTTAGATATGAGCTTGCCCAAAACCTTTTTCAATCTGTCTGCCAGAACTTTGGCCAAAATTTTATATAAACTAGATACTAAACAAATAGGCCGTTAATCCGATAGAAATGCATTATTATGAAATTCAAATAAAAAAATCCATAACATCTTCTTTGATTATATCCCAACAAGTCTTGAGAAAATTAAAATTAAACCCATCAGGACCTAGACATTTGTTACCGTCACTACAACATATGGCTTCCCTAACTTCTTCAATGGAAAATGGAGCTGTCAAAAAAATATTATCCTCGGCCAACAAAGACTAGAAGTGGATCACATTAAGGTGATGCCTATTAAATGATATTGTCAGTTCTATTGCATCGTTTAATCGTTGATTTTCCAAACTAACAAACGATCCAATAGTCGATCGTATCGTTTAATCGACAATTTCTCAATCTATTAAATGATATGAAAGCATGAAGCTTAGATACTCAAAAGTGATTATCAAGACATAAACCTCATGTCTAGGATTTATGTTTTGATAGATAATTATTTTAAATCAAGATTCAAAAGTATTTTTCAATAACAATTTAAATCAAACATAAACATAAAGTGCAAGAATAATATCAAATCAAATGCTAGAATCATATATTAAAGATCAAAAGATTACATGTTTTCGCACTGCAAACTAACAACCTCGTCTGAAACAGTAACATTGATGGAGAGAGCTACAATCGAGTTTGATTTTCGAGAGTGAAGACTATGCAACAAGAGTCGTTGTTTCCTTACTGTTGTCGACGAAAAAAAATTGCTATCAGATAACAATTAGGCATGGCAACGGGGCAGGGCGAGGGCGAGTTTTGTCACCCCCGCCCCCGTCCCCGCACCCAAACCCGGTCGGGCATAGCAATTGCCACCCACCCAATTTCTTTTTATTTATGTTGGGGTTATGTTATGAAGGATAAAATAGTAAATATTTAGTTAAATATAAGGGTAATAAAATAGTTTAAGTAGTACGGGGCGGGGCGGGTGTAAGCACACCCCGTCCTTGCCCCCGCACCCGTATTTAAAATTCGGATTTTTCCCGCCCCCACCGCCGCACCCAGTCAAAACGGTTTTTTCCCACTAAATTTGGGGCGGGTTCAGGCGGGGGCGGGTGGATCTGGGTCCAGTTGCCATGCCTAATAGCGATTCTTTGTGTGTATGCGTGTGACCTCTTTTTGTAGGAGTGGACTTTACATCAAAATTTAACTTGTTGTACACATCTCTAGGACCATCTCTATACACACCCTTCTTCATCAACACCAAACCTCCACTGTTGTTGTCAGTTATCAAATTTTCTATGGATTGATCGTAAAAGTTGGCCCAAACTTTTACTATCATTCTCACAAGAATTACCCTCCTTGGACACCACCCTTTCCAAAACCGTCCCCCCTCGTACAAAATTCAAAACTTCCAAATTCAGATTTAAATTCTCATAGTTGTTGGTAATTGAATTGTTAACATTTCGTTTCCTATGAAAAAATTCGGTTGAGAGAAGAATTCACAATATGTGCCTTAAGTGTTCTCCGATGGAGATTAGTCATCGTTAGCGGTTAGAATTTCCTATTTATTAGTCCCTCTAGTCCCTTTTATTAAAAATAATTTACTTCATATATCCATTAAATAACTTATGCAATTAATCTATATTTAATTATTTATTCAATGAACCTAAAAAGTTAACTGTTATTTACAAAAAGAATGGATGTTATAATATTAACACTAAACCCAATTTACTGTCAAAAAAAAAAAAAAATAGTCCCAATTTATTATACGACATCAAGAAATTATATATGTATATCATATTATTATAAAATGACTACATTCATGTACCTAAAAAAAATAAAACATTTATAAATTCAATAATTGATTTATTGTTTTACTTTTTTGGCAAAAATTATTATATTACTATTTTTTTTTGACTAAATTTATTCTTTTGCTATGGTCAAGAAATATATTATTTTACCTTGTATGGTCAAGAAATATATTCTTTTGCTAAATTCAATAATTCATTTACCTTGTATGATCAAGAAATATATTCTTTTACTTTTTTTTTTTTGACTAAATTTATTCTTTCGCTTAAATATGTACTATGAAAATCATTTAAAAATGTATAAAATTATTACAAAAAAAAATTAATACATTCAATAATTCATTTATTGTTTTACTTATTTTGATAAAATTTATTCCTTTGCCTTTTTTTTGGTCAAGAAATTTATTATTTCAATTTATTTATTTTTGACTAAATTTATACTTTTGACTAAATTTTTGACTAATTTTGCATATATTTGACTCACGATAGTACGTAATTGATAATTTCAATAAATTGAGGGTGATTTTGTGTTTTTAAATGCAAGACAAAAATCCTATAAAATCTCTTAAACAACAATTTGTTGCAGCAGCTTTAAAGAGTCCCCGAAGACAATGTTGATGAACCCATTGCTAATACAAACAATCGCATCTTCGCAACTCTGGTTAGAAGAAGATGAGGTAAATTATTTTGCACAATGTAATATGTCAATTATATTTAGAGTTTTCTTAATAATTGTGTGTGATTAGATCTGAGCTATAACAAATTATTTATTATGTTAACATGATACAAGATACATATGATTATACTAAATTACTCATGCTTAATTTCTCAATTACAAGATGTGTAATAATAATACCAAGAGTGTAATAGATTTTCAAAATGCAAATTCTATTGACAATTTCTTATCAGCATTTTCATAGGCAACAACAAGAGCAATTTCAGCAATAGGAGCAATTCCAGGAACAACAACAACAACTTCAGCAACAACTGCAAGCCTTTCGGCAAACCAGTACCAAGAGGTCGAAAAGGTTACTGATTTCAAGAACCACAGCCTTCCCCTGGCAAGGATCAAGAAGATTATGAAGGCTGATGAGGATGTTAGAAATGTAGCGGATGAGGCACATATGATACTTGCAAAGGCATGTGAGATGTTCATATTAGTCAAATCTAATATGAACATCTCACAGGCCTTTGCAAGTATCATATGTGCCTCATCCGCTACATTTCTAACATCCTCATCAGCCTTCATAATCTTCTTGATCCTTGCTAGAGGAAGGTTATGGTTCTTGAAATCAGTAACCTTTTCGACTTCTTGGTAATGGTTTTCCCAAAAGGCTTTAAGCTGTTGCTGAAGTTGCTGTTGTTGTTGAAATTGCTCATGTTGCTGAAATTGCTGCCTATGAAAATGCTTATAAGCAAGTTAATGCTAAAATTGTAAATGCTGAAATTGACCCAATTTTATGTAATTTGTACGCAGTTCTATATTTCTACTCATAGATTAATTAGTAAATTTATTTTTTTAATAAAACTATTATTTTACTAATTATTTTGATGATTTCTATTGAACCTATATTTACTCATGCATTATTTTTTGTAATTTACATGGATGTCTATATTTCTACTCAAATAATAATATGAAAGCATTTTATTTTGTTTTATATTTCTATGTAGATCTATATTTTAATATTTTCAATTATTTTATTTTAATCTCTATTTTTATTAATTATAGTTTACTTCACAATTTCGAACAATTGAAATAATAGAGAGCGGCAACGCCGCGACCTCGTGCATCATGCACAGGTTTCCTTACTAGTCCTATTAATAAGAAAGCTATAGTCTAATGTTTCGGCATTATTTTTACCTCAAAGTTGTATAATGAACCTAGAGTATGTTACTTTTGAAATTGATGCGCGAAGCGTAGTGCAAGCATTCTTGTTGGGAGACAATCCCAACAGATCCGCCAAATTAGAAATTTTGTTTGTGTTGCTCGTATCAGCCATAACTCTTTCACCTGCCTATCAGTCCACGTCGTTTTTCTTCTTCCTTCTCATGCATCAACAGTTTATAACTGGACTTTATCGTATATTCGCCGTTATGCTAATGTTTCCATACTAATCGGTCTTTACAAGTCTCTCTAAACAATGGTATTGCCAATATTTCTTCCGCTGCATCATGGGAGAATAAATTTATAATTTTATGATAGTCCCATTGCTTTACCCCTTTGATCATTTAATTGTTTAATTTTAAGATTAAACACACCTTGGGGTTATAGTGCACTCACCCATCCTCGTCCCAGATCCCTCAGCCATGGGTCCTCCATTGCCTTAATTTAATTTACTTTCATCACCAATACTCCACCTACAACCAATTTTAAGAACATTACAAGCTTTCCATAAACTTCTCCACACAGAGCTAGGGTTAAACCCAAAATTTGCTTCAAGTAAACAAGAATGTGAGAAATACCTTGCTTTGAAAATCTTTGCAACCAATGTCTATGGCTTCGTCAAAATTTTCAATCCACCATAGCCATGTTGAAAGCTTTAAAATCCCGAAAGCCTAAGCCTTCTTCACTTTTATCATATGCTAGCACCTCCACCCCAGCGAAAGGAATTGTTTAGGGTCAAGTAAACATTTAGAAATTTGTGCTCTGCTGTGAGCTACATATCACATATGTTCCAATAAGCAATTGATCACGTAATGTATGTTCACATGATATTTGAGTTATCCTCATTGTTATTTATGACTCAAAATTATTAAGCTATTACATATTTCTCAAAAAAATAAATTAATACAAGGTATTTTCTTTGTTTGATAAGATATGCGGGTCATAAAGATATTTCTTGAAGTACAAAGCTAATCTTGGTTGGTAAGATATATGGACCACAAGGATATTTCTTGATGCGAAAGTCTAGCAATACAGCTTGGCAAGTCTTGTAGTCCACAAAGTTGTGTCTTTGAATGCAAGACAAGTAGATTAATGCATGTATATATACAACATGGGTTTCGGTTTTAGATTAATATGAGAGAGAAGTTAGATGTAAGATGTAAGAAATTCAATTAGGATTTGCCACCAACAATAAAGTTAGGGTTTTATATAGATGATGTCTTTTGGTATAAATCTATAATAATCCTTGGATTGAGCAAAAGGTTATTGAATTCATCTTGTGAATATAAATCATTGAATCTCTTGACAATGAATAGAGATTCGAAAAAATGATAGAATTGTGATTGAAGGTTAATAATGCAAGACCAAGCGTTTACCGCTACACCAAAAGCAATTGTTTTTAGTGAAGGTACATCTTAATATACTTATAGTATACATTTCTTTAATGTGTTGCGGCTAGGTGTCATGGGTTGGGATGTTAAGCTCATCGAATCCTAAAGGATGACATTGAATTTATTCCAACAATCTCCCCCTAGAGTTAGCCGGGTGATTCGGACCCATGACCTTGCTCTGATACCACCTGTAGTACCAAATGCTTACCACTACACAAAAAGAAATTGTTGTTACTAAACACACAACTTAATATACTTACAGTATAGAGTTCTATAAGGAGATGCACCTAAGCGCCGTGGGTTGGAATGTTAAGCCTAGCGAATCCTATGGGTGACGCTGGATTTATCCCAACAAATAATTCTTGTAATTGTTATGGAATCTCTTTATATTGAAACTCTTTGATTAATTAATCAAATGAATGACTTATATCTCCCCCAGACGTAGGTCATGGAACCTGATAAAAATAAAATGGACCCTGAAAAATAAAACTTTAACTCTCAATTGACAATCGTGAGAACAAAAAGTCTCAAATATTGACAATAATTTCATATAAGCGGAGGCCACGCTCAAACGCTAAGCCGACACTAATTTTCTTGTAGCGTCGATTTTTTGTTGTTGCATGGGCTTTGGCCGACGCTACCGATCTAATTTCTTGTCGTACTACACCTCAAGGATCCAAAAGAAACAAACACATTACATCACTCAATAATAATAAAGCATGTGTTGTAACTTTCCGGTAAGTCGTTTACTCGACAACACCTCTATCACCCTCCCTTGCAGCTGTTATTTCCGTTTGAACTCACACAACAGATTGAACTCTACCACCGGAGACATTGAAGTTGTTGCTTCCTCTAGAGGGTTGCTTTGCTTCTTTTTTTTTGAACTGCCAATAAATATATTAAAAGCACTTAATGGTACAAGAAGTACCAAGAAGGCAACAAAGAGTACAAGGAGGAAGCCATAAGGCCACAATAGTTACAGACAACAAAATTACCAATAACAGAAATCAAAAACAACAAAAGAACTCCAAAGAGGAGCCGAAAAACACAACCACACTAAAAGCCATTATCTAAGCATACATTCACCCGGATTCCAAATCCACTCATACAACAAACACGGCCCTTTCGCGGTATTATTAAGAAACCATTGCCAAGATAGCCTTTGTATAAGGTCCAATACCATCGTCCTATCACCCAAGATGTTGTTAAACACCCGGTCATTCCTTGCTTTCCACAACACCCAAACAAATGCAAGCCAAAACACGGAAAAGCCTTTCCTCCGCTTCCTATTCGACCCACACTCCACAAGCAAAGAATAAGATGATTCCACCGAAGGTGGTAACGCCAAAACAACCCCAAGCCACCTAGTCAAAGCATACCAAATATCCGCCGAAAAACTACAATTAAGGAACAAGTGACAAGCCGTTTCAATCATATGGAACCCAACAACTATGGCAAAGCATACCAAATATCTGCTTGCATGGTTATCGTTACTCCAGTCATTATGAAGAGATTTTTTTTCTATCATATGGAACCCAACAACTATGGCATTTTCTAACAAAATAGCGTTTCTTCACAATGTTTTTAACGTTCATAAACACGATACTCCATATAGTTCATCCGATGATGGAAATTGCAATTTTTGAGCTTTTGTTGAATGTTTAGTTTCAATTAGTTGAAACTTTGAAAGTAAGTTTGTTTTCAACTACAATTGTTTGAACTTTTGTTGTTTTAAAGTTAATTTTTATACGGATAGTCATGCTAAACAGTACTTCCGAGACACTAATTAAGCATATACCTAAAAAATAAATAAAAGAGAAATTTAATATTGAAAAAATAATTTTTTACACTTTCAAAGTGTTAAATATGCACATATTTCGAGAGACCAATTTTTATATATTAATATGTTTAATTAGTGTTTCAGAGGTACTGTTTAGCATTTTTCTTCTTATATTTACCATTTTTTTTTTTTTTTACAGGAAACTAACACCATTGTTGTGTGTAGGAATTTTACTACACATCATATTTCCCATTATTTCAAAGTGTGTTGAATATTGCATTGAAATCGTATGAATTAGAAAATTATGTTTTGAGGAGCTTTTGCCAATTTACACTTAGGCGTGGGAGGCTGCGCTCAAGCGTGCAGAGCTGGAATTAGTTCTGTCTGTTTAAAGTGGATTTTAGGGTTTCTAAGGTCCACAAAAATATTAGGGTTAATAGAAAAACATCTTGGAAAGACTCTAGGGTTGGGAGAAACATTCTATCACCTTGGGAAACACTTGTTGATTGAATCTCTTTGTCACGCGGGGAGATTCGGGAAAATCGTAGAATTAGAAAAACTCTAATTCTTGTAACTTGTGGTGAATCTCATTGTAATCAAGTTTTCTATTGATAGTAGAATAGATATAGAGACAGATTTTTTCCTTAGAGTAGGTTGGTTTATATCGAACTGGGCAAACAAATCTTATTGTGTCTTTTACTTTTGCTATTTATTTGTTCGTGATTATATTACTTGCTTCTTTCTTATTTGGTTGCTTAGTTTATTTGCTCCACACACTAAAGTTATTAATGTGATATTAATCGAATTCACAACAAACTGGAAAATTCAATTAGTTTTTTTTTCGTCTTTGAGTATATTAATTCAAGTATAAACGGCTGATGTGTTTTCTGCAGAGCACATCTGGACTTGAATAAGCAAACAATTATTAATTATTAATGTCACATATTTGGATGGATGGTTGAGGTTGCTAGATTGTCTCTTATTAAATACTTTTATTTATGTTTACGGAGTATTTAATGAATGATGCATTGTTAAAGAAAAAACATTATAAACACGGATCAATCAAACCAAATCAGTTCTTTTGGTTTGGCTTGGTTTGTTTTATTTATGAAAAACTCTAATCGATGAAAAATTCATTGGTCCAGACACTTTTCTTTTTACTAAAAAATCAGTTCACACCGACTTAATTGGACTTCGAGTCTTGAGTCCCTTAAGCAGGTGTTCAAATGTTCGATTCTTATGAAAAAAATTCACTCGGGAGAGAAGAACTCACGATATGTGCCCAACATGTTCTCTGATGGAGATTGGTCATTACTACTAGCGATGAGGAATTCTAATATAGTCACAAATATAAATGTATAGTATTTAGGCACACTCACATGAGTGAAGAGAGAGAAAATATTAAATAATTTAATTTCAAATATTTTTTGAAAAAGTAAATGATGTGATGTTTTATGTATGTGTGCCTAAACACTATTCATTTATGTTTGTGCCCATAGAAGACTTTCTCACTAGCGATTAGAATTTCATACCTATATTATTTTCACTACTCTTAATTTTTGTAAAAAATAACTCTTTATAGATTCATTAATAAATTATGTATTTAGTTAATATTTAAATATTTATTCAATGAACCTAGGGATGTCAACGTGCGGAGGATACTTTACCACTCCTTGCGTCATCATCTAAAGTGTTCCCCACCGTTGTTCTCATTCCCCATTTCGGAGAATACTCTTCCTCCATCCTCATCACCGCAGATCCCCACTGTTCCCGTGGAAATCCATCAACCTTAAAAAATAATATCTAATTTCTATTATTTTTCATCAAACTAATTGTTAAAATTAAAATAGTAAAGCTTAATTATAAAATAAATAAATAAATAAAATATTATTGTGAGTCTTGTGATAGTAATAAACATCATATATAAACCAACGTATACACATATTGTGTGAAAATATAATTAAAAATAATTTATATAATACTTAAATATAGATTTATAACAGTTATTTTAATAGAATTTTTGGGACGGAGTCTCCGCGGAGCGGGGGGTAAAAAATCGTCCTCATCCCCAAATCTCTTTCGGGAAGATTTTCTCCTCCATCCCCACGGACAAAAATTCCCATCTTCGAATCTCCAATCGGGACAATCTCCGCGGGCTATTTACGGATAAAATTGACATCCCTAAATGAACCTAAAAAGTTTACTATTATTTATAAAAAGAATGAATGTAGTCATATTTACACTAGTCCCAATTTTTTATTTAATGTATATCATATCATATTATTATAAAATGATTACATTCATGTACCTAAAAAAATAAAACATTTATAGATTCGATAATTTATTTATTTCTTTACTTTTTTGACAAAATTTATTATTTTACCTTTTATATGGTCAAGAAATATATTCTTTTACTATTTTTTTACTAAATCTATTTTATTGCTTAAATATGTACTATGTAAATTATTTAAATATGTACTATAAAATTATTACATTCATGTACCAAAACAAATAAAATAATACATTCAATAATTCATTTATTGTTTTACTTTTTTTGATAAAATTTCATATGTGTACCAATAAAAATAAATTCATATGACTTTTCATTTCGATTTGCATACGACCACCAATCATATCTATAAATATTGTGACCGCAGCTCCCACCCTTGATGTGCTTTGAAATTGATCCATATATGTTGTGAATATTGTTCATGCAAAACAAACGTTGAAGTGTCTGTTGGTTAGTGTATGTTGACATACATCGCAGTGAAACTTAAAGCATATGACATTATATAAATTATGTAAGTTTTTATTTATTTTTTAAAATTATTTGTACATTTTATTGTTTTGGTTTCAAAATAATTAGTGCCTTGCTAATAATCTTTTGTTCAATTTTTGTGCATATAGGATGTTGATTGATTTACTGGACTATTTGCTATTGATTTTGACGCAAATAAGTGTTTCTGCTTTCTTTTAAAATTTTGTATTAATCCATTTTTTGGCTTTTAGTATAAAATTGTAATAACTTCATGACATAACGTTCTTGGTTATTTTTTATTTCAATTTTCAAGTACTTTAAGCTGCGGCTATTTGGGTTATTTAAAGTTTTTTTTTCAATAAGTTTTTACAAAAATTATTTGATATCTAAATTACCTAGAGTGTAATAGATTTTTGTAAATGCAAATTCTATAGACAATTGCTTATAAGCATTTTCATAGGTAGCAACATGAGCAAATTCACCAACAGCAGCACCTTCAGCAACAACTACAAGTCTTCTTGGTACTAGTTTGCCCAAAAGACTTGCAGTTGTTGCTGAAGTTGCTGTTGTTGCTGAAATTGCTCATGTTGCTCCCTATGAAAATGCTGATAAGCATGTTGATGTTGAAATTTTAAATGTTGATTGATTTATTGGACTATTTGCTATTGATTTTTACGCAAATTAGTATTTCCGCTTTCTTTTAATAAATTTGGTATTAATCCTTTTTTTTTTTTGGCTTTTATAACGAAATTGGAATAATTTGATGAAATATGTATGTTCTTGGTTATTTTTTATTTTAAGTTTCAAGTACTCTAAGTTACGGTTACTTTATTTAAAGTTTTTTTATATAAGTTTTTACAAAAATTATTTGATATCTAAATTATATTTAGATAAATTTTATTGATATTATTATTATTATTTTGATAATATATACATTTTTTATTATTAATTTACTATGTTTAAAAATAAATTTTTAATATTATATTATAAAACAATGGTCTCTGCTTATTAGTTGAGCATTTACCATTATTGTAATGTAACAAACACTATTACCTTTGATAAGAAGGGTTCTTTTGATCCAATGAAGGGTTATTCTTCTTGAAACCAGAAAGAAGCATCAAAGAAACAATGAAAAAAGTGTGGAAAATGTCCCTGATCATGTAAATGTTGTCAATGCCAAACATAATGTGAAAGTTCTGATTCTGATGGGAAAAAAAGCGATATGTGGAGTGACTCAAATAAATTGAAAAAGATTGGGAACAATTAAAGTGATGATTATAAGGTAAGAATGAAACCATATATTAAAATGTTTTTAATCAAAAGGGAAAAAACACATATTTTACATTGAAGGATTTGACTAAACTCAAATTCTTCAACATAAAATACGTACTTTTTCCCCATTGATTGAAATCATATTGTAATTGTTGGATTCACCTTTATATGTCCTCATTTTTTTTGTTCCCCATCTTATTCAGTTGATCTGAATCGCTCTATCTTCTCTTGACATATTGTTGTTTTTATTCATCAGAATAAAAAACATTCACACTTTCATTATGTTTGCCATTGTCTTTGGCTTTGACAAAATTTACATTATCATCCTCATTAGAGATATTTTCCGTACTTTTTGCATTTTGTTTCTTTGATTCTTCTATCTGATTTGAAGAAGAACAATCCTCGATTGGATCAAACAAACCTTTTCTTTTCAAAGGTAGTAGAGTTTGTTAGGCTATCATAACTAAATGATACACTTCATTATTGTTTTTACGAAAGGACCTCCAAACACATAAAAAAATATCCAGTTTTGTGCGGTTTTAATTTTAATTTTCTGAATCTGTTTGCGATTTTAATTTGGATATGTTTGGATTTGGACATCCCTAGACACATAGTAGGTGATGACAGTCGGTCATTTGATGTTTTTAGTAGTAATTTTACTCTGGAAGAAAAAGTACAGAACAAGGGGAAAATGATAAAAAATAAATAAAAAAAATCATGTGTTTCAATTTTGTGGAAATCGTCTCGTGCCATGATTGTCTCACGATCTTGGGTTTGATTATGATAGAATCGTGATACGATGAAGAGCACATCCCCCAAAGATGGTTGAGAAAAAAAATATCTGTTGGAGTTCTATATATAAATAGGAGGCTTGATCATAAATAAGGATTTACACTTTTAGAGAGAAAAACACCTCCAAGCACTCAAGAGAGTGATTTTTCATCAACGGATACATCATTCAAGCGTGGGTAATCTTACTTCATGTATAATATTCAAAATTCTTGTGTTATGTTTATTATTGTCATAAGTAGTTAATTAAATCTTTTATGTTAGGAATTGTATGATGATTCTCTTTAAACCTATCCGAATCTACTTATATTCTAGTCAATTCAATGAGAACAAATAGTTTTTCTTTTACTGTATAGAACAAATAGTTATTTATTTAATTTTGTGTATAATGCATTTTGATACTTTATCACTTTCAAATTTATTTTAAGGAATAAATCACTATTAACCCTATGGAATTTATATCCGAAACTAAACTAATTGCTTGCCAATCATGATTGCTATAAGGATATAGTATTAGTTGGTATGGTTTAGGATTTAATGCGCATTCAAGCTTTTGATAATATCAATTTTGCTAAAGTGTTTAGACCGGGTTCTATATTAGATAAATGAGACTGATGAGCCAAGAGATTAGAGTTGGTCTAATTTGTTAAATCATGATAACTATTACCGTTTCATTATTGAGGGCTAAAATCTAAATTATCAAATAGGGGGAGAAGAGAGCTTTCAATATAATTCCTAATCACTTTTCACGTATAAAAAGTCTCAACTTTAATTTCTCGTTATTATTACTATTGTTGTTACTATTATTTTGCATAATTAAAACTAAAATCCCTACAATTTTATTGTTTTAATCTTAATTTAATTTTAATTGGTTTATTGTAGAAAAAAAATCCCTGTAAAGACGATATTTTTACTACTATTATTACTTGACGATTTTAGTATACTTGCCAAAAACATTATCAATAGACATTCAAATAAAATCGCATATACTTTTTGGTATACTTTTTAGTATACTTGCCAAAAATATTATTACTTGACGATTTTAGTATACTTTTTGGTGTGGTCAGCTATTTGCTACCATCTTTTGTTTAAAAATAAAAATAAAAATCGCATATACAATAGGCAAATAGGCAAAAGGTACCTATAAAGAGTGTCGTACCCTTCCCAGTAAGCAATTTACTGGACAACCCTTTTAATCACCCGTATTGATGATCTTCACTATTTTTATTGAATTATTTGGTTCATGTAATGGATCTCTACTGCCATTTTGACAAAATAGACCGAGATGTTGGCAAGTAGTATTTTCATATTTCTGAGAATGGTGATAAACAGATATTTGAAAGTAATTTTTTTTGAATGGCAAAATGTATTATATATATTAAGTATAAAAAGAACAAGTATAAGATATATTGAACCAACCGCTGTAAGACAAGTACACGCAGTACTCAACCCAAACTATAGTCTAACCAAGTCATTTCCACTTAATTGAACCATCTAGTGCTATACCACCCAAAACTACCTAGTTATATATTGGCAAGTAGTCTTTTGCAAGTTCAAAAGTAGTTTGTCTTTATAAATTAGAATATGAATATTTTGTAGGTTAATTACATCAATAACTATTTTTTATGTTATTAATGTTATTTACAATCTAAATAAGGATAATTCCTTTTAAATGTTTTGCTTCTTTTTTTTATTAAGACGTTCATTTTTAACATTTAGAATCGAACCTTCAAATAGTCGTGAATTCTATATAATAGAAAGAGGGGGGGGGGGGGGGGGGGGAAGCAAACCACTTGACTTGGAAGAAATCCCTTATTCTAACAGAAAGGACAGAGAGGCTTCCATCCCCCACTCACATAAAGAGGAAGGGTGACCATGGTCTTACTAGAAAACTAAATCCAAGAGGAGAATTTAGCACTATCCATCAGATCATCAACCGAGGCGTAACTTCCAAATGGACCACAAAAAAACATGTCAAACCAAAGGTAAAATACTCTTAGATGTCCTATCCACCCCCAACTTATAAAAGCCTCGAAATGAACTAAGAGGTCCCTCTGAGACACAAACTCCCAACCTAACAAATAGGACACACTATACTAGACCGATGATATCAGATGACAAGTATTAGAGTATGATAGATATACATCTTGTAAGAATGATTTGTCTGTTATTTTTGTATGTAACAGTTGGGTGATTCTATTATAGTTAGTTATCACCCAATCATAGTTAGTTACAGCTGGTGCCACGTCAGCTAGTGACAGTTAGAGCTCCATGAGCTAGCACCAGTTGAAGGGTTTGATATATAACCAAAACCCTCTCAGTTTCAATGTAAGATTCATTATGTAAAATTGAAATCAATAGAATGAAGATCAGATTCATACAAAGTTCATCTTCTAAGTTTTCTATCATGGTATCAATGAGCCTCTAAGGTTCAAATTCCTTGCTTCCGCATCTAATCCCAAGCTCCGTCACCGTCATCCATGGAACTCGTCAATTCCGCGACAAATCGCGATTCCACCGCCACCAATCTCCCAAACACCTCCAAAGATGCAACCAAATCTGGTCTCACACACTCCCTCACGATCAAGCTCGATGACAAGAATTTCCTTCTATGGAGCCAACAAGTGAATGGAGTAATCACAGCACACAACCTTCATCGATTCGTCGTCAATCCTGAAATTCCTTTGCAATTCGCATCTGTCAATGACCGTTTGGATGGAAAGAACTCAACTGAGTATCAAGAATGGCTATTCAAAGATCAAACGCTGTTCACATGGCTTCTTTCCACCATTTCCGACGGTGTTCTTCCTCGTGTTCTCAATTGCAAGCACTCTCATGAGGTATGGGACAAGATCCATTCCTATTTCAATTCCGTTCTTAAATCGCGAGCTCGTCAGTTAAGATCTGAGCTAAAGAATACAAAGAAACAAGCTAGATCAGTGAATGAGTTCCTACTTCGCATTAAATCCATTGTTAATTCACTATTAGCTGTTGGAGATGTGATCAGTGAACAAGAACAAGTAGATGCAATCCTTGAAGGATTACCAGAAGATTACAATTCCTTCGTTATGATGGTGTACAGCAGGTTCGAAACACCAACTGTGGAGAATGTTGAAGCATTACTCCTCCTGCAAGAAGTTCAGTTCGAAAAGTTTAGGCAAGAACTCACAAATCCTAATGTGAGTGCACATGTTGCTCACACAGATGCTCACTCAACAAATCAAGAAACTGACAATGATAGTCAAGATTCAGGCACTGAGCACTACAAAGTCTCTGCATATCGTGGTAAAGGTCGTGGGAAAGGAAGAGGTAGAGGCAAGGGAAAAGGTCAAGCAAGCACAAACAATGGTAAGGTTCGTTGTCAAATCTGTGGTAAACCCGAGGGATGTCAATTTGCATCCGTCAAAGCGGATCCCCGCAGGGATTGCCCCGTTCGGAGATCCGAAAACGGAGATTTTTTCCCCGTGGAGATGGGGATGGAGGCAAAACTTCCCCCGGAGGCAGTTCGGGGCGGGGATCGGGGATTAAGCATCCGTCCCCGCGGATTCCCCGAATCCATCTATATATACTTTTTTTTTTTGAAGCACCGTCTATATATACTTAAATATATATATTTTTACTACTATTATTATTCTAGGTTTATTTATATTTGACAATTCTAGGTTTCTATTTTGCTATGAATTATGATATATTTTGGTTATGAATTTTTGTATGATTATGCATATGTTGTTATGCATTGTTTTTTGGTTATGAAATGCATTATGTGTTGTTTTGATCATTAAAAAAGAAAGATGCGAAATATTTATTTATTTATTAATAAAAAAGAAAAAAATAACGTCATAATTTTGTCGGTAAAATATATAAATTTTCTGATAATCAATCTACGTGGATCCCCGCGGGTACCATGGGGATCCGTGGGGATGGAGATGGAGGCAAAAATTCCCCCGTGGGGATGGGGAAGGCAAAAATTCCCCCGCGGATATTTCGGGGTGGGGAACGGGGATGCTTCCTCCGAACATTCCCCGACCCGTTGACATCCCTAATCCTAATGTGAGTGCACATGTTGCTCACACAGATGCTCACTCAATAAATCAAGAAACTGACAATGATAGTCAAGATTCAGGCACTGAGCACTACAAAGTATCTGCATATCGTGGTAAAGGTCGTGGGAAAGGAAGAGGTAGAGGCAAGGGAAAAGGTCAAGCAAGCACAAACAATGGTAAGGTTCGTTGTCAAATCTGTGGTAAACCCAACCATGAAGCTGCTGACTGCTGGCACAGGTATGCTCATCCCACTGCAAAACCTCATTCTCGTAGCTATAATGCAGGACCTCACTCTAGACCTCCTCACTTTAATCCCTATCCTCGTCCCACTGCACATCTTGCTTTACCCCGATATCAATCTCACTATCCAGACATAGACTCTATGACTTCTGCCTCATGGTACCCTGATTCAGGAGCTTCTCATCATCTTACCTTTAATCCTAACAACTTAGCCTATCGCACTCCCTATCAAGGACAGGATCAAGTCTTGATGGGAAATGGCCAAGGTGTGTCTATAAAGTCCTTAGGTTATTCTTAATTTCCTGCACCTTATAATCCTAATGTACATCTGAAACTTAATGAATTATTACATGTGCCTAACATTTCTAAGAATCTATTATCTGTTAGCAAATTTGCTCAGGATAACCATGTTATTTTTGAATTTCACCCTTATTCCTGCTATGTGAAATCTCAGGGTTCTAAACAAACTCTTCTTGAGGGCACTGTTGGACCTGATGGCCTATACAAATTCAAGCCTTTTCAATTCAGTCCAAGTGTGGATGCTAATTCCAAGGCCAAGTCAAGTACTGCTTTTACCTTTAATCAGTCAAACAATTCTAGTCCTAGTCAGTTTTCTGCTTTACATTCACATGTTCGATGTAACAATAATTTGTCCACTGGACAATTAGATAGTGAATATAATAAATGGCACCTAAGGTTAGGTCATGCCCATCATAAAGCTGTTGCTTCTGTCTTGAAATTGTGTAAAATTCCTCATTCCAATAAAAAACTTTACTGAATTTTGCACTATCTGTTGTCTTGGCAAAGCTCATAGAATTTATGCTCCTCCCTCTAACACTATTTACACAAAACCATTTGAAGTAATTCACTGTGACTTATGGGGTCCCTCTCCCTTTCCTTCTTACAATGACTATAACTACTACATTACCTTTGTTGACACTTACACAAAATACACTTGGATCTATTTTCTTAAAAATAAATCTGACTCTTTAAAAGCATTTACACAATTCTTAAGCTTCATTAAGAATCAGTTTCAGTCATCCATTAAAGCTTTACAATCTGACTGGGGTGGAGAATTTAGGCCCTTTACTTCCTTGCTCAACTCTTTAGGCATCCAACACAGATTGACCTGTCCTCATACTTCACATCAAAATGGTACAGTAGAGAGAAAGCACAGACAGATAGTTGAAATGGGACTCACCCTCTTATCCCAAGCATCTCTACCCTTAAAATATTGGGATCATAGTTTCACACAGACTGTTTATCTAATCAACAAATTACCAACTACTGCCTTACCCTCTTTCATATCACCTCATCAAGCCTTATTCAAAGTACAACCTGATTACTCTCAACTCAGAATTTTTGGTTGCCTCTGCTTTCCACATCTAAGGCCTTACAACAAAAACAAACTGCAATTTAGATCCAGTCCATGTGTGTATCTTGGTGTATCCCCTCAACATAATGGTCATAAGTGTATGGATGAGAATGGTAGAATTTATGTGTCTAAAGATGTTGTCTTCCATGAGTCTAAATTTCCATACATCTCTATGTTTCCTTCATCTTCTGTATCACATAATCAATCTGATAGTCACAGTCATACAGCTACACCTCTTCATGTACTTCAAACTGACACAACTGGTCCCTGCACCAACTTGATAACTGAGTCTCTACCTCCACCACAACCTGACACCATCACTCCTCCTTTTTTGACACAACCTGCCACTACCTCCATGCCATATGTCACTACTGAAAATAATCACCCCATGGTAACAAGAGGTAAAACAGGTAATCTTAAGCCTAAGGCCTTTGCTGTTAGTCTTGAACCTACCACAATTAAAGGTGCTTTAAATGATCCGAAGTGGCTAGAGGCTATGCAGAGTGAGTATTCAACTTTAATCAACAATAACACTTGGTCCCTTGTCCCTCTTCCTCCTCACAAGAAAGCCATAGGCTGTAAATGGGTTTTCAGAGTCAAAGAAAACTCTGATGGTACTATCAACAAATACAAAGCTAGACTGGTAGCTAAAGGTTTCCTACAAACTCCTGGTTTTGATTTCACAGAAACCTTTTCTCCTGTAGTCAAGCCTACCACCATTAGGATCATTCTCACATTGGCTGTAACATACAAGTGGTCTGTGCAACAAATAGATATCAACAATGCCTTTCTAAATGGTGTGCTACAGGAAGAGGTTTACATGACCCAACCCACTGGGTTTGAATCATCTGACAAGTCTCTGGTCTGCAAGTTACTTAAATCCCTCTATGGCCTCAAGCAAGCGCCACGTGCCTGGTATGAAAGACTTACACAAGCTCTCCTTAAAATGGGTTTTGTCACAAGCAAATGTGATCCTTCACTCCTAGTTCACTCTCAACAAGGAACTTGTACCTATGTACTAATTTATGTAGATGATATATTGATTACTGGCTCTGCACCTCATCTTATCACTGACCTCATCAAGAAACTCAATAGCCAGTTTGCTCTAAAACAACTGGGTGAAATTGATTATTTTCTGGGTATTGAAGTTCATCACATGCCTTCAGGTGGTCTGCTGCTAAATCAGTCCAAATATGTCAGAGACTTGCTCAACAAAACAAACATGGATGGTTGCAAACCTATTGGTTCTCCTATGGTTGCTAGCTGCAGGCTCAACAAGTTTGGTACTGACACAATGGCAAATCCAACCTTATACAGATCTACAGTTGGAGCCTTGCAATATGCAACATTAACAAGGCCTGACATTGCGTTTAGTGTGAATAAGGTCTGTCAGTTCATGGCTCATCCCCTTGAAACCCATTGGAGAGCTGTGAAGAGAATTCTCAGGTACTTAAAAGGTACCATCAACCATGGACTCTTATTACATCCCTCTCACAAAGGTCCTCCCTTCTCACTCAGAGCCTACAGTGATGCTGACTGGGCAACTGATCAAGATGACAGAAGATCCACTTCAGGCTCTTGCATATATTTTGGCTCAAACTTGATCTCATGGGGTTCCAAGAAGCAGCCTCTAGTTGCTAGATCCAGCACTGAAGCTGAGTACAGGAGCATGGCAAACACTACAGCTGAGTTACTATGGGTACAGTCACTGCTAGCTGAGCTACATGTTCCCTTTCACACTCCCACTCTACTATGTGATAACCTCAGTGCAGTATCTCTTGCACACAACCCTGTATTACACTCTAGGACTAAACACATTGAGCTAGATATACACTTTGTCAGGGAAAAGGTTCTCTCCAAACAGCTCCATGTGCTTCATGTTCCAGCTAGTGACCAATTGGCAGATCCTCTTACTAAACCCTTATCTCCTACCAACTATGATGTTATCAGATCCAAACTAAAGGTGTTTCCTTCTCATGAAACCCCTTCAGTTTGTAGGGGGGATATTAGAGTATGATAGATATACATCTTGTAAGAATGATTTGTCTGTTATTTTTGTATGTAACAGTTGGGTGATTCTATTATAGTTAGTTATCACCCAATCATAGTTAGTTACAGCTGGTGCCACGTCAGCTAGTGACAGTTAGAGCTCCATGAGCTGGCACCAGTTGAAGGGTTTGATATATAACCAAAACCCTCTCAGTTTCAATGTAAGATTCATTATGTAAAATTGAAATCAATAGAATGAAGATCAGATTCATACAAAGTTCATCTTCTAAGTTTTCTATCAACAAGAAATAAATAGGTGGACAAACGACTCCCCACATAAACCACGGAGCGCACAAATAGTGCTTTCACGATTAGGTAACACCTTATGCCTAAGGAGTATCTGAAGAGATGAAATCATATTCTGAAGAAGCTGCTAGGAAAATACGACCACCTTAAGAAGAGCTTATGACTTCCAAAGGCTAGCAAGAACCCCAATCAAAGGTATAGGTCAAAACTAAACAAAATTCATGCATGATGTAGTAGTATAATGACACCTCTAAAATATGCATGATTTTAGTAGT
The DNA here is from genome assembly GCA_954870985.1 of Trifolium fragiferum. Lineage (NCBI taxonomy): Eukaryota > Viridiplantae > Streptophyta > Magnoliopsida > Fabales > Fabaceae > Trifolium > Trifolium fragiferum. Next base: position 11,254,614 of record OX940793.1, on the reverse strand, counting down.
TATTTTATAAAATAACTCTTGCTTGTTTGTTAAGTTATAGGAACTATTTCACTAGATTTACTTTTTTTTACTTTTTGTAGGTCCAACTAGATGAACATGTGGAAATGAACATTTTCTAAACCTATTTTTACGTATAATTGATCAAGTCATCATATGTGCTTTAAAAGGAGACTTCATTTATGAAGGGATCATGGAAATTGAAGGCCATTGTGATAAATTTGTAAAGCCTTCTTGACCGTTACACTTGGCTTAAAAGATGAGAAAATAAAAGATCAACGATCAGAAGACCCGTCACAGACACTTCTTCTGAGTAAATATCAGTTCTCACCGACTTGATTGCACTCCTAGTCTTAAGCCCCTAAAGCAGGTGGTTAACGCTTCGTTTCCTATGAAAAAATTCGGTTAAGAGTGAAGAATTCACAATATGTACCCTACATGTTCTCCAATGGAGATTAGTCATCGTTAGTAGCGGTTAGAATTTCATACTTATTAGTCCCTCTAGTCCCTTTTATAAAAAATAATTTACTTCATATATTCATTAAATAACTTATGCATTTAATCTATATTTAATTATTTATTCAATGAACCTAAAAAGTAAACTGTTATTTACAAAAAGAACGGATGTAATAATATTTACACTAAACCCAACTTTACTGTAAAAAAAATACACTAGTCCCAATTTATTATACGACATCAAGAAATTGTTTAATAATTATAAAATGACTAATAGACTTTTACCCTTTGCAATAAAATGACTACATTTATTATAGGAAAAAGCCTACATATAATAAATAGGCTTTTACCTAGTCCCAATTTATTATAGGAACTATTTCACTAGATTTGCTTTGTTTTGCATTTTGTAGGTCCAACTACATGAACTAATAGGTTTTTACCCTCTGCAAAGTATGCGAGTTTTGCGTTACCTTCTATAATTTATTTTTTTGATATTACCCCCTGCAATGTGTTTTTTTTTTTTTTTTTGCGGTTCATTGCACCCCCTATAACACAAAATGACTACATTCATGTACCTAAAAAAATAAAACATTTATACATTACTTATTGTTTTACTTTTGACAAAATTTATTCTTTTATCTTGTATGGTCAAGAAATGTATTCTTTTACTATTTTTTTTTAATAATTTATTCTTTTGCTTAGATATGCATGTACTATGAAAATTATTTAAATATGTAATATAAAAGTATTACATTCATGTACCAATAAAAAAACATTAATACATTCATTAATTCATTTATTGTTTTACTTTTTTTTATAAAATTTATTCCTTTACCTTTTTTTGGGTCAAGAAATTTATTCTTTCAATTTATTTATTTTTGACTAAATTTATACTTTTGACTAAATATTTGACTAATTTTGCATATATTTGACTTATGATATTACGTAACTAATAATTGATAATCCCAATGGTGATTTTATCTTTTTAAATGCAACACAAAAATCCTATAAAAGCTCTTGAACAACAATATGTTGCAGCAGCTTCAAAGAGTACCATGAATAGAGTGTCGATGAACCCATTGTTAATAGAAACAATCGCATCTCTGCAACTCTGGTTAGAAGAAGATGAGGTAAATTATTTTACACAATATAATATGCCAATTATATTTAGAGTTTTTTAATAATTGTGTGTGATTAGATCTGAGTATAATAAAATTATTTATTATGTTAACATGATCATATATAATACAACATATAGAGGTGGTGTTCAAGTTTAAAATTATTAAAATTAAAATAGTAAAAGATCTCAAAAATTTAAAACTACATATTGATCGAGAAGTGATGTTACAAAATTATATCTTTCATCCAACTATGGTGTCTCTTATTAAAATTAAAATGCAATTCTTTTATTTTATTTTTGTTATGTTTAATTGATATTTTATATATTCTGGGGACAAAAAGAACAAGAAAAGGCAAAAATGGAAGAATGTCAGATCTTCATAAAAAAAATCAATTGTTCAAAGAATTTATTTTAGTTAATCGAACATAATTAATCAAAATAAGCTCAATTCAGAGGCGATTATTTGAAATACTCTAGATTTTTTGTTATTATGTTTGTTAGAAATTATTTTTGACGTAATATAAGGGAAATCAAGTTGATCTACTAGTAACACATTTAGGTAATTAGTTCTAAGTTAACTTGTTTTAATTGAATTATTGGTCAAATTCATCTTTATATTTTGGCATCCAGTCGGATAACTTTAAAGTGTAGAACAATATTCAATCAAAATTAAGCCGTGTTTTAAATTGATTGTTAGGGTTTCATAATGTGGTGTTTTAGTTTTTTGCCCTATTTTTTTTACCTTAGTAGTATTTTTGTGGAAATGACTTTATTAATTTTGTTTAATGAGTTTATTGGTTGAGTTTATCTTTATTTTTTAGCATTTAGTTGAATAATTTCAAAGCAAAGAACAATCAATTTAAATTAAACCGTGTTTCAAATTGGTTTTTAGGTTTCAAAATAGTGTTTTCCAATTTTTCGTCCTTTTTTTTGTACCTTGGTTCTCTTTTTGTGGAATAAATTTATTATTCTTTTTGTTAAAATTATCTCTGAGTTCTCTTTGTTTAACTTGATTTAATTTTCAAAGTTTTTTCTCAAGATAAAATTCGGATAAATGGAGAGAATCTACAGCTCCAACTTTCCAAGGTCATAAAAATAGTGCCAAGAAATAACTTATTTCATGTTGAGGAGGATAGTGTACAAATGTTTTCTCTAAGAGTTAGTCATCCATTGTGTAAGCTTAATTCTTAAAGAAAACATTTGAACAATATCCTCCTCAACATGTAATGAGTTATTTCTTGACACTATTGTCATGACCTTGGAAAGTTGAAGTTGGAGATTCTCTCGATTTATCTGGATTTTATCCTGAGAAAAAACATTGAATAAATCAAATTTAAACAATAAGATTAACAAAAACAACTCATAAATAATTTTAACAAGAAATAATAAATTCATTCAACAAAAATACTACTAAGATACAAAAAAAAAAAAGGGGCAAAAACCTGAAAAACACCATTTTGAAACCCTAACAACTTATTTGGAACATGGTTTAATATTGGTTGATTGTTATTCACCTTGAAATTATTCAACTGGATGCCAAAAATTAAAGATGAATCAACCAATAATTCCATTAAAAGAATTCATAAAGTCATCTCTACAAAAATACTACGAAGGTAAAAAAAGGGCAAAAAACTAGAATAAAAAAAAACATTATGGAACCCCTAAAAATCATTTTAAAGCATAACTTAATTTTGATTAATTTTTCTTAGTTTCGAAATTATTCAACCGGATGCCAAAAAATAAAGCTGAAGTCGATCAATAATTCAATTAAAATAAGTAATACTAGCATTAATTACCTAAATGTTACTATAGATCAACTTGATTTCCCTTAATTACATTGGAAATAATTTCTAACAAATATAATAACACGAAATCTTAGAGTACTTAAAATAATTGTCCACCGAATTGAACTTACTTTTATTGATTTTGTTCGATTCATTGGGATTTTTTCTTTGAACAAGTTGATTTTTTCCATCAAGTTATGATGTTCTGTCATTTTTGCCTCTTCTTGTTCTTTCTGTCCTCGGAATATATAATATATCAGTTATACATAACAAAAATAAAATAAAATACATGCATTTACCCCATAATTGAATAAAAATTAATTTTATAACATCACTTCTCGATCAATGTACAATCATCTATGTTGAATTTTCAAAAAATTGTAATCATATAGATGCATGAAAAATTTAAAAGAAAAGGATTTAAAGAATGCAAGAGAAAATAGGAGAATGAAATCAGAAGTAAACCTTAGGCATAGAGGCAAAATTAACTGTATCATGAAATTGTTAATTTTGTTGGTGATAAAATTTGTGCTTATTTTAATTTAACTTTTTTTAAAATATAATATGATTTGCATATTTGATTTATGATTTTTTTTACGGCTCTCCCCATTGTTTTATGCTAGCTCCGCAACTGATGATAGTGAGAATTGAGCTATGTAAGTGCAAAGTCGTATGGATGTTGGTTGTATTCGTCTCAATTAATCAGATGATTTCTTTGTAGATTTTTATACAAAGTTGGTTTCGTAAGTGTGTCGCTTAAATAAGGAAAAAAAACTTGATATATATCGTGCAATGACAAAACCTAATGTCAATAAATAAATAAATAAAATTTAGTTTTAAAAAAAAAAGTTTAATGCCTATATTTAAGTTGCAAAAGAGAAAAAAAAAATTAACAAACACAAACTTGACTCAATTCGTTAATTAATTTGTTCTCAATGCAAGGATGGAATTGAGTAAAAAACACAGTGACTAATCCATGAATTAGTTGCCTTAGCTAGCTTATGGGCAACCAAATTCTTTACAAACTTAATTTATCTCAAAGTTGGAATTTAGAAACAACAAATTTTTATTCCTAATTAATAAGAAAGCTATAGTCTGATGTTCCAGCATGATTTTGACCTCAAATTAAAGTTGTATAATGAACCTGGAGTATGTTACTTTTGAAACTGATGCGCGAATCGTAGTACAAGCATTCTTGTTGGGACAATCCCTACAGATCCGCCAAATTAGAAGTTTTGTTTATGTTGCTCGTATGAGTCATAAATCTTTCCAACTCCCTATCAGTCCACGTCCTTTTTCTTCTTCCTTCTCTTGCATCAACAGTTTATAACTGGACTTTACCGTATATTCGCCGTTATGCTATTGTTTCCATATTAATCAGTCTTTACAAGTCTCTCTAAACAATGGTACTGCTAGTATTTCTTCCACTGCATCATGGGAGAATAAATTTATAATTTTATGAGAGTCAGGGACGAACACCAATCAATGTCATGCAAACCAAAGGGAAAAACCCTTTGAGGTCAAGTTATCACGGCAGGAATCCGCCTTACAACCAGCATAAGAGAACCGCATCAAGAAAGAATCCTTTTGTTCTCAAGTACAAACCGTCAAGAGACGACTCCCACCAAACTCATCAACGTGCAAACGCAAGATGAAGTACGAAGAGGCAGACACCGTCTTCAAAATAACAATAAAGAAGCTCCCTCCAACAAACTCACCCACACATCAACGCGAGGCAAAACAAAAAAAGGAGGTTGATATTATCCATAAGTTATCGAAAAGGGAAGTCCCTAGCCGACTAGCCCAATGAATACGCCAGGTCGAGGCAAGAAGAGCTCTCCAGAACGTGAAAGCCAACACGGATCCTCGAACCCCACCAAAGACTAAAGGATTTTGCAACCACCAGAATCCCGTCAACAAAATAACAGCAAGAGCAGCTAGAAGTTTCATCTAAGCAAAGAGGGAATACCTCTAAAATTGCAAGTTGTCCCAACCAAAGGCCTGGGGGGCATCAACCTACCGTCAAAAGGTAAAGCGGATTTCTCGCTACGAACCCACACACGGGGAGGGGAAGAAGTTGTACCTAAACACTTCAAAGAAACCCCTTCTACCGATGTCAAAGGTCATAAAGTTTGAAACCGTGCAAACCTTGACGGGGTCCCTGCACCTCCCCAAAGGTCACAAAGGTAAAAGGGAAGCGAATGCGTAAGGAATATTGCATGCTACTGCTATTACTATCATATACTTGCAAGAATCACTCGGCGCACCGAAACCAACAACGGTACCTCCGATGAACGGACGCAAATTTCACCATGAAGTTGAAGTCTTCAAAACTTTACAGCACAACAGATGAACCGTCCTCATAAACATCGCCTTCAAAGGCCAAACGAACACACCGCCATATGTGAGTACTACCTTTATAACAACATTATTTGCAAAACGAATAGCTGAAATTGAAGACGCAAAATCCACAACGGAGCTCGTCCAAAAGGAGCCTGATTCCAATAACCGCAAAATGGTCCATGAAGACCTTGCCAAAGTGCAAGATAGGTACCTCTCCTCACAAATTTCTATTATTTCCTTATGTCTGAGCAAGCACACCAAAAGCACCCGCACACCACTAGGATTCACCACACCGCACTCCATCTGACCTGGAAGAAGGCCGCAACTCTAACAAAAGGGCAAGGAGAAAGAGTCGAACCAACCAAAGAAGAGCCTTACAGGGAAATCCCTATCAACCCCCCTTTTATCTAATCGGTCATAGGGAGGGTTCCACCCCCACTCATATAAAGAGCAAGAGTGACTCAGGTTTTTACCAGAAAACCAAATCCAAGAGGAGCGTTTCCATCAGATCGTCAACAGAGAAGGGCCTCCCAAAAAAAATCACATCATTGCGGGACTTTCTAATGGACCACACAACACAATAATATGTCAAACTAAAGGTGAAATATACTCCTAGCAAGAACCCTAATTTGAGCTACTAGTCTAAAATAATCAACACTTAATTTTCACATTTTTTTTTCACTTTACACATTACCAACTATTCAAATCCTATTATTTGTTTCTTATAAAGGGAAAGGATGTAGCAGTATAATTGCAGAAGTCTTATCATTCCTTCTAGTGTAATATCTTATGTAACATCTGCAAGTTATGGAAACTCTCACCTAACTCCACATTCATCAAACTATACCTCAAGCTATCCAAAAGAAACAAACACATTACATCACTCAATAATAATAATAATAATAATGCATGTGTTGGACCTTTTCCGGTAAGTCGTTTACTTGACAACACCTCTATCACCCTCCCTTGCAACAGTTATTTCCAATTGAACTCACACAATGGATTGAACTCTGCCACCAGCGACATTGAAGTTGTTGCTTCCTCTAGAGGCTGCTTGCATGGTTATTGTTACGCCGGTCATTATGAAGAGATTTTTTTCTATCTATGGAACCCAACAACTAAGGCATTTTATAACAAAATAATGTTTCTTCACAAATGTTTTTAACGTTCATAAACACGGTCCTCCATATAGTTCATTAGATGATGGATATTGCAATTTCTTTGAAAGTAAGTTTGTTTTCAACTACAATTGTTTGAACTTTTGTTGTTTTAAAGTTAATTCTTCTATTTACCTGATCAAAACTAACACCATTGTTGTGTGTAGAAATTTTACTACATATCATATTTCCCATTATTTCAAAAAGGAAAATTCAATTAGTTTTTGTTTCCTCTTTGAGTATTTTAATTCAAGTATAACGGGTGATATGTTTTCTGCAGAGCACATCTGGACTTGAATAAGCAAACAGTTATCAATGTCACATATTTGGCTGGATGGTTGAGGTTGCTAGATTATATCTTATTAAAATACTTTTATGTTTACGAAGTATTTAATGAATGGTGGATTGTTAAAAAAACATTATAAACACGGATCAATCAAACCAAATTGGTTATTTTACTTTGGTTTGGTTTGTGTTATTTATGAAAAACTCTAAAAACCAAATCGATGGAGTTTTTATCGGTTCAAACACTATTTTTACTAAAAATCAGTTCACACCGACTTGATTGCACTCCTAGTCTTAAGTCCGTTAAGTAGGTGATTAACGGTTCGATTCCTATGAAAAAATTCAATTGGGAGAGAAAAACTTGAAATTCCAACACGCAAGTGATGTGCAACACAATGTTATCATCTTAAGACTATGATGCATGATGTGATGTCTAATGTGATAACATCATGGTCACGCTTAACTTGATGAACAAGATAAAAATAAAGTGCAGAAAGTAACATAACATAAGTAATTTGTTAACCCAGTTCGGTGCAACGTCACCTACTCTTGGGGCTACCAAGCCAAGAAGGAAGTCCACGATGCATCTCACGTTCTCCTCGGTGATATATATTTCCTTCATATATGGGCTTTGTTGGTTTGAGTTTGAGAAGATGTCAAACCTAATTAATTATTTCCTTGTTATTTTTGGATATTCAGCATACATTAAGCAATGTTGCATTATGCTTCTTCTTTTCCTCATACTAACATGTATTTTCGAAACATGTGTTAAATATTTTAAATAGTAAGTTTTTTTTGTCTAGTATAGTAACTAAAAATTTCACCTTAAAGGTGAATAAATATGGAGTGTCTAGGGTTCAAACTCAAACTCCTGCATAATATATTTGATTTCCCCACCAACCAAGTTAAGCTCACCGAGACAAATAGTAAGCTTTTTATGAAAAACATGTAAACTCAATGCATAAAAATAAAAATATTGCTACTTGGTTCTCTTACTTGGAAAGCTAGACAAGTTCTCTTACTTGGTTGTACGTGGAGAATTGGGACAAGATATGTGTCATGTATGATCCTTGGCTACGTGGGAATGGAGAACGTTGGATTATGTGGCCTCAACCTGAAGGTGTATATGACTTACTTGTGTAAAGACTTGATGTTAGAAAATTATAAAGCTTGAAATATTGCTAAAGTTCGATTTATGAGGACAAAATGGTTTGGGAAGGGGAAAGAAATGATTGTTACTCTGTCAAATCAGGTTAGAAGTTTGCTATGCATAAATACCATTTGGAGGTAATTGGTAAGAAATATAGAAAGCGCATGCTCCACATAAAGCCCGTAATCTTCTTTGGCGCTTATGTCGGGTTGCGTCCAACGAGGTGTCAGTTATTAGAGCGTAATGCGGATTGTGATATTCATTGCCCTCTGTGTGATGAGAAAGTAGAAGATGATGTGCACACCTTCTTCACATGTGCTTCTATCCGGTCTTGCTGGCAAGCAGCCGGAATATCATCTGTCATGGGTTCCATAGCATGTTAGCAAGGTAGTGCGGCATAAGTGTTTGCACTGTGTCGGAATAAGGATTATGCTACTATATGTAGAGTGACTACGTTGTTTTAGAGTATATGGCATAACTGGAATGATAAAATATGGAATGATAATGTTAGTAGGCCAAGTCAAGTTGGTCGAGCTGTGTTTGACCTGTGGAATGAATGGTTTGTTGTTCATAAACTTTGAAGCCATGATGATCATTATGGACCAATTTTAAGCACATATCGATGGGAAAAGCCTCGTATAGGATGATTAAAATACAATATCTGCAACATTATTTGTCGGTGTGGGGAGGACATCGATGGGTGCATATTTTCGTAATGGTTCTGGTGAGTTTATTGTTGGACTCACACAGTGGCAACAATTGGCTTTATCAACATGTGAGGAAGAAGCATGTGCATTATTGCAAGCCGTGAAGGAAGCCAAACGTAGAGGTTTCAAACGAGTCCAATTTGAAAGTGATTCTCTTGGTTGAAGCCATTTGTACAAAGCGGCAAGACAATTCAGAGTTTTTCTCAATCGGTAATGATATTATTTATTTTGTATTCGGTTGCTCATACTTTAGCAAGGATGGTCAATTCTTTGACTAGTTTCCATAGATTTGAGATTATTTTATTGACCTTTGGTCATTAATGAAATGGATTAAGTTTATTTGGTTCAAAAATAAAATAAAAATATTCATTATAAAAAATTGTTTTATCTTTTTTAATAAATACAATAATTTTTAAAAAATTTAGACTTCATGAGACATTATTATTACTACTATTGATTTATAAATAATTTTTTAAAATATTTAGACGTCATAGTAATAATTACTACTATTATCAAAATCTAAAATGAGATTAAATTGGTTGGTTAATAGGTTTTTTTTCCCTGCAAAGTATGTAATTATTTATTTTTAAATTACTCCCTTGTAACGTTTTTTTATTATTTTCGTAGTGTATTTTACCTTCCTGTAAAAATTTGGCAGGTAAAATACACTAAAAAAAAAAACATTACAGAGAGTAATCTAAAACAAATTACAGTGGATAAAACAAAATTCGTCTACAAAGGTAAATTTGGAACAGCAGGCGGGATCCATTATGCTAGTTTTGTTTTACCCTGTAATTATTTTTTTTGAGATTATTTCCTTGTAATGTTCTTTTATTATTTTCATAGTGGATTTTGGAATTGGATCCTCGGCAGCGGTAATATGTGCAGCCATCTCTGCTGCAAGCTATCTGCCGTTAGATTTATCCATTATAAACAAAGAATAAAAACAAAAGCTCAGTTGTATTTAGAATACCCCGGCTCCAGATTTTTTCTATTTTCTTTTATAAAGGACTTACAATATCCAATTGTTCCTATAAATATTTTTTCACTGTGCTCATTATTCACTTTCTTTTTTTTACAGAAACTCTGTACTCACTTATATTGCAGTACAACAAGTACATATATTTAGGTGGAAAAAAATTTGTTTTTTAGTTTGGCATAAATTTTATTCACTTGAAATTACTTGATATACACTCGCGGTTCAGTTTCGATAAGTTTTGAAACAAAAATTTATCGGATCCAAAAATAATTTTATTTGTGGTTCAGTTATGAATGACAACTAAAAAAATCCGATCCGATCCAATTTTATGTAGTTTAATTTAGATCGATTTTTAGATATCTAAATAATTATTATTTTTTTATTAAATATTAATATTATAAAAAAGATATAAAAAATTATGTATTGTAATTATGAATATATTTTTTTTTACAAAATAATTATGAATATATTTCAAAAAAAGTAATTATGAATATATTGTGCAAAGGATTTGTTATTATTAAAATAAATAAATTAAGTGATTGTTAGGAGATACTGGAGAATGGATCTTCTCAAGTGCACTTTAGGTAAATTATTTTTTCAAACCATTGATTTGGGAGAAGAGAGAGAAAAGAAAAAGTAAAAAGGTGAATTTAATTGTGATGATTTAACAATTGAGACAATTGAGAGGAAAAAAATTGAGAGAATCCATTCTCGGAGATACTGTAATAATAGTGACGCGCACATTCAATTGGAAAATTGGAACAGGTTGTATCAAATACAACTGAATTAAAGTAGTAATAGTAATCTAATGGCTGACATGATGCAGCATGATCGCAACAGATATGCTCGCCTTAGAGGATCCGGATCGGTGTATTTTACTCTCCCCGTAAAAATTTGGCAGGTAAAATACATTATAAAAAAAGTATAAAAAAAAAACATTATAGAGAGTCTAAAAATAAAAATATGGAATAAAAATAAAGATCTATTAACCATAAAAAATAAAAAATAAAAAAATGTAAATGTAAATTTGGAACAGCAGGCGGGATCCAATCCATAGTCAAATCCCAATCCAACAACAACATACCCACTCCCTTACCATAAACCCTCCCACACCATATCCCCACCATCCCACGTGCTGACAGAATAATATCACCACATGCTAAATTGTAAATTCAACACTTTCATTCAAAAATCAAATTCAACTAACTCATCACAAAAACAACACGAAAATCATCCCAAAAACAAAACCGCCAAATTTTCACACCCCGCCTCCACCACAAATTTCAAATTTTCCCCATTTTCATACTCACCAAAACACCCCCAATTCCAACTCCAAATCCAAAATCACAAATTCAAATTCTCCAACAACAAAAAAAAAAACCTAATTCTTGTTCCATCTCTTCTCTCAAAAAAATCACCATTCTCAGTTCTCACAATTATCATGGTGAGAGAACACAGAGTCGATTCATTCTACACAAAACTCCGTCAATCCGCCCACTCTTCCTCCACCACATCTCCCGTCCTCATCTTCCCTTCAACCTCCGACGTCGACTCTCTCTGCTCACTCAAAATCATTTTCAAAATCCTTCAATCCGATTCAATTCAATACGCATGTTACCCCGTTTCATCTTTTCGTGAAATTCACAATTACGCTAAACCTACAACACCAGATTCTGATCCTATTTCAATTCTGTTAATTAATTGGGGCTCTCATAGGGATTTACGGAAGATTCTTAACCTAGGTCCAAACGCTACCGTTTTTGTAATTGATAGTCACCGTCCGATTCATCTTCATAATCTTAGTGACCAGAATGATAAAGTTGTTGTTCTTTTTACTCAAGAAGATGAAAAACAAGCGGATCTAGCTTATGATTTTGAGTTTCCTTTAACTGCTTTAGCTAATGCTTCTACAACAATTGATTCCGATTCGGACTCTGAAGATTCTGATTCAGAGTCCGATTCGGAGTCTGATTTGGAGTCGGATTGCGAAGATGAAGAAAAATTGAGAAAGAAAAGAAAGAGAAAGAGGAATTCTGAAGATGGCGAACCGGCAGAAGAACAAGAAGGAGAAGAAGAGAGGCAAGATCCGGTTAAGCTGTATAGAAAGAGGAAGAAAGAGTATTATCGATTGGGGACTTTTCACGGTAAGCCTTCGGGTTGTTTGATGTATGAACTTGCGCATTTTCTTAGGAAGAATACCGATGAATTACTTTGGTTAGCGTGTGTTGCGTTAACAGATCAATTTGTTCATGAGAGGTTGAGTGATGAGAGGTATAGTGATGGTGTTATGGAGTTGGAGCAGTATATTAATAGTTCTGGTAATTTAGATGCTGTTAATTCGGTTACTTTGAAAGATGGAACGAAAATTAGGGCACCGAATTCATCTAGGATTGCTTATGAGGATGAACCGAAGCTGATGTTGTTGCAGGAGTGGAATTTGTTTGATTCGATGCTTTGTAGTTCGTACATTGCGACGAAATTGAAGACGTGGAGTGATAATGGGATGAAGAAATTGAAGCTTTTGTTGGCTAGAATGGGGTTTGCTCTTTCTGATTGTCAACAGAAGTTTCAGTATATGAATGTTGAGGTGAAACGGAAAATGAAACGTGAGTTTGAGAAGTTTTTGCCTGAATATGGACTTACTGATTTTTATTATCGCGGGTTTTTGAGGATTCATGGTTATAGTTCAAAAGTTTCTGCTGCTGATGTTGTTTATGGTGTTACTGCGCTTTTGGAATCGTTTGTGAATTCGGATGGTTCTTGTGCTTCGATGCAGTTTAATGTGGCATTTGATGCGCTTTCTTTGAACAATGTTGATAAACTTAAAGCTGGGATGCAACAAGCTATTAAGGTTCAGAGAGCGATTTTGAGGCAGGGTAGTGTTGCGATTACGAAAAATGGTTACATTCGAAGTGGAAGGAAGTTTCGATGGGTAAAACTTGAGGATTCTGCAGAGTCGAGATTGTTGGGGTATCCTCAAGCTTTGACAAAGTTTTGTTATTTTCTAATGGATGCTTTGAGAGAAAAGGGTGCAAGGATGAAGCCTTTGATTTGTGCTTGTATGTCTCAGGAACCAAATAAAGTTCTTGTTGTTGGGGTTTGTGGGAGGCCGCGTTTGGCTGCTGCTCAAGGGAATGCATTTGGGGTTGCGTTTAGAAGTGCGGCTGAAGACGTTGACAGTGAGTTTTTCCATGAGTTGTTTGAGTCTTCTTGGATTGTGTTAGAATCTAAATCAGTTAATTCTTTCATGGTTAAGTTGACTGAGAAACTTTGATTCTGTGTTGAGCTTAATGACTCATTTATCTTAGTTTGTTCATTCTGTTGTACTATGATTTATAGTATCCTTGTTTTAAAATTTACCTTTTACACTATGTCACCAACTGATTTGTTGACTTGTTACTTTCGTGTAAACATAGTATCATTACAATTTCAAACTGATGTTGAAATCACGAGTTCTTCCTCGAAGAAGTTCACATATCAAGTTACAAATTTTCAATTAACATTGCTAGAATGTAATGTTGAAAATGAACTATTGTTGTAGTGTTTTACTTTTACTTTTGAAGTATTGCAAGGTAATTGTAATGAATCCACTTACATGGAATTGAAGTTCAAATGTGTTTTTATTGATTCATTGAAAGAAGGATTGCAATCTGTTGATGCAATTTATTAACTTGTCATCTCAGTGAAGTCCCTTGTTTTCTCTAGTAGTATAATTTCATTAATAAATCATGTGAAAATTGTTTCTTGCTGTTTTTCTGTCTACAAAAATATTCAAAACTTGGGACTGAGAGTAGCATGTTTCAGGTCTTGTGTTTATCAGTTTTCTCTCTGTCTTGTTGAATACAGCAGTAACTTAACCAACTATAATTTCAATTACCATGTTTTCTTACTTTTATTTTCTCTCTGAAGTTTTATACACCCTTCCCCCGGATCACTTATTGCATTTTTTCTTCTTTCATGGTCTTGTTATTTTAATAATTTCAAGAGTTTCAGAAGTGTGAATGTGAGCTATTTCCTTATAGATCTTCACTTCTTCCTGAAGTTGTTTCTTCAAAACAGAATTTACAGATGCATGCCTTGACAAATAATGTCTTTTAGTTTATGTTTCAAATTATGTCTTTTAGTTTATGTATCAAAGTATGTCTTTTCAACAAAAGTTAATAGTTTCTCAACCATTTAAGATTATAATTTCTTGACATTTCTTTGTATTAATTTGACAAGTGAATTAGCTGATCACAGAAAGCAAGATTAGTTTCTAAACTCAAAAAACAATATAAATTTGCTTAGAATTGAACCACAATAGGGGTTTGTATAATTATAGGTTTTGCTCCCTTTTGTGTTGATGAATATATATGTATTGATGTTACGCTAGTCTTGAGTAATTTTTTCTGTGTTCTGCTTACACAACTAATCCTGTGTATTTTGAAAATTTAAGAAGCACGGTGTCACTGCACGGTGAACTAACTGATTTTCAGCTTCGATAAATCCATGTCATGTCGAATAAACATGGAGACACAAGAAAATCCCACATATTCTGGATCCAGATATGCTGTAAAGGGAGAAACAATATCAGTTGTACATCCAATTCCAATCCCTATAGTTCTTTTGGCTGATTTCTAGACCTTGTGTTGCAGGCTTACAATAAATATTTATTATGTTTTGTATCATGAAGAATTAGTTGTATAAAATGCCCAGTTCCCAACTTGTGAAATACTATGGTGATTGAGAAGCTGACATACTTTTGCACACGTATTAAACCACAAGTACAAACCAGTACTGTTCATCTAATAGATCAAAGTCTGGTTTAACTCATGCTTGGATAGTTGTACTTGTACTGTCATATCATGGCCAAAACTAGTTTCGCCATGGGGTATATGAATTCCAAAGGTATGGGACCTTAGAAAAGGGTTTCTTGCCGTCAAAAATTTGACGCATTCACACATTTGATACATTTCCAATCGTTAGATCAAGATTGGACGGTCCAAATTTCAAGCTCACTATTTTTTAAAAAAAATTAAAAACTGTATTGAAATCAGAATTGTCCAATCTTGGTCCAACAATTGCAAAGATGCCAAATGCACGAATACAGCACACTTTTGGCTGCAGAGAAACTAATTTCATACTATAGTTTCTTCAAAGTTAGGCTATGTGTAAAATTAGCTGCAATTAATTATGAAGCATATAAAAGGTGGTTATTGAGAAACATTTAAAAATAATATTGCTAATAAACTTTAGTGGCAAATGTAAGGAATTCAATAATTTGGAGGGAAGGACCGATTTAGCTATAATCAGCCAAGATTATACCCTCTATAAAAAGGATCCTTATTTGTCAAAATCAATAGAGGTAAAAAAAGGTATACACGTTTGAAAGAGTAAAACCTGCTCCAAATAACTTTAACTAAGATTAGATTAAGAATCTTTATTTGTGAAAATCATTAGAGTTTATAAAAAGATGTACACATTTGAAATAGAGTAAAACTAAAACCTGCTCCCATTAACCTTTAACTAAGATTAGATTACCTATAAAATGAATTACTATAGTTTATGCATTTGAAACTTATTCCACTCCAGTGGTACTGTTTTAGTTTGTACCTAGCAATTAAGAATCTCTTGATTCAGCTAAGCTTTGAATGACAAGCTTTCAAGAGATGCAAAATATTGTAATTTTAATCTTCACAGTTGGACATAACACTCCAAATAATAATCAACAGACATCCGCAGCTTCAGTTATTTGAAACATTAATCGAAAATATTAAGCCGTGTGTCAAGGGTTGGGAGCCTATAAGAATACAATGGACATTCAAAACCAATGTCCTGAGCTGTATTGGCATAGCAGTAAAAGTTGTGATAACTAGACAATGGGAATTCAACACTATAGAACTGGAATCATAAATTAAGTGATCAGAGAAGAATATGTAACAAATATTATATAGATCTCTGCTAAATACAGATAACTTGAATTTAAAGCATGGAAGTTACTTATACAAAATATCACAATCTTGCATACAAAGCGTGATTAAGGAAGATACACAGAAGACACAAATTCAAGACAAAGGCACTTTGACGATGTTTTGTCGCAGGCAAAGAGAGCCTTTAATATTTACATATAAATGGGTAGAACTTAGACCCTCTAAAGTGAGACGTGCATTTTGAAGAGTGAAGTGCGGGTTGAAACCATTGATTAAATGATCAACAGTTTAGACTGCAATGAGATACGAACATTTCCATAATAAACTATCAAATTATTAAAATCTCAATGGTTGACCGTTATAATTCCGCACTTTACCCTTTAAAGTACACCCCTCATAATAAAGGAGTCAAATTATAGGTGTGGTAGTCGTACACGCCTCATGATCATTCAAAACACTAATCTTATCTTCTCCGAATATAAATCGCACTTTCTATAATCATTTTCTGCTCCAGAAAAAGCAGCAACCCTGTAAAAGCAAGGAAAAGAACAAAGAGAAGCGATGAAGCATCAAAATGGTGATAATTTACCACGCCTTAATAAGCAGGTGTAGCAAGTATACCTGAGCTTTGTCATTCGCAGGTTGGTTTCGAATAACATATGATCTCCCGTTGGGTGTGCCTGCTGCATGTCCAGCCGCGACATGTTTCTCCTCACGCACTTTGTTGAAAATGTGAGTGTAGCCATCAGCTGATGCAGGGTCACTCTCATCCCAGTCACCAAACTTCGGAACAGCAGCACTTTTATCAGGCTGCCAATAGCCAAACCAGAGTCATTAAAACACAGAAAAACTCAAAAGTCATTTGTGAAGGGAAGTTTCATAAAAATTCAAAAGTCACATGCTCAAAAATAAAAACTAACAATATCATCTTCTCGGTTGACTGATCTCAATCGAGATCTTCCTGGTGTACCGTGACTTCCGTCATATGAGCTCTTTCCTTCCCAAGAAGGACTATCTCTGCCAGGGGTTTTAGCCTGGCGATGAAGAGGTGAACGTTCGACACTGTACTCCGAGCCAGCAGTACTTTGTCTTGAAGGTCTTCTGCGGTTATCAGCAGAAGCTACTCCATGGCTTCCAGGACGAAGGACAGAATCACCAGCACTCTTGTTTAAATTGTCATTACGAGCTGGCGAGTTAACAAATTGCTTAGGATCGCCATTTTGTAACTCATCGTGTGTTGATTTTACTAATCCCTTTTCAGATAGATTCTCTGAATGAACTCTTGGTTTTGGAAGAATTTCGTCAGCAGAAGATGAACTCTGAAGAGCTAAATCTGAATTCTCCTCAGGGTCATTTGGATTAATCATTTTGGTGCCAGGTCGAGTTTTCCGGGCTTTGTCAAAATAAGCTGTGTAAGGAACATCATTTTCACCTTCCCAATTGCCAAACTTTGGAACATGAGAACGTTGCTGTCAAATTGACACACATTGAAGAGTCCAATTAAAAACTGTTCTTGTATGAATCACATAAAATAATCAACTTATACGCTAAAGAAAACTTAAGCCCTTGCAGCCATATTGATCCAAAAACAGACAAGTATATTTAAAAGATTCATGCAATTTGAAGTTTATTTGAGACCTGACTACTCGAGAACAAAGATCAGTGATGAAACTTCTTTAATATGCTTGAATTTCAATAATTGACTATATTCATCAAGTTTCTTGTGCTATTATAAAAAAATCAATATTCTAAACACTCTATTGAAAAGCTCATTAATTTAGTGAAATTTACTTTAATCTCGAGAAAAAGGCTAGGTATTAACCATGCCACTCAGGTATACAGATATCAAACTGCCAAAGGAACAAAGTTATTGTGATTCTGCAATCACAACATGTGATCACATATCTTTAAGAAAGAGAGAAAATGAAGAGGATCCCAACTCATAATAGAGACTTCAAAATACTTATTTTCAGAAAGTCTCTTAATTCCATCCTACAAGGTTCAAGTTTTTGTTTTCTCTGTTATAACACCAGTTCAGCAACGATTTAATTTTATCCAACGTAACTATTATTCTTTAGCTTTTATCTAGGTTGTCTATTTGTCAACCTTAACGTAGTTGCGGTAGACGAAACATCTTGTGAATATATTAGACTTACTCAAGCAATGGAGTATTATTTCAGGCGAGAACAAAGATGAGTGAATTAATCTGTGTAAAGTATATCATATCAGACATATACAAGTCAAATTTGACAGAAAGTGGAAACAACCTCAGGGCAGATATTTTCCCCTTTTATACCTCTAAAAGAAATAACATAAAGTAGTTTAAATTGAATCCCTAAAAACTTATCCGAAATATGCAATATAATTAGCCGCATCCACTCAAAATTCATTCAATATGGTAACACATTTCTACAATAGTAGCATTATCTTCTCAATTGTAAATTTTATTATATTTTTTAAAAATTGGAGACTCGAAATTTTATGGTAACACTAATGACCATTTTACAACTCTTCCCGAGAGGATTTGAACTCGGTACCTTGTGAAGCTTTTACCACGAACTAACACCTCAAGTTTAAATATTCACACACACAATTAAAAAAAAAAAAAAGTATAAATAGTAACAATTTCCAGGTGTGCAAACACTATTACAACTCAGAGACTATAAATAGTCACATGTCGGTATGAGTCACGAGACACGGCTTCTTCAATCTGAAGTGTCGGTGCTACTGCTACATACCAATTGTCTCATGGTCCCAATAAGCAGGAAAATAGTTACTTATAGTTGGTTTATCAGCAGAGAAACATTAACATAGTATATTAACATAGTATATTGAGATTTGAGACAACCAAACCAAAAAAATGAATCAAATTATGGTCAACTATAATCAACTCATAAGAAAACAAAAATATTAAGAGATTGAAAGGGGGAAAAAAGGACCTAACTGCAATTAACATATCAAAAGATTACATCATAATGCAAGAGATTTGAAACTATATAATCCTACCCTTTTTCCTAAAAAATTCTCAGCATAAAAGCACACAAAAACAATACCAAACAATGATCAAAATAATTGACAAAAAAGAGAGAGAAAAGAGAAGAAACTTACTGTTGTCATCTGTTACTAAATTAAGTTTGAGAAAATAGCCACAACCCAGAATTTATAGAGGTGAATTGTCGAAGAAAGTTGAGATTTTGGGTTGGATCAGAGAGTATAAAGATGAGAGTACTAAGAGAACCAAAGATGAAGAAGCTCTTCCGTACAATTGAAAGAGTGAAAAAAGAGATTGATAGGAAAAATAATGGACTTTTGAGTTTAGAAAGAGGTTTATCTACCGATTACCGGCGCCACCGGTAATGTTTGACTGTTCTTTATTTTTTCTATGTATTGTAACATTGAAAATGCCACGTTACTTCTTAAACATTATTCAAATTAATTTCTTATATGCAAATTTTTAATTGATCATTTTTTAATCAATTTAATGCAGGATTTCTAACATATGCATTGTGTTCTAATTTTTTTTATAAGAAAAATTTAGGATGAGGGGATGATACACCAGTCTCATTGTGTTCTAATACTATGATCTTAATTAACACAAAACATAACATGAAATTTTTTAGGATATTGAATAATTTATTGTTTAATACTCTTTTCAGTATTAAATATAAACAGAAGTCAAAATGTATTAGATCTAAATATCTAATACACTTATAATTAGTTTTTTTCCACAAAACTAAAAGAATTAATCTTCACAATTACCCAAAAACATGTATCCATAAGAACTGATTTAACACAAAAATTAATATTAGGATAATTAAGTTTTCATACAAAAATTATCTAAACTCCAAAAAATTTAGACACGATTTTTATTTTATAGAAAAAGGTGGTAATTAATTAGATATTAAATATAACCAATTCTTTTTCAAATGAAAAATATATATTTATGGAGGAGCAAAATACAACTAGTATGAAACTCAACCAATGAGACTAGTGCAATTAGTACTAAGACGCACCACTTGCAAAGATAGCGAAAACTAAACAACAAAATCACTCCTACCAACATGAATAACAAACTCGATCTTCTTCTACCTACGAAAACAATCAAGAAGATTCACATGTCACTCATGATATAAACAAAGAGCTACCAAACTTTTTGCCAAAAATTTTTGTCAAAAGGTTCTTTTAATCGAGTTGACCACTTCACTCATATTCGATTGAATACCTAGAAAAAAAATGATCATTTTGCGCCTTCTAAATTAGCCACATTATTGTTTGCTAGATCAACAACTACTCCTTGATGAACTTCTTATCTTTATTGTAAGATCCCCAAGCAACTAAATATTTTGTACCAAATAAAGCTTGTCAAACCGCACTTTACAAAATGATGTTACTCCTTCTCCTCCGCAACCCCCAAGCAAAACGGACGCACACACCGTAGGCGCCTCCACCAATACCCATTAGATACAAAATTGACCCTAGTTGGTAAACGGTGGCAAAGCAATTGCCAACAATGACCTTTGATGGAGCATAGTTATCTCACAAACTTCCCCATCAACAATCCTCTTTCGTGACTCAATGATAGCGGTTAGGAGAATTTAGAGCTTAAAAAATATACATCAAGCTAACCGTAAACATACTTCCATCATCGGTCGTAGAAATCCAAAAATCTTAATTTTGGTTGAGCTTCACCATTCGAATTGTATCCATGAATTGGTTTTGCTTTCACAAACGTCACAGAGGCAAATTGTTCTTGACTGGACTTCTAAGTCCATGCTCCCTAAAGACCAAAGGCTCTGCGCTCCAGAAGGGCACCACTACAAGAAAACCCTCAAAATTTGGCGGATTTCATAATAATTTAGTGGCCGCTTTGGCAGCCAGTAATTTACTGGCCGCTCTAGCCGCCACAAAGTGGTGAAAAACGGCCACAAAGTCGATTTTTTTTTTATAAGGCCGCCGCAAAATTTAGCGGCGAACATACCGACGGTCAAGGCTGCCGTAAAAATATAGCCGTTACACTTACCAGCCGTTTTGGCCGCCGCAAATTATGCAGAAAATTTAAATTTTCCGTCCGTTAGCTAGCGGCCGCTTTGGCCGCCGCAAAATTATGACCGTTATACTTAGCGGCCGCTTTGGCCGCCGGTAAATCATAAAATTCGAAGAAAAAAAAATACCGTTGTATTTAGCGGCCGCTTTGGCCGCCGCAAAGTGGTCCGATTTTGAAATTTGCGCAGCAACCCCCCTCTATAAATAGAAGCATTCATTCATCCCTTCATTCATTCATCCAATTTCACCTTCTCTCTAAAATCTTCTCCTCCTTCTCTCTAAACCTCTACCTTCTAATTTATGTTTTTTATTGTATGTTTAGTTTAATATTTTATATTTAAATAAAATACATTTTTTAAATTAATAATCATAATTTTAAATAAAATATTTATATAAATATGCATATTTAAAAAAAATATGTTTTATGTAAAAAAATTATTAATTTAAAAAAAAAAATTACAAAAAAAAAACTGCATAATTTGCGACGGCCTAGGCCGCCGCTAAGTTCAACACGCGCAGAATTTCCCAGCAATTTTCCAGCCGCTTTGGCCGCCGGGAATTTTTTTAAAAAAAATACCCGCCAACACTTTGCGACCGCTTTGGCCGCCGGTAAAAAAGGTGTCAGGCAGCCTTCAAATTTTGCGGCCGCTTTGGCCCCCGCTAACTCTTTGCGGCCAGCAATTTTCCGGCCGCTCATGGCCGCCGCAAAATTAACGGTTTTTTTAACTTAGTGGCCGTTTTTGGCACTTTCTGGCTGCCATTTGGCGGCCAAAAAATGCAGTTTTTCTTGTAGTGCACCCTCCCTGCCGGCCAAAGTTACAGAATCCTGCATTCTGTAACGGCCGACCACCGGAATGATGAGCATTAACTGCTCATCATGGCTCAACGGCCAAATTCCGACAGCCACTTAATGGGCATTAATTGCTCATTAAGGGCCTTAGCCCAGCGCTGGGGGCTATATATACTCCTCATTCTGAGGAGTCAGGTTTGTTATTCTACCCTCTTGAAAACCAAAGCTTACACATTATACTGACTTGAGCGTCGGAGTGTATACAGGTACACACCCCCCTTTCGCTTCAACAAATGGGCTTACACGAGAGATTGCTGCCGGTCATCACCCTTCTGATCAGGTAAGATCACAAACTAACTAGTTAATTAAACCTTAAAAGTTATTATACTTTAGATCTAAGATATGTTATAAGTCATTTTTTATATAAGGTATTTTTTATATAAAATAACTCAAATTAATAAATTTTAACAATCTACCTAAGATCTGTAGAAAAATACATGCAATTTTAATATTGCAACTTTTTTGAATGATTTTAGTATTGCAACTATATTTATCAAATGCAATACCTCTTTAAGAATGCGTCTAGCTGTTTGGTTTAGGTAGGAATAATCTCTCTTTGAACACAATTATAATATTACAACTTATTGATGACTTAGACTAATTTGTACCCACATATATCAAAAAATAAAAAAAGACTAATTTGTACCCACATGGTCGTTTAATTTGATTAATATATTTCCCTAAACAATTTGGTATGCACATTGCAATAAATTTTACAAAAATATCTGCATGCAAAATATATGATAGATCATAACAAATTAAATAGTTTATCCCGATTATATATATATGAACAAAGTCCAACCCAAGGATATTAAAATATTTCATACGACTTATTATAATTGAGATTTTCAAAAACAACTTAGATGAGTATTTTTTTTAATTTAAAAAACTATTTAAGTTAAAAAATAAACAGTAAATAAAAAATAAAAAAACCATTTAAGTTAGATGAGTTATTATTGATTCAAAAAATGCCGAAAATGTGGATCCCTCTTGGTAGATTGTCTGATTGCACGACAAAAGTCCCACACCAGCTGTGTATGGGCCGGCCGGGACACTTGATTACTGGATCGATATTTGTAGTTGAGATAAAAAAATGACAAAATAAAAGCATAAGAAATTAAATACAGCTTCTCACATATTAAAAAAAAAAAAAATTAGTTTATATGCATATTTAATATGTAACTATAGAAAACATTTTACATATGCATCAAGTTAGGATTTGGATTTTGATAGAGTATGCGGTAAATTAATGTTGGATCATGAGAAGACGGTCGGATGATCATCATATTGGGTTTAAGAGCAAATATATATGAGTTAGACACTATATTTTTAATCAAAATCTCAAGACATTAGATTTTTAGTTCATCTCATTTATAAAATTTACCTCACATTTATCACGTCAACAAACTTCTCCACCTAAAGCGGGTGTCTTTTTTTTTTTATTCATACACTTATGTCGCCGTTGGTCACACTCAACGGAACACGTCGTCTGACCAACATTGTCAGGAATACTTTTAATACAAGGAGACGGTCGAATCTGTCGTCGAACCATCAACTCTTGGATATATCACTGTTGGGCCATGAGGGTGTAGGAGAGGGATCATCCACATTAGAATTAAGAGAGCAACTATATAAGTGAGTTAGATACCACATATTTATCCAAAATCTTAAGGCATTAATTATGGCTTCTCTCACTTATAAAGCGATCAACCTCCACTTTTATAAGTAATATAAAACTTAATTTACCTTACACTTGCCACAATAATTAATTAGGTTTAATTAGATAATTTAGATATTATTAAGAGATAGTAGTAAGAGATAGTATTTATATTGTGAGTTGGTGATCTTTTATTTAGTTGATTTGTTGAAACTTTTGGCATTTAGGTCTATTTGATCTATTATCCATTTTGAAAGGTGTTTTGAAGTTTTGAAATAATACTAGGGTAAGCTTCAGATTTCAAACATAACATTCATAGTACATAAGAGCAATATTCATATTCATATTCATATATACATCAGACATTATTCTTGGTAGCTCTTGTTATTATACCATAATAATTAAAATCATTCTCATACTCCTAGCTTAATTAAAGTGTTACCACTACTAGAGTAGTTACAATCTAGGTACTTGAGAAACGAGACACAATCCAAGAGATTTGGTAAGATTTCTAACACTCAAAATGAAATATATCAAGTAGCGATTCATAGATAGAATGAATCTATGATTTGTAGTGTTTGAAAGCTCACAAATACCCTAATTCTCGCAAAAATCCATAGCATTAAAACCCTTGATTTTTAATGAATTTTTACTTAAATATATGTTATGTGAATTTTTTCTATCACGTATCGTAGCTTTTCGTACATGTGATTAGAGAGGCTCTCCCTTCTAAAAAACTTGCTAACTTCGTAGGAGCGGCTCATAGTCTCGCATGAGCAAAATTAACAAAAATAGCTCAGATCTTTATTTTGAATTTTTGTGTGCGTGATTCAAGGTCTTGCTTGTGTGAAAAGTCAAAAAGAAAAAAATTTGCTCATAGCTACTCAATCATATTTAAAGGTGAAAATAGGCTAGGCCAAGTTAGGTTTTGTTAAACCTAAGTCTGGCCTGTCAAAAATTAAAAAGTCTGAGTTTGGCATATGGCCTATCATAGGTTTATTTTTTAGGCCCGAGTCTGGCCTTTTGAAAGTCTAATGTGACATGCTAGCCTGTTTAAAAGCATATTTCACATGAACATATTTAAATAAATAATTACATTTATTTTTAAAAATACTTAAGACGATGGGGACTAAAACCAACAAATTTTATACATTCAGGGATTTATTTGCAACAAAAAAAGATACAGGGACTAAAACAAAAAATTCATAAACATACATGGGCGAAAATGATATTTAAGCCTAATAAAAAAACATTAAATACATATGATAATGGAATAAATATAAAGACTAAATTACAATAATATAATTATCTACAAATTGCATAATTCCAATTTCCAATTGATTCGGAGAAAAATCATTAAACAACCTAACCTAAAAAAAACTTATCTAGTCATCATCATATTCATAAAAATAAACATTATACAACCTTACTTTTTGATGCGTGATTTGTTACTTCTGTTTCTTCTATTATGCGTCTCACGTTCTCCTTGGCGATATATATTTCCTTCATATATGGGCTTTGTTGGTTTGAGAAGATGCCAAACCTAATTAATTATTTCCTTGTTATTTTTGGCTAGAGGTGTGTTATTTGAACACCACCAAAAGTTGTCCCATATGAACAACTTAAATTTTTCTTTCTATGCATGCAAAACGAGGCAAACTAAAAATAATAAAAAAAACAGAAAAGCTGGCGGGTTCCACTTTTTTGGGTTGTCGGACAACTTAAAAGTTGTCCAAATAACATTTTTGTTTTGGCTATTCAGCATACATTAAGCAACATTGCATTATGCTTCTTCTTTTTCTCATATGACTTATGGAGGCTAGGAAAGAGGCATGTTATTTGAACAATTAAATTTTTGACAATTTATAGGACATCAAAATATAAAGTGCAATGTAGTATTGATATGCAAATTGTTAGATCATACATTATAGTCGAGATTCGAACTTCGGTCCTTCCACTTTATGTGTTTAGTTTTTCAATGGTTTGTCATTTCATCATGTAAATACCTGGTCGTTACGATAAATAAAATAACTAAAACTTATAGTTGTTATATTTTCATGAATACAATGATATTATTTTTTCAACAATATATTGATTCAAGTGGTAAGAATTTTAAGCCTCTTTAGTAGGTCATTAAAGATATGGTTTTTGAGTTTTGCATAAGAAAAGAATTTGATTGATATGAGAGAATCCACAATATATGTGCCCTACAAGGTTTCTCGATGAAAATTAATCATAGTGAACTAGTTAGATATTTACATCATGTAACCCAGAAAAAAAATTAATAATATGTACATGATTAAAAAAATTAATAATATTTACATTACTTCCCATTTTTCGGTCTAGTAGCCCAATGCTTTGAAATTTCACTCTTAAGATAGATAAGTGGAGTGCTCGGAGTTCGAACCCCGACCTTTATATATAAAATGCGATGTTCCTTACCAAGTGAGGTAAGCTCATGGGGGAGTTGGGATCCTCTCCATTTCTCATTATTTCTATTTCTTCCATTACCAAAGTTTTTAAATGTTTTGGGGTGTATAAAAGATATTTGGACCCACTTAATGTCACACTTTTGCATTTATATTTCCAAAACTATATAATAATGGAGGAAATGGAAAACATAGGAAATGGAGAGGATCTCAACTCCTCATGGGGACACTCACAATTTATCATAAGCCATAAAAAAATTACTCAATGTTTATTATATTATCATAAAATTATTACATTCATGTACCTAAAACATTAATACGTTCATCAAGTCATTTATTGTTTAATGTTTTTTGACAAAATTTATTCTTTTACTTTTTTTTTTAGTCAAGAAATTTTTTTGACTAAATTTATTGTTTTCCTTAAATATGTACTATGAAAATGTCAAACAACACATGTAATGAAAACAAAGGGAGGAATTTTTTTATTAACTTGAGGGTGTTTTTGTCTTTTTAAATGCAACACAAAAAGTCTATAAAGACACGACAAAGAAAAACTCTTAAACAACAATTACTTGCATCAGCTTCACTAAGTTGTTAACGGAAGCTCTTCCCCTCTCCAATTGAAGATGAAGCCAATGTGACGTTGAAGTTGTGCTGAATGGATCACATATTAATCCTGCCACAATTGTTGATGGACGCCATTGTTGATGTACGCCATTGCTGAAAATCGTATTCTTCCAACAACCTGTGATATACACCACACAACGAGAGATACCTACATGAACATCAAAGAGAAAACACAATTCAAGAGACTTGGGTCAACTTTCAACCCAACTCTCTTGAATTGTGTTTTCTCTTTGATCTTCATGTAAGTATCTCTCGTCATGTGACGACATCATAGGTTGTTGGAAGAACACGATTTTCAGCAATGAGGTTACATGATGATGTTTTTCCATCAACAACTATGGCACAATTAATATTTGATCCATTCAGAACAGCTTCAACTTCACATCGGCTCCACTCTTCTATCCAAAATAAATCTAGTGCCCCGTGTGTGGGATTCACCAATCTACCAGTACAAGAAAACGGTATAAGGGGGAAAAACCGTCACAAACGCAACAACGGATTCACAGGTTGAATAGGCAAGTTTGGATTGGTGATTTTTTACCGTACCATTTTTTATTTATTAAAATTATGAAAGCTATATTTATTGTTTATTACTTTTGCGACCCTGTGATTTCAGGGGTGCGTCCTACGAAATGATCAAAATGCCCATGTCCGTAACTTGTGTTACGAACACCTCCAAAACACCCTACAATTATAACATTCATGGCTTAAGTTACGGATGTAGAAAAAATGTTATTTTTTAAAATTACTCATTTTTCCTACATTTGTGACTTAAACAACAGAAAAATATTTTGGTCATTTCGTAGGACGCGCGGATAAGACATAGGGTGACAAAGTAATAATCATATTTATGTCCTTATGATTTTTTAAAGCCTCCTATATTTCCTTCATGTTCGTATTTGTCTCTAATCCTTTTTGTATATCCAATCCTTTTTGTAGAATATAAATTTTTGTAATGACAAATTGTTAGAATGTTAATTATTATATTAGTTTTTCTTTCCTTTGTAGGGCATAAATGATGGACCTCCAATTCTTTAACCTTGCTACAATTAACTTAACCACTTGAGTTATTCATCTCATTCTCAAGAAAAAAGAATTTGAAGTAAACAATGAACACAACCAAATTGTAAATTCGAATTATTCTCACAAATTAGATGATAAAAAATGAAGTTAGAATCCTCTCCATCAAATTGACATCAATGGGGGTGGGAAAGTGGCTTTTAAAATGATAAGTTTTTATATGATAATTTCTTTTCGCATTCAATAAACTTTATACTAGTATAACAGTCATCAGTAACTCATTTGTAAATCTACCAAATTTAATGTGTGATTTCTCAATGATTCATTAGTATATCACATTACAATTTCAATATCAAATACCGTTTAAATAAAAGAATCACATGGCTTATAAGTTAATCTATACTGTACTTCTTTACTTATTGATCAATCTTTCTTCCATTCTAACAATCATTGTTGTCAAACTCGCGGATAGACTCTTAAACTTGTACGAGTTTACGAGTCAATGAAGCACAAACGAGTAGACTCATGTATAGAATCGGTTTTTGATATATTCATATAGACTCAGGTAGACTCGCACAAACTCATATAGACTCGCGAGTTTATTATGAGTTTACGAGTCTATACATTTTTTAAAAAAGCAGTCAATATTTGAAAAAGTAGAAAAGTGATGTTTTCAATGTAAAAATTACTTTTTTTGTACTCTTAACTAGTGCCCCGGTGACACTAGTTAGCATGACCTTTTTTTTAAAGGCTTTAAATATTTTTTCTTGCGTATGACGGTACACCTTTAAAATTATAATTGTTAAAAAACTCT
This sequence comes from Trifolium fragiferum, assembly GCA_954870985.1. NCBI lineage: Eukaryota > Viridiplantae > Streptophyta > Magnoliopsida > Fabales > Fabaceae > Trifolium > Trifolium fragiferum. The sequence goes on along the minus strand of OX940793.1, from coordinate 11,226,287 downwards.
CTCTTCTAGCTAGTCTCCACTTTAAGCGAGGATGACATTTGATATGTCTCCTCCTTTATTTTCTATCCTTCATCAATGGTATGGTCCCGTTTTGGGAGAAACACTTGCCTAGGCACAAGTATTTGAGCACACAATTTAGACACACATACATAAATCAAAAAAATTAAAAAAAAAAATAAAATTGTCACATCAAATCCTATTACTTTAATTATTTTTCTTTAATTTTAATATTGCTTATGAGTGTATGCCCAACAATTAATATTCATGTTTGTGCCTATTAGAGAATTGCTCCCGTTTTGGAAGTCATTAACATATGTTTTATGATTCTCTGCTTTATGTAGTAGCCAAGTAAGTTATTATGAAGTTTTTTAGTTAATAAGTTCGGTTTGGGGCATGTGTTTATCATTTACAACTTTAATGTGTCATATATGTGTCATTTATAGATTTTCAAAAGTCATTTTTAATTTTCCATAGACTTAGTTCAAGTTTATGAATTGAGTCGAGTTTTTTTTTTTTTTTGACGAAAAGTGAATTGAGTCGAGTTAATGAAACCTAAACTCGCAAATCTGACAACCTTGCTAAAATCTGACGACAACCTTGCTAATAACATCATTCATATAATCTCATCTATTTTAATTTTTTACAATTTGCTGCACCTGTACCAAACACACGTACAGTACCCGTACATATGCAACATTGAATCCTCACATCAGTTGACATCACAAGCAAAACATTAGATCTGGTTTCAGAAAATTTAAAACATCAAATAAAAAGTGCTACTTTAAACTCAGAATACCTAAAAATCTTCAACAAACTATAGGATAAGTAATTTGATTCAGATAACGACATGTATACATACAAACGTAAAAAAAACACACACGCGCACTTTAGAATAGTGTATTTATAAATTTGCATGTTGAATCAGATCTGGGAAGTGGATCACCTGTGACATGAAAATACAGTATCAGATCTAAAAACTAAAAATATGGTAAACTACTTGAGCAAAACTAAAAATACAGTATCAGATCTAAACTATATATCAAAAAAAAAAAAAAAAAATATGGTCAACTATTTTACTTGAGCAAAACTTGATCAAACTAAAGATGAATTTTTGTAACGATTTAGATCTATAGATGATATGGGTATATGGTAAAGTGAAGGTAGGGAAAGGGAGGAGAAATTAGAAATAAGGGGAATGGGTGGAATTGGAAAGAAATTGTTATGAAGATGAAAGTATATTTCTTTCCAACAAACCCATTCCCATAACTTCTAACTGCTCAATCTTCCATTCCCACCACACTGTTTGTTGTCTTTCCGCCGCAGCGCCTAAACTTTTTCATGACTATCTCTGTGTGGAGTGTTACTTGAGATTACTCTCTTATATATAGTAGGTTTATTTTTGTGTAGCCTGATCAAGTTATCACTCCTTTTTTTATTAGCATCTCTATATTAATATTGGTTGAATATGTTTTTAATTCCGCAAAATAGTGATCTTTTACACCTTGTTTGGTAGGAGAAAAAAATGAGAGGAGAGAAATAAAAATGCGGAAACCAATGCATATATTTGTAGTCCAAATACATGCATTGATTTCCGCATTTTTATTTCTCTTCTCATTTTCTCTCCTACCAGACACATTAAGTTTAGTTCTCACTTAATTTTTATTAATTTTTTAATTCTTGGAAAATTATCATGTACTCAGTTTTGGACCCTACTGATAAATCAGCATGTATTTTTGAAAGATTTTTTCGCAGGTTTGTTTTAATCATCGTAAAAGTTCCTTCAGAAAAAATGAACTCGAAATTTGATTTATAGGTCATGATTTTCGTTACTTTTATCTTAAAATTTTGCTATTTGAAAAATTCATAATTAATTCATATCATATTAAAAAATTCTAAATTTTAATAAATACGATATTTTAAACATGTCCATAAAAAAATCGTTCAAAAATTTAAGAGTTTAATTATAATTAAGCAAATTTAGTTTTAGTAGGGACTAAATCTATATGCAAGAAATAAATTATAAGGACTAAAAATATAATAAAAATTAAGTAATCACTAAACTTAGAAGGTCCGCATTTTATATGGATCAATAACATATTTAACCCATTAATATTTATACAACTCATATATTTTTTTTAATACCATTTTTTTATAAGTTAAAAGTATTTAGATATCAAGAAGTGAGTAGACATTCAACAAAGTTGGTATATTTAAACACTCTTATTCTATACATATAGCTCATAATAATATAAATAAAAATAGAAGAAAAAAAAATGTACATGGGGACTGGACATGCCCTAAAAGAAACTCAGATAACAGTAGTACAAAATAGTTATCCATACAAAAGGGAAATCATAAACACCTTTAGCTATCGGGTTGCTAATCTGTCTCCCATTTCATAGGGACCTATGAACGAGTTGTATATGACCGCAATATGCTTCTAGCCAATTGTTTGATCTTCTTCCTTTGACTTTTATTAATAACGATAGTGAAAGGTTTCTCACCTTTTTTCCATATCAACCCAAAACTTATTGTTTAATCAATTGAACATCTGCTCTGACCACCTCGTCAAAGTCCTCATCCGGCAATATCCCAATGTTTTGCATTGTATCGGGTATAGCACGACCTGAGTCGGCACCAATTGTTACATTTTGCTATGCCAATTGATGTGGAGTAGGAATCATTGCATCGAACAAACAATACTTTTCCTTTCTAACGTGTGCACAATTGCATCAACAGTGCTCCCGTCAGCCACCTCTTGCTGCTCCGCTGCAACACCATTAGGCGCAAAATCCACCTCCGATACAGTAGAAGAACGCATCCGCACCGGTGGATCGCTTGCAACGTGTATCTCATAATCTGGTTTAACAATTTCATTATCCTCTGGAGTACCGTTTGTAACAGCCCTTGTAGAATCATATAATTTGAGATCTTTATCGTTAACAATAATCAACAATTCCTCATCTGAAAAATCCTCATCTAAACATTCAACAATTTCTATTGATTTTGCATTCTGCCCACCAGATGGTGGAACTGTTTCAGCTGTTGTTGCTTCCTTCACTAGTTTTGCGTTTTCTCAATGTTAACCAGGAGTGGTTTCTCTATCTGAGAAATACCTGAGGTATCAAGGACTGATTCAGCGACCTTCCGATGATGCTTCATCACATACTGCATCAAAGTTTTTTCCTTCTTAATTTGCTGAATTGCCTTACTGCGCTTCTCTGTCTTTGACTCCTGAGTAGGATGCAACCACTTATTGGCGGTAATATTGTGGCCAATAATTTGACAATGCGGACAACATTCATACATTCTTTCATAAACCACCGCAAGATTGAAGTCATATCTATCTCACCCTAAAAATATCTAATTACACTCAATATATTAAAATTTAATGATGATATTGAACTTTTCAAAATATCATTTTCATATCACGGTAAATTTTCACCTCCTATCTCACAAACATCCATTAATATATGTTCAATTTCAATGAAAGATTATGAATTAAATTGAAAGGTCTTTCATTAATACTATACGTATAAATAAGTAAATTTTTATCTTTTCATCTACTCGTTGTTTAACAAAATAAGTTTGTATTTTCATTTTGAATTAAGTTTGTATTTTCATTTTTTAAAGAAAAAATGAAAACAAAATAAAACTCTTATTTTTTATTCCAATCCTTTTATATTTTTGTTTTTATATGGAGTATTCTTAATAAAAATTAATCTCTCGAACTATACATAAAATGTAAAGATAGATTATCTATTACAAAAAATAATTATAACTAAGAATTTTAATTAACACCACTATGCACACTATGACTTAATCTTAAAATATTGATAAAGTTAAATAAAACCTAATTATTTCATCTAAACACTTTTGGAGTATATTAATTCATCTAGAATCCGTTTAAATTCAACTTATTTTTAAATTTATGAAAATATATTATGTAAATAAATAATTTTTTATGTTAATTCATAGATTTTTATCAATATAAAAATTATATTTTATAAACGGTTTTTATCACAAACTACCTTAAACTTTTTATAATAATAAATAAAAATAAATAAATCCAAACATAATGAATAATCTCAACCAAAAAACTTCCATTAGCTTTCACTTTCACCATAAGTCACTCTAAAGGGTTTAAAGCCCTTTTCCTCCCCAATCCGTGTCTCTACTTTACCCATACCTGCCCATTAGTCAAAATCATTTCTCCAATACATTTGCCCCAGTTCTTCCAAACTACAATTTTGAGCCTTTTCCTTCAAGTAAATGCATGCAATAATTTGTAAAGACTCAATCTTTCAAACTATACACCGTTTTTTCGCCATATAATTCATCTGGGTCATTCTGTACTTACCCCATTTTCAGTACAATGATAAAACTGTCCTTTGTTAGTGTCTTATGAATAGGGTTCTTCTTTCAAGAGAGTAGCTTTGTGTACTTTTTTTTTTGTTTTGAATTTTTGACAAATTAACAAAACCCCATTTGGAAAAAGTAAAGATTTTTGGCAATTTTTCAGTGAAGTAAAGAAAAAAAAAAGATGATTCAGTTATTGTTCTTGGTGATTTTTGCTGAAGGTGTTATGGCTTTTCTTATGTTGGTGAAGATAGGTCCATTAAGGGATCTTGTGATGAAGAGTTTGGATCAGCTTAAGATGGGGAAAGCTCCAGCTACAGTTAAAACTATTGCTGGAACAATGTTTGTGATTCTTCTTTCAAGTCTTATGAGCATTGTTAAGATCCAGAATAAAGGTGCTAAACTTGGTACTATGTCACCTATGGATCAAGTTCTTTGGAGAACTCATTTGCTTGAGGCTTCATTACTTGGTAAGTTCTTGATACTTTCATCTTTGTTATTTGCTTTTTTATGTTAGGTTTTATTGATCTTATGTTGTTAAGTTAGGTTAATTTTGAAATGTTAGAAAGTAGGTTTTGATTTGTTGCTGTTTTTCTTTGTTATTGTCATGCTGTGAAAACATGTTTGCATAAGTTGTTTTTGCTCTTTTATTGAAGTTGTTTTCAGAAAACTATAGAATATTTTAAATGTAATTTGAAACTCTAATGTACCGGTACCGGTCATTATTAAGTTGCTATTGGAAATGGCCATATTTAAAAGCGCCTTTTTCGACTCACTAATCCGCAATCAGCACAGGTCATTTCCTTTATTTATCTGAATTTATTGGTTGATGTCTTATTTGGCGCTCATCGGCATTGTATATGCGTTATTTTGGTATATCAGTTATAGCTCATAATTGTAAATTTGTGTGCTTTGATGTCTGGTTTCTTTATGATTCTCATTAGAAACACCTTTATAACACAACAATTGCATATTTATCTATTTGAAGTTGTCATGATTCATGAAAATGGCTGTGTTAATAGAATAACCCAAAATGCAAATACCTGAATGATGAGGTCATGTAGTGCACAAAGCATTAACCTCTCGATGGTATCACAAAGGAGGTGAATGATGCTGTATCGAGTCTTAACCCGATTGCTCCCAAAATATATGAGCAAACCCATCGTTACAAGTTTGCAATGAACCCGACAGGCCAATGAAGTTAATGAAACCAACTCTGATGGGCTGAATCTAGCTCCAATGTGGGGAACCTAGTGCCAATATCCTTCATTCTAGAAATTTTGAACCTTGTATATTGCCAATTTGTTCATCGATTTTGAACTTGTTAAACTCTTTTTGTGTGCTGAGTTGTGTAACCTATGTTGTCATTTGCGAATTTGTCCATTAATAATACTACTGTGAAATGTTTTTTTTGTATTCTTCTGGTGTAGTAGCCCAACATGCCAATGAGGTAAATGAACCTTACTCCGATGAGCTAAAACCTAGCTTTAATAAGTTGAATCTACTTCAACAAGGGAAACCTAATACCACCATCGTCCACTCTTTAGTAATTTGTCTTTGTGATTTGCCAATCTTTCCATTGATTTTGAGACCTTATTACGCTCTTACAAGCATTACAAAGGCCATAGCTTTCGGCGATGTTAGGACTAAACCCACCCTGTTACATAGCATAATGAAAGCCCAGGAGGCTACAATGAAGGCAGTCCAAATTTTCTGCAATTAAGGTGGCTAGGCATGGACTGCAATTAAGGCGGAATTATAGAGTGACGTTTAAGCAGGAGATATTCCCATCGGAAAGAGCAAGAGTTTGTAATCGTATATATAAGTGCAGTTGAGTCCCACATCGTAAGTAGTTGAAAGCTGTTGATCGAAGACAGGGCATAAAATAACCTTCAATTTCAAGGTTGCAGCATTCTAACCTGGATGGGTCAATGGGTGATCAAGAATGCCCATGGCCTATACGAGTGACCTCTATTCACTTAGGAGGGTTGCTGGTCTATGGCTCACCCAAGTAGGGGAGCCACGTCATAATTTGTGGTAGTGGGGCCTGCATTCGTGCAGCCCCTTTCAAACCAAGATAATATTTGTGGTAGTGGGGTCTAGGTTTTGATGTGTTGCTGTTTTTGTTTGTTATTGTCATGCTGTGAAAACATGTATGTATAAGTTGTTTTTGCTCAGTTATTGAAGTTGTTTCAGAAAACTATATAATCTTTTAAATGTAATTTGAAACTCTAACATACCGGTACCGGTCATTATTAAGTTGCTATTGGAAATGGCCATATTTGAAAGTGCCTTTTTCAACTCACTAATCTGCAGTCAGCACAGCTCATTCCCTTTATTTATCTGAATTTATTGCTGGATGTCTTATTTTTCGCCCCTCGACATTGCATATGTGTTGTTTTGGTATTGCAGTTATAGCTCATAATTGTAAATCTGCGAGCTTTTAATGTCTGGTTTCTTTATGATACTCATTAAAAAACACCTTTATAACATAACAATTGCATCTTTATCTGTTTGAAGTTGTCACGGTTCATGAAAATGCCTGTGTTTATAGAATAACCCAAAATGGAAATACCTGAATGATGAGGCCACGTAGTGCACAAAACATTAACCTCACGTTTGCAATGAACCCAACAGACCAATGAGGTTATGAGACCAACTTTGATGGCCTGAAACCCATCTCTATCAATCTGAATCTAGCCCCAATGGGGGGAATCTAGTTCCACCATCCTTCATTCTGAACCTTATATATTGCCAATTTGTCCACCGATTTTGAATTTGTTAAACTCTCTTTGTGTGCTGAGTTGTGATATCTACGTTGTCATTTGGGAATGTCCATCAATAATACTACTGTTATATATCTTTTTTGTATTCTTCTTGTGTAGTAGCCCAACATGCCAATTCGGTGAATGAACTTACTCCAATGAGCTAAAACCTAGCTTTAACAAGTTTAATGTACTTCAAAAAGGGAAACTCAGTACCACTATCGTCCATTCTTTATAGTAATTTTGACTTTGTGATTTGCCAATCTTTCCATTGATTTTGAACTTATCACGCTCTTACAAGCATTACAAAGGCCATAGCCTTCAGCGATGTTAAGACTAAACCCACCCTATAACTACAATGAAGGCAGTCCAAATTTTCCGCAATTAAGGTGGCTAGACGTTGGACTGCAATTAAGGCAGAATTATAGAGTGATGGTTAGCAGCAGATATCCTCGTTGAGAAGAGCTAGAGTTTGATATCATATATATAAGTGTAGTTGAGTGAGTCCCACATCGTAAGTTGTTGAAAGATGTTGACCGAAGAAAGGGCATAAAATAACCTTCAATTTCAAGGTTGCAGCATTCTAACCTGGACGGGGTCAATGGGTGATCAAGAATGCCCATGACCTAGGCGAGTGACCTCCATTGCACTTAGGAGGGTTGCTGGTCTACGGCTCACCCAAGTAGGGGAGCCACGTCATAATTTGTGGTAGTGGGGCCTGCATTCATGCGGCCCCTTTCAAGCCAAGACAATTTTTTTTTAGACGGTATAATGGAATTGCTTATTCTATTCATTCGTTTATCGTTTCATATCGGTGTCTGTGACTTTTCGGTTGGTACCCATGGCACATCGTTAGCAAACTTCTAATGAGGATCTTGTTAAATGCTTGATTTTTAGAAAATTATGTATCTGTGTAGTATTGTATTGTACTATGTATCTTGGCTTCATAAAAATTGAGTTAACTTATTGAAAATATCATTATGTAAACTAAGGTAGGTCACAAATTTGAGGACGATTGAATTGTTATATTCCTCAGACATGCCTAACATATTAGGCAATGTCCGTGTTTATAAGAAAAGCCCAAAAGGCAGTACCTGAATGATGAGGCTGCATAATGCACAAAACGTTAACCCCACAATGCTAGCACTAGACTCCACAACATCCCAACGTAAGCCTATCCGCAAAGGAGGTGATTGACGTTGTATTGAGTCTCAATCCCATTGCTCCCAACTTAATTTAAGTTATGATCAAGAATACATGAACAAACCCATTGGTAAAAGTCTTCTAGGAACCTACCATTGAGGTGAATGAAACTGACTCTGATGGGCCAAAGCCTAGCTCTATCAATTTGAATCTAGCTCCAACGAGGGGAACCTAGTGGCACCATTCTTCACTCAAAAAATTTTGAACCTTGTGATTTGCCAATTTGTCCACCGATTTTGAACTTGTCCATCAACCTTGTGGTAACCCAACATGCCAACGCGATGAATGAACCCGCAATCAGTATAGCTCATTTCCTTAATTTATTGGAATTTATTACTTGATGTCTTATTTGGCACTGATTGGCATTGTCCGTGCATTATTTTTGTATAGCAGTTATAGCTCATAATTGTAAATCTGCTGGCTTTGATGTCTGGTTTCTTTATGATTCTGATTAAAAACACCTGTATAACATTACATTTACATATTTATCGGTTTTAAATTATCATGGCTCATCTCATGACAATAGCCGTGTTTATAAATAAAATAACTCAAAATGCAATGCCTGAATGATGAGGCTGAGTAGTGCACAAAACATTAACCTCAAAATGGTACCACTGGACTCCATAAACGTGTACCTATCTGCAAAGAGGTGAATGATGTTTTATCGAGTATCAATCCCATAGCTCCCGAAATAATTGAAGTCACGGTCAAGAATATATGAGCAAACATGGTTGCAAGTTTGCAATTAACCCAACAAGTCAATGAGGTTAATCAAACCAACCCTGATGGGGCTAAAGCCTAGCTCCAATGAGGGGAACCTGGTGCCAACATCCTTCATTCTAGAAATTTTGAACCTTGTAAATTGTCAATTTGTCCACTGATTTTGAACTTGTTAAACTCTCTATGTTATGAGTTGTGAAACCTATATTGTCATTTGTGAATTTGTCCATGAATGATACCGTTGTGATCTATCATCTATGTTTGTGTATTCTGGTGTAGTAACCGAATAACCTTACTCTGATGATCTAAAACCCAATACCACCATCGTTCACTCTTTTAGTAATTTTGGACCTTGTGATTTACCAATCTGTCCATTGATTTTGACCTTATTACACTCTTACAAGCATTACAAAGGCCACATATTTTGGCTATGTTAGGACTAAACCCACCTTGTTACAACTAGCACAATGAAAATGCAGGAGGCTGCAATAAAGACAGTCCAAATTTGCTGCAATTAAAGCGGCCAGGGATGGACCCCGATTAAGGCGGAATTATAGGTTGAAAACAGCTAGAATTTGATATGGTATATACAAGTGTAGTCGAGTCCCACATCGTAAGTAGTTGACAGCTGTTGACAGAAGAAAGGGCATAAAATAATCTTCAATTTCAACGTTGCAAAATAATAATCACTCCAGATGGGGTCAATGGGCGCTCAATAAGGCCTATCACCTAGACGAGTGACCTCCATTGCACTTAGGAGGGTTGCTGGTCTAAGGCCCACCCAAATAGTGGGTCCTACGTCAGAATTTGTGGTAGTGGGGCCTGTGTTTGCGTTGCCCCTTTCAAACCAAGATAATGTTTTTTAGACTCTGTAATGGAGATACTTATTCTATTCATTTGTTTAATTTTTCATATCGGCTTCCTACCGTGACTTTTCAGTTGGTACGAGTGGCAGATTGTTAGCCGACTTCTAATGAGGATGTTTTTAGATACTATTTTTTTACTAAAACTTTTCTGTATTTGTGTAGTATTGTATCATACTATGCATCTTGGCTTATTAGACATTGAGTTATCTAGTTGACAAAATCATTTATGTAAACTCAGGTAGGTCACAAATTTGAGAATGATATAACGGGTCATTTTGTTATTATATTCATCAAACGTGCCTAACATGTTAGGCAATGTCTGTGTTCATAACAAAAGCTCAAAATGCGATACCTGAATGAAGAAGCTGCATAATGCACAAAACATTAACCTCACAATAGTACCACTAGACTCCACAACATCCCAACGTTTAGCAGCAGATAAAGATATATAGTATTTGAATGAAGATAAAGATATGATACATTATAGAGTGACGTTTAGCAGCAGAGTTCGCCGTCGAAGGCAGCTAGAGTTTGTTATGGCATGTATATTCAGGTGAAGTAGAGTGGTGAAGAAACAAGATGCTCTAGATATAGTTTTCAAATGTGATGCAGTGTTTTAATAAGGTTGAGTTATTTACATGTGAAGTGTGTGCCATTACTATTTAGACCTTAGAAACCAAGAGAGTGAAAAATGTTTTACTGTAATGATGATTACACACTTTATTTGTTGTAAATGCTTTTAGTTTTCTTCTGTTTTTGTGAAATGTGATTGCTTAACATTAAAAATGAACAAGCTGTGAACAATCTGCTACAAACTTCCAAGTACTATATAGAAAGTAAATATCAAAGCAAACCAACTCTGACTTGGGTTGAATACTTGTATGAAACATGATTTAATGGTAAATTTGTATCATGCTTCAGAATCATCATGTTAGAGAGAGATCTAAAAAGCACAAAATGTATATAAAATCCGTACTACTGAAAAATAACATATATGCCTTTCTCTCCGCTTACATGATGACCATTCAAAATAAGAGAACTTAAATTCTTGAGGAGTAAATAATTTTCGATCATCAATAGATTAAGTCAATTGGTATGATTTGGCAACAATGTTCCTGCTGTTAGTGCTTCATCATTTTATTTTGTTTTATGATCTCTGTGCTAGTTTGATTGCTGTTGTTAAAATTGGTTAATCGGGTTAATCATTTGACGTATTTGTACAGGTTGTATATTAGTACTCCTTAAGTTTGTTTTGGGTTGAGTAATTCTCGGTTCAACTGGTCGGTTCCGTTGATCCGGTCTGGTTCTCAAAACTTTGGTTATTACAAGTGAATTATTAGGAACAAGATTCTAGAGGGGACAATTTCTGTTAATACTTGGTTTTCTCAACTTGTTCTAATTGTATTTAACTGAATTAATTTAATCTTGCAGGTTTTACATTATTCCTTGGATTCCTAATTGATCGAATGCACCATTATCTCCAAAAACTTATTAATCTAAGGAGTAACGTAGGAGCTTCAAAAGAAGAAGTAGAAAATCTCAAAAAAGAAACCATCGAGCTTAAAGAAAAGGAAGAGAAAGCTTCCAAGGAGATAAAACAGCTGAAGAAAGAACTTTCAAATCTGTCAGAAGGTTTGAAAAAGGTAAAGATGGAATCCGAAGAGAAAGACAAGAAAGTTGAGACGGCTGAAGCTCACGTTGCTTCCTTACAGAAACAAGCTGCAGATTTACTACTTGAATATGACAGACTCTTGGAAGACAACCAAAATCTTCAAGCTCAAGCCATGGGACATAAGAGTTGAGGAAAAGATCGAGTTACTTTGATGAACATAGTTTTGAGGAGAGATCTCAAGAGAACCATTTCTAGTACTTTTGTTGCAAACTCATTTCTAGAGAAAAATTATCTTTTTTTGGTTCTCCCTGTGAAAGTTTACAGATTTTACAGTCCTCAGTTTGTTCAACATTTTGTTATTAAATTGTTTCTTAACAATTGGCCATCTTAGTTTTTTTCTTCCATTTTTTTGGTTTAATTTGGATTGGATGGATACATTTTACTTCAAGGGTTATTGGTGTGACAAATACATGTCATGAATTAGGAAAAAAAGGATTTTAAATTTCATCTTTATGATTGTGCTTCATGGTTCATTGTTCTATTTCAATTTATGCTCAAATCAGTGTTATCGATTGCGGATTGTTGAAAGTAGCGATTTGTTCAAGTTTGGACATGTAATGGTACTATAGCCGCTATTTAACAACATTTTATACTAAATAGGGTATCGTAACAATTGCTATTTGTTCAGTTTTCATTATGCTATAGCCCCACAACACATTTGAAGGTGCTGAGAAGAGACATGATCATCATTATTAGTTTTGGAAGAATTGATCAAAGTAAGTAGTTTTCAAGGCTTTCTTGCATTTAGCTCCTTGCTCGACCCTCAGTTTCAGTTAGTACAGACAAATCTGAACTTCCCTGGCCTAAACACATGACCAGTTTAGTGACAATGGTTGATATGGTAGATGTGATGAAAAAACGTCTAAACCAAAAGAGAAAATATATTTTGACAACAAATATAGTCGGGACAATGTATAAACATACGGTTTTGTGTTACTTTTTTTCTTCCTCTTTTTCAGTCATGTTGACAATTGTGTTGAATGTACTTATATTATACTAGCATTTGCAAGCCAAGAACACTATTCTTCATACTTTCTGCATTCAAAGTGCTAAGACCTCGCCTTGAAAGAATCGTTTTCTTTGATGAAGATATTAACTCATTTGTGAAATAATACGCACCGCTGCATGAACGAAACGAAATACCAACTTCAGTAGAATATGGTACATTTCAAGGTGCTGAGAAGAGACATGATCATCATTATTGAGCTGGTGACAAACAGCGAATCAATGTAAAATCGATGATAATTGTATAAACATACGGTTTTGTGTTACTTTTATTTCCTCTTTTTCAGCCATGTTTACAATTGTGTTGAATGTACTTATATTATACAAACTTCAGTAGAATACCAACATATTTCTTTACATATAGTTCTCCTCACTCTCACACTACAAGCTTCCAAAGTTGGCATGCGACATTCAATTAGAGCAATTACAAATTGAAGAAATGGCAGGTATAAAATGATAAAACAATAATACTTTTTGGTTCAATCACAAATAAGATAGAAGGAAGGAAAAATTCAATCTGAAATGGAACAATAAAAAAGAAGTAGCAGTAGAGGGGGAGTGAGAAATACATTGCATATAGTAGTTAAGTCCCACATCGGAAAGAGGCGAAAATGGTTGAGAGAAGAAAGAGTATAAAAGGACTTGAATATCTTCATTGTAACATACTTACCTGGATGGGGTCAATGGATGATCATGAAGGTCCATGGCCTAGGAAAGTGACCTCCATTGCACTCAGGAGGGGTGCAGTCCTAAGATCTACCCAAGTGGTGGAGTCTACATCATAATTTGTTGCTGTGGGGGCCTGCGTTCGCGCGGCCCCTTCCTTGTCAGTTCAAAGTTTTTTATTAAGAAAATGGAAACAAATATGGTAGTTCCTTTGCTCATTTGATTTTTTTTTTTTCTAAAATAAGTGTCTAGAATATATATAAATAGCAAACCATTGGGTATAAAAAACCCAGTATTTTGTTATTGTTTCTCATTAAAAATGCAAATTCGGGTTTACTATATTGTTATCTATTTTTCACATTCATGATTTTAGTGGTTGTGATTTTCGTGTAATTGTTGTCATCTTGATTTTGTTAAATTCACTGTGTTACTACCATTGTATTTACAAATCTATATGCATAAATGCATCATTTATAGTGAATAAAATCATCAAGTCATGTGAAAATGTGGTACAACACAAATCAAGGTAAGTATCTTTGGTTTATTCACCATATTAAATTGTTGCTTAATAGTTTCACCATTCCACTAATCACTATCCTTACCGGAGACCTATTTTCATTCTTGATTTTCATATCAGAACAAGCATGCTATAGATTTATATTTATACAGTTTGTTTATGCATCAATCAAATTGAGAATAAAAAGAAGATTGTATACTTATTAGACATCTCAAAATATAGTAAAACAGCACAAAATGGATTTTAAGAAGAGATAGTATTGTACTACATGTCTTGGTTGAGTTCTATATAAATGTCACAATTTCAATAACATGAATATAAAAATTGTTAAAGAAGTAATTAAACTGAGCTAGATTTAAGACTTGTCTTCAATGCAATGTGAATTTGTAATATAGTGTGTATGCACAGTTGAGTCCCACATTGCTAATTTCTAAATGGTGTTAACAGAAAGCAAGTATATAAAATAAACATGTTTAGCAACTTGACAAGTTACTTACCTGGATGGGGTCAATGGGTGATCATTAAGGCCCATGGCCTAGGTTGGTGACCTCCATTGCACTTTGGAGGGGTGCCAGCCTTAGGTCTACCCAAGTGGCCGATCCTACATCATTATTTGTTGCAGTGGTGCTTGCGTTCGCGCAGCCCCTTCCAATTAAGTACCAATATTGTTTTTTGTGTTTCTACCATGTACTGTCAAGACTCAAGATCAAGTAGCTTCCTAGCTTAGCGCTGAAATGTTTGGCTTAGTGTTGAAGTGTCCGAATTTTGATTTATACTCACCAGCACTTTTTGTATAGATTGAGACAACTGTAGTTGTTAAATGTAGCGGAAGCAGCAGTGTGTTCGTTTTGTGATGGAGAAGAGGAAACTTTGAATAATTTGTTCATGCATTGCAACTTTTCCTGGAAAATTTGGATAGGTGTACTATATTAGTGGAAAGTCCTAATGCCAATAACTTCTTCACCTAAAATGTGGTTAGATTGAGTAAATTTGTTTTATTTTAGTCCTTGAAATTGTAAGAGTCCCTCAAATATATGAAATAGAAATTTAGTCCATTAATGGAAAACCATCAAACAATTTGGTCATTTTTATAAATTTAGCACCACAATTTTGAAGCTTTAAATGCTTATCTTATAAATAGAGACTAATCAAATCAGTATTTTTCATTGGAACGAAGTTTTGTAAAACCAAAAAAAAGAAAGAAACGGTTTTTCCATAGAAAAAAATTTGGCAAAAACTTTCAACGCCGTCTGTGGGAATCGAACCCACGACCACGTGGTTAAAAGCCACGCGCTCTACCAGCTGAGCTAAGACGGCTACACATTTAAAACGTTCCATACAAAATACATAATCTAAACTACTACTCTCTCATTTGAACTTCACTCGAACTCACTTCTTCACTCTTGCATCATTTCTAAATCCTCGCTGAACAATTCACAGAACCCTCATCAACCGGTGCTGCTATGGCGGAAATCTCAGATTCTCCACCGCCGGAACCAAAACTCACCGAACAAAACCCCCAAACTCAGATAACTGAATCATCCACTTCACAATTCGATTCCAAAACCATGCGAAAAACAAAACCCGGCATTAAACGTCTCATCATGACTCTCACAGTTCTCATCTCTTTCATATTAGGTTTTCCACTTCTCATGAAATCCATTGAAATCTACCGTGCACCTCTTCCATTTGACCGTATTGAATCATTCTCCTCCAAAATCGAATCGAGTCCGTTGCTTTTTCCGTGTCGATTTAGAGCTATCTTCGTCGGTTTCAATTTTAGTTTTTCGAATAACGAACTTGAGGATGTTATTCGGAGGAAAATGATTGATCTCAGCCCCGGTGATTCTCGCTGTGGCTGTGATGGTGATTACTCTGTCTCGGCTGTTGTTGATTTGAATGAAGTCAATGCTGTTGAATTTGGCGGGAAATTGAGGGAAAATGACGAAGAAGCGGATGAATTGGTGAAAAAATTGGTGAATGTGTACGGAGAAGAGAAGGTGTATAGTGTTGTGGTGGTGAATGGAGAGGAAGAGGTGAAGGCTGTGGTTGGGAAGTATCGGCACGCGTGGATTGTTGGTAGGGTTTCGGAGGAGGAAGCGGTTTTTCGTGTGGCTGAGATATTTGCTAAAGTGTTTGTTAATGGTAGGAGTGAAGATGGTGTAATTCGTAACGAGTTTATGCCTGTTGGTGCTGATGGGAGGATTGTTCTTTCTTTTAGTTTGCTCAATGCAGACCCGCAAGATTGGATTTATGATTGGTATGCATGAAATTATGGAATTTGATTTTGTTGAACTGTCTGTTTTGTTTCTATTTTTGGGTTGTAAAAAATGCTGTTGCCGGTCTTTGCCAAATTTACGGTTGGATGATAGAAGACATTAATCTCACTGATACTTAGGCCTGTTTGGATAAACAACTTAATTGAGCTGATCATATAAGTGAGTATGCATAAGCTATCTCTATGACAAAGATAAAATAAAGTCAAACGATTTTTATATAAACTGTAAGTTGTTTTCATAAACTATCCCATACGGTGTCATAGGTGCTCATGCCAATAGATAAGTACAATTAAGCCAGTCCAAACAGCCCCTTAATAATAATGTGTCAGTGCTTTATTAAACCCTGCTGGCTGTGCTTCACATACATTATTGGTTTGCATGTAGTCCCTCAGTATCTTATTGGACGGTATCATGTGTGGTTAGTATCTTTTTTATCATTGTAATTTTGAAGTCTTTGTGATGATCTTATTGTAGGGATTTCAGTGAAATAGATGAGACCTTGTTGCAGCCTGTCATTGAGGCTTTGAAACCTATAGCCGATGTTACTGTTGAAAGCCAGGTTAATTGTCCTAAATGAAGAATTTGCAAGACTCGTATGCTTTGGATTCAAGTGATTTCATTGTTCTTCCTAATTTGCAGGTTTTGTACCACACACCGAAGTCTTCGTTTTCTTATTGGGATGAAGAACATGGCAGTCATATATTCAGTACTCAGGATCTTCCTTTCTTTGTATGCTCGATGATCTTGTGTTATCATTTATACTATTATTTTAAATAGAATTGCCATGTGTTTAGTTCTATTTTATCTCGTGGCTTTTCAAACTTATATCAAGTGGATGGATGATGCAACTTTCCACCCAGATCACTTGACATATTTGCACTATGTCCAGCTTTAAATGATGTTTCGATCGTTTAGAAGTTTCTTTATATTGAGTTATGTATGTGTCTCTATTTCATTTGGTCCAATTTATGCGAGTCTTTTATTGTTGTTTATGTGAAACTTGTTGCCCCGTCGTTTTCTTTTCCTTGTCATATTATGATATTTTATTGTTTTTTGTAACCAGATACTATATTAGTATATTATTGACTTGAATGCTTCTATCTTAAACAGGTGAATTCCAATGAGTGGCACTTAGATACTTCAGTTGCAGCTGGTGGGAGGTCAAAAGTATTGCAACTTGTGGTGTATATTACTTCAGCTCTCCTAGATTAATTTACTTGTTGACATCTAAAAGCTTAAATTGAATTTATAATTTTTTAGTATTGGCTTTATAGTTTATGGCATAGAAGTGGTGCAGTACTGACAAATGATCTCTGGATAAAGTAGGTATATAAACTGCTACACCATTGGTTCCGTGTATGTGGCATGACTAACTCAATGCACCTCACAGGTTCCACATTCCTCTTGCACAGAATCACATCCAACATCACCATGGGTTTCTGCTGCATGCCCTAGGCTAACTGGTTTGGATCCATCTAAATTTGTGATTCTGCACGCATGCATCAAGTACCCATGATGATATTGGACCTCATTCTAAAGGAGAGAGATCACTCCGGTTTTGGTCACTGCACCATTTATAGTTTGTGTCCGTCTGCTGCACCACCCTCGTATTATGAAGATGATTGCTTAATGATTAGGTTTAGGAGTCTGTTTTGTTTGAGATTTTAGCAGTACTGGTAGTAATGGCCATAGGAGGAGAGTTTATTCAATTTTATTTTTTTTGCTCTTGTGATGCCTAAATCCAGCTACTGATGTATGGTATGAGTAAGACTGTATTATAACTTATAAGTATTTTTCTTATACTGCTGTATCAAACTCTGACTATGTAAGTGTTGGATTTCAACCTTTTAATTATGTTAGATATATTCCATCTGCAAAGGAGTGTCCTCTTCAACTGGAGCTTCCAAATGGAGAGATCTCTAAGACTAATGGCTTTATTTCTCCAGTTATTTCTCTCATCTTCAAAACTTCCGTACTTATTTTTTTGTTTATAAAATTGCCTAAATGGTTAACATTAACATTATGAAGAACCTATTGTGGATTATTGCAGATGTGGGGAGGTGTTGTGGTATGGAACCCCCAAAGCTGTATAAAGGATTTTGAAAGTAAGGGTCCAGTCAGACATATGATTTGTCCTCAGGTTTTTCTCTTGCTCATTAATAAGCACTTTTGACTTTGTTAGCATGCTTGCTGTTGACAATAGCTGCTTGTGTAAAGTAAACCAGTTCTGTGGAATTATTTGTTCCATGTATGATACCCTTTGAACTTAGATTTACCTTAAACCAATAATTGTTAGACTTTTGTTTGGAGGCATTTCATTTTAGTAGTTTTTAAAAGCTATCTAAATTTTGTTTCAATAAATAATTAGTAGTGCTATTTATTTATGCAGTTATGCATACTGTGCCAATGTTGTTAATTTCATGAATTATCTTGCTGAGCACTGTAGCACGTATATTCTGAAACAGGATCTCCATAAGGTTTTTGAAGTTCTCATGGGGCAGTTACGGCAACTTCTTGGTCTGAAGTCAGATGACCTTTATGTTGGTGAGTCAGGCACATCCATTCTCCTAGGGAGTGAAAGAGGTTTCACAGAATGGTAAGAATAGTAGTCCTTTTAAGATAGTTTTGAGAGCATGATACTGACAGCATAAGTTTACACAATCATGGGAATGCTAAATGAGCATTATTTTTCCCACTCACTTTATTTATATCACTGGTTCCCGTGTTAAATATATGTTCTGAAGGGGAGAATAAATTTCCGTTAATCAAATAAACATTTAGACTGTGGTGGGTTGAATTCATGGAAGTTACCTTTGTGGGACGGGATGGTTATTAATTTTGTATAGCTGAAGAACAGAGTCACTTCAAAAAATAATTCTGTGGGCCAATTGTGTGTAGGGAGTTGGATGTTTTGTCACGGAAGCATTTTTGTTTTAATCTCCTTTCATGTGCCACAACGCTTGGATCTCTTTCGAGATTGGTATGTTTATCAATTAGGTTGCTTCAGTTGATTCTGTTTTAAATTTTTATGTTTATTGTTCGGGAAAACTTTGTTAAACTCCTATTTCTTGCAGGTACAATCATTACCAAGGATGATTATTATGGATGAAATTGGAAAACAGGTGAGTTTTTTTTTTTTTGACTAGGTGGTTTCTTCCTTGTCATTGAACTTATTGTCAAGATTATTAGTTTAAAGTTTGTTAGGAATCAGTATGTTAGTTAGTTTGTTACATATGGTCAGTGATCAATATAAATATAGAGTAATTGTATCTCTTTATCTACATCTTTTCCACCCCTATGTAATTTTCTTTCAATCTTCAAGCTCTCACGCTTCCTTTTCGTTTCATCTCCACATCCTCTGATTTTCTTTCCTACTATTAGCATTGAATATGATGTCCATCATTTTTCTTGGGCTAGATGTTTTCCTCTTGCTTTTAGGTGTGGACTTTTCAAGTTTATGATATTTATTTTCAGATTTGGGTCATAAACATTACTTGTACTTTCAGTTGTAGGAATAATGATTCAGTTTATAATCTTCTGCATTAATTAATATAATTTTTTTTCCTCGTATTTAGTTTATGAATGATGCTTCGAAGTTCCTTTTCTTTTCCTCAATTTTTTGTTGTCTCTGAGCAGGTGAAGTTTTCTCTGGAAGCTGCAAAATCTGCTCAAACTAATGCAACTGTGGGAATCTATGATGCTTCGGCTGGTATGCTTTTTTTGAGACTTCACGCTAATTTGAAAGTTTATTATTAACTCATGAAGATTTACAGGTTGTTTGTCTATTGCTAAAATATGACGCATATCTTTTCTTATCAGTATCATCAAGGCATTCAAGATCTCTTGCAGAGGATGCCTTTTTTCATCCTTCAATTATGTCCATCAGCTATTATTCGTTTGAGCATTGTTTTGCCATCTATTCGGTCCGTCCTTTAACTCTTCTCCTCTTAGCCACAAATACAACAATTTATAATAATGTGACTTTTTTGATGATTCCATCATATTGACCAAATTATATTTACATTTTGACATTCATAATTAGGGAATACAAATTATGCATATATCTTCCTTGAAAACATAGTTCATATTTATTTTGGCAAGATTTTTATCATAAAAGAAAATGAATATTAAGGGATTAGAAGAGCTGTGGTGGTTTACTGATTCTCATTTGTTCTACTATGCTACCAGCCATTTTTTCTGCCCGTTACAATGCATATTCTCCTAGCTGCCTTAAGAGAATGGAAAAGATACAAGCAAGAAAATCGAAAGTACTTGACTTGGAAGGCCAAAGCAAAAACTACACCTTAATTCTTTGATCAATAGTAACAGGTTGAAGCTAGTTTCCAGGTAGTTGAGGTCTTGTGAGTGTCCTCTCTCCCCAATGCCTGGTTCTTTTCTAATATTTTTAGTGCTGACAAGGTCCTTAGGGACAACTAGTATACTTCAAACATGACATTGATGCAGTGGCTCTTGGTTGTAAGATAGGTTTATTTTTTTTTTCTTTGAAAGGTGGTTTGTACTTGTACCATTGTTATGAGTAAATTGAGGGAACAATGCACTTTACTTTCTCTTTCTGTAATTGAAATTCTTATTGCATAATCTATGAATATATCTATTCAGTCTTCTCAGTCTCTTGTCTATTATTTTGTTCTTTTATTTCATTACATAATAACAACCAATGTGTTTGTTAAAACCAATGTTTGTTAGTTTCACACATTATTGCAGGATCCTACATCTGTATGCATTTCAGCTTACCGATAGGAGGTATGTCGCCTCTAAGATAGGTTAGATTTGAGTCATCACTGTCTCTAAAGTGGTGATTTGAGTCATCACTGTCTCTAAAGTGGTGGATATTAATGTCCATAATTCCAATCATCCACCGAACATGATAAATGATGATATGATGCAATGTCAATGATCAAACATTAATTGCTCTTTTTTCAATTATACTCTTACCATCTCCAAACGGTGTAGTAAT
The DNA here is from genome assembly GCA_954870985.1 of Trifolium fragiferum. Lineage (NCBI taxonomy): Eukaryota > Viridiplantae > Streptophyta > Magnoliopsida > Fabales > Fabaceae > Trifolium > Trifolium fragiferum. The sequence goes on along the minus strand of OX940793.1, from coordinate 11,205,257 downwards.
TATTAGGTAATTATGTATTCCCTCCGGTCTTATATATATGAAACAAAACAAAAAAATTTAAAGTCTTAAATATAAACAAAAGTCTACTTCAACTATTAAGTTTTATGACATTATTCTAATTTCAACCAATAAATGTAATGTTTTACATTTTCCAAGAAGATATAATGTGTTTTTTCTCCTCGATTAACGTATTTTACCTACTTTCTTAAAGGAAGAGTTTTTTTTGAAAAGTTTCTTATATACAAGATTAGAGGGAGTACTTATTAGGTAGTACCATCAATTTGAGTACTTATTAGGTACTATTTCTAAAATCAGAACTATCTCTCCTCTTGGACCCACCTTATTTTTTTATTAAAATATTCTTTTCATTGAACTCTCTCCTCTTAAACAAATTTTAATTAAATAATAAATTATTGTAATGATGTGGAGTTATTGATGGGATCCATTTTAGAACTTTTTAAGAAGTGCTCCATTGGAGAGATTGAGTACCTATTAGGTACTATTATTAAAAAATAATAAATTAATGATGTGTCCATGTGGGATCCATTTATGTACTCAAAGTTGGAGTGCTCCATTGTGAATGCTCCCCAATATATTATTCTCCATTCTATATTTATAACAATTGAAAGACAACATTAGTTATTTTTTTACTCAAAAATACAACATTAGTTAAGATGGATAATTTGATAAAATCAGTGTTTTATTTATTTTATTTTATTTTTTTAATCAAACATTTCATTAACTAATACTTCCTCCGTTCTAAAATATAAATCGTTTTGAAGAAAAAATTTGTTCTAAAATATAAGTCGCTTTACAATTCCAATGAAGCATTTAATGCTATTTTTTCTATTATACCCTTAACATTTCTATCTCTTCTTTCAATTCTTTCATTTATCTTTCCCATACAATTAATGAAGGACAATTTTGTAAACTTACTCATAATTTCTCTTTTTTATACAACAATGATTACATTTCTTAATTTGTGCAATATAGTCAAAACGACTTATATTTTGGAACAAAGGGAGTAAATGTTCAATACATAAGGGAATAATCCCAAATCAATGAAAGTTAGTTCAAGAATTGGCCGCCCTAATAAGAGTATGAGCAATCGAATTCTCTTAATTCCTAACAAACTTAACCTCACGATTTAGAAAAGACGTCACAAAACTAACAATATCATGAACAACTGAAGAAAAAAAAAACTAAGAATTGTACCAACACCTTTGAATCACTTTATATTTGTTTTATTTATTATCGTCTTTTCTTAATATTTGTAAAATAGTCATATGCGACAATTATGTGACACCGAAGAAGAAGTAATAATTGCATGACATAATTACCCTGCCTATTGAAAATCCCAAATATATGACATACTTATTACTTTTTTGGAGCACAACCCAAATTTTTAATACCATGCGGCGTCCAATATTATTTCTACTCACTTCGGTTATAATTATGAACAAAACTTTATTTTTAGATTTTTTTTGGCTTTATTCCTCCGGTTTCTAGGGGAATAAAACTTTGACATTTTAGAGTTTGACCGCGAGATTAGGAAATTATGGATAAGAATTGTTTTCGCTAGGAATTAAATTCAGGATTCTCCAATCAATCTGTCCTAGGAAGAGTTTATTAATCATTTAAGTTCAATATCTTAATTTAAAAGCATTTAATTTAATAACCGACATATTAAAAATAAATAATAACTGATGTATGCGTAAAAACAATAATAATAATAACTGATGTATCTTGATATATATATATATATATATATATATATATATATATATATATATATATATATATATATATATATATATATATATATATATATATATATTAAATTGATATCTAATTACTTAGAATGTTTCATTTTTCTCGTGTCATATTATCAATTATAAAATATTACTATTACTATTGAAGTGAAGTAAATGGACGAAATAATATATTTTCAACTTTTTGTCCATATATATATATATATATATATATATATATATATATATATATTCATTTGATACCATTGTAGAAAAAATTTACATTGATATTGCACATGATTGAAATTCATTTAATATTTTTTTTATAATAATTTAGTGATTACACTCACATTTTAAATGTGAGGAATTGTAGAATTTCATATTCAAATAGTATATACAATTGACAAATTAACATTTGTATAAATACTAATAGAGTTGTATTTACGAGACAACATTCATTAAATATAATAAATAGAAAATACATTTTTTATACAATAAAATGCTTCCTACGTTGTACCAAAAAATAATAAAAAATGCTTCATACGGCATTGTTTTTAAAGGATTTACTATGTATACAAAGAGAGAATGAATTCTCTTCATTTTTTTCTTTAAATTTTCTTAATTGTTTAAATCTACACCTTTCAATTAATCTTTTTTCTTCTTTTCCTTTTCTCTCTCATCCCAAATCAATGGCTCAAAAAAAATATTTAGCCTCATGTCACTCTCATCCCAAATCATCTCTCATACAATGATATAAAATTTTACTATTATACATTCATCCTCGTTAAATCACTCAATGATACCATTTTGTAGATTAGTTCTTAAAATATCTTTACAAACATTTATTTAACATAAGATAATCGAATGCATGTGTATAAAAATGTTAGACCATCTGTACATTGAAATTGATTCTTGTTTAAAAATACTCTTTAAAACAAAAATTCTAAATAAAACTACATTTTTTTAAGTACTAATTCATCTCAAAAGATAAAAAATCAATATTATATACATTTATACGCAATGAAGAATTTAATAATAATCATACAAATATATAATACCAATTAATTATACTATCAAATTTTTAATATTATAATAAATAAATACAAGTTAACATATACAAGTGATTAAGTGTTAATAAATTTAGTCCCGTGAGCTTAGCTCAGTTGGTTGGACATCGCATTATATATGCAGGGGGCCGGGGTTTGAACCCCGGTCATCTCACTTATCCACCTTCTGTGTGGAATTTCTAGCCACTAGACTACTTGATAAAAAAAAAAAAAGTGTTAATAAATTTATTGTTTGAAAGAATCTAAGTAAAAATTTCCAAAAATTTCAAATTATTAGAATCTCTTCGTGCATAATCAAAACATTGAAACTAAACAAAAAAATACTGCAAGTTATATGGAAGATAAAACCGTTCAATGTAATTCAAAAACTAAATAAAAAAATTAGCTATTCAATAATTTCAACGAGACAATATTTTGTTGGGTAATGTGATTAGAATTTTCATCTAAACCATACAAATGTGAAACTTTAATTTACACTTGACATTCAACATATTGGATTTGGATTATCTACATTCAAAATTCCTACATTTAATTTATTTTTAAGAATAATTTTATCATTACAATCTATCATATTATCTCTCTTCATTCTTTCTCCTAACATTTCTACACTAAATACAACTGAATGTAGAGGTTTTGAATGTAGAGAATCCAAATCCCAACATATTTAACCTATAATTTGAGTAATGAATGAGCTGATATACTCCATTCAAAAGATTTGGATTCTCTAAAGTGAATACACCGTAAAGTGAAAAAATCACAGAGTTGTGATTGTAACAACTAACAACCAATAGTACTACCAACAATATTATCTAGGGCAAGTCTAGCATGGGAGAGTATCGTAGGTCTCCCACGGTGGGTTAGTGTTATTAGCCGTTGGATATAATAAACTATTATGGACTTACCACACTGTATAATTTTATGGTTCAACTCTCATTGTTTCTCTCTCTTCCTATTATCTCTCAGCCCCTCCCTCTTTGTTTGGAATTTCAGCCACATAGATTTAAAGGAGAAGAAGAGGAGGAAAGTGATTGTGAAGGTTGTAGAAACGCTTCTTCATAATGAACCCAGAAAACCAAAGTAAAATTAAATTAAGTTTCCAAAGATCTAATAATTCTGGTGTTGTTGAAGGTGGTGATAGAAACACTTCTTCATCCCTTTCTTTTAACGAATTTTCTAAGTTCATTTAATCTGCAATTCCAACCATTAAGTAATCAAATTTTCAGAAAGTGTTCAGCAAAAATAAATGAGAAAAAATTAAATTAATTGATTTGGGTGGATCTTGTAGCTTATGCGTTGTCATGTTCTTTATTACTGTATGAGTTTATGTTGGATGTTGGTTTATTTTATGAGTTTTTTAGGAATCTTAATTCTAAGTTTATAACAGTAAGTGTTACGGAAAAAAAAAAACTTATAACAACAAGTTGTGTGAAAAAATAAAATTAAAATTGGTTGAAGCTCTTGTTCAAAAAATTGGTTGAAGGAGGCATGATGAGGTATTGTAAAATTCCATAATATTAATTAAAAAAATCCTGGAGTAGAAATGACTGAATCCAAGGGAGAGGAGTGGTTATAATTAAAGAGGGCCCGGTAGATATGGTGGCGGTGGACGGGTGGTGTGATGAGGTAAAGAGACAACAAAGAAAGAGAGAAATTACAAGATATTAGTGATGCATTATAACATCTGTGGAGCCTTGCAATCTAACGGTAAATAACACTCACTCACCATGGGAGACCTATCATACTCTCCCATGCTAGACTTGCCCTATTATCTACCTTTGATTTATTCATTAAAAGTTGATATTACTTATTTTTTTTGTATTAACCTTCTCATTCCTAGAGAAAGGAGGTTCCGATAATCCGATGTTCATCTACGAAATAAATAAAATTTGATAAAAAATTATTACGACAATAAATAAAATTTAGATTCTCCCAATAATATTTTATCGTAGAAGAAACTCATTAATTATTTGAGGCAAATATCATCGTCCGGATTCCACTCAAACGTGACCATATACATACATAATGAGACAAACACATGTTAATCACACACCGTTAGATGACAACCAACGTCAGCTGCATACAAAATTTTAATATGCACCACGAGGGACACATAACACAACATTATCAATATAATATTCGACCACGAGGATCGCACAAAATAATAACCTATACAACACTACTCTTCTATTTATGCTCCATCCATTTTTCAATATTTAGAGATTCATCTCAAGCATAGGTTGAGTTTGGTTTTTGGCAACATTATTACTATTTTGTCACCAATTACCAAACTCAAAATCACTCAACCATGCTTCAAATCCAAGGCTACCTAGCATTATTTCTTTTATGGTTCATTTCAACAATTTTCATTAGATCACTTTTCAAAAAATCTGAATGTTATAAATTACCACCTGGTCCCCCAATTTCAGTACCAATCTTAGGACATGCACCTTATCTTAGATCACTTCTTCATGCATCACTTTACAAACTTTCAATTCGTTATGGTCCTTTAATGCATATTATGCTTGGTTCACAACATGTCATAGTTGCATCATCAGCTGAAAGTGCTAAACAAATTTTGAAAACTTGTGAAGAATCTTTCATCAATAGACCAATTATGATTGCTAGTGAGAATTTAACATACGGTGCAGCTGATTATTTTTTCATACCTTATGGTGATTATTGGAGGTTTCTTAAGAAGCTCTGTATGACAGAGCTTCTTAGTGGGAAAACTCTCGAACACTTTGTCAGTATTCGAGAGGATGAAATTAAGTGTTTCTTGGGGACCCTTTTGGATATATCTAAAAGTGGTAAACCAGTTGAAATGAGGCATGAACTTATTAGACATACTAATAATATCATTTCTAGAATGACTATGGGAAAAAAGAGTAATGGTATGAATGATGAAGTTGGGGAGTTGAGAAAAGTGATTAGGGAAATTGGAGAACTTCTTGGTGCTTTTAATTTAGGTGATATTGTTGGATTTATGAGACCTTTTGATGTACAAGGATTTGGAAAAAGGAATAGAGATACACATCATAAGATGGATATGATGATGGAGAAAGTGTTGAAGGAACATGAAGAGATTAGAGCTAAAGAAGGTGCTGGTAGTGATAGAAAGAAGGATCTGTTTGATATTTTGTTGAACTTGATTGAAGCTGATGGAAGTAAACTCACTAGACAAAGTGCTAAAGCTTTTGCTCTGGTATGAATTTTTTAATCCAAAATCATATTTTAATACTCTGTTTGTTATATACTGTTTCTTACTAGGTAAATTATTTGTTAAACTACTAATGAATTAATCAAAGCAGGAAGGGTCATGGACCCCTTAAGCAGGTAGTCAGGAGTTCGATTCGTAACTCCTGTTTATGAAAATAATTCGGTTGTGTGAGAAGAATTCATATTATGTGTTTTATAATTTTTTTGATGAAGATTACTTATCGTTAATGTATGTAAAAATAAATTTATTTGGTAAACTATGTGAACTTATTTAGAATCTTCATGTGTAAATTAACATGATGTAAGATTTGTCTTTGAAAACACAAGAAACATAGATCAAAGAGGAAATGATATATAGTTAAGTTATTTATTAGGGTTAGGATCAAATGACACTAAGGTGTCAAAATTTAGTACCATGACATCTCCGATAATTCTTTACCGGATAATTGTATTACAAAATCCACCGTTAGATTCAAAACTATTATTGTATAGATTATGTCTATAAAATTTAACATCAATCGAAAATCATTTGATGAGTTAAAAAGAAAAATCAAAATTAATAATTTTGACGAAATTTTATAAGATGTTAAATTTTATGCGATTGGTTACGATGTAAATTTAAATATAAAACTTTTGGAATATATATGAGGTGGGACGGGGAATCTAAGTCACATGACATCATTATATTTTATAAATTAATCAAGTTTTCAAATCTATCTAGTACAATATGTGGACCCAAATTGCCTATAGTTGTTATGTTAGTGAAATCAACACCATTAATAGAGATATTTTCTTGTGTGGTCTCTTGACCATCACTTTTGGTCACACTCGTATGAAAGTTAAATATTGATTTTTTTATTATTATTTATGAAATTATTAAAAAAATAAAATGAAAAAGATAAAATGATGTGAGTGTGACTAAGAGAATTAAATTTGGTCTTTTGACCATATAAGAATAATCCCCATTTATATGAAATTCGAGTATACTTACTTAGGCACAAACAATACATGTCTACCACTTGCGCTAGAACATAGTGGTAATGGTTAATATCCAATGCTTAATACAAATAATTTTGAAATACATTTTTTCATTTATTTACCACTTTTCTTAATCTGAGTGAAATAACTTAATAATAAGATAAAGATTTGAAGTAGACATAACTATATCAAGAGATGCAATAAAACATGAATTTAACATTGCTCAATATGTTCAACAGGACATGTTCATTGCAGGAACAAATGGACCCGCAAGTGTATTAGAATGGGCACTAGCAGAGCTAATAAGAAATCCACATGTTTTCAAGAAAGCAAGAGAAGAAATTGATTCTGTTGTTGGCAAAGAAAGACTTTTTAAAGAATCAGATATACCAAATTTACCTTATCTTCAAGCAGTAGTTAAAGAAACTCTTAGAATGCATCCACCAACTCCAATATTTGCAAGAGAAGCTATAAGAAGTTGCCAAGTTGATGGATATGATGTTCCAGAACATTCAAAGATTTTCATCAATGCTTGGGCTATTGGTAGAGATCCTAACTATTGGGACAATCCATTAGTCTATGACCCTGAAAGATTCTTCATCAGTGAGGATCCTACAAAGAGTAAAATTGATGTTAGAGGACAATACTACCAACTTTTGCCATTTGGTAGTGGAAGAAGAAGTTGTCCTGGTGCTTCACTTGCTTTGCTTGTTATCCAAGCAACACTTGCAAGTTTGATACAATGCTTTGATTGGGTTGTTAATGATGGTAAGGATCATGATCTTGATATGTCTGAGGTAGGAAGGGTTACTGTGTTTTTGGCCAAACCACTTAAGTGCAAGCCTGTTCCACATTTTGTTCCATTCTCTGCTTGAGGAATATGGATGGTATGGTGATCCAATGAAGAATCAAATTCATTTCTCAAGTTATGTTTTGCCTGCCATTTATTGTTATTGTTGTTTATCTTATTTCTATTTTGTGTTTTTTGTTAAGGAGAAGTGTATGTGAAAACTTAATGGCAGGGAAATTTATATAAAAATAAGTGATTAGGTACTCCAATCCTTTTTTTATCTTTAATTTGGTTACAAAGTTTGTATTCTACTTAGGAACTCTTTAACATTATGTTTGATTTGGTAAAAGTGTGATAATAGCTATTATGAGCCAATCAAAATGAGATAACTCCGATGATGAGACTTGAGGCAGTTACGATGGTGATAGGTTTATGGTACGGTGGAAAAGGTATTTGCAAATAAGTTAACATTTCAACACTAAAATTAGTATGCGATTAAGGAGGACTGTAGTGAAAAGTGAATGAATCGTATATCATGGTGTCAAAGTCTTGTCCTTATATAGGGGGGACAATTATAACCATCCGTAATAGCTAGCGACAATAGTTGTAGAGTAAAATGAGTTGTTGAGATGAATCTAACCGTCTTAAAGGTGTTGCTAGGGGAGTCACCGTTATAGGAGGTGTACTAGAGCGATGGTGTTCGTTTCCCTTGGGTTGTAGGTGAAGCTACCTGAATAGAGTGGATTTGGACCGGACTTTGGAGCATTTGGGTTGCTCGTATTGGGCCTTGGCCCAGCCCAACACAATTGCCTCCAAGTCGTTGTTACTGAATTTTAAGAAAGAGTTGTGACTCGTCTAGATGGTGGGCTAAAGATCCGTCTAGAATGTTAATTTATGTTGAATGTGCTTTTGTTAATGGGGTGCAATATCTTTAGTGAATCTAACACGTTTAATGTACTTAAGAATGGGGGAGACAACATGCAATATTGAAGAGATGCTTGAGTCTTTATGACTTTTAAATTGTTAGCTGTTAGCATATTTACAATGTTATACTGTTAGTTTTCCTCCTTGTCAGGACTTGAACCCTGGACCTCCAACTCGTTAACCCTTAGCTCAACTAATTTAACCAATTGAACTACTCATCCCACCCCCTTGAGTCTTGATAACTGATGTGTGTCTAACTCGTATGTAGATGCGCTAGAAGAAAAACTCAATTTCCTAAGGATTTTGCCCTCAATAGTTAAGAAAAACCTTCAACAAATTTATTCTCAATAAAAAGTAATTGAAAAATAACTTCTTGGCAGTTTGAGCCGCCAACAAATTGGGCTACTTATAAAAAAAATGACAGAACACTAATTAAAAAGGGGGTGTGTTAACAAGTTTTGGCCGCTAACACTTTTCCTTTCAAGCTAGTTCTCACTGTGTTTCCTTTCATGCATTTACATTATGTTTGTTTTGATAGATTTATGAGAGAGAGAAATAAATAAGAGAGAGATAACAAAGAAATTGAGTATTTCTTTAGAGCATACACATCGCCTGTCACAAAGCGTTTCTAAAGCAGAGAATAAAGTTATTTGTCAGGGTCATGTGGATATTTCACACTTATAGCACGTTCATTATATTACACCGTGCATACAGAGAAGCACATTGCTTTGTTGCTAGTTTACTGCCAAATTAATGCAATTAATTATATTTTATTGTGATAAAAAAAATGAAAGAACACTAATTGGCAGCTTGAGCTGCCAACAAGTTAAAAGGGGGGTGTGTTAACAAGTTTTGGCCACCAACACTTTTCCTTTCAAGCTTCTCACCGTGTTTCCTTTCATGCATTTACACTATGTTTGTTTTGATAAATTTATGAGAGAGAGAAATAAATAAGAGAGAAACAACAAAAAAATTGAGTATTTCTTTAGAGCATACACATCGCCTGTCACAAGGCGTTTCTAGAGCAGAGAATAAAATTATTTTTCAAGGTCATCTGGATATTTCACACTTAAAGCACATTCATTATATTACACCATGCATACAGAGAAGCACATTGCGTTGTTGCTAGTTTGCTGCCAAATTAATGCAATTAATTATATTTTATTGTGATAGATGGGATGCAACGGCTATAACATTAAATAAAATAAATAAACTAGGTACAATATATTGCACCGACTAAATAAACTTTTGGGGATTAATTTGTATTTAAAAGCCAATCTTTTCTCTCAATTTTTTATATTCATCAAGTTTATTTTATCTTCTTGTAATTTTCTCTCTACACATTTTTTTTTCTTGTCAATGAATCCCAATCACAAAAACTCTTGGACCAATTATTTACAAAATATTGGCAATCCTCCTATCCCAAATCAACAAAATACCTCATATTTTGGAAATGCACATCTTAATCCAAATCCAAACCATAACCCAAATTTTAAAAATTCCTTTTTTATGCCAAATCCATAAAATAACTCACAATTTGATAATTTTCCATATCATACACCTTACCCATATCAACACTGATACGAGACCGCTTAGGATCATCTTGAAAATAGGATAGGAACTTGACCCTAACCGCGACCTGCCGGTAGAACCAAAGTTATCAAATGGATACGGAGCTTGACCCTAACCGCGACCCGCCGGTAAAACCAAAGTTATCAAAGAAAATGTGACCCTAACCGCGACCTGCCGATAAAACCAACACTATAAAGTTCTTATCTCAAGAACAAAGGAAAAGTTCTCACAATAGAAAACTCTCAAATTATATTAATATTCAAGTTGTTTTTTGAAAGGTACATGAGAGTCCTATTTATAGTCTATCCTTACATAGTAGGATTTATAGTCCACTATCATATATTCATTATAGCCACTAGAAAATGAGCACTAACATGCTTATAAATTACCACTAGCCTTTATAATGACTTAGTGCACCACTAGGAAGCATTTAGAGAGCCTAAGATCCAACTAAAGCTCATCTAAAAATCCACCCAATAATAAAAATGAAAAATTACATATAAAATTAAGAAAATTGGACTTAATTATTATTTTATTTAGTCCAATATTATTAGACCATAAATCTATCCATAAATGCTTCTTATCATGTGAATTGGGCTCCATGTTTGGCTCAAAGCATCTTCCTTCAAAATATTTTAGTGCATATTTTTTTATAAGTTTCCTTCCACATGTTTAGTGAACTCATGATCTCATCATACACCCACAATTTTCATCTCAATCAATTAACCAAACTATGCCTGATGCGGTACAAATGAGTAGTAGTGGCGTACAATCAAATGATCAAGCATGACATAAACAAAAAGTTCACATAATGTCGGAGTTTTCACGTAATTGGACACGTATTGAGGAAGAAAAACTTGAGATGGAGAAGGAAAAGTTGAAGATCGATGATTTGCAAATACTCTCAAAGGATACATCAAATATGAATCAAAGACAACTACAAGTGCATGAAATATTGTGCGACATAATTTGAAAAAAAATACGAACTTAATTGATATGATTATGTATGTTGGATATATTTTAGATTTTCATAATTAGCCGCGTTATTTAACTAGACATTAAAATATGTATTTTATTTTTATTATGTGAAAAAAATATGAACTTATTGATATAATTATGTATGTTGAATATTTTTTAGATTCTCACAATTAACCATTATTTAACTAGCCATTAAAATATATACTTCATTTTTATTTTAGTCATTAGAAATTATATTTAATTCCTTGATATATGGACTTAAAAACTAGTTGTTAAAAACAATATGGACTTTTGTAAAAGAAAAAAAAACAATATGGACATTTTTTTTACGATAATAATATGGACTTATGTACCAATTGTTATTTTCATTTTTATTAAACTATATGAATTAAGCATTAAAGATATATCAGTTTCAAAGATATATCTGTTGGTCTGTCTTTTTTGTTTTGTTATCGTTCCGTATCCGTTATTATAAATAATGATTTATTTTAAATTGGATTTTTAAATGCAGTTATCCAGTTCTAATAAAAATATGTTTGTTAATTTTTTTATTATTTTTCAACAAGTACAAATATTTGAATAAAGTGAAAGATAAAAGTGACAATAAAAAAAAATCTACACCAAAATAAAATAAAAATCTACACAAAAATGGATATTCTCTTTATATATTGGTAAAATAAGAAAAAAAATTTATACAATAATTAAAAAAAATGGTGAATACTCATGTATCCTAAACTTTGCCTGGGCATGTATTCACTATATGAACACAAGACCTAAATGTTATGTATTAGTTTCGTATAATGTTTACCAAACTAATCTAATTTAATAAATTGACACACATAGTCAAAAAAAATAAATTGACACATAAGTAAAAGAAGAGATAATGTTATCGAAATAACTCAACTAGACTTAGATTTACGCCTTTTTTACTAGACAAATAAAACATTATCCTTATTTAATTTTTCCTCAACTTTAGCAATAAACAATATTTCTTTTCCATCCAATTCTACTCTATAATTTTATTTTGTATTTAATCTTAAATGAATAATACAGGACTAATGTATTTAAATATAAAAATGTCCGTCATTAATACCTGAAACATTATGGGACAAGTATTGACAATGATATATAAAAATATTACATAACAAATAGTTTTTATTTAAACAACAAGAAAATTAGTCATTTTTTATAAATAAAAAAAAGCGCAGAACAAAAATATTTGTCAGAACATATGGATAAATATAAAAAATCAATGATAACATAAAAAAATTAGATAAATATTTTTTATTTATAATTAATAATTAATTATTACAAAAAAGAAAACTACTACTAAAACCAATGGCCCATTGTACAAAAAAAAGGGCCCATTAAACGAAGGGAGGAGAAAATCACTTTTAATTAAGTTTTAAATGATTAATCGCACACACTGCTTTTTTCTTACGCTGTGTATTTGTGAAAGATTACAAAAACTCATTCATTCATTCATTACCAATGCATTCTCCGTCTTTTACCGGTACAACAACGACTAGAACTGCTTGACGAAAACGGCGTCATGACGGACAATTTCACCGTCGGCAAAGAAGATTCTTGACGAAAACGCATTAATCTCCTCTGTTTGCAACGGTAATTTTTTTAGATACCCATTTTCTCATTCTTCATTATTAAACAACATTCAATCTTTCTTCTGCTTCTTCAATACAAAACAAAAGAACCTTAATTGAGAAAAATGGGTTCTTTACATGACCCTTTTGTTTGTCTGGTACCAATTTTTTAAAGAACATTCAATCTTCTGCGTCCGAAAAATAAAAGAACCTTAATTGTGCAAAGGGTGTTCTGTTCTGTCCCAGAAACATTCAATTTTTCTCATTCTTGATCATTCGAGAACATTCAATCTTCTGCTTGAGAAAAATAAAAGAACCTTAATTGTGCAAAAGGTGTTCTGTCCCAAATGAACCTTAAAAGACAGTTTTTTGTTTGTCACGATAAGCGAGTTTCACTTATTTTGGAATTTTCATTTTGTTTGTCACGATAAGCGAGTTTCACTCGTTTTGGAATTTTCATTCTAACATATTTGCCCCATCTGGTTATTTTATCGATACATGTTGTGAATGACGTCGGGTTTCCAATTTAAAAGGGTATAAAAACCCTATAAGATTGTGGATCATTGAGTGACGGAATCTCATTTTATTATCTGGAAAAGGGGTGGAGCATATTGCCCTAAATTTGACTGTTGGAATCGATGAATATACTTTGTTTTGTAAATTTTGTAACGGATGGATCATAGATGCCTCAAGTGTTGGATGAACTTAATGACCCTAGTCCTTGAATGTGAAAGCTAGTTGTTGCCTTAATTGCTACTCAAGCAATTGTCTCTATCGGTGTCTGCTTTTCTACTAAAAAAATTATGAATTTTTGTTCATAATAAAGCATGAATGAATGTATATTCTGCTTTGATGACCCTTAGTCCCTAAATCCAGTTTTGCCACTGCAATTAGAAGTGATTTTCTACTATGAACTTAATGACCCTTGTCCCTAATGTTTCATAAGTCTTGTAAGGGATGGATGCCTCAATGATTTTTGAATAAAATGTTGGATGATGCCTTAATTTGAAAGCTAGTTGTTGCCTTAATTGAATAAAATGTTTCATAAGTCTTGTATTGGTGTCCGCTTTTCTACTAAAAAAATTATGAATTTTCATTCATAATAATGCATGATGGATGCATATTCTGCTTCAATGACCCTTAGTCCCTAAATTCAGTTTTGCCACTGCAATTAAAAGTGATTTTCTACTATGAACTTAATGATCCTTGTCCTTAATGTTTCATAAGGGATGGATGCCTTAATGATCTTTGAGTAAAATGTTGGATGATGCCTTAATTTGAAAGCTAGTTGTTGCCTTAATTGCTACTCAAACAATTGTCTCTATCGGTGTCCGCTTTACTATTAAAAAATTTTGAATTTTTATTCATAACAATGCATGAATGGATGTATATTCTGCTTTGATGACCCTTAGTCCCTAAATTCAGTTTTGCAACTGCAATTAGAAGTGATTCTATTATGAATTTAATGACACTTATCCCTACTGTTTCATAAATTTTGCAAGGGATTAATGTCTCAATGACCTTTGAGGAAAATACATTATGAATTCTTTATTCATATTGGAAAAGTTGGATGGTGGCTTTCAAAGCAAAACAATTATAATATGAAATTTTATTCAAAATGTGGAAGGTGTGGGTTGTCTTTTTATTACCCTAGTTGTGAAATTGCCACTAGTGGTATGATATACAAATTCGATAATAATATAAAATTTTGGTAAAGGATTGTCTTGGTGGCCCAAAAATGTTGGATGATGCCTTAATGCGAAAGCTAGTTGTTGCCTTAAATGCGATTATAATATAAAACTTCATTTATAATATAAGGTTTGGATAATATCTATATTGCTTTGATGACCCTAGTCCCTAAATGTAATTTTGCACCTACAATGTGAAATGATTTTTTAAATTCAAAAGGCAGTGCTTCCTTGTGTTTGATTAGCCTACTGATAAGGTTTTGGTATAAGAATCAGATAGCACTAGATTTGCGTCGATAATTATAAATGTAAATGTTGGATTTAATAACTGAAAAAAGGTAGAACCTTACCCATTTTTATCATTCTTAATCATTCAATAAAATTCAATCTTCTGCTTGAGAATTAGAAAACCTCTTATTGGTGAACATAGTGGCGTTCAGGTTCAGCATTGCTAATAAGGTCATAAGGATGTTAATTCCCAATGTTCAACAGTGATTATGAAACCGAAATCTTATGGAACTGTTAGCGGAGGACTGTAACTAAAGTTTAAAGCATGCTGGTGGGTAAAGGGAAGGTTGATTAGACATACATTAATTATTTGACCTGTTAATTATGTTTCATCTTAGTCAGGGAATAGCATTTGAAGAAATGTTGTCTTCTGGAAAGCAACTTTGGCTTATAAAACTGAAGCTGCTGATTTGCAAAGACAGCTAAGGCATCTTCAATCTCAGTTTGACATGCTTTCTAGCCAGGCGTTGACTTTGATGCAAGGGAGGCGATCGCGTGTTGGTGCGACTTCTGTTTTTAACGGACACCTTACAACAATTGATGATAGCCTTTCCGGAAGCAATTTACAGGTGCTTCTCAAATGTCTTAATAGTCACATGTTACGGATGAATTGATGTATTTTATCATGTTTTTCTTCTTGTGGCGATGAATTATCGTGTTTACTTGGTAAATAGTTTTGATGCTGAATTTGCATTTATAATGTTTTATTTATGGTTCAGTTTTTCTATATATAAATGGTTTGCATTGTAGAAAAGCAATCAATCCAAGAATATTTATATTTCACAGTGGATCATTTTCAGACTTGAGTAATGAAATGACCTGGACATCGTTATTATTAGAGATGTAAAAGAAATCTGAGTTTGAGCCCAACTTAATACCTATGTTGCTAATGTCATTAACTATTTTATCAAGCACCAGTGATTTTCAGTTCATTTTTTGTACTGTGGATTGTGTAGTCTGCATTTCAGTCCGTTGGAGTATGGTCTCGTGTTGGTTAGTTTTTATGAACTTTTTTTTTGTTCATTAGACGAATGCTGTTCTTGGAAGAATTGCTTCCGCATCAGAGGAGTTGGCTCATTACCATTCATGATATGGTAATATTCCCTTTTCTTACTCCTCTCCGTTGTCTCTTTCTTGTTATGCTACTTTTAGAAAGTTCTTTTTATGTGATCTTCAAGTGACAACCTGAAATTTATTGCCTATATGTTATTGGAAGTTTTATTGTTCAACTATATTAGGCAATGAGAGATCAAATGATAATTTGCTCGGTTTACATTCAGCCTTGGTAGTTTAAGTTGGGTACAGAGATATAAAGTCTACAAAGATATATGTTCTGAAATTCCATCTAGCTGAAAGTTTGCTTTTTAATAGTGAAGGTGTTGCGTAATACCTGTAATTGATTAGTTGCCATTTTATTAAACATATCCCTGGCATATTAGGCACATAAAAGGCAGTTGGAGCTCGCTTTTCCAGTTTCCCCTGCCAGATCATATCTCTTCTTTCAGAGGCAGTTCTTGCATATATATTCTACATAAGCTTGAAATAAAGAGTAAATAGACATTTTGGTGCTGCAATGTGCAAGTCGTTGTCACTATAGTCGTTGAGTGTATCCAAATTATAACACAAACCTGAATGTGTCTTTTACTAGTCAATTTGATCTTCGTATGCGTCTTTTGTTGGTTAGTTTGATCCCCAAATGTGTCTTCTGTTAGTCAGTTTGTTCTACTAAATTACCAACAGAAGGCATGCTCAGGGATTTTATTTTTTTTAAAAAAAACTTGATGCATTTGGAACGTGGCACAGCTTAACATTTAGGATCACAATAATTGTTTACTCAAATAATAAAACAAACACTCACATATATTGTTACATTATGCTAAGGCAATTCATTCATTAAAAAAAATAAAATAATAAAGAACCTGGATAGACTCAGTTGTTACTGTTGTATTCTGGTATATGCTTGAAACATATCTGACTGTTAAATTTTTACCTTATAACTTGCATTTGCTGCTGCTTACACTCGTGTAGTTGTTTCCTTCCTCTATTTCATTCTTCTTTTTATTTGTATTTTTTTTTTAAAAAAAATTGTTTTTCCATTGATTGCTGGCTGATTTCATCTTTCTTCTGACGAACTTTGCTACTTTGAAGTGCAGAAGATGGTATATATTTGGCATACTCAGACTTCAGCCAATTTTTGCTTTGAGACTCATCCTGTCTAAAAGAGCTAAATCAGTGGTTTGCTAAGCAACTAGACACAGTACGCGGATAAAACACTTTTTTTCTTTATTTTCATTTCACTGTTTTTCTTAGAATTAATAATTTTCATGCAAAAACAAATAAATTATTATTGATTCTGCCAAATTAACAGTAGAATTATCTTCTAAGGTCAGCCTACTGACTAAGGTCGCTTCCTTGTGACATGGTAGTCATGGAAACAGCCTCTGCACCCATGGTGGAAAAGTTTCATAGATATTGCACCCCTACTTTGACCTTTTGGGTATCTACAAATTATTCTAATAAAATGCACATTGGATCTTAGACTTGGAAAATCTGTATTAATGCTACTTTCAAGAAATGTGAGTCCGATATTGACCTGTTGCAGGACACAACTCCCATTTAAGTTCTCCTTCTTAGCCACATGGCTTTTAAGTGACTCTTGTTCATTTTAAAATGATGTTGAAAATTCAGAATCATGATTTGATAGCATGCACCTAATCCAGAGAGGTTCCTCTAAAAAAAGAGAATATTAGCTTTCTTGTTGCAAATTGATACACTCTACTTTACAAATACCTGCAAGCTTTCCTCTATACTTTATAATGTAATATTTCAAAATATTTCAGAGCATGACTTTGATCATGTGATGAACTTTTCAGATTAGTCTTTTGCCTTTGGTTAGCTAAATGACGAATTAAATCTCGAAAAGCATGTTTCATGCATTAATGATGGCGTAACTATCCGGGTGTCACCCATAACCCATAACCCATTCTATTTAGTAGATTTTTTAGAATGATATTTTTATCTTCTTATCAATTTACTATCTGTTTAGGTCTTGATGCCCTTACATGATTTTTTTTCTTAATTTAAATTTTAGGGTCCATTTCGACGACTTGTTGCCGAGGAGGGGAAATCTAAGTGCTCTTGAGTAAATCTTGATGACGTCTCAAGTAATTATGTTTATCATCCTTAATACACTAGTATTATCTTCATCTATGATGACTTGCAAATTTTATTTGGATCTTTCAGCTTCCTTACTGGTAGTGAACACAAGATTTTTAATTTATTATTATCAATATAAAAATATGTTATTATATATATGAAAATAATTATTTTTGTACTGATGCAAAAAGAAGTTAACACGGGGATTCATTTGTGCTTTTAGTTACTTATTTGTGGCTCTAATGAAACGGTGTGGCAATGCTTTCTTAAGAAGTTAACACAGGGATTCATTTGTGCTTTAGTTACACATACATTGTTATACACAAACACACATCTGTATGAACTAGCATAGCATGTTAACTTGAATTTTTTATTAATTTTTTTTTTTTTGCGTGTGGTTAAACAGATTTAGAAAAGTCTCATCATCAACGTGTATGAGTTGCAACGGCTTTGTTCAATGTATGTGCTTCTTTCCTATATCATTGCAGATAGCCTGCTCAGTAATTTATCGATGATCTATAAGAACATGCCTTCTATCTGTCCTCTATATATTCAACTGTTGCCATAAAAGTTCTCTAATTTTTCCCCACCAAATTAGACCTTTAAAGATACAAAATTGTACCTCAATTTGTCCTTTTGTGTCGCTATTTTATTCCTTTGGATGGATGAATTTGGTGATAATTTTGAATATTTGAAGGATTAATTTGGTGAAAAATAGTTTGAAGAAGGGCTTACATATTGGCACTTTAATCTTTGAGCCTTTGAGGTCCCACTAACATTGCATCTCTCTCGCGTCTCTCTCTTTGTAACCAAACAAGAGAAGTCCTCACATTCTCGCCTAACTCTCTCTCACATACTTCTTTCATGAACAAAATGGCC
Source organism: Trifolium fragiferum (assembly GCA_954870985.1). NCBI lineage: Eukaryota > Viridiplantae > Streptophyta > Magnoliopsida > Fabales > Fabaceae > Trifolium > Trifolium fragiferum. The sequence continues at coordinate 11,186,369 of OX940793.1, read as the reverse complement.
GTTACTGAACACACCGTAAGATTAGAAACTGATTATACGAGATAAACTAAGATTCTCTAACATAGTATTAAGATTTGTTCTTTTATTCTAATAATGTTTGTATTACTATCTAGACCAAAGCTTGAGTTCTACCCACCCAGATCTGTACTTGGGTTTATCACTTTCTTTCTTTCTGAAGTACTTAGGGGATGACTTGGCATGAGGTTGTGTGTATCATGTGATTACTATTGATTCCGGCATACGATCTGTAATTATCTCATAATACACATCTTGTACTAATTGATTTGATTAGACTGGATGCCAGACCGGATCCTGTGGGTGCTAGCGCAGTGGTGACTGCCTAGTGTCGTAACTTAAAGGGACAAAGATCGAATTCCCATTTAGGAAGGTAGATACAATTTTTATCATTCTTGATCATTCAATAAAATTCAATCTTCTGCTTGAGAAATAGAAAACCTCTTATTTGTGAACATAATGGCATTCAAGTACAACATTGCTAATAAGGTGGTTAATTCCCAACGTTCAACGGTGATTTTGAAACCGAAATCTCATGGAACTGTTAGTGGACGACTGTTACTAAAGTTGAAAGCATGCTGGTGGATAAAGGGGAGGTTGATCGTTCAGGTGTTGGTGTTGATGTGGCTTCATATACAAATCAGAGCAACTTTGAAAATGAAAAGTCAGATCAAGAGGTATATGATTCTTGTCTCACTTTTTTATGTTTTGATTTCATGAGTGGATGTTCTATTGTTGAATTTTGTCATGTATCAATTGTTTGGGTCTCGGTTTTACGTGATATTATAGAACCAAACACAATTTTTTCAATAACATTCAACTGAAATTGATATGCTCTGTGTCGAGACCCTGAAGTTGAAAGATACACTTTGTTTGCTTTGGTTTATTTTTTATTTTTATTTTCATTCCACATATTTGCATTGATACATATTCAGATACTCATTTTCTCACTCTTGATTATTCAACTACATTCAATCTTCTGATTCTTAAAAACACAATAACCTTACTAATTGAGCAAAAACTGTTCAATCCTAAGACCCTGTTTGGTACTAATATTTTGAAAGATAGAACTTTTTTCGTTTGCTATGGTAATTTTAAAAATTTCAATCCAATATATATGCATTGATAGATGTTGTGATACCCATTTTTTATTTAGTCAAGAACATTTGATCTTTTGGTTGAAAAAAGATGGAGCTTTGCCCATTTTTCTCATTCTTGATTTTTCAAGAAATTCAATCTTCTACTTGAGAAAAACAAAAGAACCTTATTAATTGAGAAAAAGGTGTTTTGTCCCTCCTAGATTATGTTTGGTACCAATATTTTGAAAAATTAAGTTTTTCATTTGTTATACGGTAATTTTGGAACTTCTATTCCAATATACAAATACCCATTCTTTTCACTTTTGATTAGTCAAGAAAATTCAATCTTCGGCTTGAAAAAAGGACCTTACCAATTTTTCTCATTCATGATTATTCAAAGAACATTCAATCAAGCTTTAATTGAGCAAATGTCCTCTGGCCCAAGAATATTTTGAAAGTTATTTTTTTTCGTTTGCTATGGTAATTATGGGAGTTTCATTCCAACATATCGGCTTACGATTGATACCTGTTGCGATACCGATTTTCATACAATAAGATTCAATTTTCTGCATGATAAAGGCAAAACCTTTTATTGCTGAATATAATGGTGTTCTTCAAATGTGAATCTTGATGCCGAATAAGGTTCAGCATACTATTAAGGTGGTTCTTCAAATGTGAATCTTGATGCCGAAAAATTGCTTACTTCATGACCCTAGTCCTTAAATGTGAAAGTTAGTTGTTGCCTTAATTGCCACTCTAGCAATTGTCTCTATCGGCGTCCCCTTTTCTATTAAAAAAATTATGAATTTTAAGTCATAATAATGCATGAATGGATATATATTCTATTCTTCTTTGATGACCGTTAGTCCCTAAATTCAATTTTGCAACTGCAATTAAAAGTGATTTTGCATTATTAACTTTGTCCCTAATGTTTCATAAGCTTTGTAAGGGATGGATGCCTCAATGACCTTTGAGGAAAATGCATTGTGAATTCTTTATTCATAATAATGGAAAAGGTGGATGGTGGCTTTCAAAGCAAAGCAACTTTAATATGAAATTTTTATTCAAAATGTGGATGGTGTCTATTGTCTTTTTCTGACCCTAAATAGTGGTATGATCTATTGTCTTTTTATGCCTATTAACTATATAATACTGACATTATAACATTGGATTCTTTTGAATATATACTTGCTGCATTTACACAATTTCTGTTTGCAAGGACACAATTCAAGTATCGTGGCCAACATGAGAATTTCTCGAGTTAACTGTCTATTTCAATGATCACCTATTATCGAGATAACGGGATTACATTATGATGGTTGCTGTGTGATGGGAAGTTCTGTTATAATATGCTTTGAATGCTGGTTTAAAAATTGATCAATTACATTAAAATAAGTAGTTGAGAAAGTGGTACTTAATGGCATTTATGGTTGATTTCGGATTTTGGAAGAGGGTTAGAAGGATGAGTGACTTGGACTTTAATAGGTTTATGCTCTCATAAGTCTAAAACGAGTCATTTAAAAAATGACAATGCTTTTATGTCATCATATAAGTATGTGGATATTTAGTTGCCTTGAAATTGTGTGATGATACTAACTAAAAATAGATCAAAAGTAATTGAATATCAAACTCATAAATCTGACTGAGATTAAGTTTTTTTTTGACAAACCTGACTGAGATTAAGTTATTTTGTTGTTATAACATCATTAAATACTAAACAAAATTTGTATAGAAATCCTATGGTCAAATGGTAAGTATAGTTCAATTTTCCCTTTGATTATTATTGGACTTGAGGATAGATTCAAAGCTCACAAGACTGTATTTTATAAAATTAGTCTCCGTTCTTCGAAGTACAGATTTTTCTGCAAATAGATATCCTATATTGCTTGATTCTCTAATAAGCTAAATGGTGGTAGTATGATCCCACCTCCTTCATCAAACCTTTGTGCATGTGCAGTGGTTTGCTTAATCATCTTTATTATTTGCAACATCAACAAACATAATCTCTTATGATTGCTACCGTAATGTTTTCAACTTTCTTTCCACATATTTGCATAGATATTCAGAAAACCATTTTTCTGATTCTTGATCATTCAAGAACATTCAATCTTCTGCTTGATAAAAATAAAAGGACCTTAATTGTGCAAATGGTGTTCTATCCTGTCCCAAGGTCCTGTTTGGTGTACCAACATTTTAAAAAGACAGTTTTTTGTTTGTCGCTATAAAGGAGTTTCACTCATTTTTGGAATTTTCATTCAAACATATTTGCCCCATTTGGTTTATAATCGATACATGTTTGGAACGATGATGGGTTTCCAATTTTATCATTCTTGATTATTCAATGCTGTGAACCTTCAAATTTTGTAAGGAATTGGATGACCTAGTCCCTAAATGCAATTTTGTAACTACAATATGAAGTGATTTTGCAAATGCAAAATGTAGCATGCTTGTGTTGGATTAGCCTATTGATAAGGGTTTCAAAGGAATTCTCTAAGGAAGAAACGAATCATTTGAAGCAAAGTACAAATAAACTAACTCTTTGAGTCTGAACTATTTTTCATAGTATTTATTTGGTAAATATTGTATTATGCAGACCACTTATGTCATATAAGGATGCTTGCATTGCGATCGTTTGAGGAAACCGTGTCGAGGTTGTATCAGTCAATGTTTTTGACTGCAGGTGGTTGTATAAGAATCAGATAGCTCTAGATTTAGTAATTGAATACATGTGAACTCTTATAAGTGGCCTCTCGGTGATGCAACATTGAATTAAACGATCATGTAGGTGGTACAACTTCTCTGGTATGCAGCCTACAAACTATCTGTGGTGACTGATGACAGTTCTTTCAAACAATATTATTATGTAACAGGTATTCTTTGTGCTGAGAACCTTGAAAGATATTATCTGGTATGCATTCATACTTTTTATTTAGTCAAGAACATTCAATCTTCAGCTTGAGAAAAATAAACAAACCTTAATTGTGCAAAAGGTGTTCTGTTCTGTCCCAAAAGAACCTCAAAAGACAGTTTTTTGTTTGTCACAATAATGGAGTTTCACTCGTTTGTGGAATTTTCATTCTAACATATTTGTCCCATTTGGTTTATAATCGATACATGTTGGGAACGATGGTGGGTTTCCAATTTAAAAGGGTATAAAAACCCTAGAAGACTGTGAATCGTTGTGTGACGGATTCATTTTTCATTATCCAAAAAGGAGTATATTACCCTAACCCTAACTTTGACCGTTGGAATTGATGAATATACTTTGTTTTATAAATTTTGTAATGGATGGATCATAGATGCCTCAATGACCATAGAGTAAAATGTTGGATGAACTTAATGACCCTAGTCCTGGAATGTGAAAGCTAGTTGTTGTCTTAATTGCCACTCAAACCATTGTCTCTCTATCGGTGTCCTTTTCTATTAAAAAAGTTATGAATTTTTATTCATAATAATATTCTGTTTTGATGACCCTTAGTCCCTAAATTCAATTTTGCAATTGCAATTAGAAGTAATTTTGCATATGAACTTAATGACCTTTGTCTCTAATGTTTCATAAGTTTTGTAAGGGATGGATGCTTCAATGACCTTTGAGGAAAATGCATTATGAATTCTTTATTCATAATGGTAAAGTTGGATGGTGGCTTTCAAAGCAAAACAACTTCAATATGAAATTTTATTTAAAATGTGGATGGTGTGTATTGTCTATTGTCTTTTTATGACCCTAATTGTGAAATTGTCACTAGTGGTATGGTATACATGAGCTCACTATGCTCGAGATATCTCTTCTGTTTGCTATGGTAGTTTTTCAACTTTCTTTCCACATATTTGCATAGATATGCAATCTTCTAGCCATGTGTTATCACAGACAATATCATTAGTGATGGTGAGTGTGAGAATTGAAAATGATGACAACTCCTAAGTTAAGGAGGAACATGCTACATAATAAGCTCTATTTAATCAAGTGAAATATATTTTTGAATCCTAACCATCATCCAACAATCAAATATCTATGGCTGCTAATTATTTGGCCAATCAGGTTCTTAGTAGGGTTTTGACTTTTTTACCACTTCTCTGGAAAATATAAGCCAGGTTTAATGTTTTGGCATTTTTTGAATCTTTGGCACTTTTTCCTTGCAGATATGTAGTAAAATTATTAGTTTGTGTATATTTATCCAATATTGCTTTTGAGTATCAAGGGTGTGCAAAACCAGAGGATGTTGTTGCTGATGTTCTTAAAGGGTGTATTTTTGTTTGTATTTTTAAACTAATGGTTTAGTTGAATTCATTCCACCAACTATAATTTGGACAGTTTTTGAGGTATTAGAATTCATAAGTGGATTATAAGCCACATGGATACTGATTCTGGAACATATATGCTTTGGCTTGTGGCTATGTTTTTTTTTTCTTAATTGAGCTCCGATGACAATCTCAATTGGTGTGTTGCAGCCTTGCAGGACTACAGAAGGCAATCCAAGGTTATGTGATATGTCCTCTAAAAACATTCAATCTTCTGCTTCATAAAAACAAAACAAAAGAATTTGAATTGAGAAAAGGTGTTCTTTCTATCCTATGATGACCCTTTTGTTTGATCGGTACCAATGTTTTTAAAGATTGTTTTTAAAGATTAATTTTTTTGTTTGCTACAGGGATGTTTTCAAAAAACATTCAATCTCCTGTGTGAAAATAGTTTCAACTTTATCCATTTTTCTCATTCAAGAAAATTCAATCTTCTGCAAAACAACCTTAATTGTGCAAAAGGTGTTCTGTTCTGTCCCAAAAGAACCTTAAAAGACAATTTTTTTGACCATTGGAATCGAAGAATATACATTCTTTTGTAAATTTTGTAACGGATAGATCATAGTTGCCTCAATTGTTGGATGAACTTAATGACCCTAGTCCCTGCATGTGAAAGCTAACTGTTGCCTTAAATGCTACTCAAGCAATTGTCTCTATCGGTGTCCGTTTTTCTATTAAAAAATTATGAATTTTTATTCATAATAATGCATGAATGGATGTATATTCTTCTTTGCATGATGACCCTTAGATATCCTATATTGCTTGATTCTCTAATAAGGTAAATGGTAGTATGATCTCACCTCCTTAATCAAACCTTTGTGGATGTTCGGTGGTTCGCGCAATCATCTTTATTATTTGCAACATTAACAAACATAATCTCTTCTATTTTCTACGGTAATATTTTCAACTTTCTTTCCACATGTTTGCATAGATATTCATATAAGCATTTTTCTCATTCTTGATCATTCAAGAACACTTAATCTTCTGCTTGAGAAAAAAGAACCTTAGTTATGCAAAAGGTGTACACTGTTCTGTCCCAAAAGAAACTTAAAAGACAATTTTTTGTTTGTCACGATAAGCAAGTTTTACTTGTTTTTGAATTTTCATTCTAACATATTTGCCCCATCTGGTTTATAATCGATACATGTTGGAAATTTTTTTAAGAAAGATTATGAATTTTTATTCATAATAATTCATAAATGGATATACTTCTTTAATGACCCTTAGTCCCTAAATTCAATTCTGCAACTGCAATTGGAAGTGATTTTGCATTATGAACTTAATGACCATTGTTCCTAATGTTTAATAAGTTTTGTAAGGGATGGATGCTTAAATTTGAGGAAAATGCATTATGAATGGCTATTTATAGAATAAGAAATTAAGGTTTATTCAAAGTTGGAAATTTCTCTGCAATGATTTGGTGTTTGATATCAAGTGCAGGTTTATTCTCTATTCTTCTTTTTAAGTAGTATTTGGATAGTTGAGTTTTTACTTTGTGCTATGTTTCGTGGAGACGGAGGGAGTAGCTAAAATGCCACTGAGCATTTCTCAGCCATCAGAAGCAAACCTTCTGTACCGAGATAACCGGACAGAGACATTATGAGATTCAACCAAAGCAAAACATTTAGACTGTTAATGCACGCATACATCTCCACCGTCACCCGTGAGTCAGTCTTGCGATCCTTTTTGCTTAGAGCTCACTAAGACTGTCAAATTCTATTAAATTCATCATTACATCATGTTTCATTACACCGACAACATGAATCACCCCAAATCCACTCATATCACCACCAAACAGCCACTCCAAAAATGCATTGAAACCTTCCTTTCCAAGCCAAGACAAGCTCTGGGATTTAAATACCATTGATTAATGTTGTAGTCCATGCTGCTTGTCTTGAATCTCAACCAATTCCAAGACATTCTTTTTGCCGCTTCAACTACCTGATCTACGCTGACTTCTTTATTTTTGAACACCTTATTGTTCCTCGCCTTCCAAATGCTCCATATTCCCGCCGCCCAAATCACTTTAAGTCTACTGTGAAAAACTCTGCCGCTATCGACGAGACCTTTAAACTGTTCTAAGTGAGCCAAACCTGCATTTTGAAACACTGAAGCTATTCCAAACCATTTACTGATCATGGGCCAAATACCTGCAAAGAATGGACACTCAAATACCAATGTGTCCCTTAATACCTATTTTGTTTGTTCAAGTAATCTCATGGAGTTATTTCACCCTGAATCAAAACATCAATATCAGATAATACATCCTTTTCTTTAATTTGAAAAAAGGTAAGACAAAATCCATAACACCCTTAACCAACCAAACATTTCAAATATCTAGAAGCCAAATAAAAAAACTAACATCTAGGAATAATTTGCAGCAAGGCAAATAATTATCAATCAAAATAAACTTTACATGTAGAAGAACTCCTTGGCAATGCAATTAACTCTTTCAACATTTCCAGCTTTTCCAAGCTCTCCAAGGAAGGTAAATTGTTGATTCTCATGCGCTCCAAAGATGTTGAAATTCCTAGAATATATTGTAAAAATGGAAATTCATGTTTCAGTCCTCTGTAATTTGTAATAGTAAAGCTTTTAAACTGCAAAGATAGGTATTCAGGCAAAATATTCGGAAACCACAAAACATGGTAACGATATGGGATTTAAAGGCATATCAAGGACTAAAATTTAAAGCTTGGGGCAATTCTTCAAGACTTTGAATATAAAGTTGCAGTCAATTCGTAGTCCAAATATCAAATATCTGCAACAGTTGGAAAAAAGAAATATAAGACGACATATGATGATAAAGTTATAAAAATAAACTAGAAAAAGCAATTTAGAAAAATTTATACCCTAATTTGATTATTGAATTGCAGAGGCTTCTAGATGATTTTGTGAAGAAATATGGGGGCAGTATTTCTTCGATTGTTACTCTCATAGTTCCTGATGGCAGTGTGTGGCGTGTAGGATTAGAAAAAGAAGACAACAAATTTTGGTTCCTCAATGGTTGGCATGAATTTGTTCAACACTATTCCATAGAGACTGGATACTTGATATTTAGATACAAAAGAAAGTTTATCAGCTAATTCAGAAACAACTTTGTGCAAGGTTCATAGGCGACAATTTTGCATCATTTCAATGGAATCTGCATCTTCCAAATCTATGAAAATATCAAGATGTTTTGCCAAGTGAGGTGCTTTGTTAGTGCTTTGTGCGGGTGAACTATAATTAATCTCAGAAGTAGAAAAATTGTAAATATTAACAATGAAACACAACTTTCATTCGAATCTGAATATTTACAGTTGTGTTTCATTGTTAATATTTACAGTTTTGCTACTTCTGAGATTAACTATAGCTCACCCGCACAAAGCAATAACAAAACACCTCACTTGGCAAAGCATCTTGATATTTTCGTATATTTGGAAGATCAAGATTCCATTGAAATGATGCAATTGTCGCCTACGAACCCTACACAAAGTTGTTTCTGAATTAGCTGATAAACTTTCTGTTTGTATCTAAATAACAACAAGTATCCAGTCTCAATGGAATAAAGTTGAACAAATTCATGCCAACCATTGAGGAACCAATTTTTTTTTCTTCTTTTTCTAATCCTACACGGCACACACTTCCATCAGGGATTGTGAGAGTAATAATCGAAGAAATACTGCCCCCATATTTTTACACAAAATCATATGGAAGCCTCTGCAATTCAATAATCAAATTAGGTTATAAATATTTCTACTTAACTCAGCATGGGAGGTCGAGTGGTTTTACTTAACTCAATTCTTAATTCAATCCCTATTTTCTTCCTATCCTTTATGAAGATGCTAGTAAAAGTTTGGAAGCTGATTGTGGGGCTTCAGAGGAGATTCCTTTGGGGGGGGGGGGGGGGGGGGGGGGGGGAGTGTTGGCTGTAAGAAGAAGACAACATGGGTGAGTTGGTCAAATATCTGTAAACCAAATAAAGAGGGAGGGTTGGGGATTAGAGATCTGCGTTTGGTTATTAAACCCTTGCTTGCTAAGTGGCGGTGGAGGATCCTTTCTGAACGAAATAGGATTTGGTGAGATATTCTCTTGGCTAGATATGGGTCTTTGTTCCCAGCCCCGCATCTCGCAGGTCGTCCTAATTGTGCAAGAGGGGTCTCGTTGTGGTGGAGTGATGTTTCCTTTCTAGGGACCCATGTGGACTCTCACTCAGATTGATTTTCTGAAGGGGTGACTAAGCAGATTGGTAACGGGTCATCGACTTCCTTTTGGTTCGACCCTTGGGTTGATGGTGTACCTCTCCGGTTTTGGTACCAACCTATCTTTCAGGCATCAAACCAGTGTCTTGATAGAGTTGTTGATATGGGTAGGTGGGTGAGCGGCGAGTGGGAGTTTAGATGCAGATTGAATCTTGAATTTTTGGATCACCTCCTTAATGATCTGATCGAGTCTTTGTGTCAGGTCTGTCTTTCAAATTCGGAAGACGAATGGTGTTGGAGGCATAAGCTAGGTGGGTTGTTTTCAGTTAAATCAACCTATTTTGTTCTTGAAGATAGAGCTAGGCTCATAAGAACTCTTCCGGAGATTGACACCGTAAATCTTGCAAGGGTTTGGGATTCGTGGGCCGCAACCAAAGTGATTGTGTTTTCGTGGCAACTCCTTCAGGATAGGGTTCCAACTCGAAAAAACCTTTGCAGGAGGAGGGTCATGATAGGAACTACTGATACTTCTTGTGTGTTTTGCGGGGTGGTTGAGGAGTCAGTAGACCATCTTTTCGTTTCTTTTGATCGAATTTCTCCTGTTTGGTACCAGGTTTCTAGGTGATTAGGGATCGAGTATGTACCCTTAAATAGTATTTCACAAGTTTTTGAGAGCTTCTCTGGGTGGGGTGTGAGGCGTCGGGTTCGGTTATGTATGATTCTAGTGTGGCATGCTGTGGTGCGGACCATCTAGACCTCCTAGAAAGATATCATCTTTGCCGGTGGGTCGTCAACAAGTGATACTCTAGTGGATAAGGTGAAACTCTCCTCCTGAAAATGGTTTCTAGGTAAAAACCCTGGTAGTCCCTGCTCCTTCTACGAGTGGGAAGTGCAGCCTCTCTGGTGTTGGTCTAGCAAGGCGAGATGATGATGTGGTGCATGAAATTTTCAAGGTCTGGTTGAGTGGTATCTTCTGGGATACTCGCTCTTAGCTGGTTTTCTCTGTTCTCCCTCTTTTTGGTGGCTGCATTGGGTGGTAGTGGTGGTGCCTGGCTTTTGGAAATCCTTTTTGGTGTTTTTATTTTCTTAGTACCTCTGGTACTCCGGTTTTGTGCTCTGACTTATATATATATATATATATATATATATATATATATATATATATATATATATATATATATATATATATATATATATATTTGCCATTAAGGAAAAAAGGTTATAAATATTTCTAAATTGCCTTTAAACTCTTCATCATACTCATTTAACCAAGATAAATATATTTTTGGTTTCTAAATCCTCGAGAATTGGACAACCACACTAAGAAAATTTAACAGATCCCTTAAACCTAAGAAATAGACTTTGTTAAAATGTAAAATTCTAAGCGAGGGAAGGTCAACAGCGGATGTAGACACATTCACTCGTACTTCATTCCATGTTTCGCTGCTGCGGTTAACCAGATCACAATAATTTTTGCCAGTTTTTATAAACCGCCGATAATTGTAGTCAAGATTGGGACTAAGATATGAACACCAAAGTGTCAACCATCTCATAGAAAGTATACGAGTGTCAAAGGCATCTTCAGTAGGCATAAATGAGATTATGTGACTGAGGATTTCATCTGAAAACGCGCTAATCCGATCATCCATCTCTTCCATGTGCATTCAGAAATTCAAAGGAAAATTTAAAATACATGTTTCATTTGACCATAAAATTGAGAAAGAGTAAAAAGAAGCAAGATCATTATTAGTAACATGAAATTCTCTTTTTTTTATTAAGAAAAAAGAAAAGAAAAGTAGATCTTGCGATGCAGAAAAAATATTGAAAACGATAACACATACCAACATATATATAATTTTGTTAAAGGTCACACTCGTCCACAATATCACCAGGAGAGTAAAGCAATCGTTCTCCATCATCATTTGAAGAAGAGATACCAGCTGCAATCGGCAGCGACCCTAAAATTGAAAATAAATCAAAAAGGAGCAAGTAATTAAATAATTAATAACATGGATTTTCTATGCAAATGAAGGAGACAATTAAATTACCAACATTGATGAATCAGATCTCATGCAGTTGGTAAAAATTAAGAACAATAATACATACCAACATCATTCAATGGGAGGTTGACCTCCTCCACATTATTATCATCAATTGGACCTTCAGGTATGTGGTTGGAAGTGACGACGGAGGTTGTTGAAGGTAGACCATTGATCGGAGAGTCTTGCTGGCAGGTAGCCTGTCGAATAATGCATATTTGAGTCTAGATGTTGAGTTAGACTTTATAATAAAAGAATTAGGGTTTCTAGACCCTAGAACCTTCTATTAGATAATTAGTTGAAGGCCTTCGGTCCAATGGACTTGACTTGAAGGGTTCGTAGGCCTTACGCTGCTATGCCTCTGCTAGGGCATGTCTATAGTATAGTCAGCCTTCCCGTTAGACTTTGAGATGATCCAATCCTTAGTACTAAAATGGGCCATAGGCCCACTTCAAAACAAATTGTAAAACCTTAACTCACAAATTAAATATGCATTGTCACATCACCTAATAACTTATGATCTCATTAAACAACACGACACATTAGCAAAAATAAGTCAAAAAATTCAATAATGGAAAAAATGTTTGAAATTTTAGAAACTAAGTACTATACTTTCATATCTTAAAATTAGGGGACTGAAATCCCCAAATTGTGAAAACAGGACAATATAAAGTGTGTTTAAGCATAATAAATAACAAAGTAATTAAGATAAAATTATCAAGGTGAGATTTAGATCAAACAAATGAAGGTGAAATTGAGAAAATGGGGAATAATTAAAGAATAATCTAACATACTTTTTAGGCTTAAATATCATTTCAGTCCCTGTATGTTCTCAATTTTTTGGTTTTAATCCCTATAAGTTTTTTTGTTTTAAATTAGTCCTTCAATGTGTTAATTTTTTTCGTTTTAGTCCCTGCCGTCCAATTCCGTTAAAAAAACGCTTAGGTGGCAAGCAGAGGGACTAAAACAAAAAAACAAATTTGCCTCTAAATTCCCATATTCCTTCATCTTTCTCTTATCTTCCTCTTCAAGAGTTCATCATTCTCTTCTCTGCATGATTGGACCAGCCAAATCACCAGCAGCACATCCTGAAGGTAAAAAAAAAGGATTTTGCTTTAGTAAGTGGAATGAATAAGAATCAACCTAATATAATTCTAGCACAAAGATTGAAGCAATAATTTTCTGCATTTGTTCAAAAATCTTACCATCCATTGGCCAAGTGACGGACGAATAAGGGTAGCACCAATCCCTGCGCCTATGGAGGCAAAAACTAAAGATGAACTACACCTTATTGAAGTAAGTGCAATCTTCTGTCCAAGAAGTCGAACTTGCTCGGGATTATCAACTTCCTTATCTTCTTCATTGGACTTGAAAATGGATCTAAAGAAACGATACACTTCAATGCTTACTTGGACAACCCATGATGCTGCAACTCCTAACATGTGTCCTGTACATAATGAACAAATAGTTGGCACAACATATAGTTGATGTTAAATGCTTGGTTAATCTAAAAAATGCAGATATGATTCATGGAAACCATTGACCTCTGATTTAGCGTGGGAAGGTAACTCTTGAAGAGGAAGATAAGAGAAAGATGAAGGAATTTGAGAATTTAGGGGCAAATTGGTTTTTTGGTTTTAGTCCCTCCGTTTTTCATCTAAGCGTTTTTTTAACGGAATTGGACGGCAGAGACTAAAACGAAAAAAGTTAACACATTGAAGGACTAATTTAGAACAAAAAAATTTACAGGGACTAAAACCAAAAAATTGAGAACATACAGGGACTTAAATGATATTTAAGCCTACATTTTATTATATTCATTTCAGTCTAATGATTTTCACGTTTTTCATTTATACTAAATAACACATTAGCACACATTAATTACGATAACTATTCCTAGAATCTTTCCTTTGTACAACATTATCCATATCACAACGACCACACATATGAGGATGAAGGATTTGGATCCTCATCAATTTTCTCTCCAATGTATTGACGACATACACGTGTTGACGACACAAGAATCTCATCCTCCGTAAATACATTCATACCATGAAGTAACTTTACAAAACAACGATTTCCCGTCTTTACCAAGAACTAGTAAAACTAAAAGTTGAAATACCTTGTGAAATCCTTACAACATCTTTTGAGAACGGATAAGTATTTTTACATGAAATGATTTTCGTTATTAAATAATATAATCCTCTTTATTTCACAAATATGTTTCTATGGGATACAATTTGTAGGAATAAATTATTGGGGTTGATTGCAATATAAGTCTCACATTGCTAATGAAGGAAAAAAGATCAAGGAAATTATATTTGAGAAGTGAAAGGTGGAGGAGCTCAATGCTATATATAAAGACTTCAAGTTCCTTGTTTCAACACACCAAGCAGTAGCACTCGTAAACACTTTAAGTTTATATTTGTGTTTGTTTCTTTTTCTTTTATGCTCTTGTTTTAGAGTATTTGAGATGTAATTTAAATATTTACTTTGGAGAGTGTGGGTGTACTGGGATCATGAGGTGATTGAGAGTGAAGTCTATATGTTGTAACAACTTTCATATAGTGTTTATTCTCTGGTTTTGGAGTTTCCATGTTATATTCTTGTGTTGTTAATTGTGTTCTTTTATTTTCTCTATGCCGGGTTTTTCCCAACAACTGGTATCAAGGCCTTTTGGTTTGATTCAGGGAGGAGGGAGTTCCGCTGTGAAGTTTAGGCTAGAGAAAATTGGTGGAAGAATCATGTTTGGTTTGTGAAAAATCAAGTCAAGAATGTATTGATGCAATAAGGGTTACACAAGGCCAGTCTGGAGAGGCGGTGGTAAGAAGACTCAACATCGACCTGGAGAGGCGGTGGTAAGAAGACTCAACATCGACCTGGAGAGGCGGTGAATAATACTCGGGTTTCGACTGAAACAACAACTTTGGAGTCGTGGACTTTGGATGCTCCTATCACAAGTGTTTGAAGAATGAATAACTTTGAATTCCTAGAGCTAGTTGAAGGTGGAGTGGTTCATCTAGGAGACGGGAAAGCTTGTAAGGATCAAAGTATGGATGAGGTTCTTTTTACATGATGTGAGGTATGTTTCTGAACTTAAGCAAAATTTGTTGTCTATAATTATGTTTGGTGATCTAGGGTGTTAAACTAGATTTGAACATGAAATTATAGAAATTTCATCTAATACAAAGATAGTTGGTTTTACTATTGGTCATGCATCTATTACTAGTGGTGATTTTCATAATGTGGTTGAGTTATGGGTCTTCGGGTGAGTACTTGTTAGTGAAATGAGTTTAGTTGGACTAGTGAACCAAGATTTACTAGGTGATGGAACTAAACTGGAATTGTTGGAGCCTAACAATGACTTGAAGGTGGTTTCTGAGCAGTTTGATGTTGTTCAAGTGGCACATGGGCATCAGTTGACATGGATGCAATGTGTGTGATGATAGCATGCGGGCATTGGTTGGCATTGATGCAAGATACGCGGTTATCTCGATGGTTGATGAACTTCCGAAGAAAGCCAAAATGAAATTTGCACTAAAAATTTTCAGCAAGGTTTCAAGATGAAATTCTTGGAATGGCTTGGTTCCAAGTTAGGGAAATTCTTGGGATGATTTAGTTTCAAGCGAATAAAATTCTTGGGATGGTTTCTAAGTGTAGTGTACTTTTTATGGTGGAGTATGATAATTTAATTTGTCGGCATAGACAATGAGAATTATGATTGTCTGTGAAGACAATGATTGTCGGGACAGACAATGAAGATTGAGGACCATTACAATCAAGGTGGAGATTGTTGGGGTTGATTGCAATGTAAGTCCCACATTGCTAATGAAGGAAAACATGTCAAGAAAATTATATTTGAGAAGTCCCACATTGCTTAGAGAATTGAAAGGTGGAGGAGCTCAATGTTATATATAGAGACCTCAAGGTGGAAGACGATGATTGTCGGGACAGACAATGAAGATTGAAGACCATTACAATCAAGGTGGAGATTGTTGGGGTTGATTGCAATGTAAGTCCCACATTGCTAATGAAGGAAAACATGTCAAGAAAATTATATTTGAGAAGTCCCACATATTGCTTAGAGAATTGAAAGGTGGAGGAGCTCAATGCTATATATAGAGACCTCAAGTTTCTTGGTTCAACACATCAAACACTTTAAGTTTATATTTGTGTTTGTTTATTTTTTTCTTATACTCTTGTTTTAGAGTATTTGAGATGTAGTTCAAATATTTACTTTGGAGAATATGAGTGTACTGGGGTCATGGGGTGGTTGAGAGTGAAGTCTATGTGTTGTAACAATTTTTATATAGTGTTTATTCTCTAGTTGTTGGTTTAGACAACGACCGTAATTTTTTCTCCGGTTTTGGAATTTCCACGTTATGTTCTTGTATTGTTGATTGTGTTCTTTTATTTTCTCTATGTCGATTTTTTCCCAACATAAATGTTTCGTCCTCCAAGCTCCGTCTTGACAAGAATTGTTCAAACAAATAAATTTAATTGTTCTGAGTTGATAGAGATTTAAATCCTTATTATCTTCATAGCAAAGACTTAGAGACAACTATTTTGAACAGGCAAAAAACCCATAAGATAAGTGATCCATTCTATTCTAAGTTCACTAATACTCGTCACACTATGACTAAGCATGACGCCCTCATCACTACCTCCCATTGGAGATTCTCTAACAAGCTTCTTTGAAGGACCGCCACACCTTGTGTTACACTGCATATAGCGAATAAATGACACTCAATAGGAGATATTTGTGACTCATTCCACTCACTTGAAGAACCCCATAGAACATTTATGCACTTATCCCCCTTACAAATATGCATGGATATTCACTCAAGGTACACATAATTTATCAAATTCATTCATTATTTCCTTAAGCTGTCACTGACTTAAGTGTTAGAGTGCTAACATTTTTGCAAGTATCTTTCCTCTTGACACTTGAAGATCACTGTAAAATCACAGATCGTCAGATCGAGTGGAATAATCTTCGAGTGAAATGTCAAATACCTCCCTGCAATTTTAAAATTTGTCAAAACCCCCTGCAATTTCGAAATAGGCAAATACCCCATGAAATTATAAAACGTCAATCAAATATTCTCTCTGTTAGTTTGTTCCATCAAATGCAATTAAAATTCGTCAAATACTTCTTTAACCTCCTCTAACAAACACAACACTTAAAAAGTGGATATTCATTAAGCGAATGGACATTTCTTTAGGAAGGACGAAACAGTTAAAGTTATTATACATAATGCAATCCTTATGCATGGTACATAAATCAATAACACCCATTAGATTGAGCACCCACATGTAATAATCTTAGCTAATCTCAACTCACACCCCCCAAATTACTCATACACCCCCCAAATTTCTCGCGCACCCCCAAATTTCTCGCGCATCCCCCAAAATTTCTCGTGCACCCCCCAAATGATTTGTGCCCCCAATTATTTTTTTTTGTCCCCCTTACATTTCTAGCCTAAACCATTTTGTTGTGAGAATGGTTTCAGATATATACACTCCAAAATCATTAAGTGCATAAGATGGTTTTGAAGCACAACCTATAATTAGAATCATTATTTTTTTTTTTGGTACAATTATAATCATTATTTAAAACCATTTAACAAAATTTTTGGTTTTTCATATAAGACAATCTAAACCATTAAATCACAATTATTGTTTCTATTTTAATTTAAAGGGTTGTACTCCAAAACCATTTTATGCATCTAATGGTTTTTTATTACAACCATCTGAAACCATTCCCACAGCAAAATGGTTCAATGGTTTTTTATTATAATCATTATTTTTTATTTTTTTTGGTACAATTGTAATCATTATTTAAAACCATTTAACAATAATTTTGGTTTCTCATATAAGACAATCAAAATCATTAAATCACAATTATTGTTTCTATTCTAATTATAGGGTTGTACTCCAAAACCATCGTATACACTTAATGGTTTTCGATTGCATATCTCTGAAACTATTTTCACTGCAAAATGGTTTAGACTAGAAATGTGGGGGGGGGGGAGACAAAAATTAAAATAAAATAAAATTGGGGGCACAAATCATTTGGGGGTGCGCGAGAAATTTGGGGGGGGTGCACGAGTAATTTGAGGAGTGCACTAAGTAACTTATGCATGGTGCAGAAGGATGACTTATGCATAATAACCAATCCCGAAGGAAACGTCAAATCATCCGTTAGTCCTCTAAATCGCCTAACTTCTCTTTCACACCACTTTGTCTTTCCCAATCACAATACATTTTCTTTTCATAGCTTTATAACTACAGTAACACGTTAGCAATTTTATTTGGACAATTCAAATTAAGGGTGTTTATGGTTCATAAACTGCACTGAACTATTTAAATGGTTCAGTTCAATAACTAGAATCACTTTTTATAAAAACTGGTTTATTTTATAAATCAGTTCAGTTCATAATCAGTCTAAAACCGGTTCCTAAAATATAAACTGATTTTAATTAAGAATATTGTGCCACCAGACCAAGTTGATTTATTTGTTACTATTTGAAAAATTGGGGGCACAAATCATTTGGGGGTGCGCGAGAAATTTGGGGGGGGGTTGCACGAGTAATTTGAGGGGTGCACGAGTAATTTGAGGAGTGCACTAAGTAACTTATGCATGGTGCAGAAGGATGACTTATGCATAATAACCAATCCCGAAGGAAACGTCAAATCATTCGTTAGTCCTCTAAATCGCCTAACTTCTCTTTCACACCACTTTGTCTTTCCCAATCACAATACATTTTCTTTTCATAGCTTTATAACTACAGTAACACGTTAGCAATTTTATTTGGACAATTCAAATTAAGGGTGTTTATGGTTCATAAACTGCACTGAACTATTTAAATGGTTCAGTTCAATAACTAGAATCACTTTTTATAAAAACTGGTTTATTTTATAAATCAGTTCAGTTCATAATCAGTCTAAAACCGGTTCCTAAAATATAAACTGATTTTAATTAAGAATATTGTGCCACCAGACCAATTTGATTCATTTGTTACTATTTGAAAAATTAATATAATTAAATCTTAAATCAATTTTATGTTTTGGGTAAATTTATAGGAAAAATATTTTGGTTAAATATTTGTTGACAAATTAAATTTATTCTTTTGAACAACAAAAATTATTTTTGTTAAAGAATTTAAAAAATGGATTATATATTTGAACTGGTTCTAAACTAGTTTTAAACCGAACTATAATTGAATTTTGGGTTAATAGGTTGTTACCCCCTGCTAAGTGGGCGTGTTTTGCGTTACCCCCCGCTAAAAATTTCTTGAAGATTGCCCTCTTGCAAAGTTTTTTTTTTGGTTTCCTTCCTTGAGTGCACTTTTTACATCGGTTATTTTTTTCAACCGATTTAAAAAGTTCAAATTTCTTGCATCCAAAAGAGGAAAAGGGGGGAAACCAAAAAAAAAAAACTTTGCAAGGGGGCAATCTTCAAGGAATTTTTAGCAGGGGTAACGCAAAACACGCTCACTTAGCAGGAGGAAAAGACCTATTAACCCTTGAATTTTAAAGCTGTTCAGATTAGAATTACATCAAATAGTTCGGTTTAAAATATGATTCAATGCAATTCGAACTACAATTCAGTTCAGTTGACTGGATTTTTGCACACCCCTAATTCAAATAAGTCCATGGATTTTGGATCTAAATCTGCCGCAGTAAGTAATAACACAGCTTCCCACTGTCACAACCACTAATTTTTTATTAGACGAATGTGATTAATCTGTGTCTATTAAATCTCAATCACTGATTCAGATAGAAAGATTGATATTATTGCTGCGTCAACACAATGACAACATATATATAATCCAATTTCATTATTTCTCCCTAAACAAAAGCATCCAACTCAGATAATATATAATGTTAGCAATAATGACTTTCTTTAATTTGCAGAGTAAGACAAAATCCAAAAACCCAAAATCAGTTATGGCAATAAAAGAGAAACCAAGTACAAAAAAGTTATCTTGTTACAATTTGCAGCTAGCCAAAGGAGTACTATCATCCAAAAAAAACTTCACACGTTGCAGAGCTCCTTGGGAATGCCATTAATTCTTCTAGTAATTCAAGCTTTTCCTGAGAATTCAAGGAAGGTGAACTGCAAACTCTCATGCTCTCCAAATCTGTTGAAATCAGCAAAATTGCAACACAAATTGCAACTCATGTTCATGTCCTCTAGATATGTTTTTTACTTCCAAATCTTCAAGAATTGGACAAGAATTAAGAATTTCTACAATACACTCATGCTCTAAAAAATATACATTGTTCAAATGTAAAGTTCTAAGCAAAGGAAGATGAACGGATATGAAAATACCGAAGTGTATCCCTTTCAACTTGAGGACAACAAGGTTTCTAAAGTTAAAAACACAAGAATGGAAAGATGTGTCAGCTGCATCGATTAACCACATCACAACATCGCATGCAGTTATAGAGTTATCGTGACATCTGAGGCGGAAGCTTTTAATAGATTGATTGTGCAGTCTTCGTGTATAAATGGTTGCATTTACCATATCCTTAAAACTAGAACATGATCCTCCTTTTATGAAAAACCTTTGATCATCAAAATCAAGATTGGGACTAGGATATAAAAGCCAAAGTGGCCTCCACCTCTTAGAAATTTCACGAGTGGCAAAAGCATCTTCAGATGGAAGAAATGAGATAACATGACTGAGAGCTTCGTCCGGCAACTCGCTAATCCGGTCTTCCACCTCTGTCATCAGCATTCAAAGATTCAAAGGAAAATTGAAAATAAAAAAACGCTTAGAAGGCTATAACTAACTGATTATGAATGCAAATAAAGATTTCATACAAGAGATGGAGGAGTACTTATAGAACTTTGTCTATGACTCTTCGTAGATAGAGTGCTCATTAAAATAATTTGATTTCTCGAGTAACAATTAATTAAAAGGGATGGTGATTTATCAATCAAAAGATGCATTTCTCTATTCCAACAGTTGTGTGCACTGCACCTATATCACCTGAAATTTTAAAAAAAATTGTGAAGTTGATCTACTCGATGAGATATTTGAATTCAACGGTTGGATTGATGTAATACAATGCCGACATTGAGTTATTAAGCGGAGTAAGTCAATAGAGACTTACTCCTGGAGTCAACAGATCCATTCTCATATATATATATATATATATATATAGATGCGGTTATTCAGTTCCAGTGATGGAGCCAGAAATTTTAGGTTATGGGGTTGATAGAGTTAAACACAAAAAAGAAAATTTAAATATGGCACTTGAACAAAGCTAAAACACACTTGAACAAAATTTAAATATTGTGGTTGTTAATGTGTTATACATGAAAAAATAAAGTTAGAATAGAATAACATAATGGTAACAATTTCTTTTGATTTAAAGAATACTCTGATTTTATATACAAGCAAACTTTTCACTTTTTAAGATATATGATGTGTCTAGTTTGTACATCATCGATTGAAAAATTGCTTATATATGAGATTGAAAATACTATGGAACTGAATAAAGCATATATAAATGATAAAAAACTTATATTTTAAATTTAAAGATGTTAAAGATTATTTTCGGATACTAGTTAAGAGAATAAATATAATAAAAATATCATCAAATTATTAAAATTATAAAATGTGTTATTTTTAATATAATATTTACTTTTCTTAGTTTCATAACTAGTGCTCAAGAGGGACATTAATTAGTGTAACTCTTTAAACTTTAACCATTTAGAATTATATATTGTTAGATATTGATGGCAATAGTATGTTGAACTAGAATGCATGTTGCATACTAGTATTCACACCCGTGCATCGCACGGGCTAGAATTTGTTTATGGTCATAAATTATAGTAATATTGCTTCAATATTATTATTTAAAAAATAAAAATATAATGAATAACCAATATTAAAGCAATACAATTATACTGATCAAAAATAATATAATGAATAACCAATATTTAAAAAAGATTTGAATGCGAACATTGTCATAAAATTAGACACATAATATGATAACCAATATTAAAGTAATACAATTACTACTAATATAAATTAGAAACAATAACTTAAAATACATTAAGTTTGAAATATAGATTGATCGCTATGGATCTAATATGACAATAATTAAGTTTTCAGGCGGATCCGAAAGAGTCAACCTAACTCTGGAGCCAGCTTCTATGTTAGCATTCAAAAGAAATTGAAATCATCCTATTGTTATAAACTTTTCAACTTCATTCCTTGGCTCTATTTTGATGTTGCAATTGACTGCAATGTTTGTGTTGTGTAGAACCAAATTAATTTGGTTTTAACCATGTTGTAAAAAATTACTTGTTATTCTATGGGGAAAATGCTGCAGAATGAACAATTTACAAATAAATTACATGTTTTAATGTGAAATTTGGAAATGTATTAAGAAAATTATTAAGAAAAGAGTGTTATAAGAATTGAACAATAAAGAGTGACAATATGAGTAAATATGACATATGAATTTAACTATTAATAGTAAATACTTTTGACACAAAAGAGTAAATAATTTCTAATCAAATTCGACGTAGCATGTCCTCATCATCATGGAGTAGGGCGAACGTCAAGATGAATATCTAAAAAAAAGATAGAGCCTTGCAATCAATCCATCTGGGTATCAAATTATAACTTACACTCACAACATTTTTATTTCTAGATGGAAGCATATATCTTCCAATCATATAACATGTATAATTAATCTATGCTCCAAAAAGTATATGTTACAATTATATGATATATCAATTTTGGAAATATTGCAAAGACAAAAGTACCAAAACAGAGCCAACAATCTAAATGGTACAAAAGAAAAGCATGCAAGGGTTCGTTGATACAAAACATGTATATGATTTTCGAGAGTGTTTATTTTTATAGACAATCTACTCTATGAAAGTCTCAAGTATGAAATTGATTAAAGGGATATTTGGGATAGATTGAGCAACAAATTAATATAGGATGAGTTTTTTTCTAACAATTATATTCTTACAATATAAGAACCAATTTTGGTTGTTTTATCTAATCCATCTCTTCTATTTTTTGTAAATTGTCTATGCATGCACACCTATATCCTTCAATCATATAAAATATCACTTGATAATGACTGAACAACTATATAAGAGCTCATATTAACATATTCATGAACAATTTTCATAAACAACATTTATTCAAAGCATAGAATGAGAGTCAAACACTTATGAGATATATAATGAGTGATTACATAGAACTGAGTCTGAAGATACAAACAACAAATCAATCATTAACTCCTATTTAACCAATCATGCAAGGTTTAAGAGAATGGAGACTGAAGATGTAAACTACAAATTAAAAGATACATATCAATGCAGGAAAAGGGAAAAAAGAAAAGAGGTTTTATAGTCCCTTAGTACTACTATCTTCCTGCTATGGGTTGATTCTTTCACTACAAAATAAGGCTAAAATCAATTTCTTATTGATAAAAGCAACAAAGTCATTCAAGTCTCTTCCACCTTTGTAATCTTCTCTAGCTTTATTGCCCTTTTTAAGGTAGGAAATCCACTCACTTCATACCTGCATAAAAAGTTATTCCATAAATCTATAGTAATTATCTATGATATTGTACTCTCCCACCACCAAATCTTCACTGATATGAGCAGGTAAAAGATTAATATATCCAACCACATCATGCAACATTCATATGTATGTGAATAAAGTTCCTCCAATCTTATTTAAGTAAAGCAATAAAGAGAAGTATCTCAATGGTAAAGAGGAAAATTATTCGATAAGACTTCACATGACTTCAAAAATAACAAAATCCGAGAGTAACAATGTAGATACATACCTTGTTTACATTTTGCATATGATACAATTCAGTTAGTAGACTCTCTAGCTTCACTTTCAGGTTCATAACATTTTATGGTCCAAGGTGCTCACTACCTTTGTTGACACACTCCTGTCATCAAGAACTCGAACAAATAGTATATCTCAAATAGATTTATCAGACCTGCATATAATTCAATCATAAATACAATATCCTCTATAAAATAAAAACTTTAAGCTTAAAAAAGACAACAATTAGAATATCTCAATTAGATTTATTAGACCTGCATAATTCAATCATAAATACAATTAAAAAAAACTAAGCTAGGGTCATCAATAGAGAATCAAGTTAAGTACCTGCAATAAACATAAATATAGCAATGAACCTCAATTTACTGTCTGTTTGTGTACATATCAGTAAATTTAGTATACATTTAACAGAATATTAATACTTGACTTCAAGTTGTAACCTCACGGAGATGGTTATATAGATTTAGTCCATATGCAATAGGCTCTTTAATTCATTACCTTGGGGCCTTAATTTTAAAGGGGGTATCTACCTATAAACAGTCTACACTTGAAAAGCATCCTGAGTTTTACACTCAAATTCAGATAGACAAATATTTATTGACAGATATACTTATTTGTCATGAATGTTCGTCGAGAAATATTTACCGCTTTAGAGCTGGACATAGACTTGCTTCCACTGTTGTTTGAGACTGAAGACTTCTCTTTACTTGTTTCTTTGTTGCACCGGTAACAACTTCAAATACTGTTGGTAGTTAATTAATCAAATTGAAAAGATGTTTCCTGCATCACAAATGGCAAATTATGAATAGATGAATGCATAAGAAAATCAATATGATATCACCAAGTATCCAATACACAAATGACTACATGATGACCGAAAGAGCACTGATTGTGTCAGCTAAATAAACACCCCTTGATAATCAATGTATAAATCCAACTTTTCTTTCTTGCACTATCTTAAGATGAGCCAGCCAGTGCTCAGCAGATAGAAACTGCTATAGATTTGCTGCCATGTGTGATGTGACTAAGACGTCACAGGCTCGAATTGCGGAATCAGCCTCACACTGTGTTCTACCTTGCTAACACTCAAGAAATTGTACATGTACATTCATGAAGGAATACAACACAAACAATTGAAAGAAATAAGTATCTTTAGAAAAACTTACTCATATTCAAAACAAATATGATTGCATATTTTACTAATAGATACTTTATCCTCCCAAAAACTAAAGCCTAGACAAACTAAATTTGCTGAAGCAATACCAATTGTTGTTAGAGAGACTGACAATGGTAAGTGCTTAATTTCAAAGCTACTACTTTAAAAAGTGTTTATGCTCTTTGCTTGCATTAATGGTAAGTGATTCATTCATTGATATACATACATGAATAAGATATATCTTCCTAGTAAAAACTATGAAGACATTCTAATGAGAGATAAATGTAGTAGAAATCTAGAGAATGCTTGAACAAAAAATAATCAAAACATGTAGTTTGAACACTTGAGTCATTCTAATAAGATATGAAACAAATCACAAAACATGTGAGACTGAGATAACAACACTTTTAAAGCAGACTTTTTTTCATTAGGACTAAAAACAAATCTTCATTACCTCAATTTGTAAACAAAATAGAAGAACTTCATATTTTCTGAGCATCTTAAGGAATCATAGGTATGTCATTTTCCTGCAATGAAAACATAAACACAATAAGCAAAAAATAAGAATGAACATAAGAATCAAAATATCAACTAAACATCAAAATTTGGATTTGTTTTAGCCTACCCTTCATTGTTAGAATAATCAACAAAAAAGTAGAACTATTGGATTTTCAAAGAGGCCATTCTATTTGTACGGCTATGATAAGATACTCAAGTGTATCTCATGCAGACTTAGAAAACTCAACCACAATAGAAAGATAGATATATATATGTTGTGACTACAAAATAGCAATTCAGCATAGCAGTATTCATTAATTAGTATGAAAATATATCTTTAAGCTTCATTTCTCTTCACATCGACAACAACGAAACCAGCCAGAATGTAATCAAACTAAGAAACTCCATTTTAGAGGAGAACCCAGCACACCATCTCTAAAATCAGCTTCATGTAAATAACAAAACAAAATAAGAGAAACAATGTAATCAAACTCTAATTTTAAAACAAAAAAGTAAACCAAAAAAACTGAAACAAAATAAAACAAAGAGATACAAAATTAGGGATTAGAATTAGAAATACAAATGAAACAAAATAGATGCCTATTAAAAATTAGGTATTTTGAATAGAAATGAAGCAATTTTCCTTTGCCTATAAATCATCAACCTATAGGGAACGTAGTAACGATATTCTATTAACACATTCATGACATCAGGTGAGCATGGCAAAGTTTAGCATATTAGCAAATATAGCATGTTTAAAATGAAGTATACACCATTGGCACTTTCTCTACCCCTTAAAAAATATGGAGCGAAATAATGTTAATAAGTGAAAAAAAACATGCACATGTCAATGGTGTATACAAATGCAAAGTTGCATTTTGTCTTTACATACAAAAACCACAAAACATTCAAAGCAAAATAGCTTATATAATGTAAGATAATGAAATCACATTAGTAAAATTGCATTTGATTCATGTACATGTTCACCAAATATCTGCAACTTCATCACACTGTCTATTTTTGTTGTTTGCATCAATTGTGACTTGTAACATATTGAAGAACAAAAAATGAGTTAACATTTGACATATCAATGTAAATCCATATATATAATATTCCAAATATCCATGAATTGATCTTTGTTTTTACTACAATTTTTTTTATAGTTGATGACAAAACTATATTATGATTCTACAACAGAAGACAGAACATGTGTATTAAGGTATGACAGAAAAGCATTTTTCAGAGGAAGAGATTTCAAAATAAATAAGGAACATGTGTATTAAGGTATGCACTGTTTCTTTGTTATCACATTTAATCCCTCTAATAGAAAACATGATAGCAAAAAGGGTCCTAATTAAGAAATATGTTTTTTTCTTCTAAACATAAGAGATATGAAATGACAACGTTGGTCCTAAATTATAATGAAATCAAGCAAATACATGTGCACTTCTATATATACATTAGTGAACAAACCAAAATGCATATCAACAACACCAAATTCGGAACCTATCAACCATTTTTGGAAAAGATGGTTAAAAATGAGTATGTGGTAGCAAAATTGGTTCTAATTTGAGAAGATAGACGTAGAATATTAGGGTTTGATACAAATGAGACGATACACGCATAGCCATTTATAAGCTCAGCCCCATTAAATAAGAACAATCAAGGTTTCAATAATTCTATCACTAATTGCATACATATGATGGTTTAGAAAATTTATACTAAACTTTTTCTATCTAAAAAATAAAATGTATTCTAAACTATAACTTTCAAAGAGGAAAAACAGTAGACTCCTTACCTTGTCTTGCAACTCACTGCTTCACATCAACATGAATCCATCATAATTAAAAATCTTCTTCAGTAAAATAAACGATATTGATTTTACAGTCTAATGCCGTCAAATACACACCTTCCAAACACATAATTAATAGGTCAAATAACAATGTATGTTTCAAAGATATGAAAAAAATGATATAACACACAATTATAACCCATTTAAATAAAAAGAACATAAGAAAAAATAGGAAAAAATGCAAATATCAGAAATAAAAATAATGTTACTCATTAGGTAGAATGCCTACAACAACAATGAGCATAAATCAGCCATTGTGAACAAAGAATTAGAAAGTACCGAACACAGAGCATAAATCATCCATTGGTTTGATTCTAATGCTTATTTTATTCATTCTATAGTCTAAAAACATATACATATACAAATGTTCATTGCAGGAAAACCACAAAGACATTGTTTAAAAATCAGTCAAATAAAATAGTCATAAATAAAAGCAAAATAACAAAAACAGGGGAAGAAATGAAGCAATTCAACAATGTAACATATTGAAGGGATTATTATTGCTTTTGAGAAAAATTGATACAAAATATAATGATAAAATGAATGAAAGAGAAAAAGAGACATTGAGCACAACCTATTGCAAATGGTACAACCACTAAAGACTTTCATATTCATTTGTTGTTGAGATCACAATCTCCTACATCAGTTGTGCATATCACTGAGGTTGTACATATCAATGTTGTTTCAGTAAGTACACTAAAAATGATCTTTAAATTGTTCACAAATTAAAACTTTTCTATGTGGGTTTAGGCCCCTTTTGTATCAAAAAAAAAAAACTTTTCTATATAATGTCAATTACTGCAAAAGATCATAATTTCCAGTAGCAGATTACATGGTGGTACCATTTTACTGCATTGTACGAAGTTAAATATATCTTCCTAGTAAAAACTATGAACACATTCTAATGAGAGACAAATGTAATTGTTTTTTAAACAGAGACAAATGTAGTTAAAATCTAGAGAATGCTTCAACAAAACATAATTAAAACATGTAATTTGAACACTTGAGTCACTCTAATAAGATATGAATAACATATAGCTTTATAAGAAAAACTGTGTAAACACTATAATGAGACAAATCACATAATTAACACAATTGAAGTAAATATAAATCAACATACCGTTAACAACTTTCACTTTTAAAATCTGGATAACCTTCTTTTCCTTTTTCTTCTCCTTACCCCTCGACGCTCTCCTCATATCCATTAGTGTCTTGCTCTATCTCTCATAAAACATACCTACTATATGTGCACCTGTAATAAAAGAAGTAGATCAAATATATGGTATGCAAGTTGACAAAGTAAAGTAGCAAAATGAACATTTTCCATCCAAAATACATGCACCAGCTTTTGTGCAAAAGCATACACTTCTTTGTCTGCATTTCAGAGGAAGAGATTTCAAAATAAATAAGGAACCATAAATGTATTATAAGTCTAAGTCTATAACCTTACTTCTTTGAGATGCATGCAATCCCTCAAAATTAGGACCTTGAGCAAATTTCGACCAATGCAACCGCCAAGGTTCCTGAGAGAAGAATTCAACCAACAAATTAGGACAGTAAGAATGAAACACACCACTATACGAACTCAGCAGACCGTCTCTAAAATCAGCTTCATGAAAATAACTAAACAAAATAAGGAAAACAATGTAATCAAACTCTAATTCTAATACAAAAAAGTAAAGCCAAGGAAACTGAAACAAAATAAAATTAGGGATTAGGAAAACAATATAATTGAGTTACATACCTCCACATCATAACATTGATACAATTCAATTGCCAACAAAGTCCATATACAATTATCAAACTTAAGATGCAAAAGAATAATAAAATTTAAAGTCATTCCCTTGGCTAGTAGTCACAGTTAAGAAGCAAAGGTTTCAATGCTAAGAAAATCAGAATCCTTACAATTGAAAAAAACACATACCATTCTAGAGGTGGAGACAAAAGAAGTTTGATATAAGTCTACAAAATAGTTAAGCATCCCCATCATGTGCATATTGATTGGTTGAATAGGAAATATAACAAAGAATGAGAGAGAACATCTCCCTCCAAATCCATTGAAAAAGTTTATTGATTGAATATGAAATTAAAATTTAGAAAGAAAAAATGTTATTAAAACTAATGGTATATCAGTTTGGTTTTCTCCTCAATTAAAGTTTACAAATAACAAATAAAACAAATTAAAATTGATACAAATCTAAAAACAAAAAAAAAAATCTGAAATTTAACAAAAACAAATCAATCAATCAGATTGCAATGGATAAAATCATCTAAATCCCACTAACAACTCCTAAAAAGTAGGGATTTTTAACTAAAAGATAGAAACAAATCCTAATAAATATGACAACAAAGCAATAATATTTTCAAAAAATAAAAAAAATAATTAAAGAGGATTATTTTATCAGCAGATATAAGAAACACAGTTGAAAGAACATACCTTATACCTCAAATTCATGAACAACAATCCCCGATCATTGAATTCTAATAATCAAAACAAACCCTAATTTTCTGATAAAATTGAATTCTGAAATGAAAATCAAAACGAAAACAAAACTACTCAAATACCAAACATCAGCTAAATACAAAATAAATTAAAGTTCAGAAAACTTACCCAAATGAAACTGTAAATTGTGAACCTGAACAAACAATAACATTCCCAAAAAAATAATAATATCAGAATATGAAATGAAATCATAAAATAAGGAAGGGATTGAAAAGCAAGTTGAAACCTATGCTTAGAACTTACTCTAGTTTGTTATTCAATCTATCATGCTCTTCTTGTTGATGTGAAGCTGAGAAGGAGGCGAGAGGGGATTCAAGGAAACTGAAAGAAGAGAGAGTGAGAGAGATGAAGAGAGAAGAATTGAATTTGAAATGAAACCCATGAGTTGAAGAGAGGGAGAATTTGAAATTGATTCCACAAAACATATGTTTGCAGAAAATCAAATAGAGTTTTTCACCAAACTGATGATTTTGGGAAGTTGCAGAAGAAAAGAAAATACAGTGTTTCAATTTGAAATTTTGAATCACCGATATGGTAAGAAGGATTTGAAATTCAAAGAAGGATGTTGACGTTTACTGAGTATGCCAAAGACTCACGTGACAGTGTTTTGTAACCTGATAAAGGAAAACGTGATACTGCAAAAGTGAAATGTCCTTGTTGCTTCTTCCACCTGCAGAAGCAAAACGGGTTGGGCTTATGAATTGGGCCGGTTACAACATAATATTGAAGATTTCTTTCCCCACCCCCCAGTTTTCTTTTTCACCCCCTGGGTTTCCATTTTTAACCCTTGAAAAAAAGTTCAGTACACGCGTACCGAACTTTTTAACGATGTAAAACGCCTATTTTTCAATATCGAAAAAGTTCAGTACGCGTGTACCGAACTTTTCGAGGGTAAAATCAAGGGTAAAGTTGGATTTCTGGGGGGTGAAAAAGAATGACGGGGGGTGGGATGAGAAACCTTCCATAATATTACTATTGCCATTCAACAAACAAAACATTTTCATTGGTTGTTATTCAAATCAAATGCTTGTGATTGGCTAGATTCAAAATTAATGCTTGAAGAAGTAAAACATTTGGATTTATTGACACATAGACATTTAAAAGTTGATGATTCAGAATTTGACATGTGGATTTTTTTGCTATAAGCTTGGTCTTGGTTGTGTAGTTTTAGGATATACAAAGTGTGCATGTTGGGTGAGCTATTGGCATAGTATATACATTGCAATTTCAAAAATAATTGTGCAGGCACATGCCCACAGAGTGATGGTTGTAGCTCTGTCACTCTTTGGTTTCAATAAAAATATGTTTGTTATTTTGTTTTTTTAATAAGAATATCTTTGTTAAATAGTGGTTTGGTTTTTAAGAATATGTATGTTATTACATTTTGAGTGTAACGATTTTTTAAATGTTGATTATAGTGTTCTGAGCTTTTCCAATGGTGATAACTACTATTTTTTTTTTTTTGACATGTGATAACCACTATTTTGGGTATCATATATTACTAAATAGTGGTTTTATAATGCCATATAATATTTATGCAATTCATACATATTTTGATTCAGTAGTGATCTCACTTTAAGTATCATATATTATTAACAAGTTATTAATTCTATTTAATTTGATATGTAAAAAAAAAGGTACACAATTGTCAATTTGGATAGCTTCTATGTCACGTCACAGAACTTCAATGATAAAAAAATTAAGGTACAGATCATTACTCTAAGATAATCTCTTTAATACTCTTATTGGAGATGTTCTAATGACATTAGTTAAAAAATTAAATATGATAAATAATATTTATTTTAATGTCAAAATTACTTCTTTTGACTTCCTTAAAGCATGCCCCTTTGTCTTTTTTTTTATTGTACATCTAGAGAGTAAAACCCAAAAGGGAAAAGAAAAAAAAAACTATGAAACTACACAGTGCCCACACATTCTTATACATGCAAGCCCATATATGTCATCAAAGAGAGGATACTTTGAAAATATGTAGGAGGTGTTTTCACAGTTAAAACATTAAAAGAATTTTACATAAAGATATGATTAGCTAGTCAATTTACGCTTTTGTTGCCTTTCCACCACGTGTGATGAAACTGAGTTTGCCAATCCATACTGATAAGCTACTGTATTCGACGAATCGGAATGGGGTGGCCCCACAAAGGTTCCATCTTCCTGTAACCATGTCGATCGGTAATTTTGAGCCAATTTTATTTCCACATACATGCCCCACATTTCGGCATGGAATGCGTCACAAATAGCAATCTTCTGAGTGTAGCCCTGAATGCACCGACCATCAGAATCATGCAGTGAACTTTATATTGTAAACAACTAAAAATTGAAATTCATGTTTCATCCTCTATAATTTGTAATAGTAAAGTTTTTAAACTGCAAATATAGGCATTCAGGCAAAATATACGGGAACCACACAAAACATGGTAACAATATGGGATTAAAGGCATATCAAGGACTAAAATTTAAAGTTGGGGCAATTCTTCAAGACTTTGAATATAAAGTTCCAGTCAATTCGTAGTCCAAATATCAAATATCTGCAACAATTGGAAAAAAAAATTATAAGACGACATATGATGATAAAGTTATAAAAATAAACTAGAAAAAGCAATTTATAAATATTTATAACCTAATTTGATTATTGAATTGCAGAGGCTTCCAGATGATTTTGTGAAGAAATATGGGGGCAGTATTTCTTCGATTGTTACTTTCACAGTTCCTGATTGTAGTGTGTGGCGTGTAGGATTAACAAAAGAAGACAACAAATTTTGGTTCCTCAATGGTTGGCATGAATTTGTTCAACACTATTCCATAGAGACTGGATACTTGATATTTAGATACAAAAGAAAGTTTATCAGCTAATTCAGAGACAACTTTGTGCAGGGTTCATAGGTGACGATTGCATCATTTCAATGGGATCTTCATCTTCTAAATCTACGAAAATATCAAGATGTTTTGCCAAGTGAGGTGCTTTGTTACTACTTTGTGCGCAAAGCAATAACAAAACACCTCACTTGGCAAAGCATCTTGATATTTTCGTAGATTTGGAAGATAAAGATTCCATTGAAATGATGCAATTGTCGCCTACGAACCCTGCACAAAGTTGTTTCTGAATTAGCTGATAAACTTCCTGTTTGTATCTAAATAACAACAAGTATCCAGTCTCAATAAAATAGAGTTGAACAAATTCATGCCAACCATTGAGGAACCAAAATTTCTTGTCTTCTTTTTCTAATCCTACATGCCACACACTGCCATCAGGGATTGTGAGAGTAATAATCGAAGAAATACTGCCCCCATATTTTTACACCAAATCATCTGGAAGCCTATGCAATTCCATAATCAAATTAGGTTATAAATAATTAAATATTTCTAAATTGCCTTTAAACTCTTCATCATACTCATTTAACCAAGACAAATATATTTTTGGCTTCTTAATCCTTGAGAATTGGACAACCACTAAGAACATTTAACAAATCCCTTAAACCTAAGAAATAGACTTTGTTAAAATGTAAAATTCTAAGCGAGGGAAGGTCAACAGCGGATGTAGACACATTCACGCGTACTCCATGCCATGTTCCGCTGCTGCGGTTAACCAGATCACAATAATTTTTGCCAGTTTTTATAAACCGCCAATAATTGTAGTCAAGATTGCGACTAGGATATGAACACCAAAGTGTCAACCATCTCATAGAAAGTATACGAGTGTCAAAGGCATCTTCAGTAGGCATAAATGAGATAATGTGACTGAGGATTTCATCCGAAAACGCGCTAATCCGATCATCCATCTCTTCCATGTGCATTCAGAAATTCATAGGAAAATTTAAAATACATAAGAAAATGCATTAAAACTAATTTTGAATTATACAAGAAAAGCAATATAGTCTAACTTACAAATCCTAAAGATTTCTAAAAATAGGGGAGCAAATCCTGAACTCGCAAAAATTGGAAAATAAAAAGAATGTTTAATCATAATAAATAAGTAAATAATTTAAATAAATTTATCATAGTGAGACTTAGATAAAAAAAAGGAAGTTGAAATTGAGAAAATAGAGAATAATTAAAGAATAGCTCGGCATACTTTTTACCAGATTCATCTGAGTATGATTAAACTTCGTGATCTTTTGAAGATAACATACATGTTTCATTTGACCATAACATTGAGAAAGAGTAAAAAGAAGCAAGATCATTAGTAACATGAAATTCTTCTTTTTTTTAGTAAAAAAAAAAGCAGATCTCGTGATGTAGAAAAAAATATTGAAAACAATAACACATACCAACATATATATAATTTTGTTAAAGGTCACACTCGCCCACAATATCATCAGGAGAGTAAAGCAATCGTTCTCCATCATCATTTGAAGAAGACATACCAGCTGCAGTCGGCAGTGACCCTAAAATTGAAAATAAATCAAAAAGGAGCAAGTAATTAGATAATTAATAACATGGATTTTCTATGCAAATGAAGGAGACAATTAAATTACCAACATTGATGAATCAGATCTCATGCAGTTGGTAAAAATTAAGAACAATAATACATACCAACATCATTCAATCGAAGGTCGACCTCGTCCACATTATTATCATCAATAGGACCTTTGGGTGTGTGGTTGGAAGTGACGACGAAGGTCGTTGAAGGTAGACCATTGAACGGAGAGTCTTGTTGGTAGGCAGGCTGTTGAATAGTGCATATTTGAGCGTAAACCTTGAGTTAGACTTTATAATAAAAAAATTAGGGTTTGTAGAATGTAGAACCTTCTATTGGATAATTAGTTGAAGGCCTTTGGTCCAATGGACTTGAAAGGTTCGCAGGCCTTACGCTGCTATGTCTCTAGGAAAAATTGTTATTTCACCCCTCAAAAACTTTTTCACCAAGAAAAAGTTTGGTAAATGTTTATCGAACTTTTTTTAATGTAAATTTTACTCAAATTTGCACTAAAAAAAATTGAGTCGTGTTTATCGAATTTTTTTGCCTTCAAGAGAATGAAAAAGATACATGGGAGGTGGGGAAAGAAATTGTTTGTCTCTAGGGCATGTTTATAATATAGTCTGCCTTCCGTTAGCCTTTGAGTTGACCCAATCCTTAGTATGAAAATGGGCCATAACACTTTTAAAACAAATTGTAAAACCTCACAAATTAAATACGCATTGTCGCATCACCTAATGACTTATGATCTCATTAAACAACACATTTGCAAAAATAAGTAGAGATGTAAAAATGGTTTTAAGGGGCTGGCCCTTTAAGGGATATACCCACTTATTCTTAATTATTAATTTTATTTAAATTTTAAACATAATTTTTTAGTGTGTCAATCGTGGACAATGCTGATTGAAGAAAAAAAGAATAAATTCATGACACTAAAAAAATTGTTTACTATATTCATTCCAATCTAATGATTTTCACATCTTTTCATTTCTACTAAATAAAACATCAACACACACTAGCTATCTTGAGAAACGATAACTATTCCTAGAATATTTCCTATGTACAATGTTACCCATATCACAACGGACCACACATATAAGGACGAACATACACGTGTTGAGGACACAAGAATCCCGTCCTCCGTAAATACATTCGTATCATGAAGTAACTTTACAAGACAACGATTTCCCATCTTTACCAAAAACTAGTAAAGTTGAAATACCTGGTAAAATCCTTACAACATCTTCTAAGAACAGATAAGTACTTTTACATGAAATGATTTTCATTATTAAAAAATATAATCCCCTTTATTTCACAAATATGTTTCTTTAGGATACAATTTGTAGGAATAAATGTTTCTTCCTCCAAGCTCCGACTTGACAAGAATTGTTCAAACAAACAAATTTATTTGTTCCAGCTTGACAGAGATTTAAATCCTTATTATCTTCATAGCAAGAAATTGGGGAAAACTATTCTGGACTGACAAAAATCCCAAAAAATAAGTGATCCATTCTATTCTAAGTTCAGCAATATACTCCTCACACTATGACTAAGCACGACCTCACACAAAGCATGAATAACAAGCTTCTTTGCAGGACCGTTACACCTTATGTTACACCGCCTATAGTGAATAAATGACACTCAATAGGAGATATTTGTGATTCATTCCACTCATTTGAAAAACTCCATAGAAACGGTCATGCACATAATCCCCCTATAAATATGCATGGACATTCATTATTATAAAATTCATTCATTATTTCTTTGAGTTGTCACCGACTTAAGCGTTGGAGTGCTAACATTTTTGCGAATATCTTTCCTCTTGATACTTGAAGCTCAAATCACCATCACTATACAATCATAGATCATCAAATTCATTGGAAGAATCTTCTATTCTGAACGCAAGTTTTTTTTTTTTAAATGGCAAATATATTATATATAAAAGTAAAGAGATAGTACAAGAAATAGGAAGTAACAAGAGGTACCAGAAGTACACTCTAAAAATACAAGAAAAATAGATAAGGACCTACAACAAAAAGAAGGCACACAAACAATAAGCTAAAACACATCAACAACACCACTGCAAGATGAATACCCCATTGAGAAAGAGAGAGACAAGATGAACCACAAGGTAAGAAAAAGCAACAAGAGGACCTCCAATCAACTACAACCATGAGACCCAAGTCCACACCCAACCAAACTCTATCGGTTCAAGTAGAAAGTAGGGTGAATACCCCACTCATAAAAGGAACACGGGTTACCAGGATGTTACCTAAAAACCATTTCCAAGATAAAAGTTTCACCCTATCAACCATACACTCGACAAAAAAAGTCTCATCCGAAAATAATACGTCATTTCGGGAGTTTCAAATTGTCCACACAATAGTATGCCAAATTAACAACCAAGTGGATATTCTGAACGCAAGTGATTCTAAACTTATTTATATAAATTCAAAAAGTGGATATTCATCTGTTAGTCCTCAATCTAAATCGAGGTCTTCCCAATCACAATATATTTTATCTTCATTTCTTTATAACTACAGTAACATGTATTCCTTTCGGTAACATTTATAAGTATATTTTATTTTTTTGATACATTGAAAAATGAATATATGTAGCTTATATTGTAGACTATATACATCCATTTTTTAATGTTCCAAAAAAATAATTTTAATGTGACCGGTGAGAGTAAATAATTTTATTTGGACAATTCAAATAAGTCCATGGAATAATTTCTGGATCCAAATCTGCCACAGTAAATAGTACTAACACAATTTCCCATTGTCACAACCACTGATTTTTTATCAAACGACTGTGATTAATCCGTCTCTATTAAATCTCAAATACTAATTCAGATCGGTCGATATTATTACTGCATATATATAATCCAATTTCATTATTTCTCTCGGAACAAAAGCATCCAAATCAGTTAATATATAATGTTAGCAATCATGCCTTTCTTTAATTTGCAGAGTAAGACAAAATCCATAAACCCAAAATCAGTTATTGAAATAAAAGAGAAACCAAGTACAAAAAAGTTATCTTGTTACAATTTGCAGCTAGCCAAACAAGTACATCATTCAAAATAAACTTCACATGTTGAAGAGCTCCTTGGGAATGCAATTAATTCTTCTAGTACTTCAAGCTTTTCCTGAGAATTCAAGGAAGGTGAACTGTAGACTCTCATGCTCTCCAAAGCTGTTGAAATCAGCAAAATTGCAACACAAATTTTTGTCCTCCATAATTTGTAACAGTACAACTTTTGAACAGTAAAGAAAGCGATTCGGGCAAAATTCTTGGGAACCATAAAAAATTATAAATATTTGGTGAAGGCATATCAAGATGAAAACATTCAAGTATAGGGCAATTCTTCAAGACTTGAAATATCAAATCCCAGCCAATACTGTTGGGGTTGATTGTCAAGTCCCACATCGCCTAGTTTCTTAAATCAAGAAGGAGGTTAAAAATAGCTATTGGAGAAGTCCCACATCGCTTAGAATAGTGAAGCAAGAGGAAAATCAAAGCTATATAATAAGCCTAAGTTCTTTGTTTGTAATTGCACCAGTCAGTAGCACTTTAAGCTTATATCTGACTCTTAGTTTAAATATTTGCTTTATGAGAGTGTGGTTGTATTGGGGCATTGAGGTGAGAGTGAGAGAAGTCTATGTGTTGTAAAAATTTTCACATAGTGATAATTCTCTGGTTGTCGGTTTAGACAACGGTTGTGGTTTTTTCTCCGATTTGGAGTTTCCACATTATATTCTTGTGTTGTGATTGTGTTTATTTTTCTTCTTTAGTGTTGTTATTTCCTAACAGTGGTATCAAGAGCTTCGGTTCGGTGAGATATCACATTTCTTTGTATGCTCTGTGGTTGCAGCATTGTCTGATCTTCCACATCAGAAAAAAGAAGTGTGATATTCTGAAGGTGCTAAAGAAGGGGTTTTGCTATGTCTTATTCAAGTGCTATGAAGTTTGACATAGAGAAGTTTGATGGAAGAATCAACTTTGGCTTGTGGAAAGTGCAAGTCAATGATGTGTTGATACAATCAGGTTTACACAAGGCGCTGAAAGGAAACACTTCCAAGATGGAGGCCGACAAGTGGGAGGAACTAGATTTGAGAGCTGCAAGTGCAATTCGCTTGTGTTTGTCAAAGAATGTTCTTGCGAATGTGCAGAATTTGTCATCAGCCAAGGAACTCTGGGAAAGGCTTGAAGGGTTGTATCAGGCAAAGGACATCTCAAATCGGTTGCTGCTAAAGGAGCAATTCCACAATTTGCGCATGGATGAAGGTACAAAAATCTCTGATCATCTTAGTACTTTGAATAATATAGTTTCTGAGTTAGAATCTATTAAAGTTGAGATTGATGATGAGGATAAGGCGTTAAGGCTCATTTGGTCCCTTCCACCTTCTTATGTTCATCTCAAACCTGTTTTGATGTATGGGAAGGAAAAATTGAATTTTGAAGAAGTTGCAACTAAAATTATTTCTGAAGAAAGGAGGATGAAAAATGATGAAAGCACTTCATCAAATTCAATGTTGCTAACTAGAAGTGGGGCTAATGGGAAGAAGATCCATGCAAAGAATCTGCCGTGTTGGAAGTGTGGAAGATCTGGGCATTTAAAGAGAAATTGTCCAGGTGGAGAAGTATCTGAAAAAGACTCTGAGACAAGTGCTAGCAATGTCTCCCTTGTTTTGGGAGATGATGGTGATCTTATCTAGAAGATAAAGTTTGTCCTTATGGTATTTCCGCTATACCATGGGAAATGACAAGTTATTGCTAGCGGATTCAAAACAACACACGGGCATTGGTTGGCATTGATGCAAGGTGTGTGGTAAGATATGTTGATGGCTGAAGAACTTCCTGAAAGCCAACATGGGAGTTGCACCATATTCTTTCAGCAGGTTTCGACATGAAATTCTTGGAATGGTTTAGTTCCAAGTGAAGAAAATCTTGGAATGGTTTAGTTCTAAGTGGAGTATACTTTTATGGTGGAGTATGATTGTCGGTATAGACAATGGAAGCGGAAGATGGAACTCTTTCAATCAAGGTGGAGATTGTTGGGGTTGATTGTCAAGTCCCACATCGCCTAGTTTCTTAAATCAAGAAGGAGGTTAAAAATAGCTATTGGAGAAGTCCCACATCGCTTAGAATAGTGAAGCAAGAGGAAAATCAAAGCTATATAATAAGCCTAAGTTCTTTGTTTGTAATTGCACCAGTCAGTAGCACTTTAAGCTTATATCTGACTCTTAGTTTAAATATTTGCTTTATGAGAGTGTGGTTGTATTGGGGCATTGAGGTGAGAGTGAGAGAAGTCTATGTGTTGTAAAAATTTTCACATAGTGATAATTCTCTGGTTGTCGGTTTAGACAACGGTTGTGGTTTTTTCTCCGATTTGGAGTTTCCACATTATATTCTTGTGTTGTGATTGTGTTTATTTTTCTTCTTTAGTGTTGTTATTTCCTAACAAATACCTCTTCCATAAACGACTTCTAAATGTGTCAAATTTGAAAAAACAGGAACAAATCCAAAAATCTACAACAATTACAAATAAAGAAGATATATAAAAATATAGATGAAGTTATTAAATAAAGGAAACAATTTTAAAAAATGAAATATGAATGCAAACCTCTTTCATCCGCAGAAATTTCACATTATAAAAGGCTTCCAAATGAACATCATAAGCAGACAAGTTACAAATATCTGCTTTGACCAAATTAGGTAAGCTTTTACACACTCCATCATAATTATACGACCAATATTGAATTGATATGTTTTTTATTTCCAAATCTTCAAGAATTGGACAAGCATTAAGAATTTCTACGATACTCTCATGCTCGAAAAAATTTACTTTGTTCAAATATAAAGTTCTAAGCAAAGGAAGATGAGCGGATACAAAAAAACTGAAATTTATCCCGGTCAACTTGAGGACAACAAGGTTTCTAAAGTTAAAAACACAACAAGGGAAATAAGGTTTATCAGGTAAATGAACATCAAGGTACTCAATTCCGTGTTCAGCCGCATCGATTAACCACGTCACAACATCGATAGCATTACTTATAGAGTTATTTGTGACATCTGAGGCGGAAGCTTTTGATGGGTTGGTGGTGCAGTCTTCGTGTATAAATGGTTGCATTTACCATATCCTTAAAACTAGAATATGATCCTCCGCTTTTAAAAAACCTTTGATCATCAAAATCAAGATTGGGACTAGGATATAAAAGCCAAAGTAGCCTCCACCTCTTCGAAATTTCACAAGTGGCAAAAGCATCTTCAGATGGAAGAAATGAGATAACATGACCGAGAGTTTCGTCCGGCAACTCGCTAATCTGGTCTTCCACCTCTGCCATCTGCTATAAGGCTATAACTAACTGATTATGGAGTACTTATAGAACTTGTCTATGACTCTTCGTAGATAGAGTGCTCATTAAAATAATTTGCTTTCTCGAGTAACAATTAATTAAGAGGGATGGTGATTTATCAATCAAAAGATGCATTACTCTATTCCAACAGTTGTGTGCACTGCACCTATAATATCGACAAGTACATATGCAGCTTTTGATTCGTAGAGGATTTTGGAGAAACAAAACATTAAATGTACCCGCTCCTCCTTTTAAAGTTTCAACTTTGCAATGGGGGAATGGAATTTTGAACTTCTCAATGTAACGTGTGTCTATTGGGGGGATGGTGATCTCTCCCGTGAGCTTAGCTCAATTGGCAGAATATTGAATTATATACGGAGGGGGTCAAGATTTGAATTCTGCTCATTTTACTTATCTAGTGTAATTTCTAGCTAATAGATTACTTGACAAAAAAGAAGAAAAAAAAAGAGTAAAGTATGATCTGTTACCATTAAAATTCACTTCATCTAAAATTTCAGTAGTTGGTATCAATTGTTAGTTGGTTTGATGGTGATTGACGCTGAACTTGGTAGGTAGGACCACGGTTCGATCCCCCACAACTGTAATCGAAAGGGGGCTGGAACCACGTGATGCCAGAACTGACCTCCGAACCAGATTAAACTGGTGGTAAAAACTAAAATAAAATAAAATTCAGTAGTTGGTTTAGTTACGATTGACGCTGAACTTGGCAGGGAGGATCACGGTTCAATCCCCCGCAACTGCGATCGGGAGGAGTCTGAAACCACTTGATGCCAAAACTGAGCTCCGAACCAGATTCAATTGTTGGTGAAATTTTTTTTTCCAGTATATTAGAGCATCTCCAATGGTGATACCACTTTGGGTATCATACATCACTAAAAAGTGGTCCTACAATGCCATATAATATTTATGCAACTCATACATCTTTTGCTCCAATGGTGATACCACTATGGGTATCATACATTATTAACAAATCATTAATTTTATTTAATTTGATATACAAAAAAATGTAATATTATATTGATGATACGGTACCTTAAATATCAATTTTGATACCTCTATTACACGTCATGAAACTCCAATGATAAAAAAAATTAAGGTACGGATCATTAGTCTATGATACTCTCTTTGATACCCTTATTGGAGATGCTCTTAGGGATTAATTTTGGACAAAATTGAAATTTTTAGATATTAATTTTAGACAAAACTAAAATTTTTCATTTAAAATTAAAATTGTTAGTAAAAAACTGAGACTTTTTTCAAAAATTAAGATTTTACATGGGCTTTATAAATTTTTTGACTTCGCCACATGATGCAGTTGCACCTTAATGTTACTGTTTGTGACCTTTAAACTTCTCAAAAGAGTATACCGCTTCATTTTTCATGAGTAGCATATAGGGAAGTCAATTTGTATATGATAACGGATTATCCGTAGGGATTATCTGTATGGTGATCCGAAGTCGCGGATTTTTTCCCCGTGGGGACGGGGATGGAGGGAGAAATTCCCCCGTGGATAATTTGGGGCGGGGAACGGCGAAGGTCTCTCCGCCACCGCGGATTCCCCGACCCCGACCATATTATTTAAATTATATATACAATATATAATTATATAACTTTATATGTTTTTTTAAATTAAAAAATAATAATTAATACATTATAAGATCATGATTATGTATGGTGGCAACAAGTTCAAATGGATATTTAATTTTTTCGACAAAAAGAAATATTAGAATGTGCTTTTGCAGTTTTTGTTATTGATGCAAAATGTACTTTTATTTTAAAAAAAAAAATTAAAGATACAAAATATTTATTTTTTTTTTAGAGAAAATAAGATATTAATTTCATGCTTTTGATTAAAATGTATGACAATTTTGTTAATTTTTTACGTCTGTAGAGATCTGTTGATACTGTGGGGATCCGTGGGGATGGGTAGGAGGAAGAAATCTCCCCGCAGGAATGGGGATGGAGGAAGAAATGTTCCCGAGGCGGGGAATAGGGCAAGGAGTGATAAAGTATCATTCGTTCAATCTCTGCCCCGTTGACATCCCTAGTAGCATATATCGTGCACATTTTTATACTTAGAAGTTCATATATATGCCATTTAACGAATTTTTCCCGACTTGAAATATGGATAACCTTGAAATATAAATTTAATATATATAAATCCTTAAATTAATGTGAATTTCATTTTTAAATGATTATTTTATTCTCATAAAACAAGTATGCACTATTGAGAATGCACATATAAATCTAGAGTTAAATATGTTTTTAGTCTCTACTTTTATATGAGTTTTGACTTTGAGTCCATGCATTTTTTTAATCCCTATCGTCAATTTTTTGTGACTTGGATAATGAAATCAGCCACATAGGATGACACATAGATGTCACATCATTCGATGCAAATGTTATTCTAGTCAATTTAAGTTATCCTATATGGTCAATTATGTTATTCTAGTCATAAAAAATTGACTAAAAATATAATTAAAAAAATGTAGTGACTAAAAATATAATAAAAAAAATATTAGGACTAAAAGTCAAAACTCACATACAAGAAAGGACTAAAAACATATTTGACCCATAAATCTATTGTCAATATTGTCTTATATAAATCTTAATCATCCAATTAGATCGTGTATCTCAAAGTAACTAAAGTTTTTGAAATTGTTAGATTTTGTTTGACAAAAATAGCGGATGATTGATAAGATAGCTGATAGTTTATAGTTGATGGCAGATAGCTTATAGCTGATAAGCTAATTGCAATATTTGGTAAAATTAGTGGTTCAATTTTTTTTTATACAATGGTTCAACTAGCTGATAAGTGTAAAAATACTAAAATGGCATAAACAAATTAATATTCCTAATTAAAAATTAAATTTAGATCAAATTTATATTTAATATAATAATTTAAATTTTTAATGTAATATTTAAGATAACAATTTAAATATATTAATGCAACATATCTTTTATATATTATTATTAAAAAAATGAATAATATTATTAAATTAATTTGTGTAAGCTGAAGTTTTATTTATTATTTATATTTATTCTAATATAATATACTTTTTATGTCAAAGTGTATATGTACACTTGTCAACATGTAACACTTAAAATTAACTTAATTATATAAAAATACTTAAAATTAAACATAATAATATAATATATTCGACACAATTATGTAACACGTACACAAGCAATTTGATCACGTGGTGGCATGATAAGGAAAATCATACTTGTCCCATTTCCTTTAGCAGCTTCAAGAGCCTTGATCAATTTCTTGATTTTCCACGCCTCGACGTTCTTATCAATATCATGAGCATCATCCATCTCTGAAAAATAAATGAATAACCGTAGCGGCGCAAATTTGAGAGGATGCCGCGAAGAGAGCAAGAGAGAAGCGCGCCCTAGCTCAAATCTGGATTCAATGAGAGATCGACGAGTCAAAGGACATGTAGCATAATCAGAGTCGTAGTAAGCGGTAAGTTGTAAAGAACCATCCTTAGAGAGGAAAAGACCTTGCCCTCGATGTAAGGGTGTAATTGGACCGGTTTTGTTCGGTTTTGAGTGAATTCGATGTCCGAACCAATGAACCTTCGATTGGTTTGATTTGGTTCGGTTTTTACAGTTTTTTAAAAATGAATCCGAACCAAACTCGTCGGTTTGATTCGGCCGGATACTTTGATCGGTTTTACATTGTATTTTTTTCCGATGTATTTCATATTTTTTTAATGGCAAAATTTATTCAAATTGTCTATGGTGACTGATGAGAGCAGATTAGCTTAAGGAGGATGACAGTGAGGTGAGATAGATCATAGATGAGAACAAATTGTCTGTGATGAAGGTGAGGTGAGGACGAAGAGAAGTACGCAGTTGTGAATTAGTGATGAATGTGTGCTTCTAAATTATGATTTTCAGTGAAGGCAAATATAGTGAATTTTTTTTAAAAGGTACTTGGGCCAAATGTAGTTGGGTTGGGCTGCCTAAAATTTAAAAAATTAACATAAGGATATATACCGGTTTGGTTCGACTCAATCCAATGGATCTGAAAACGGAGCCGAGATCCAAACCGCATCGGTTTTCAATTGGTTCGGTTCAGTTTTTTATCCGAACCAAAAAAATCAGTTTTTTTCGGTTTGGATTGGATCATCAGTTCAATTGGATATTTCTGATCCGCTTACACCCCTACCTGAATGTCCTTTTAAGTAAGGAAGAATTCTTAAAGCGGAATTCCAATGTACTTCTTTAGGACTTCGCATAAATTATGCTTAAGTATGAACAACATAACAAAGTTCTAGGTGAGTAATGGTGAGATAAATCAAACGACCAACAAGTCGTATATAACGACAGGATGTTTAAAATTGGGACTTGTATCAAGCTAAACGATTATCACAAAAGCTTAAGCTGTTAGGATATAGCCACATCAATGATTTTATATTATTTCTAACACGCCCTCTCACGCAAGAGCCATTTGTGCTTGAAGCGTGAATAATGCATATGCCAACCTACCAGATGCTTAAATTCCACTTTGGCTTAAATGCAGTTTTGGTCCCCCTATTTTGATATTTGTGAACTTTTGGTCCCCCTATTTTAAAATCCAACTTTTTGGTTCCCTATTTTAAAAATCAATATTTTTTTATGG
This sequence comes from Trifolium fragiferum, assembly GCA_954870985.1. NCBI lineage: Eukaryota > Viridiplantae > Streptophyta > Magnoliopsida > Fabales > Fabaceae > Trifolium > Trifolium fragiferum. The sequence goes on along the minus strand of OX940793.1, from coordinate 11,141,450 downwards.
TCCCCCTCTTATTTTAATTTCCATATAATTTAAACTTGAATGATTAACTAATAAAATTAAATAAAAACAAAAAATTATTTTTGGTAAAAGAAAATCTGAAAAAAAAAAAACTCTAATCTTTATTAAACCCCAATTTTTTTCTTCATCTTCTACAATTTCCCACCAATCTCTAATTTTTATTAAGCCCCAACAATATCTCTAAGATTCTTGTGAATTCTTGTGAGACACTTAGGTTCACCACCACCATCGAATATTTCATGGAGGGAAAGAGAGAATATTTATATTTGGCAAAATTGAGTGTCCAAAAGTGTAACATACGCAGTATTTTTCACTTCTTCCATATTCAATTAGTAACATAAAGCTTACTGCATACATAATTTAAATGTTTCAACAGTAACATTGACAATTTAAATTGAAAATCTGACGGCCAAGTTAGATCGTGACTGCAAAATACCACACCCACAGTCCCACACACAAGTTCACATCCTAGTGTAGGTGGGAGCAGAGTCCATTTGAATTGTAGTATTGTACCGCTGTATTCATAATTGAAGTGCACCGTCAAAAACATTGTAGTGTACGGGTCGTTGGATTGAATTTAAAATATTGTCTCATAAATTGAAAAATCAGATCCTAGCCATTGAGAGTGGAAGGAACTCCACAGAATTTTAGAAACCTGCGAATTCTAAGTTTATGAACAAACCTGTGAGAATTCTTGTGAAGTTTATGTTCTTCCTTCTTGTGAACTCCACAGAATCGACACACTCTGTGATTTTATGAGACATTGGCAATCACTCAGAGTGTCATTTTTGTGAACACCAGACCGAAGGAAGAAATTGGTGGGAAATTGTAGAAGATGAAGAAATAAATTGGGGCTTAAAAGATTAGAGTTGTTTTTTTTCAGATTTTCTTTTACCAAAAATAATTTTTTGTTTTTATTTAATTTTATTAGTTAATCATTCAAGTTTAAATTATATGGAAATTAAACTAAGAGGGGGACCATAAAAAAATATTGATTTTTAAAATAGGGGACCAAAAAGTTGGATTTTAAAATAAGGATACCAAAAGTTCACAAATATCAAAATAGGGGACCAAAACTGCATTTAAGTCTTTCACTTTTTAATTAGAAAGTGAGGGGAGCGGGGATCAAACTATAGACACTTAGTCATAGAAACTCTGATACTATGTCAAATAACCGATTATCCAAAAAGTTTAGGCTATTAAAATAGAATCACATCAATAATTTTATATTATTTTTAACTAATATTATTAAATTGAAGACAATATAATCAAATTGGTCAGTTTTCGGTCATTCACCGTATGGGTTCTTACTATCTCGCGATGCTACTTGGCAAGTGAAGAGAATGTTGTGAAAGCTTAGAATCATTTATGAGCAAATGATGTGTCATCTAAAGTGAGCATTTTGGATGGAGATTATTATTATTATTATTATTAGGGTGATGCTAAACAGTGCACCTGATACACTTGTTAAGCATGCTAAAAATAAAAATAAAAGACAAAAGTAATATAAATAAGACAACTTTTTATACTTTCAAAACATTGAATGCACAATTTCCAAAAAAAAGTTTCCATAAAAACTTGCTTAACTAGTACACCGGGTGCACTGTTTAGCATTTTCCCTATTATTATTATTATTATTATTATTATTATTATTATTATTATTATTATTATTATTATCATCATCATCATCATCATCTAAACTATCAAATCGTATAGCATTTATAAACCCGTGCATCACATGGGTCGACCGTTTAGTTCACTCTTATTTAATAGGAGCGCTGATATGAAATATATTTTGCCTCAAAAAATAATAATTTATATTTAAAGTATATATTTTATAAAAAAAATAAAATAAAAATTATAGTACACATACAATGTATCAAGTAAATTTTTGAACATGTGCATCTAGTCAAACAATACTATAATGTCACAATTCACATTTTAGGTTAATTCTTAAAATATTTCTTAGAATATCTATTTATTGTAATTTAATTGGTCGTATGTGTAAATTACCGTTGGTGTATATGTATATATATACACCCTTCCTTTTAAAAGTGACACAACCAAAAATACCATGTGATATGATTTCGAGTTCATCTTCGAGCTCTTCTTCCTTTGAAAGTCAATGGAAGAGGATATTATAAGCAATTTACCAAACTCTCTTCTGCGTCACATTCTCTCCTTTCTCGAAGCCAAACATGCCGCTTGTTAGGGTAATCCAAGATAAGAGGAAGAAGATAACCAGTAAGAACTAGAGAGAAAACTAGGAGGAAGGTGTTAAGATTTATTGATAAAAAATAGAGAACAAGTTATATGTGCGACGCATGAGGCACATGCTTATTTATTAGGAAAACTCCTAACACATCCATTACTTGTAACACAAGTAACCACAACTAACTAACTCAAGGTAGTTATGTAACCACCTCCTAACTACCTAACCAAGTCTAATAGGATTGAAGTTATAAAACATCATGCTCCCTTAACTTCAAGCCTAAGCAAACTTGTCTGTCCTTCAGAGATCCTTCAGAACTGTAACCTTGTCTGTCCTTCAGAAATCCTTCAGAACTGCAAACTTGTCTGTCCTTCAGAAATCCTTGTCTGTCCTTCAGAAATCCTTCAGAACTGCAAACTTGTCTGTCCTTCAGAAATCCTTGTCTGTCCTTCAGAAATCATTCAGAACTGCTTCAGAACTTGCCATGCTGGGCGCGCGCGCCTGACACACACCAAGTTCACTTCTGAGCTTCAAAAACCTGTCTGTTTTCAAACTCTTAGTTAGAGCATCTGCAACCTGAGTATCTGTTGCACAATGCCTGACATCTAAGCTACCTTGATTCAACTGCTCCCTCAATAAATGAAACCTAGCCTCTATGTGTTTGCTTCTACCATGCAAAACTGGATTCTTGGCTAAGTTTATAGCAGACTTGTTATCAATCTGCAGAACCACAGGTTTCTCTGCTTCAATTCCTAGCTCCTTCAACACAGTCACAATCCATAAAGCTTGGCATGCTGCATATGCACCTGCTATGTACTCAGCTTCACACGAAGACAATGCAACAACTGGTTGTTTCTTAGAACACCAAGCAACAGGAGCCTCCATAAATCTGAAGAAATACCCAGTAGTACTCCTTCTATCTACTTTGTCACCACACCAATCAGCATCAGAGTAGCACACAATCTCAAATTTCTCATTCAGAACTGACTTTGGAAAAAGAATTCCAAACTCCATTGTGCCTGCTATATACCTAAGTATTCTTCTAGCTGCATTCATGTGTGACCTTCTAGGCTTATCCATGAATCTACTTACAAGCCCAACTGCAAAGCATATATCTGGCCTGCTGTTGCAAAGATATCTCAATGATCCTACAATTTGCTTGAAAATTGTAGTATCCACAGTCTCTTCTGTCTCATTCTTCTCTAACTTCAAGTTCACCTCCATAGGAGTTGCAACATATGTACACTCAGTCATGTTGAACCTCTTCAGAATTTCTCCTGCATATCTCCTCTGATGCAACAATAGACCTTTACCATTCTTCAGAAGTTCAAATCCTAAGAAGTAAGACACTTCTCCCAAATCTGTCATCTCAAATTCAGTTTTCATTACTTCTTTGAATCTCTCTATCTCAGCTGTGACACTTCCAGTTACTAGCAGATCATCAACATACAAACATATCAGAATGATGCTTGAAGCTGCTTCCTGCACATATACTCCATATTCTGACTTGCATTTCCTGAAACCTTGTTTCACAAGAAATCCATCTATCCTTTTATTCCAAGCTCTTGGAGCTTGTTTCAAACCATATAGAGCTTTGTTCAATCTGTAGACCATGTCTTTCTTCTCTTCAATCATGAATCCAGGTGGCTGAGTTACAAAAACAAGTTCTTCTAATGGACCATTAAGAAACGCTGACTTAACATCCATGTGGAACATAGGCCATTTCCTTGCATTAGCTACAGCTATGACAAGTCTCACAGTCTCAATTCTTGCCACAGGTGAGTAGATTTCTGAGTAATCTATTCCTTCCCTCTGCAGAAAACCTCTTGCCACCAGCCTTGCCTTATATTTTGCTATAGAATTGTCAGGATTTAGCTTCAGCTTGAACACCCATTTTACTTCAATTGCCTTCTTATCTGATGGAAGTTTAACTAACTCCCAAGTTTGATTTCTCTCAATTGAAGCCAACTCCTCCTCCATAGCTTTCTTCCATTTCTTGTGTTTCAAGGCTTCTGTGTAATTGATAGGCTCAGAACCAGCCATCAATGCAATATGAACTAAGTCACCATCTGCATTTACCTCATTATCATTAATAATTTCACAATCCTGCAATCTAGCAGGAATGTTCCTTGTTCTGGCAGGCCTGTCTCTAGTCACAGCTGCAGGTGCTTCATTCTCATCACTAGAATCACTATCTTCTTCATTCATGATTGGATTCAATTGAGCTCTGCTTGAACTGCAACCAGCAATCCAATCCCAGGATTTCTCTTCATCAATTACAACATCTCTACTGTAGATCATTTTCTTTGTGACAGGATCATACAGCTTGTAAGCACCTGTGACATGGTATCCTACCAAGATCATGGCTTCACTTCTGTCATCAAGCTTCTTCCTTTTTGCTTCAGGCACATGCTTGTGACATAAAGCACCAAAAATTCTGAAGTGACTTACACTAGGTTTTCTACCACTCCACACTTCCTCAGGTACTTTGTCTTTCAGCTTCTTGGTTGGACACCTGTTCAACACATACACAGCAGTGTGAACTGCTTCACCCCAGAAAGCTTTAGGCAGGTTCCTATGCTTCACCATACACCTTGCCATATCAAGAATAGTCCTGTTCCTTCTTTCAGCTAAGCCATTGTGTTGAGGTGTATAGGGAGCTGTGACTTCATGTTCTATACCTTGTTCAACACAAAATGACTCAAACTTCTTGGAAGTATACTCACCTCCACCATCTGTTCTGAGAGCTATGATCTTCTTTCCACTTTGATTTTCAACTAATGCCTTAAAATTTCTGAAGACATCAAATACTGCATCCTTGGTTTGAATCAAGTATATCCACATCTTCCTGCTATACTCATCAACAAAGGTAACAAAATATCTATTACCACCAAGTGAATTCACATCAAAGGGACCACACACATCAGAATGCACAACCCCTAGTACACTTGATGATCTCATAGGCAAACTCTTGCTGAAAGCATTTCTAGGTTGTTTACCAACTAAGCAACCTTCACATACTCTTTCTGAAGCTTCAATCTTAGGCAGGCCAAGTACCATTCCTTTGCTCCCTAGCTGATTCAGATATTTGAAATTCAAATGTCCAAATCTCAGGTGCCATAGCCAATTCAACTTCTCATCTGTTATTACCTTCATACACTGAACAATGTTTGTGTGAATCAAAGTTCTGAAAGTTCTATTCTTGGCCAAAGGAGTCCTCAGAATTAGGTTATTTGCAGGATCATAAAGTTCAAATTTCTCTTTCTTAATGATAACTGAAAAACCTTTTTCTGCTAGCTGTCCAACACTCAGAAGATTACAATCCATACCTGGTACAAACATCACATCTTCAATTACTGCAGTGCTTCCATTGCTCCTCTTGATAACCATGTTACCAATGCCTTCTGACTGCAATGAACTGCTATTGGCCAGCTTCACTTTACTTTTCTTTCCAGAATCGAACTTCACTAACCAGTTTTTGTGACCAGTCATGTGGTTGGAACACCCTGTGTCTAAGAACCAAGTCTCAGCATCAACTTTATCTTGTGATTCTACCTCTGATAATGTAGCCATGAAAGTCACAGCTTTGTCTTCAACCTTTTCTTGCACAAGTTTTGCTTCATCATCAGAGTCTTGGCCCTTTTCTTTGCCTTTCTTGAACCAACAATCTGAAGCATAGTGTCCCCATTTCTCACAGTTATAGCACTGAATGTGACTCTTGTCCTTGCCTTTCCCTTTCTTTGAATTTGATGTTCCTCCTCCTTTCTTGAAGGATTCAGATTTTCCATCAAATTTTTTCTGAGAGCCATTCTTTCCATTATCTTGATTTTTCTCTTTGTGACTGTTAGCTTTCTTGTAAGCCTGAACTTGTAAGGCTTGTACAGATTCTTGAACCCCTTTCCTTTCATTTATCATCAACTCATGTGCTTCTAAAGATCCGACAAGATCCTCCAACTGTAATGTAGCTACATTCCCAGTTTCTTGGATGGCAACAATGACATGATCAAAATTTGGAGTTAGAGTTCTCATTACCTTCTCTACAATCATCCTATCTGTCATCACCTCACCACAGCTCTTCATTGTATGGACAATGCCTTGAACCTTCGACACATAGGCTCCAATGGATTCACTCTTATCCATCTGCAGAAGCTCATATTGCCTTCGCAGAGACTGCAACTTTACTCCTTTCACCTTTTCTCCTCCTTCATAATATTTCACCAAAATATCCCAGGCTGCCTTAGAGGATTCAGCACTAGATATCTTGTCAAAATTTGCAGAATCTACTGCAGCTTGAATTGCATACATTGCCTTGCAATCCTTCTTCTTTAAGTCTTTGTGTGTTGATCTCTGAGCTTCAGTGGCATTCCCCACCAAGTCTTGCACATCATTAACCACCACTTCCCATGTATCTTGAAAACCAAAGAGAGACTTCATCTGTTTGCTCCATCTTTCCCAATTCTTGCCCTCAAGAATTGGAAGATTGTTTGGTAAACCATTCCCTGACATTGTTTCTGAAGGGAAGAAAATGTAAACACCAAACAAGACTGAATCTTTGTGCTTTCTACACTAAGAACCAAAGGGCTCTGGATACCAATTTGTTAGGGTAATCCAAGATAAGAGGAAGAAGATAACCAGTAAGAACTAGAGAGAAAACTAGGAGGAAGGTGTTAAGATTTATTGATAAAAAATAGAGAACAAGTTATATGTGCGACGCATGAGGCACATACTTATTTATTAGGAAAACTCCTAACACATTCATTACTTGTAACACAAGTAACCACAACTAACTAACTCAAGGTAGTTATGTAACCACCTCCTAACTACCTAACCAAGTCTAATAAGATTGAAGTTATAAAACAACACCGCTGCCACAACCATTCTTTCGAAGAGGTGAAGCTACCTCTGGCGCTCTATTCTTTTTCTCGAATTCGATGTTAGATTGACAGATCAAAACGTCAATTTTCGCTTTAATGACTTCGTCTACTCCGTTTTGCTCTCACGAGACCCCTCAATTCCTATTAAAGGGTTCAAACTCTCTGTTCACTTCGATTGTGAAGAAGATATCAATCTTCCCACTCTCGGTTTTGCCAAATGGATAAACTTTGTGATACAACACGGAGTTCAACATCTGGACCTCTATATGGATTTGCCGATTTCACCTAAATTACCTATTACCATTTTCACCTGCGAAACCCTAGTTTCTCTCTATCTTGCTTGTTTCCGTCTAGACCATAATTTTTCTTCCTTTCAACTTCCCTCGCTCAAATCTCTTATTTTAGAAGTCATACTTATCCCAAAAGATCTAGATTTTATGTTGCTTTTAGCCGCTTCTCCAATTCTTGAAAATTTATGGATTTATGATCTGCAATGGATCCATTCTGAGGATTCTATAAGTTGCGACAAATGGAAAAACTTTAGCTTAAGTAACTTGACCGAAGCAAAGGTTGATTCCTCTTATCTTCATTTTCCATTGAAAGCACTTCACAATGTACAATCTCTCATGATTTCAATTGCTAAGGTTTGATTTATGTAAAAGAAAAATGTGATGGATATTTATTTATTTATTTTTTTTACTTTTGGGATATTTTTAACATGGTTTATTACAATTTGTTTTCTACATATTCCAGATGCATAGCTTTAATGATTTCATTCCAACCTTTCATAATTTGACATACTTGCACCTTAGCTATCTCAATTACCGGTGGCATTTTTTAGTAGAAGTTCTCAAACACTGCCCTAATCTTCAACAGCTTCACCTTGATGAGGTTTGTTAAGAATCATAACTACTGATTAGTTATTTATATTTTCCTAACACACCCTTATAGGTTGGTTTTATTTTACATCCATATATATTAACAGGCTGGGGATTGTGCAACCGAGGAAACATGGACGAGAAAAGATGACAAAGAAAATTGGATTGACCCAGATTCTGTTCCGCAATGCCTTTCATTACACCTCAAATATTGGTCTCTTATGAACTTCTTAGGCCTACAAGGTGAGCTTTTGCTAACAATGTATATTTTGAAGAATTCAAGGGTTTTACAAACCATGAGTATTTGGAACGGTGGAGAACCTGAAATAGAAGTACTATACTCATGTCCAAGGGCTTCATCAACGTGTGAACTTACGGTTTATAATAATCTTTGTATCCGTGCTTTTATCCTATGGGTACCTATCGTTATCTGCATTTTTGCTAAAAATAAATCGATCAATTATAAAATATTATATTATTTTAATAAAATTAAAAAAATTCAAAGATTTTGATGTTGCTTGATGAAAATTATTAAAAAAAAAATTCAAAGATTTTGATGTTGCTTGATGAAAATTATTAAAAAAAATTATTATTACCAACACCATGTTAAAGTTCATATCTTTCTTGACATATTCACATTGTCTTTGCATTATGTTATAAATAAATATTTTTATTAAAAATGTATAATAATTTAATAGTATTGTATATTTTTTAAAATGATATACATATATTATTATATAATAATATAAATAAATTAAATAAAAATATATTATGTGGGTATGAGGCGGGGTGGATGTTAAGCTACCTGTACGGTGTACCCGCACAAATACCGGCTCATTTTTATAGGTAATTACTCATACCCGTACATATTCAATATATGAGTTTTTACTCTATTTATTGTGGATAATATGAGTGAAATTGTTATTGCTATTGTTGTTCTTGCTAGCTACTCCTCTCTTTGTATTTGGGTGGTGTTTCTTTGGGTCTTAATTTTCTCACTGTTTGATTGCAATGAATTTATGACCACATGGAATCCTGGTCAGTGTCTTCTCTATGTATTGGCGTTCTTTCTTTTTGCCAGATTGGTTACGAGGCAATCTTAATTTGACAGTTCCATGTTGTGCCTTATGTTGCAAGAATTATATAGAACTTGGTTTTATAGGTTCATTTGTCAGGGGCTTTTCTTTCAATGTTGTTTGGTCATAGGTTGGCACATCTTGTGCTATAGCTACAATTTTTTTATTTTTTATTTTAATACAAGTTTGGCTTATTAAAAAATTAATTATAATTTTGAGTATTTTAACTAAGTGTTTTACTTTTGTTAATTAATTCAGATGATGCAAGTGAGCCTTATTCTCCTTCGGACACAGGTTGGTCTTTGGACGGAAGAGCATCATCTAGTGGCAGCAATGATTGATGCTTTTTATTTTTAGGTTCCTTTAATACAAGACTTATTTTTAGACTATTATGAATTTTGAGTTATATTATCGCATTTGATATCCTAACTATAAAGATTTGAATTATATTTATGTTATCATGGTTATATGTTTCATGAAATTGATGAATGAGGGAGTGGAACCAAGTCTCAAATTGAATATGCAGAAATGTTTTATGTTACACCCTGGAAAAATTGATTGGAATAAGTGTTGTTAGCTAGAAAGCACATACCATCAGTGATTTTGGAGTCTTGTATATGATTGCAAAGTTCCTTCATTTTCGAGAAAGGATTTGGTTTTACCAATTCACCTTTGTGTTCCTGGATACATGTAAAAGATGGCATACTTGCAAGTATTTGTCCTTTAATGTGTCTTACCCGTATAGGAGATCAATTACATAATTTCTTTTTGCGCCCCTAATTTACCAATTTATCTATGTCCGCATGTTAACCGGTGAATAGGTTTCGCTGCTTACGTAGCGGTTGGTAAAAAAAATTAACATCCAACAAAGTTTGCACCCATCATGCCCCTTACAGAAAAATTTAACGCATCCACTACTTAAATAAAAATGCAAATTGGGTGTGTAAGTGTTCGCATTTTAAGTAGCAAACGGTACCAACATATGTCTACCATATTCCACCTCATTCATCAGTTGCTAAAAAAATATGAGGTGGTTGAACCTGAGGCCACTGAAGATGAAGTGGTTAATTTAACTTTTCAATAGTCTTATTTGTGTGAGTTATGTCTATATTGTTGATCTTCATTCCAATGTACTATGTTGTTTTAGTCATCGAAGAGTTCATGTTTTTTCTAATAATATTCCTATCTTAGCTTAATCTGCATGATAGGTAGCGAATGCAGTTCATTAGATAAATAGTGAATGGAGTTTTTTTTTTTTTCTTCCAGTTTTATCATTTTTACAATATGTCCCATACTATTTTTTAAGAAGTCAATTAATATATTAAAACATTTTAAGCATAAGTTGTGCCTAAAAAGAAATAGAAGTCAATACAAAAACCAAAAGATAAAAAATCAAGATATCAAAAAGCCTAAACAAGCATATGGATTTGAGATCCATAGATTTAAATCAAAACAAAATTTCTTTTTACGAGCCTTTAGCCGGCCATTACAAAACCTGAACTTTGATGTTGAATAACATTCTATCAATAGAAGATTCATTTTGATAAAAAACCTTAATGTTTCTTTCTTTTCAAATAGTTCAAACTCTAGCTAATCAAATTGTTTGAAAACACAATTGAATGTCTTTGCAAAACACGAGTCCCACAAAACTGATATGCATGAGCAATGGAATTATTGGGAAAGACACCATGCCTTCCTAACCAATGAACTATACCACGCTACATCGACCCATAAAATGCACAATTCAAGAATAAGTGATTATGACTCTAAAACGTCACATCCTGATGAACAAAATAATGAATCATTACGCAAACACCCACGTTGAAATAAGTGAGTCAATAGATGATAACCTCCACCTACATAATAATTGTGTTAGAGGGTGTGACCCTAGCACTACTCACATAATAATTTTTCTATGCATTAGCCAGCCACACCTAAGAATCCGATAAGGAATCCTAGAACAATACAACCCCCAAAAATCTTCCTCCCAAGCAATTAAACGCCTACACCATCTCTACTCATTGCCTCCAAAATCCCACCCCAGCCTACTCATATCCACCATTGTAATCTCCTTATCAAGACACAAATCAAAACTCTACCTTAGTCAAGGAAGCTGATATTTTGCAATGAAGACCGGAGAATAAGGAAGCTGTTTCGGCTTTTGTTATCAAAGTTGGATTGGGGGGATTTTTATTTTTTAGTACCATTAACTTTCAATGGATTTATTTGAGTTATCATCATAAAAGAAAAGAATAGCAGTTAACTCAATTTATTGTATCATGTAGTTCACAATGCTACTAGTATAAACCAGAGGCATATGTTTCTTTCATGTTCCACCATAGCCTGTTTATAAAACTGTTAATGTTATTGATACTCTCCAACAATGATGCCTCCATGCTCCTCATGACACACCAATATCATTCACTAAGTATCCCATTACCAGTAAGATTAATCTCCTACATAATCTGATGTAATCAACCTCCTACATTATCTGATGTTTACAGAACCAAAACAATTCATCGGCAATGTGTTACCAAGACACTCCAGAAAGCAAGACAATGAATATAAGGATTGCACATGCTACTTTTAAATACAGTCATAACTTGGTGGCTTGAAGCAATACCTACACTACCAGTACCCGCAGCTTATCGAAAATTAAAAACAATGATGCCTTCATGCTCCTCACGACACACCAACATCATTCACCAAGTATCCCACTACCAGTAAAATTAATCTCCTACATAATCTGATGTAATCAATCTCCACACACACAATCTCTCAAAGAGCTTCATGCAATCAATCTCCTACATTATCTGATGTTTACAGAACCAAAACAATTCGCCGGCAATGTGTTACCAAGGCACTACAGGAAGCAGGACAATGAGTATAAGGATCGCACATGCTACTTTTAAATACAGTCCTAGCTTGGGCCTTGGTGGCTTGGAGCAATACCTACATCTGCAGCTTGTCGAGAAACAAAAACGCAGCATGCATGTTTTTGTCTTTTCTAAACACGAAACTACACACTACTCTATTGCCAACTAGCAAACTACTGAATAAAGACAGACATAAAATACAATCATGCGTATCAATCATCACTCATAACAACTACTTGTTATTCTGTTTATCACACATCCAAAGACAAACTCAAGGCTAAAACTAACGTTGAACCATTAAGAAACTTTAAAGGCTATAGCATATCCATTTCATATATCAGAAACTTTAAAATAAGTACAGCATCAATTTAACTTCAACTAGCAAGAAAATAATTGTTCATGCAACATAATTTCAAAAGACTCAGTTATACAAAATTTCTAGAGTTCAGTTTCACACCAGACACCACCTACCCTCTTCATGCCTACTTTAAAACCATTAGCAGCTTACAACTCATACAGTTACTCTTGTTTTACACACTAACAAGTGATTATCAAGACATCTTCATCAAGTGCATATAGCAATCATGTCAAAGATCCCTACAGATAAAAACAACGGTTTTCCTTACATGCACCTGCAGCATAATACGGTAAGAACTGATGAAACCAACTTTCATACCCTTCATAAACACTAAATGAAATCAACTTTCAGTCTGTCACTGAAATTTAAAGCATGTCGTCATCATCGTCGTCTACGCTGTCATCAGAGTCGTCATCGCTGTCATCAGAGTCACCATTATTATTTTTCTTCGTGGTCTCTGTGAAATGAATAGAAAAAAGAGAAGTAAAGCCTTGATAGAATTCTCTTCCATGGTTGTTCTTTTTTATATCAAGAATCATAATGATTTATTTTATGTTTTTTGAATAAAGAATCACAATGATTTCAATATTAGCTCAACCATTTTAGTTGGAGAAAACATAGTGCTAATACCATTGCCTTACCTCTGGCTGATAAAATTATTACAAAAAATTTATCCCCATACCAAATCATTAGAGGCTCAAAGATAAATTCAAAACATAGTTCATACCCCTTGAACAGGTCTCACCATTATGTTCCATGGTTATTTAATATATGGCTGCTTTCTCCTAACTCCATAATTATGTTCTACCACAGTTAAGACTTTATGAATAAGAGAAAGAATATTATCTCTTCTCCAAAATTACACCAATCATTGACAAAATTTAACATTTAAACAGAAAAAATGGTTATAATTTAAGAAAATTTGAGCCCACAACCAAACCTAGCACATAAAACAGCATATTTTGTCTGCATAATTGCACATTAATGATGACCGCAACAGTAATTGCAGTGCTGTCAAACTGCTGCAATTAACACTAAGGCTCATGCTTTGTAAATGTTATGCTAATATAGTGAAAGCTTTCCTTATCCTATTAGTCAAGGTTATCTAAATGGATCAAAGTATCAAACAACCCCATTATGTTATGTCAAATAAACCAAGTCTTCAAAAAGATCATTTAGATCTAAGTCCTTTTTAATATGTAACAGTCAAGACATTAACACAATATCCAAAGACAGGAAAAACAAGAAATCCTTTGAGGATACAGCTACTTTATTTAATCTTTGTACATGCTTCTATGCAAAAATGATAAACTAATTTACAGTTGCATCCTCCTACCCTATGATTATATATCAAATCAAATTTAGCATACAACTACTCATAAAATAGATCAACGATGAAATGAAGTCATAAACAGATAAACATAAAAATTGAGCAAACAACTAGTCATAAAATAGATCAAAGATGCGTGGTAGCTAATAAAATGACAGACAGATAGAGTAAGTACTACTTACTTTTAAAACTATAATGTGTAAATGTAAGTTTACACATTGGAGAGGCCGTTGAGCATGAGGATAACAGTCTATATATTTTGGGTTTTGTAAAACGTTTGCATTCTTCAAAATATACCTAGCTAGCTGAAGCTCACCTTGTAAGCCTAAGAAGTTAAGAAGATTTGCAAGTTCTGAGGTGTAGTGAAAGACATTGAGGAACAAAATATGGGTTGCTCCAATTTTCAAGATGTTGGAAGATGCTGGACATATGACTGGAGCTAAGGACTATAATATGATAGGCTCAAAATTCAGTGGAATGGTGGAATTGGGAAAAATGGAATTGAGAATCTAATGTGAACATAGTCTCATGCATACAACAGGCACAAAATTCAACAGTAACTTTACACGTTGTGGAGGCCCTGGGGTATGAGGATATTAGTCTTTTTATATCAGTTTTTGGGTATGAGGATTTTAGTCTTCTTATATCGGTTTGCCCAACCTTCCTGATTTTCATGGTTTGTAAAACTCTTGCATTCTTCAAAATATACCTTGCAAGTAGAAGGTCACCTTGTCGGCATAAGAAGTGGATTAAATTGCAAGATCTAAGGTGTATTAAACGGCATTGCGGAACAAAATCTGGGTCCATCCAATTTTCTCTGTCATCTACTCTATTCCACATTTCCTTGTTACAGTAGTCCTGTTAATAATGCACATAAAATCAAGTAAAAATTATAAAGTTGTGTGTTACGAGTCCCAAGCTAATTGAGTTATTTATCAACTCACAATCTGATCAAATATGATCGTTAACAAACCTGATCAATCTTAAGCTCTTGAAGCTTAGGGCAGTGTTTGAGAACTTCTAATATGAAATGCCAACTATAATTGCGATAGAAAAGGTGTAGTTGGGTCAAATTATGAAAAGTAGGAATGAAATCATTGCCGTAACTCACCTAGAATATGAAGAAAGACAAAAATTGTGATAAATCAGTTGAAATTTTCCACAACAAAACAGCAAAACAAAATACAAATTATCACATTTTCTTTTCCATTTGATTCCAAAGGTAGGTAACATAAACAAACCTTGCCAATGTCTAAGTCCAGAGAAGCTACAGAGCGAACTGCTTTCAACGGAAAATGCAAAGATAAGCAACTGAGTTCAGCCCGGATCAAGTTAGTTAAGCAAAAGCTCTTCCACTCGTCACAAGTAAGAGATTCATGATCATCAAACAACACACTAGGTGCATATAAATTTTCAAGAATTGGACATCCAGTTAAGAACAAAATAAAATCTTGAATTTTAGGGAACACAATACTGTCCAAGTCAAGTGTTTTAAGAGATGGAAGATCAGGACAAAAAGTATCTTCCATGCTGAAATAATGAAGCTTGAGAACCACAAGGGTTTTGTAATTTAGATTTAGAATAGTAATAGGCAATTTGGTACTGAAGGCTGCGTCCAGATCCACAAAGAGATCAAGATACTGAAGACCGCGTTGTGCAACAAATTTGACCCATATAGTGATAGTGTCCATGGGGTAATGAGGATAAAGATGATCTTCATGTCCATAGTATGTAAAATTAAGTTCGAAAGTGTTAATGGGAAGTGAGGGATCTCGGGAGAGCAAAACGGAGTATACGAAATTGCTAAAGCGAACATATTCATTTTGATCTTCGACTTCGGTGTGAAAGTAGAGAACGGGAACTGAGAGACAGAGATGTTTCCACCTCGTTGAAAGAACGCTTGTGGCAACGGCATGTTTGGTTTCGAGAAAGGAGAGAATGTGGCAGAGAATGACGTCTGGTAAAGTGCTTATAATATCCTCCTCCGCCATTGGTGAAGTTGAAAGGGTTTAACTCGTTGATTATGTGAAGAACAGTATTCTTGGGAAAAACTGGTTGTCAATATATGCAACCCTATTCTGACTTTGAGACGATTCATATCGTTGTTAAGGGGACCTGGATTCGGTAAATTCAGCAGTAGATGCGTCATGCATGGGTTTGGGTTTGCTCCATTTACTACTCATCCATTTGTTGTCCATTTATGAGAGATAGACACAAATGAATATTAGTGGGACCCATTAAAAGTGGACCCCATCAATTAGTGGATCCCACTAATATTCATTTGTGTCTATCTCTCTCATAAATGGACAACAAATGGATGAGTAGTAAATGGAGCAAACCCAAACTCGTCATGCATTTGGTAGATTTAGGTCGTACGATCTTGATCGGACAATTTCAATTTCAAGTCAGAATTTTTTTTTTTTTTTTTGACAAAAGTCAAAATTTTATATTAAAACAAAACAAACTGTCTTAAACTTTAAATCGTCTAATCTTAATCAGACAGCGCACAGTCATTGGCTACATACAGTCACGACCGCAGTGTCTGTGAGTATATCTCCATCATTCGATCAAGATTCAACTGTTCAAGCTTTCAAATTGAATTTTTAACTACATATTTTTTGAGCTTAAATGGAGTTTTAAATCAAAAAAATATAGTCTCTCAATTTTAAAAATTTTAAAATACTTTTTACTACTAAGTTTAAGATCAATTTATTTTTGCTCATATAACAAGTAGACAAATCATGGACTACTGTGACAATGGCATATATATATATATATATATATATATATATATATATATATATATATATATATATATATATATATATATATATATATATTTTTTTTAAGATCAATTTATTTTTGCTCATATAACAAGTAGACAAATCATGGACTACTGTGACAATGGCATATATATATATATATATATATATATATATATATATATATATATATATATATATATATATATATATATAGTTTAAATGCTATTTTATTTTCCATTTCATTAAAAAAATAAAATAAAAATAAAAATATGGACTGATAGCGTAAAATAATTTTGCACTACCAACTAATATCAACCATGTTCGCCAAGTCATCTCATTTCACCTCACTATTTTACACTATTAATTAAAAAACTTGACGACAAAAAATAATAAGCTATTATTAAAAATAAAAAATCTAATCCTTTAAAGATATATCTCACAAAATATGCATTGTCAAATCAACTAATGATTTATCAACTCATTAATAAATAAATAAAGTAATTAGGCTAAATTGCACTTTTGAACCTCCAAATTTTCTAATTGTGCGATTTTGGCCCCATTAATTTAGAAATATTTATAACCTAATTTGTTATTGAATTGCAGCGGCTTCCAGATGATTTTGTGAAGAAATATGGGGGCAGTATTTCTTCGATTGTTACTCTCATAGTTCTTGATGGCAGTGTGTGGCGTGTAGGATTAGAAAAAGAAGACAACAAATTTTGGTTCCTCAATGGTTGGTATGAATTTGTTCAACACTATTCCATAGAGACTGGATACTTGATATTTAGATACAAAAGAAAGTTTATCAGCTAATTCAGAGACAACTTTGTGCAGGGTTCATAGGTGACAATTGCATCATTTCAATGGAATCTTCATCTTCCAAATCTACAAAAATATCAAGATGTTTTGCCAAGTGAGGTGCTTTGTTACTACTTTGTGCGCAAAGTAATAACAAAGCACCTCACTTGGCAAAGCATCTTGATATTTTCGTAGATTTGGAATATTCCATTGAAATGATGCAATTGTCACCTACGAACCCTGCACAAAGTTGTTTCTGAATTAGCTGATAAACTTTCTGTTTGTATCTAAATAACAAGTATCCAGTCTCAATGGAATAGAGTTGAACAAATTCATGCCAACCATTGAGTTACAGTCGAAGAAATACTGTCCCATATTTCTTCACAAAATCATTTGGAAGTCTCCGCAATTCAATAATCAAATTAAGTTAAAAATATTTCAAAATTGCTTTTAAACTCTTCAAACAAATGAAGGTGAAATTGAGAAAATGGAGAATAATTAAAGAATAACTCAACATACTTTTTACTAGATTCATCTAAAGTGTGGTTATCTGAGTATTACTTATTCTCCATCATCGTTTTGAAGATAACATACATGTTTCATTTTAACATAAAATTGAAAAAGAGTAAGATCATCAGTAACATGAAATTCTTTTTTTTTTGAGTAAAAAAAGAAGAAGCAGATCTCGTGATGCAGAAAAAAAATTGAAAATGATAACACATACCAACATATATATAATTTTGTTAATGCTCACGCTCGTCCATAATATCATCAGGAGAGTAAAGCAATCGTTCTCCATCATCATTTAGAAGAAGACATACAAGCTGCAGTCTACAGTGATCCTAAAATTGAAATTAAATAAAAAAGGAACAACTTAGATAGTCAATAAAATGGATTTTATATGAAAATGAAGAAGATAATTAAATTACCAACATTTATGAATCAAATCTCATGCAGTTGGTGAAAATTAAGAACAATGATACATACCAATATCATTCAGTGGAAGGTCGACCTCGTCCACATTATTATCATCAATATAAATAATCACTAAGTTGGATAGGATAATGGTAAGTAGGACCTTCAGGTCTGTGTTTGGAAGTGACGACGAAGGTCGTTGAAGGTAGATGATCGATCAAAGAGTCTTTCTGGTAGGCAGGCTGTCGAACAGTGCATATTTAAGCCTAAACCTTGAGTTAGATTTTATAATAAAGGAATTAGGGTTTCTAGACCTAGAACCTTCTATTGGATAATTAGTTGAAGGCCTTTGGTCCAATGGTTTTGAAGGGTTTGTAGGCCTTACATTGCTATGTCTCTGGGCAAGTCTATAGTATAGTCTGCCTTGCGTTAGGCTTTGAGATGACCAATCATTAGTACGAAAATGGGCCTATGGCCCAATTCAAAAATAAATTGTAAAATCTAAAATAACTTGCAAATTGAATATGCACCGTCATATCATCTAATGACTTATGATCTCATTAAAAACAACATAACACATTAGCAAAAATAAGCCAAATATCCAATAATGAAAATAATGTTTGAAAATTTTGAAACTAAGTACCGTATTTTCATATCTAAAAGTTAGGGGACCGAAATCCCAAAATTGTGAAAATAGGACAATAAAAAGTGTGTTTAAGTATAATAAATAACAAAGTAATTAGGATAAAATTATCAACGTGAGATTTAGATCAAACAAATGAAGGTGAAATTGATAAAATGGGGAATCATTAAAGAATAATCTAACATACGTTTTACTATATTCATTCTAGTCTATTGATTTTAATAGATTTTCACGTCTTTTCATTCCAGTCAAGGTACTCAATTCCGCGTTCATGAGCTGCATCAATTAACCACATTCCAACATCGAATGCAGTTATTGTGTTCCCTTCGGATATTGGGAGGCCGTTATCGGGGGTGAAATTGCTCGGAGGTGCTGTTAGCCGAGATAGAGGTTTTATTGGGGAGGTGGCCATGAAGAGAGCTATCAGAGCTGTTGAGTTAATGCATCTTCTTCCCAAGTTAAGAGATCCCAAGTTAAGAGATCCACAAAGTGAACTTCTTCTACTTCGGTCATGCATGGGTATCGCCAATTTTTTTTTGTCTCAGGACATGCCAACCAATTTACATGGAGGAGGCGACTGTTTTGTTTGATAAAGAGTTGAGAGCGGCGGTTGAAAACATTGTGGTTGGGGGAGGTCCTTTTTTTGGAGACCTACAATGGAGGCTGGCTTCTTTACCTATTAAGTTTGGAGGGCTAGGTATGTACTCAGCAGTAGAGGCCACCTCATATGCATTTGTGGCTTCTAGGACCCAATCTTGGGTTTTGCAAGATCATATATTGAGATACAGCGGAGTATGTGGTATGGACATGGATTTTGACCATGCTTTGGACGGTTTTCGGGATATGATTCCGACTTTTGACTTTAGCAATTTTGCTAGCAAGGACACCGCCCCCCTAAAGCCCAACATGTTTTGGCGAGTGTCCTTTTTGGTGAGATTGTTCAGGACATGGAAGTTAGTTTTAACATGACCACAAGGCAAAAAGCAGTTTTTGGGTGTTTGAAAGCGGAACATGCTCAAGACTTTCTCCTTGCTATTCCCAATTATGGGTTAGGCCAACATATGTCACCGGTTGAGTATCGTACCATCCTTAAGTATCGCCTCATGATTCCGTTATTTCCTAAGGATGAGGTTTGCCCTGTTTGTCGTAAAGCGTGCCTTGATATTTTTGGGGAGCATGATGCTCATTGTAGGGAGCTTTCAGGTTTCAAATACAGGCATGACTTAGTCTGAGATGTGTTTTTTGATATTTTTAGGTGTGCGGGAATCTCTGTGAAGAAAGAAGAGCCAGTGAATTTCTTGACAGACCCACAAGAAGGGAGATCGACACTCCGACCTGCGGATGTTTTGGTGTATGGATGGATAGGAGGGAAACATGCTTATGTAGATTTGACTGGAGTTTCCTCACTTGTCGGACTAGGGGTTGGAGATTTTGCAGTAGGACGAGCAGCCCTCAAAGCTGCTTCAAGCAAAATGGTCAAACATCAAAAAGCGTGTTCTGACAATCAACACGCTTTTATACCGTTTGCTTTTGACACATTTGGCTTTCTAGCACCATGCAATATCTTCTAAAAAGAATTCAAAGGATCATGCATAGTAATGTGGTGTCCCCTAAGTCTCGGAATGTAGTTTTTCAGAGATTGGGTTTTGCTATACAGAAAGGTTTAGCGGCACAGCTTGTTGCCCGTTTATATATATATATATTCTTATTAGTTAAAAAAAATACATATTTTTTATGGGCTTAAATGCAATTTTAAATAAAAAAAATATAGTCTCTCAATTTTAAAACTTTTAAAATACTTTTTACTACTAAGTTTAAGATCGATTTATTTTTGTTGATATGTCAAGTTGATTAATATATATATATATGTGTGTGTGTGTGTGTGTTGTTTAAATGCTATTTTAATTTCCATTTAATTTCATTAAAAAAAATGCACGGACAGTGTAAAATAATTTTGCACAGCCAATTAATATTAATCATGTTGTTCGCCACATCATCTCATTTCACCTCACTATTTTACACTATTGTTTAAAAAGCTTGACGACAAAAAATAATAAGCTATTATTAAAAATAAAACTTAAAATTAAAAAATGTAAGCCTTTAAAGATATATCTCACAAAATATGCATTGTCAAATCAACTAATGATTTAACAACTCATTAATAAATAAATAAAATAATTAGACTAAATTGTACTTTTGACCTTTCAAGTTTCCTATTTATGCAATTTTGGCCCCCATAATTTAGAAATATTTATAACCTAATTTGTTATTGAATTGCAGAGTTTTCCAGATGATTTTGTGAAGAAATAATGCGGGCAATATTTCTTCGATTGTTACTTTCACAGTTCCTGATGGCAATGTGTGGCATGTAGGATTAGAAAGAAAAAAAAGAAAACAAATTTAGGTTTCTCAATGGTTGGAATGAATTTCTTCAACACTATTCCATTGAGATTGAATACTTGTTGTTATTCAGATAAATAACAAATATTCAGTCTCAATGGAATAATGTTGAACAAATTCATGCCAACCATTGAGGAACCAAAATTTGTTGTCTTCTTCTAATCCTACACGCCACCCACTACTATCAGGAATTGTGAGAGTAACAGACGAAGAAATACGCCCCTATATTTCTTCACAAAATCATCTAGAAGCCTCCGCAATTTAATAATCAAATTAGGTTAAAAATATTTCTAAATTGCCTTTAAACTCTTCAAACAAATGAAGGTGAAATTGAGAAAATGGAGAATAATTAAAGAATAACTCAACATATTTTTTACTACGTACAATCATCTGAGTGTGGTTATCTGAGTATGATTACTTATTCTCCATCATCTTTTGAAGATAACATACATGTTTTATTTTACCATAAAATTGAGGGACTAGGATCGAGTACAATCACTAATCAATGACTGCACTACAGTCAGTCAAATCCAAACCATTTATTTTAAGATTAGACGGCCATAATTAAAACTCAATTTTATATTTAAAAAATAAACTAAAATTTAAAATTTAAATTATAACTGTCCGGTCATGATCATACGGTCCATATTCACCGACTGCAGTACAGTCAACTGCATAGGATCCAATTCCAAAATTGTGAAAGAGTAAAAAGAGTAAGATCATTAGTAACATGAAGAAGCAGATCTCGTGATGCAGAAAAAAATAATTGAAAATGATAACACATACCAACATATATATATAATTTTGTTAATGGTCACGCTCGTCCATAATATCATCAGGAGAGTAAAGCAATTGTTCTCCATCATCATTTAGAAGAAGACATACAAGCTGCAGTCTGCGGTGATCCTAAATTTGAAAATAAATAAAAAAGGAACAAGTTAGATAATCAATAAAATGGTTTTTATATGAAAATGAAGAAAACAATTAAATTATCAACATTGATGACTCAAAGCTCATGCAGTTGGTGAAAGTTAAGAACAATGATACATACCAGTATCATTTAGTGGAAGGTCGACCTCGTCCAGATTATTATCATCAATATATATAATCACTAAGTTGGACAAGATAATGGTCAGTATGACCTTCAGATCTGTGGTTGGAAGTGACGACGAGGTCGTTGAAGGTAGACGATCGATCGGAGAGTTTCTCTGGTAGGCAGGCTGTCGAATAGTGCATATTTGAGCCTAAACCTTAAGTTAGATTTTATAATAAAAGAATTAGGGTTTCTAGACCTAGAACCTTCTATTGGATAATTAGTTGAAGGCCTTTGGTCCAATGGACTTGAAGGGTTCGTAGGCCTTACATTGCTATGTCTCTATGGGGCATGTCTATAGTATAGTCTGCCTTGCGTTAGGCTTTGAGATGACCAATCCTTAGTACAAAAATGGGCCGTAGGCCCACTTCAAAAAATAAATTGTAAAACCTAAAACAACTCGCAAATTAAATATGCATTGTCACATCATCTAATGACTTATGATCTCATTAAAAACAATATGACACATTAGCAAAAATAAGCCAAAAATTCAGAAATGGAAATAATGTTTGAAATTTTTGAAATTAAGTACCATACTTTCATATCCCAAAGTTAGCGGACCGAAATCCCAAAATTGTGAAAATATATAGGACAATAAAAAGTGTGTTTAAGTATAATAAATAACAAAGTGATTAAGATAAAATTATCAACGTGAGATTTAGATCAAACAAATGAAGGTGAAATTGATAAAATGGGGAATAATTAAAGAATAATCTAACATACTTTTTACTATATTCATTCCGGTCTATTGATTTTAATAGATTTTCACGTCCTTTCATTTCTACTAAATAACACATCAGCACACGTTAACTATCTTGAGAAACGATAACTATTCCTAGAATCTTTCCTTTGTATGACGTTACCCATATCACGAACGTACACATGTTGACGGCACAAGAATATCGTCCTCCGTAAATACATTCATATCACGAAGTAACTTTACAAGACAACAATTTCCCATCTTTACAACAAACCAGTAAAAGTTGAAATACCTTGTGAAATCGTTACAAACATCTATGAGAACGAAAAAGTATTTTTACGTTAAATGATTTTTCATTATTAAATAATATGTTTCTTTAGGATACATTGTAGGAATAAATGTTTCGTCCTCCAAGCTCCGTCTTGACAAGAATTGTTCAGACAAACAGATTTATTTGTTCCCGCTTGACAAAGATTTAAATCCTTACTATCCTCATAGCAAAGACTTGGAGACAACTATTCTGAACTGGCAAAAAGGCCATATGATAAGTGATTCATTCTATTCTAAGTTCACTAATACTCCTCACACTATGACTAACCACGACGTCCTCATCATGGCCTTACACAAAGCATGAATAACAAGCTTCTTTGCAGGACCGCCACACCTTATGTTACACTACATATAGCGAATAAATGACACTCAACAGAAGATATTTGTGACTCATTCCACTCACTTGAAGAACCCCATAGAAACAGTTATGCACATATTCCCCCTACAAGTATGCATGGACATTCACTCTCAAGGTACACACAATTTATCAAATTCATTCATTATTTCCTTGAGCTGTCACTAACTTAAGTATTGGAGTGCTAATATTTTTGCAAGTATCTTTCCTCTTGATACTTGAAGCTCAAATTACCAACAGTGTACAATTACAGATTGTCAAATCTATTGGAAGAATCTTCTATATCTTTTGAACACAAGTGATTCGAAACCTATTTATATAAACTCAAAAAGTGGATGTTCATTTAGCGAATGGACATCTTTAGGTGGAAGGAAATGCCACGTCATCCGTTAGTCCTTGGGAATGCCAATAAATTTTCTAGCACTTCATGCTTTTTCTGAGAATTCAAGGAAGTTGAACTGTCGACTCTCATGCTCTACAGAGCTGTTGAAATATGAAATTCCAGTTAATACTTCTTCCATAGACAATCTCCAAATGTGTTAAATCTTCAAGAATTGGACAAGAATTAAGAATTTCTACAATAAACGCATGCTCAACAAAATGCACTTTGTTCAAATGTAAAGTTCTAAGCAAAGGAAGATGAGCTGATACAAAAATACCAATATGTACCCCTTTCAACTTGAGTACAACAAGTTTTCTAAAGTTAAAAACACAAAAACAGAAATTCAGTGTATCGAGCATATGAACGTCAAGGTACTCAATTCCGCGTTCATGGGCTGCATCAATTAACCACATTCCAACATCAAATGCAGTTATTGTGTTATCGTGACATCTTAGGCGGAAACTTTTGATGGGTTGGCGGTGCAGTCTTCGTGTATAAATGGTTGCATTTATCACATATCCTTAAAACTAGAACATGATCCTACTTTTTTGAAAAACCTTTGATCATCAAGATTGGGACTCGGATATAAAAGCCAAAGTGGCCTCCATCTCTTAGAAATTTCATGCAGCAAAAGCATCTTCAGATGGAAGAAATGAGATAACATGACTGAGAGTTTGGAAACAACTAACTTGTACCAATGAAACATTTATTGCTCTTTTTTCTACTATACCCTTAACTATTTATTTCTTTTCAATTCTTCAATTTATCTTTCCAACACAATTAATGAAGGACAATTTTGTAAACTAACTCATAATTTCTCTTAGCTGCTGGTGTTGTGTCTGATATGGGAGTGCATACAATGAAATCAAGTACATATTGTGTTCTCCAACTCTATAAGTTTATAGGCATACATATTATCCTATTGGGTAGTTGTAATTTGATTCCCAATGTATGGAATATGGAGGCAATTAGATATCTTTTTGCAAGTGCATTGATTTCCATTTCACTAGAATCAATAGAACTAATAGTGATATAAATGATACAATTGCCTCAATCTTCTAATCTTGTTATTAGTTGATGTTCAAGCTAACTTCTATTTAGTTTATATAACTTTGCAGGTTGTTCAAAGGCATCGAAGGCAGATGTTTCTATTAAAATGCAAGAATTATGTGCATAAAATTATAGTTGTGCAAAGTTGACCTTATCCATATGTCATTTATCAATGAGTTGATTGGTTTGAATATTTGAAAGCATTGCTTTGTTGTTGATTTTTATTTTATATACAGATATGGTTAGATAGGCAAGGAATAGAAAAATAGAATTATAAAATTGAATGAATGTGTTCCGTGCAAATGCAGGGTAAAAAGTCTAGTGAATAACAATCTCGCTTTTGTTTATTGTTTCTGAATCAGCATCAACCATTGCCCTTTGTTTGTCTCAGTTTTTCATTTGCAATGTCTTCTTATGTCAATTTTCATTTTCAATCTGCATTTTTTAGATGTTGATGCTTTCATCAGCAAATTGAATCGATTATGGAGCAATTGAAGGCACAGAGATTGAGTTCATTAATTATAACATAGGTACCATTTTCTTATACTGATGTACCTGTTGGTCTCCTTGGATTGCTTCTGTTGGCCCAAGTACTTATTAGTAGGAGAAAGGTGCTAATGATGATCCAGGTTCTTTTTTCTAAAGCGGCAGGAACGTTATTATGCCAACTGATTATTCACTCTGTTTGCTACAAATTGTATTTATATTTTTCCATTTCATTTTTCATAGGCTGAAGTTTTCGGAAATCATTCGTGCGTAGTGTGCAATTTGATACAACTTGACTTAATGTATGCTTCAAATGCGGACAAACATGGAATTGTTAAATTTGGAGATTTAGAATTGCTATTTCATCCGAAAATGTTGTTGTTCAGGTCCTTGCTCAACATTACCTTGGTAATCATAGTTTTAATAGTTGTTGTATCACTTGATGTGTTAAGGTGTACTCTAGGTAGCTAAGGCTATGTTAATTACTTAAGTTTTAGTCATGTTAGTGTGGTGAATCATCTTGATTTAGGAAGGGAGCTAGGTTTGAATGAAGTTATTGTGTAGAGAATTGTTTTGATTTTAATTTCGGATGTAGAATGGTTGTAATTTGTTTTAATGACATTACTACTAGATACCACTTTAGGTATCTTGTTGGAAGTTTTCCAAATTGGATTGGTAGTACTTTTAATGATTTTAATTTTAAATGTTGAATGGTTGTATTAACTTAATTTGGATGTACGTTGAATGCGGTGGAATTTGTAATATCATGTACTCGATTTTTAATTTTGGATCATTTTTATTGTGAAGTTATATATATTTATTTGCAAGTTATGTTTAGGATGCTAGCATATTGGTTAAAAAAATGCAGGATTATAAATAAAAAATTTGAAGATTTTACATCAGTGGACAGTTTTGGCGGATGTGAAGAGTGACACTTTTACATCTGTGAAAATTTCAAGTGAGATGTAAAGAGTCCACTTAAATTTTAAAATAATAACTTAAAAGATGGTTTTCACATCATAGGAAGAACGAACCAGATGTAAAACGTGCACTTTTTACATCTGACGGAGCCTGTTGTAAAAAGTGTCAAACTTATTATAATTCGTAGGTTTACGACTGACTTTTGTCGGATGTAAAAAATGCTATCCGCCAGATGTAAAAAGTGTTTTGTGCACTAGTGTAGGGGTGAGCACAAACCCGCAACCCGACTCGAAACCGACATAACCGCCAATATATGGAAGCACTCGGTCAGGTGCGAGTCGGGTCTCGGGTCAACAATTGTGAAAAATCGGTCATGAACGGTTGTATATGGGCGGGTGCGGGTCTCTAAAAATTCATCTCTTCATAACCGAAACCGACCGAACAATTTCTAAAATACAAATTAATTTTTTTCTAATTTCGAGCACCTCTTCTATCTCTTAATATCATATGCCCTTCACTTTATTAATTTTATCTATCTTTGATAGAGAAAAGTTTTAGCTTGTAATATGTTGATAAATGAGATGTAAATGATAATATTTTAAATATATTTTAATTTTTACTTCTCATCTACTATCTATTATTGTCGTTGAATTTACAAATTTGAAACAAATTAACTTCATCTCATCATTTTTATTATATCTTTTGTTGCAATATGTACGAAATATTGAACGAATTGTCAAAAAACAAATAATTTTTTTATCAATAAAGTTTTAAATGTAACAAGAATGTTTCAATCCAACCCGTTAAAACCGACCCGCTATACCCGTCACCCGTATGACCTGAACCCGAACAAACCGAAGACGTAAACGGTCGAAATTGGGTCCAGATTAAAAGGTCGCGGTTTTTATCGGTTTGACGATTTTCGGCCCGAATCCGACCGAAACCGACCGATGCTCACCCCTACACTAGTGTATATTTATGTTATCATGGTTATATGTTTCATGAAATTGATGAATGAGGGAGTGGAACCAAGTCTCAAATTGAATATGCAGAAATGTTTTATGTTACACCCTGGAAAAATTGATTTGAATAAGTGTTGTTAGAAAGCACATACCATCAGTGATTTTGGAGTGTTGTATATGATTGCAAAATTCCTTCATTTTCGAGAAAGGATTTGGTTTAACCAATTCACCTTTGTGTTCATACATGCAAAAGATGGGATACTTGCCATGATCATGTCCTTTGAAGTGTTGTAGTTTTGGTCCATTGAATGGTTATACCAATTTCAATGCAAAGAGAGAATGAATTCATACTTTCTTACCCATATCAAAATTTATGAGAATTTATTTTTGCGCCCCCAATTTACCAATATACCGCTAACTGCATTGTAATTCTGGTGGCAAGTGTCAGATGTGTAGCACGATGTGTACACTTTAGGAATCGTACGATGTGTAGCCTAATGTGTCAACATCGTGGACAACTGAACTTGATGAACAAGTAAACAATATAAAGTGCAGAAAACAAAAGAACACGTGAGTTTGTTAACCCAGTTCGGCACTTATAACAAGCCCTATTCTGGAGGATACCAATCCAGGGATGAATCCACTATGGTAGTATCAATTCAAAGCTAAACTCCCCCGTTTACAACTTCTCACTTAATCACTACCCGTGCTAATTCTACCTAGGAACTCCTAGATATGAGAACCTCTGCTCACTCCCCCTCAACCTTACCCAGTAAGGATTTAATAACAAACTCAGTTGGAGACACACTCCTAGACAAGCGAAGCACTCGTACCTAAAGGCTTAGAGTGTTGCACAATCTAACTCCTTGCTTCAAAGCTTTGGAGAAAGACAACTAGAGATTACAACTCTATAAACTCAGTCCTTACTTGCATCAAAACTATGATCCAAGTGAAGGCTCACAAAGAACAAAGAACAGACTAAGACCTAAGACTCGATATCTTCAACTCTTGGCTTCGTACTCCTTTATGTCTTCAGTCTTCCTTTATATAGAACAAGTTTCATGGGCTTGGATCTTCAATGTTGACAGCTGGCCTTTGTTAATTCTCCTTGAGATTTATTTGATCATAATCTTTTAATTGTTTGTTTCAAATCTTTTTGATCAAAGTCGGCCAATAAAATAAAACAGAACCATGAAAGATTATCTTGTTCCTTGGCGCGAAAGCTGGCACGATTTAATTTGAAAAACAAATCTTTTTCAAAAGATCGCGTTTAAATAAATGAAAGCGCGTCCAGTAGGGCGTCCAGATGTG
The DNA here is from genome assembly GCA_954870985.1 of Trifolium fragiferum. Taxonomy (NCBI): domain Eukaryota; kingdom Viridiplantae; phylum Streptophyta; class Magnoliopsida; order Fabales; family Fabaceae; genus Trifolium; species Trifolium fragiferum. The sequence goes on along the minus strand of OX940793.1, from coordinate 11,112,717 downwards.
AACCCTGATGTGCCACACATCATGCTCCACATCATGGAATCAGGCTTATTTTACCAAATGAAGCCAACACCCTAAAAGGTCTCAACAATCTCCCCCTTTGGCAAATTTTGGGCTAAAATAATCTTTGAGTCACCCAACTAAACTTGGAGAGATGTGTAGGCACATCAGAGGCATGCAGCAGCGGATTAGAGCCTCGCAAATAAAGAGAGAAATAAACTCTCACAAGATAGGAAAATAAATTCCCAAAGACTGAGAAAAATAAATTCTCAGACACATACAAGCATGAGATTCCATGCACACATAAGGGAGGGTAGCAAACCCAGTAATAGTCTACTCCCCTTTGAACTAGAGCACTTTCCATGTACTCCCCCTAAATCTCATATTCCCTATAGGCTTCTTCAGAATGCATGGCCTAGAGAGATATAGAGAAGTTTTAAACTTGGCTTCTTAAGAATGCATGACCAAGTTAAAACTCACAGATGTGTCAAACATCACACAAAATAACTTCTACAGGCTTCTTAAGAATGCATCACCATGTAGAAATTAGATAACATCTTCAATTGGACTTCTTAAGAATGCATCACCCAGTTGAAAATGTACAGAATAAGTCTTCAGAAAAACATGCTTTAGAAAACTAATTCTTCAAAAAGTTGTTGAGAAAATATTTGAAGAAAAATAAGCATGTATACCAGATGTGTAGTCAGATGTGCCACACATCAGAACTTCAGAAGTTGGAGAAGCTTCAGAAGCTGAGCAGAGCTTCAGAAGTTATAGAGCTTCAGAAGCTGAGCAGAGCTTCAGAAGTTGTAGTGCTTCAGAAGTTGAGAAGAGCTTCAGAAGTTCAGAAGTTCAGAAGTTCAGAAGTTCAGAAGTTCAGAAGTTCAGAAGTTCAGAAGTTCAGAATTTGCTGCAGTTAAGACTTCAAAGTTTTTCATTTTAATTTTTACTCCCCCTTTTTAGCCAAAAATTATGACAAACATACTGAGAGTAAGTAACACACCATAGAATGCAGATAGCATGAGATGTAGAGATGATATTAATAGTGCAGCAGGTACAGAACAGGCACGCAAAGGTGCATCAGAAATCCAGGGCATAGCCCACAAAATACCAGCAAAAACAAGGAAATACTGAGTACAGGGAAATATTAATGAATTACAATAATTCAAATATCCTGGCTCCCATCAGTTTCCTCAGCTTCAGAGTCATTGGGCTCCTCCTCCTCCAATTCCTCATCCTCAGCCATTGTTTGCTCATCCTCAAGCTCCAGTCCAGCAATGACTGCCTCCAGCTTGGCCTTCTTCTCATCCAGAGCCTTGCAAGTCTCCTTTAAAGCAGCAATCATGTCTGTCCTAGACATAGCATTGTTTGAGCTGGATGTGCCCACATCAGGAGTCACATCAGACTGCTTGAGACTAAAAGAAATAGCAGACTCTCTTCTGCAAGACAAATCATCCTTGCCCAGAACATCAGGTCTCTGGCTCAATATGATTCCACACAGTAGGGAAGGAAAGGCAATGGGTAGTTTGACAGCTAGGGTTTTGGCATGTTTGATAGTCTGATCAAAAATATAAGTACCAAAATCAAAGTTAATTTTGTTACCTACAGTATAGATGAACCTAGCCAAACCTGTAGCCACATCACAGTTGTGTGTGGTAGGCACCCAGTTAGCAGCAGCAATCCTGTTCAGGATGTTGTAGATTGGAGTGAGCTTGCTTGCTTGCAATTTTCCCTTCTTAGGCCAAGTCTTGACCTTTCCAGCTGTGATGGCCTTGATTATGTAGTTGTCATTTGCCTCCATCTCAGCAAAGGGCTCCTCACTTCTGCCCAGATACTTGTTGATAACAGTGGGAGAGAAGTGAATTTCTTTACCTCTCACAAAAACAGTTTGGTATTCCTTGTCCAAAGGATTGTCACAACCAGCAGGGATGTTTACCAAAAACTCTTTGACTACCTTCTCATAGCAGTCACCTAGTCCAGTAACAGTCTTCATCAAGCCAGCACGCTTGATCAACCTCATAACTTCCTTGCACTGCAAGGCTTCAGCACTGAGCTCCCTCTCCAGAGCTAACCTTCTATGAGCAATGTACTTCCATTTTCCAGCATGTGCAGGGTTGTGGAAGGAAATCAAATCAACTGGGATGTCAGGAATTCCCTGAGGAATTTTCTTCTTCCCATAGCTCTTCTTCACAGCAGACTCAATGTGAATCACATCAAGCTCCATATTGCGTTCCTCAGCAGATTCTTCCTCAGACTCACTGATGTGAGCTACATCCTGCTCCACATCGTACTCTGAGTCACTTGTAGGTGGCTCTTTTCTTTTCTGAGTCTTCTTCTTTGCAGGTGGAACCACAGCTTTACTAAATCCCTTCTTGGGACCATACATGACTTGCCTCTTAACAGGCTTCTTCTTCTCCTTAGTAGCAGCAGGAGAAATCTCAACAACAGCAGGACCTTTACCACTTCTAGTCCTTCTTGCAATACTCTCCTCAGTAAGCTTCTTCAAGGGGATGTCAGAATTGTAGCCTTCTACATCCACAACATCTTTGTCAGACTGGATATTATCTTCAGGTTCCTCAACCTCAGCAGGTTGATCTTCTTCAACAAATACCTGATCAGGAGAATCAGGAATGACAGCAGGTCTTTCAACAGCAGCAGTCTCTTCTTCAGCAGGAGACTCTTCTTCACCTTGTGGCAATGATGTGCCAACATCTGCCGCAACATTAGGTTCTTGCAGGGCCTGGAGCACAGAATCAATGATCTTCTGAGTCAAGGGGTGCCTTTGACCCTCAGAAATCTTCACAGCAGCCTTCTCAGGGTTAGGGTTTGAAGAACCTACACCCATAGATGCTTCAGCATTTGCATCACCAGATTTTGCAGGAAGAGGTTCAACATGCAGACTTTCCATGGTGTGAACCCTCTTTGGTGAGCCAATCTTTGGCTTCTTGCTTTTCTTCTTCTTCTTTTTGGATTTTTCTGTGTAAGGAGAAGGAACAACATCTTCCTCTGCGGCAATGGGGGTTGATTCCCTTCTTGATCGTTTAGACTTCTTCTTCTTTGATCCAGATGGCTTGATCATTGAGACAGGAGTGGCATCGACGATCATGTCACCTTGAATATCTTTTTGATGTGGGGAAATAGGTTTTGGTGATGATGGAGGAGTGTTTGTTTTTGTGGAAGGAGATGTTTTGGTTGCAGTAGACATGATGATGATGATGATTTTGTATGAAGATTTCAAAGAAAATTTCAGAAAGATGAACAAAGGGTTTGAGAGAGATCAAGAAAATTTTTGGTCGTTTGAGTGGTTGAGAAACGAATGTGGTGATCAATGTGGTAGGCAATAAGAAAAATCTTGAGTAAACGGATTTCTTGGAGTTTTGAACGCGAAATAGCCGTTGGAAATATTGCCTTTGGATTGCGTGCAACTATGGATGGAGGGAAAAAACAGGTAACCGTTGCACGTCTAAATAGCTATTATGGCTATTGATCCTCAAAGAGGCAAATACCAAGTTTGCCCCTTAACACCTCAAACCTATTTGCATCTAAAGCCTTAGTGAAAATATCTGCCAGTTGATTTTCTGTGGCAACATGCTCTAGAGTCACAATATTGTCTTCAACAAGATCTCTAATGAAATGGTGACGTATATCAATGTGCTTTGTCCTACTATGTTGGATAGGATTTTTGGAAATATTTATAGCACTTAGATTGTCACAGTATAATGTGAGCACATCTTGCTGCACATTGTACTCACCCAACATCTGCTTCATCCAAAGTAGCTGAGAACAACTACTTCCTGCTGCAATATACTCAGCCTCAGCTGTAGAAAGAGAAACACAATTTTGTTTCTTGCTGAACCATGATATAAGGTTGCTTCCCAAAAAGAAACATCCACCAGAAGTGCTTTTCCTGTCATCAGCACTACCTGCCCAGTCAGCATCACAATAACCCAACAATCTTGTGTCTTCACCATGAGAGTAGAGAATTCCATAATCACTTGTACCACTGACATACTTAAGAATCCTTTTGACTTGATTCAGATGACTCATCTTGGGCTCAGCTTGGTACCTTGCACACACACCAACAGCAAAGCTAATATCAGGTCTACTTGCAGTGAGATAAAGTAGACTGCCAATCATGCTTCTGTATAGACTTTGATCAACACTGACACCATGCTCATCTTTAGAAAGTTTGAGATGGGTTGCTGCAGGAGTTCTTTTGTGATTTGCATTCTCCATTCCAAATTTCTTCACAATGTTCTTGGCATACTTGCTTTGGGAGATGAAAATTGTATCTTCCATCTGTTTGACTTGCAGACCAAGAAAGTAGGTAAGTTCACCTACAAGGCTCATCTCAAATTCAGACTGCATCTGATTCACAAACATCTTGACCATTGGATCAGACATTCCTCCAAACACAATGTCATCTACATAGATTTGTGCAATCATGAACTTGCCCTTTTCTTCTCTGACAAACAAGGTTTTGTCTGTTTCTCCTTTTCTATAACCTTGCTGCACAAGAAATTTGGTTAGCCTCTCATACCATGCCCTAGGAGCTTGCTTTAATCCATATAATGCCTTCTTCAATCTGTAGACATGATCTGGATAATTTGGATCAACAAATCCCTTGGGCTGTTCCACATAAACTTCCTCATTCAAGTAGCCATTGAGGAAAGCACTCTTCACATCCATCTGGAATAGCTTGAATTTCAAGATACATGCTACTCCCAGAAGTAACCTTATGGACTCAAGACGTGCCACAGGAGCAAATGTTTCATCAAAGTCTACTCCTTCAATCTGAGAGTAACCTTGAGCCACAAGCCTAGCCTTGTTTCTAGTCACAACACCACTTTCATCAGATTTATTCCTATAAACCCATTTAGTACCAATGATGTTGACTCCTTCAGGTCTAGGAACTAAATCCCACACTTCATTCCTCTTGAACTGGTTCAGCTCCTCTTGCATAGCTTCAATCCAAAACTCATCTGTCAAGGCTTCTTTCACATTCTTTGGTTCTACCTTTGACACAAAACAAGCATTGGATACAACCTCTCTTGACCTTGTCATAACCCCTGACTCAGGATTCCCTATTATGAGTTCTTTTGGATGATTCTTTTGAACTCTAACAGAGGGACCCTTGTTCACTGGAGTCACATCTTCTTGCTGATCAGTCTTCTCAGGAATCTCTATAACTTCAGAGTCTTCAGGCAGGGGGTGAGATGTGTCCACATCAGGATCAACATCAGGTTCATTATCTGAACAGTCATCTATGACAACATTGATGGATTCCATCATAGTTCTTGTTCTGTTGTTGAAGACTCTATAGGCTCTGCTGGTTATGGAATAGCCTAGAAAGATTCCTTCATCACTCTTGGGATCCATCTTCCTCCTTTGCTCTCTGTCAGCTAAGATATAGCACTTGCTACCAAAGACATGGAAGTGTTTGACAGTTGGTTTTCTTCCTTTCCATATCTCATACAGTGTGATTGAGGTACCTTTTCTCAGAGTTACCCTGTTGTGTATATAGCATGCAGTACTCATGGCCTCTGCCCAAAAGTAGTAAGGTAGCTTCTTGGCATGTAGCATAACTCTTGCAGCCTCTTGCAAGGTTCTGTTCTTCCTCTCAACTACACCATTTTGTTGGGGTGTGATTGGTGAGGAGAACTCATGCCCAATTCCTTCATCAGCACAAAACTCAGAGAATCTTGAATTTTCAAACTCTTTCCCATGATCACTTCTGATTCTAACAATGCCACTATCCTTCTCTCTTTGTAGTCTAAGGCATAATTCTTTGAATGCATCAAAAGTGTCAGACTTCTCTCTGATGAAGCTAACCCAAGTGAACCTTGAGAAATCATCTACAACCACAAAAGCATATCTTTTGCCACCAATACTCTCTACCTGCATTGGTCCCATCAAGTCCATATGTAGCAGTTCAAGAACTCTGGATGTCACCTGATGTTGTAACATTGGGTGTGACATCTGAACCTGCTTTCCAACTTGACATTCACCACATATGTTGCCTTCAACAATCTTAAGCTTTGGTAGACCTCTAATAGCTTCCTTGGACACAATCTTCTTCATTCCCTTCAGATTCAAATGGCCAAGTCTTTGGTGCCAAAGCTTTACTTCTTCCTCCTGACTTATCAAACATGTAGTGGAGTGAGCTGTTTCATCAGGAATCCATAGATAGCAGTTGTCTCTTGACCTAGATCCTCTCATCAGCAATTCTCCTTTGTCAGAAGTAATAAGACATTCATTCTTTGTGAAGTTGACTTTGAGACCTTGATCACACAATTGGCTTATGCTGATAAGATTAGCCTTCAAGCCTTTAACAAGTAGCACATCCTCTAGGTTAGGTAAGCTTTTGCTGCTGAGTTTACCACTGCCCTTGATTTCACCTTTTGCTCCATCACCAAAGGTTACAAAGCTTGTTGTATGAGGCTTGATATTAGTGAGAAATTTCTCAACACCAGTCATATGCCTAGAACAACCACTATCAAAATACCAATCATTACTAGAAGATGCTCTAAGAGAAGTGTGAGCAATATGTGCAGTTTCAGAAACTTTAGGCTTCCACATCTTCTTAGGAGTGACCCTTGCTGTTTTGGCTTGCACCTGAGGCTTTTTCTTGGGATACCCATAGAGTTTGTAACAGAAGGGCTTGATGTGACCATTCTTCCCACAGTAGTGGCATCTCCAAGCATTAAACTTCTCTTTGCCAGCAGGTCTCTGATGTGGAGTGTGATGTGTCCACATTCTGCTAGGGTCAGGTTTCTTCTGAGCAGGAACAAACTTAGTATTTGTCTTCTTGCTGTGATGTTTGTTCTTAAATCCTACACCAGATGAGTCACCAGCATACTTTCCTACTTTCAAAATTTCATCAAGCATGTTGGTTCCAGGGTTGAGCATCTTTACAGACTTGGTCATATTTTTCAAGTTGGTTGACAGTAACTTGACTTCACTTTCAAGACTAGCAACTTGACTCTGTAGTTGACCCTTCTCTGTCTCCAGTTGACTGATGATTTCCTTCTGCTCTTCATTGACCTTGTACAGTTCCTCACTCTTGATAAATAGCTTTTTATGGACTGAGGCTAGTTCATCAAAGGTAAGTTCTTCATCATCAGATTCAACATCAGTATTATCCACCCTAGTTATGGCACTAACATGATTAGCAGCAACATTCTCTGAGTCAGTGTCAGAGTCTTCATCAGACCATGAAACAGTTAGGCCTTTCTTCTGCTTCTTCAGATATGTGCCACATTCTGATCTTATATGACCAAAGCCTTCACATTCATGACATTGAACACCCTTGTTCTGAGTTGACTTATCATCAGTTTTGGTTTTTGTTGAAGTGTTACCTAGTTTACTGATGTCAGTCTGGATGTTCCTCACATTCCTCCTTGGTCTTCTGTCCACCCTCCTTTGAAGCTTGTTGAATTGTCTTCCCAACATGGCTAAGTCATTTGAGAGGTCATCATCTGATTCAACAGCTTCTTCCTCTTCACCAGCACAAGATACAAAAGCTATGCCTTTTCCTTTCTTCTCAGTTTGCTCACCTAAGTTCATCTCAAAAGTTTGAAGAGAGCTCACAAGTTCTTCAAGTTTCATACTTGGGATATCTTGAGCTTCTTCAATGGCTGTGATTTTCATGTTAAATCTCTTAGGTAAGGACCTAAGCATCTTTCTCACCAGCTTTTCTTCAGACAATTTTTCACCTAGAGCCTCAAAGGAATTGTCTACCTCAAGCAAATTCATGTGAAATTCATGAATTGATTCTTCTTCTTTCATTCTGAGGTTTTCAAACTTAGTGTTGAGAAGTTGGATTCTTGAGCTTTTTACCTTGGCATTGCCTTCATGAGTGGTTCTGAGTACCTCCCAAGCATTCTTTGCAACAGTACACTGCTTGATCAATCTGAACATATTTTTGTCCACTCCATTGAATAAAGCATTCAAAGCTTTGGAGTTTCCAAGTGATGCAGTGTCTTCTGCAGCTGACCAATCTTCCTCTGGCTTGAGTACACCAGTGTCAACACCATTAGCATCCAAGATTTTGGGATGCTCCCAGCCTTTGAGCACAGCTTTCCAAGTTCTGCTGTCAAGTGACTTTAGGAAGGCAATCATCCTTGGCTTCCAGTAGTCATAGTTGGTTCCATCCAGGAGGGGTGGTTTGTTGACCGTTGTTCCATCCTTGTCCATGTTTCCAGAAAGTAACTTCCCTGGAGCTCACCCTCAAACAGGCAGGGTGCCTGCTCTGATGCCAATTGTAATTCTGGTGGCAAGTGTCAGATGTGTAGCACGATGTGTACACTTTAGGAATCGTACGATGTGTAGCCTAATGTGTCAACATCGTGGACAACTGAACTTGATGAACAAGTAAACAATATAAAGTGCAGAAAACAAAAGAACACGTGAGTTTGTTAACCCAGTTCGGCACTTATAACAAGCCCTATTCTGGAGGATACCAATCCAGGGATGAATCCACTATGGTAGTATCAATTCAAAGCTAAACTCCCCCGTTTACAACTTCTCACTTAATCACTACCCGTGCTAATTCTACCTAGGAACTCCTAGATATGAGAACCTCTGCTCACTCCCCCTCAACCTTACCCAGTAAGGATTTAATAACAAACTCAGTTGGAGACACACTCCTAGACAAGCGAAGCACTCGTACCTAAAGGCTTAGAGTGTTGCACAATCTAACTCCTTGCTTCAAAGCTTTGGAGAAAGACAACTAGAGATTACAACTCTATAAACTCAGTCCTTACTTGCATCAAAACTATGATCCAAGTGAAGGCTCACAAAGAACAAAGAACAGACTAAGACCTAAGACTCGATATCTTCAACTCTTGGCTTCGTACTCCTTTATGTCTTCAGTCTTCCTTTATATAGAACAAGTTTCATGGGCTTGGATCTTCAATGTTGACAGCTGGCCTTTGTTAATTCTCCTTGAGATTTATTTGATCATAATCTTTTAATTGTTTGTTTCAAATCTTTTTGATCAAAGTCGGCCAATAAAATAAAACAGAACCATGAAAGATTATCTTGTTCCTTGGCGCGAAAGCTGGCACGATTTAATTTGAAAAACAAATCTTTTTCAAAAGATCGCGTTTAAATAAATGAAAGCGCGTCCAGTAGGGCGTCCAGATGTGAACCCTGATGTGCCACACATCATGCTCCACATCATGGAATCAGGCTTATTTTACCAAATGAAGCCAACACCCTAAAAGGTCTCAACAATGCATGTTAAAGTTTCGCTACTTAAATAGTAGATGGTCAAAAATAGTTACCATTCAATAAAGTTTGAACCCGTCATGCCCCTTAGAAAAAAAAAAGTAATTTATTTTACTCATCCGCTACATAAAATGCGAACAAGGTGAAAGTGTTCACATTTTAGGTAGTGAATGGTACCAACATATATAACAACCTCCAACACCTTCTCCCTTATTCCATCAGTTTCTAAAAAAATGAGGTGGTTGAACACGAGACCGATGAAGATGAAGTGGTTGATTTAGCTCTTCACTAATCTTATTTGTGTTTAAGTTATGTTTATGTTGTTGATCTTCATTCCAATGTACTATGTTGTTATTATTGAAGAGGTCATGTTTTCTCTATTAATATTCCTATCTTAACTTAATTCGCATGATAGGTAGCGAATATAGTCACTAGATAAGTAGTGAACAGTGCTTTTTTTTTTACAATGTCCCCTAATTTTTTTTAAAGAAGCCAAATAATATATTAAAACATTTTGAGCAAAAGGTGTGCCTAAAAAGAAATAGAAGTCAATAAAAAAATCAAGAGGTGAATCAAGATACCGAAAAGTCTAAACAAGTAAATGGATTTGACATCTAAGGATTTAAATCAAACCAATTTTTTTTTTCTGAGCCTCCAGCCACCACAAAACCTGAACTTTAATGTTGAATAATAACCTATGAATAGAAGATTTCTTTTGATCAAACACCCTGTTGTTTCTTTCTTTCCATATAGTTCACACTGTAGTTAACCACATTGTTTGAAAACACAACTGAATGTCTTTGCAAAACACATGAGCCCCGCAAAACTGATACGCAAGTGAAATAGAATTATTCGGAAAGGCGCAATGCGTTCCTTACCAATGAATTATACCACGCCACACCGACCCATAAAATACACAATTCAAGGATAAGTGATTGAGATGCTCTAAAACATCATGCTGAACAAAAGTAATGAATCATTACACAAACACCCACGTTGAAATAAGTCAATTTTCATAGGTAGCCTATCCCAAAGAAAGTCCAAGCAAATACATATCCTTTCACCGGGCTAAACTTGTCCCAAATAATAACGCAATAAGATGACAACTCTTGTGGCACTAGTGATTCAATAGATGATAACCTCCACCTACAGAATAATCTATCTCTGGATCAACCAGCCAAACCCAACAATCCGATAAGAAATTCTATAAAACGTTAACCAAAATATTAACACACTATCCAAAGACAGAAAAACAAGAAATCCTTTGAGACAGCTACTTTATTTAATCTTTGTACATGCTTGAATGCTTCTATGCAAAAGAATAAAGAAGGTACATGGCAAAAGTGATAAACTAATTTACAATTGCATCCTCCTACCCTATAATTCTGTATCAAATCAAATTTAGCATACAGCTACTCATAAAATAGATCAACGTGGATAAAAATAAAAATAGAGCAAACAACTAGTCATAAAATAGATCAAAGGTGCACACAGACAGAGTTCGTGACCATGAAAGTTCAAATTCAAATCACCAAATCTAGCAGTTGCATGGTAGAAGCTAATGAAATGACAGGAAGGATAGAGTAAGTACTACTTACTTTTAAAACTATAATGTGTAAATGTAAGTTTACACGTTGGAGAGGCCGTTGGGCATGAGGATAACAGTCTATATATTTTGGGTTGTCGGCTCTGGTTACAGATTCTCATGTTTTGTAAAACTTTTGCATTCTTCAAAATATACCTTGCTAGTTGAATCTCACCTTGTAAGCCTAAGAAGTTAAGAAGATTGCAAGTTCTAAGGTGTAGTGAAAGGCATTGTGGAACAAAATCTGGGTCGACCCAATTTTCCCTGTCATCTTTTCTAGTCCATTTTACCTCGCATATATCGGCCTGTTAATAATGCAGATACAAAAATTACTTTTAAAATGGTAGACATTTTTTACATATAAGCCGGTTTGATAGGATCGAGTAGGGCTCAACTCAAATTCTAAAAGTGTGCTATTAAAAGATAAATAAGATAAGATCCTCAACAAACCTCATCAATTTCAAGCTTTTGAAGCTTAGGACAGTGGTTGAGAACTTGTAATAAGAATTGCCAATTATAATCAAGAGAGTCAAGCTCCAGTTGGGTCAAATTATGAAAAGTAGGAATGAAATCATTACGGCAATTCACCTAGAATATGAAGAAACATAAATTGTTAGAAATCAGGTAAAATTCTCAGCAACAAAGATTACATTTGTAAGTAGGATAAACATTAAACACACACCGGATCAATTTCAAACCGCAGAGAAGGTACATTTTGAACAACTTTCAATGTCAAATGACGATGAAAGCAATCAATTTGAGCTATTGTCAAGTTACTTAAGCAAAAGCTATTCCACTCGTCACTAATCAGAGATTGCTCAGAATTAAAGTACAAATCATATATGATTAAATCTTCAAGAATTGAACATGCAGTTAAAAACAACATAAAATCTCGAAGTTTAGGGAACCGAAATTTTTGTAACTCAAGAACTTTAAGAGAGGGTAGTGCAACAAAAGAAAAATCATTTTCTACATAAAAATTATAAAGCTTGAGAACAACAAGTGTTTTGCAGGTGACAATGCCGATTGGTAATTTGAGTAAATAGTGATCTGGTCTTTTCCGATGACCACTGATCAAAGAAACATCAAGATTCTCAACACCGCGTTTTACGACAAAGTTGATCCAATTGGTAATGCTGTTAATGGCGCCGTTATGATGTAGAATTTCATAATGACCGTATGTAACCTTAACGCGGAAACTCTTAACGGGAGAATTTTGCGAAAGCAAAACGGTGTAAACGTTATCGTTAAAGTGAAAATTTTGGTTGATGGTTAGGAGTTTTGTTTTGAAGTAGAGAGAAGGAACTGAGAGCCAAAGATACTTCCATCTGTTTGAAAGAATGCTTGTGAGAGCAGATTGTTTGGTTTGGAGAAAAGAGAGAATGTGACACAGAATTTCTTCCGGTAAAGTGCTTATTATATCTTCCTCCGACATTGAAATTTACGGTGAAAATCGGAGAAACTAAAAATATTTAATTTTACCAATAATTAGTTTGTTTAATAGTGATTGATGCTGAATTTCATAGGAAAGACAACGGTTCGATCCTCACAATTGCGATCGGGGTTGAGTTGAAACCAATTGATGTCAAAACTGATCCTGAACCAGATTAAACGGTGATGAAAACAAAAAATTATTAAAAAAATATTTAATTTTGAGGCGAAGGTCTCAATAAACCCTAATTTTTTTTATTTTTTTTTATATATCAATAAACCCTATTCTGGTATCTACTTACAATATCTATACTATTATTATTTACGGGTTGAGTTATTATGCATAAGGAATATCCTTATGTATGGTGCATAAATAAATCTCCACCATGCATGCTTTAGTGCATTTGATTGATCAAAAAATCTAATTGATCAAAAAAGTATTGGATGGTGGAGATTTATTTATGCACCATGCATAAGGATATTCCTTATGCATAACAACTCTAACCATTATTTACCTTACTCAAAGTAAATAGTACACTTGTCATTCTCACGTTTATTCTCAAGAAGAAAATTTATATGTGGCATTATTTTATTGATGTGGCGCCTATGTGTCTTTTCTTTACGACCTAAAGGGACACGGTTCAATTCCCACTAACAACAAAACAATAATTTTATGACTTTTTTTTCCTTTTTTTTTGCCTTGCTTTTTTTTTTTTTATCGATTATTGAATCTATTGTGAAACAAAAAAATAATATAGATATTAAGATTGAGATGAATTCTATAGAATAAGTAAAAAAAAGAATCTATTCTCAAACAAAATAATAAAATTGCCTTGGTTTGTTTTTTTTCTTACCAATTATTCAATGTATTGCCCAAAAAAATAATAACAAACATTACAAAATAAAAAACAAACAAAAATTAATTAAAAGATAATATATATTATAGTAAATTACATTACCCTCTTTTGAAAGGTGCTTAAATTACATTACTCTCCCCTTTTATGTTAAAATATATACTTTCCTCATCTCTTATACAAAATATATTAGAGAAAATTACTCTCTTCTCCCTCGAAAGAAATTTGAATTTCATCCCTCTTCCCCCTAATATTAAAGATACATTTTCATCTTTTAATCAACTTCATTTAAATTTTTACACGAGCTTTATTAATTCTTTACGCAATTAGAAATAAATCACTTCCGTTAGTTCATATATCTTTGAATATTTTAATGGAACATTTTATAAAAATAATTAAGATGTGAGACCTAAAGTTATGTTCATGTTGTTTTGTATATTACACGAGTTTGATTTAATTATTCATACTATAAGAAATTACTCTCTCCTATTAGATCAAATATCTCTTGAAATTTTAAACGAATATTTTACGCATATAATTAAGACGCGAGACATAAGATTATAGTCTCAATTGTCTTTACTTTTTACATACGTTTGATTTAATTCTTCACACCGTAATAGATTACCCTTTTCTGTTAGATTAAATTCTTTTTGATATTTTAATTGAAAATTTTGTAAAAAAAATTAAGATGTAAGGCCTTAATAAAAATAATTTACAAAAATAATTAAAATGTGAGACATATAGTTATGGTCTCAATTGTATTACTTTTTACACATGTTTGATTTAGTTCTTCATAATTTAAGAGATTATCATCTTTCGTCAGAACAAATTTCTCTATATATTTTAATTGAAGTTTTTACAAAAATAATTAATAATTGAGACCTTAGGTTATGATATCAATTGCTTTACTTTTTTCACGGCATTCATTTAGTTCTTCAAGTCGTAAGAGCGATTATCCTCTTCCATTGGATCATATTTCTTTGAATAATTTACTTGAACATTTTATAAAAATAAATAAATAAGTTATGAGGCCTACGGTTATGGTTCAGTTGTTTTACTTATTACACGAGATTGATTAGTTCTTCACACCGTAATAAAATACTCTTTTCTGTTAGAGCAAATCTCTCTTGAAATTTTAATTGAACTTTTTACAAGTATTATAAAAAAGCGAGACCTAAGATTATAGTGTCAATTGATTTACTTTTTACACGAGCTTGAATAAGTTTTTCACACCTGTAAGAGATTATCCTCTTATTTTATATGAAATTCATTTTGATATCTTAAGCAAAAAATTTACAAAAATAATTAAAATGTCAGACCTATAGTTATGGTCTCAATTGTTTTACTTTTTACACATATTTGATTTAGTTCTTCATAATGTAAGAGATTATCATCTTCTGTTAGAACAAATTTCTCTGGATATTTTAATTGAAGTGTTTACAAAAATAATTAATAATTGAGACCTTATGAAATCAATTGCTTTATTTTTTCTCGGGCTTCATTTAGTTCTTCAAGTCGTAAGAGCGATTACCCTCTTCCATTGGATCATATATCTTTAAATAATTTACTTGAACATTTTATATAAATAAATAAGTTAGGAGGCCTAAGGTTATGGTCCAGTTGTTTTACTTATTACACGAGATTGATTAGTTCTTCACACCATAATAAAATACTTTTTTCTGTTATAGCAAATCTCTCTTGAAATTTACAAGTATTATAAAAAAGCAAGACCTATGATTATAGTGTAAATTGATTTACTTCTTACATGAGCTTGAATAAATTTTTTACACCTGTAAGAGATTATCCTCTTATGTTATACGAAATTCATTTTGATATCTTAATCAAAAAAATTACAAAAATAATTAAAATATGAGACCTAGGGTTATGGTCTCAATTGTTTTACTTTTTACACATGTTTGATTTAGTTCTTCACAATGCAAGAGATTATCATCTTCCGTTAGAATAAATTTCTCTGCATATTTTAATTGAATTTTTTACAAAAATAATTAATAATTGAGACCTTAGGTTATGATATCAATTGCTTTACTTTTTACTCAGACTTCATTTAGTTCTTCAAGTCGTAAGAGCGATTATCCTCTTCCATTGGATCATATCTCTTTGAATAATTTACTTGAATATTTTATATAAATAAGTTATGAGACCTGAGGTTATGGTCCAGTTGTTTTACTTATTACACGAGATTGATTAGTTCTTCACACCGTAATAAATTACTTTTTCCTGTTAGAGGAAATCTCTCTTGAAATTTTAATTGAACTTTTTACAAGTATTATAAAAAAAAAGTGAGACCATATATTATAGTGTCAATTAATTTACTTTTTACACGAGTTTAAATAAGTTCTTCACACCTGTAAGAGATTATTCTGTTATGTTATATGAAATTCAATTTGATATCTTAATAAAAATAATTTACAAAAATAATTAAAATGTGAGACCTAGGGTTATGGTCTCAATTATTTTACTTTTTACACATGTTTGATTTAGTTCTTCTCACCGTAAAAAATTAGTCCCTTCTATTACATCAAACCCCTCTTGAAATTTCACTTGAACTTTTAAAAAAGAAAAATTTAAGACGCAAGACCTAAGAATACAGTCTCAATTACTTTACTTTTTACACGGTCTTTATTTATTTCTTCACACCTTAAGAGATTACAATTTTCTGTTAGAATACATTTTTCTTGATATTTTAATTAAAGTTTTTAAAAAATAATTAAGATGCGGGTCTTAAGGTTATTATCTCAATTACTTTACTTTTTACACGGATATTATTTAGTTTTTTATGCGGTAAGAGATTACACTCTTCCGTTAGTTCAGATCTCTCTTGAAAATTTAATTTAACATTTTACAAGAATAACTGAGATGTAAAGGATTACAAGCTTTACTTTTTGCAGAGGCTTAATTTAGTTCTTCACACTGTAAGAAATTATTTTCTTCTGTTAGATAGATGTAATCCCTCTTAAAATTTTAATTGAACTCTTTACAAAAACAATTAAGAAGACCTAAGATTATTATCTCAATTGCTTTATTTTTATACCGGGCCTGATTTTATTTCTTTCTACCGTAAGAGATTAACCCTCATTAATTTGTTATATCAAACTCCTTTTAATATTTTAATTTAACATTTTATAAAAATAACTAAGATTCGAGGTCTAAGGATATCGTCTCAATTTCTTAATTTTTTACGTGAGTTTAATTTACCTCTTCACACTTTAAGAGATTACGCCTCTTCCGTTTGACCGGATATCTCTTTGAATATTTTAATTGAACTTTTTTATAAAAAATAATAAAGATGTGAGGTTTAAGATTTTGGTTTTAATTATGTTTTACTTTTTACACCGGCTTGATATAGTTCTTTCCGTTAGATCAAATACATTTTGATATTTAATAGAAATTTTTTACCTAATAGTCAAGATACAAGGCTTAAGGTTAGATGTTGTTGAATGAAATATAAGAAAGGGAAAACGATAATAGGAATGAAATAAGAAAAAGCAGGAATTATATAAAACTCTTGTCGATGCCTCCGTTGTCTGTGTCGTGGTATAATTGGCAAACAAAAATCACGTTTAGGTGATAAAACCCCTTCACCATCGCGCCGCGACGGCTGTCGCTACATACATAAAAACTCCCCATTTTCTCGACCACCATGGCCGTCACGACTGCATCTATTTTCCTGTTGTCAGATCTCAATTTTTTTTACTCATGTTTATCTACATGATTGATTCTGCATTTTGGTTATGTCTTCTTCTTGTTTTGTTACTAATAATTTTGATTCTTGTAGTCACAAATCATCGGTGTCATAAAAAAATATAGACCAATCGAGCGATTTTTGTTTTGAAGAAGATGAACAGTTGGGTGACAAAAAGTTTTTTAGAGAGAATTCGAAGGAAAGAGTCCTATGGTTACTTTAGTGGAATGTTTTAATCTAAACCGTCACATATAATCTAAGGGTTGATAATTAGCCCTCTCACTCTCATATAAGAGACTCTTTCTCACTAGATATGCCCCTTATATATATATATATATATATATATATATATATATATATATATATATATATATATATAACAAGCATTTTTAAAATTTATAAAAAAAAAAAATGAATTTCTAGCCCGTGCTTGGCACGGGTGTCCATACTAGTATTAAAAGAAACTACTACTAAAAAACCTTTTTGTCCTTAGCACGTTTAATAATATTTCACCGTTTATACCCTTAAATGTAATTTTAACTCTAAACTAAAAAAATACAAAACAAAAATAACAAAAAAAAAAAAAAAAAAAAAAACATAAAACAAATCTACTCATGAAAAAAAGATACAAAAAAAAAATAAAAAATAACAAAAAAAAAAGATGAGCATCAAATAAATCTACTCATAAAAAAAAATACTTCTAAAGATAGATTTTAAAAAAAGAGAATAAAACAAATTTATACATAAAAATAGCAATAGAAACCACTTCTAAAGATAAACATAAAAATTAACTAACAAGACAATTAGTTCTTAATTTCTTATCGATAAATATAAAAAATCATGGATAAATATTTTTCACTCATGTATAAAAAATTTGAATAAATATTTTTCACCGATAATTATCATCAACTTATTAATTAAAATATATTAAAAGAAATACTATTGAAAATTCAAATTTGTCCTTATCACTTTTAACGGGGTTTCAAGTTTTGCGCCCTTAAATGTAATTTTATCTCTAAACTAATAAAAAACACAAAAAAAAAAAAAAGAAGAAAGATATGCCTAAAATAAATATTTCCACAAAAATAGCATTAAAAATCACATCTCTACACCAAAATAAATAAATAAATAAACATAAAAGAAATCTTCTAATAAAAATAACAACAGAAAGCACCTCTAAAAACAAAAATCATATTTCATTCAAAAAAAAAAAATCATAATCCAATCTATTTTAACTTCAAAAATAGGAAACAAAAATCAAAGATAAAAGATACGCGCCAAAAATAGTAACTCAATCTAACATATAAAGACTTATATATAAAAAATATAAATAGAAGAACCTAATAAAAAAACATACTTATTTTTATGAGCTTAAAAATAAAAGAACATTAAAAAAAAAAAAAAACACAATGAGACCGTTTGGATTGACTTATTTATGATCTTAATCGAAATAACTTATGCAAATATAGAAATTTTTATGTATCATTATAAGTTTTTTAATGTTGTTTACGAAAAGAGCTTATAAAAATATAATTTTTGTCGGTGAAAACTTATAAATTAACATGCGTAAAAAAACCTAATGAAATAACATAAAAGTTTATTTATAAATTAATAATCATAAAGAATTTTCATAAGTTTAAAAATAAACCAAATTCAAACAGGCCCAATATATTAAAGGTATTACTACTAAAAATCTTAATTTGTCCTCATCAATTCTTAAAAATATTTCAAATCTTCTATTTCGTAAAAAAATAAATTATATTTCTCAATTTACTATTTTTCTATAAAATAGTTAAATTGTACTCTATATTTATTATAAAAAAATCTACTCTATTTGTGTTTACTCTTATATAAAAAAATACAGAAGAAGCGTATTATTGATGAATATATATTATAATAAGAGTTTAATGGATATAGGCAGACGGAGTAAAGAAACTTTAAACACTCAACCAATAAGAAATCATCATTCTTCCATGTCATACATGTAGTTTCAAAATAACCATACATGAGTGGGGTGATGTGGCAAGTTAGTGGAGTTTCATTGGATGTCCGTGTAAAAATATTTTACACTGATTGTGCATATCCATTAAATCCTTATAATAATTAAGGGGTAAATATATATTGTAATAACACACAGGTCAATTGTTTTAATAAAAAAATTAATCATACACGGGACAATTGCTTTAGTAAAAAAAAGGAATTAAATAATATATTATAATAATACACGTAACAATTGTTGATGAATATATTATTGATGAATATATGTCATAATAATACACGGGACAATTGGTTTAATAAAAAAAAATCGAATAATAAATATTTTTTATTATTAATTATAATTCATTGCACAAAAATCATACACGAGACAATTACTTTAATAAAAAAAAAATTAATTTTATAAGTTTTACAAAAATATCAAAGAATAACCTCATTTATTATTTTTATTTTTTTGATACACGACGTTACTTATATTTTAAGTGTATTTTATAAATAAAAGTCACGGGTCTCAAAACTAGTTGGTAATTGGTATATGATTCATGTATGTTGATTTTGTTCGATGGGTCTATTGTTGCTAATTAAAGTGAGAAAAAGATAAAATATTATTTTATTTTTAAAAAAATATTAGTATATTAACTCTTAATGTGCACGGAATAATTTTCTTTTTTAATATTATTTATATATTTGGTTTTAAATATTATTTGCGTAATTCGACATAGCTAAATGTTTTTTTTTCCCTATTTGTTTGAGTAAATAAATAGGGTTTAAAAGCAAATATACCTCTGGAGATGAGTTTCTTGAATTTAAGGGTTGGATTGAAGAAATATAATGCTGATATCGAATTATTAAGTGGAGTAAGCCAATGGAGACTTACTCCTGGAATCAACTGATCTGTCCTCTTTTTATATAAGAGTAAATAAAAATAGTGTAGATATTTTTATAATAAATATAGAGTACAATTTAATTATTGTATAGAAAAATTGAAAAATATAATTTATTTTTTTACGAAATAGAATATTTGAAATATTTTTAATAATTGATGAGGACAACTTAAGATTTTTAGTAGTAATACATTTAATATAATGGACCCGTTTGAATTTCGCTTTTTTTTTAAGCTTATGAAAATTCTTTATGATTATAATTTATAAATAAATTTTTATGTTATTTCATAAGTTATTTTTACGCATGTTAATTCATAAGTTTTCACTTACAACAATCATATCTTTATAAATTGTTTTCATAAACTACATCAAAAGACTTATAATAATACATAAAAACTTATATATTTGCATAAGTTATTTCGCATAAAATCATAAATAAGTCGATCCAAACGGACTTATTGTTTTTGTTTTATGTTCTTTTATTTTTAAGCTCATAAATAAGTATATTCTTTTATTAGGTTCTTCTATTTTTATTTTTTTTTATATATAAGTTTTTATATGTTAGATTGAGTTACTATTTTTTCATTTAAAAAAAATTACTATTTTTGGCACGTATCTTTTATCGTGATTTTTGTTTCTATTTTTATGCGTAAATTTATTTTAATTATTTTTTTGTTCCTATTTTTGAAGTTAAAATAGATTGTATCATTATCTTTTTTGTAGAGGTGATTTTCGTTGCTATTTTTATGGGAAGATTTCTTTTATTCTTTTTTTTTCGTCTTTTTATTTGTATTTTTTTTAGTAGTTTAGAGTTAAAATTACATTTAAGGGCGCAATGAGAAGTGCACACTGTTTCCCATTATATACCACTGATAGATTCTCTCAAACTTTTTTTAATAGTGCAATGGGAAGTACATATTGTTTCCCATTATACACCACTGAGAGATTCTCATTCTATTTATATCACTCATCCGTCTTAGGCTTCATCAACAAATTAAAAGTTGTTGATTCTATATTATTTTTAATGTATATCAAACTATTTTAATCTCGATACTATTCTCTAACTTTTTTTTGTCACCGTACCACAAATAAACAATCTTCACACATCAACGTCAAATGGGAAAATGTAAGGATCTCCACTCACATAGATAAATTTTCATCTCTAAAAAGGTTCGAATGAATGTTTATGACAATTTAAATATTTGAATTGCAAAAAATTAATAATTCTCATAGATTATATAAACAATTAAAGTTATAATTATTTTTTTTTTCACCATCAGTTGAATCTGGTTCGGGAGTCTGTTCTGGCATCAAGTGGTTCCAGCCCCCTCCCGATCGCAGTTTCGGGGGATCGAACCGTGGTCCTCCCTACCAAGTTCAGCGCCAATCACCACTGAACCAACTAACGATTGGTTACTAAAGTTATAATTTAGACAAAATCATTTTAATTATAATTAATATATCTTTGTAATCCATAAAATTATAAATCTTGATTGTTTATTAAAAAGTTACTTTATTTTAGAGATATAGATTTATTTTAAGTTTTACAAAGATATAATCCCCGTTATAGGACTATATAGAGGCTCATCAAAAAAATAATAGTTGTTAATCTCTATCTCTATTATATACATAGCGAGATTCTCATAGAGATTTTTCGTGCATTCTTAAAAAAATTGCATAGGTGGCATTCAATTAATACATAGCGAGATTCCCACGGAGATTTCTCGTACATTCTTAAAAAAATTGCATAGGTGGCATTCAATCAAAATTTCTTAAAAAAATTGCTTAGGTGGCATTGGATTAGAGCTTCACTATTATTTTTGTATTTTTTTTTTAAAGAAAAAGTCATTATTTTAAAAATAAAAAAAAAAAAAAAAACTCAAAACAAGATTTCTCTAACAAACTTCGTTAATCGGATATATATTAACAACTAAATTAATCGGATATATATAAGTTTATACAACGGATATATGTTATTTGTTCTATTAACAACTAAATAGAATCTATATAAGCCTATAGAATGTTGTTCCTTAACCTAATTTTTAATACTCATCCAATTTTAATTATTTGTAAAAACTTTCAATTTTCACTTTCACATTCATTCGTTATGATCATGTTTCAAAAATTTGTTTCTTATACTTTTCTATAATTTATGATTTTGTGCTTATGTTTATTTGTTCTTTTTAATTTTAATGGGATAATATCACGGTGAACGTGAAGATACACGAAACGACAAGTAATTTTGTTGGTTAATTAAGGTGAATGTTTGTACAACATATTTTTTATTTTTATTTGTGCTTTTTTTACTCAAATATTCATTATTGTTTTAATTATTGTTGAAAGACTTATATTATTCAAAAACTATTTGACATAAATAATGCTTGTGAATCTTCTCATTCATTAATAATGCTTGTGAATCTTCTCATTCATTATCCTATGTTTGAGTTTATTTTAATATTTGACATAAAACTTTTGTTTTGATATAATGTTTATTTTCCAGAAGACTAAATATGTGTTTAGTAATTATTCACATTTTATGCTAATACAGGCGATGGTCAAGATTGATATTAACTACACGTTGCAAAGAAAAGAAGATTGGATAGGAGTCTATTCTATATTTCTATGTATGCACAACTATTTATTTTTAATTTCTATGAAGATCTATAATTTTACTCATATTAATACGAAATTTAATTTTTTTATTTTACACCGGAATGTATAATCTTATAGTTATAGAACATAAGAAACGTAGGCTTATCTTTTGATAATCCTTGTGCTTCTGACTGCGTCAAGAATCTTGAAAGAATTAATTGGAATTGCTTAATGAAAAGCAACATAGTCTTGGAATAAATTTTGTCCATAAAAACTAAAGTCATTCATAAAACATAAATTTTTATTTTGGTAAATTCACACATTCACGTATTTACATCAATGCTTAAAAACTATAATTTTTATTTTGGTAAATTCACACATTCACGTAAATTCATTCATAAAAACTATAATTTTTTAATTTATATGATGATCTATATTAGAGGGTGATGAAGACAGGTAAAAAATTTGATATTAGAGTTAATCAATTTAATTGTGTTGTTGTGTGCACCCGATTGCTTCAATTTTTTATTTTATTTAATTATTTTTGTTAAACAAGGGTAACATGAAGACAAACAAGTCAGAGTTAGCCGATTGAGAGACACGTCAATCCCATTTCACGAATCGATCACGAAGAGGAGTGAAACCGCCTTTTTTAATATCTTAAATAAATAAAATAAAGCTGCATAGTGCCAAAAAAAAAAAGTTTCAGTTTTATGTGCCGTTGTGCCGCTTAATAACGCGTACCTGTTAATCTTTTATATTTTTTAACAAAACTTTTAGACAAAAAAGATGGAAACTATTATGTTTTTTCATCTGTGAAGACTGAAGTTGTGCTAGCAAATCAAAAAACTCCATTGCTTCTTGTGATAGGAACAGAGCAAAAAGCTACTTGACTGGAAGAACAAGTTCAACAGAGAAATATACCAAGTAAGATTGAACTTTGATTACTAATCGAGTACCTTGCATGCTGCAATTGGAATGCAATCAATAGTGATTTTTGAACTTTGATATTGAAACAAATATCAATTAGCCCAAACCTCTGTTTAAGAGCTTATTAGTTATTATGTTGTGCAGTTCCAAAAAACAAAAAGCTTATTATGTTGTAACAAAGTGATATTTTTTTTAGTCGATTAACAGCAAAAGACGTGATGAAGAACAACGGTAAAGGAAAGGAACAACATATGATTGATTACAAAGCATCGACTGCAAAGGAATGGCGATGGCGGCAATCGAGATGAGCGGCAACATGGGTTTTGAAAATAACAAAATTCAATTGAGAAAAATAGAAAGAGTAGTTTGAGGATAATAGGAAAAATCTCAATCAGATACAAGAGAAAGATAGCGTACAAACCAACCAAGAAGAGGACAAGAGAAATTGCAGAGAAAAAGAAAGAGGGTGTTGTCCTATTGTTGTTGGGGGTGGACGATGGAAGATGGAGAAAGTAAGAGGAAAACATAAATTAATTATTAAATGGAATTAAATAAGGAAAATGCAGTTCGAATGCCACATCATTCGCGAGCCATTCGTGAAAGGAAATTCGCTATAACAAGTATTTTTCTTATTATATATACTCAAATTAATACAGAGTTTTTTGTTTTTAAATTTATAATTAAGATGACATATATTTCTACTCATATATTAATATAGGAGGCTATTTTGATTTTCCATATAATTGAAACTATAACATTTATTTTTACTCATATATTGATATGCAGGTCTATTTTTTTATAATTTTTACAAGAACCTATATTTCTATTCATTTATTAATATGGGAGTCTTTTTTTTATTAATTTATGGAGGATATATTTCTACTCATACATTAATACAAAACTTATATTTTGTAATTTTCTATTTTTATTTTACGGAAACTAGATCCTATATTTATACTCATATTTTAATACGTACGAGGATGAATATTTTTATATTCTCAATTATTTAGTTTTAATTTGTGAGATTACATATATACTCATCAATTTACAACAAATTACTCAAATAATATTTAAAATTACATATATACTCATCAATTTACAACAAATTACTCAAATAATATTTAAAATAAAGTATAAAAATAATATTTAAAAGAAAATTATCCTGTGCACGGCACGGGCTAATATACTAGTTCTATATTAAGCTTTTAATAAATATCAAAATACTTTGATCTCGTTTATATTCTAAATAAAATGTCACCGTATCACTTTTCACCGTGTTAAATAAAAATTTGAATGAATGATCCCCATAAAAAAAAATGAAATATGATTTGAATTTATCTTCAAACAAATCAACATAGAATTATAACATGTAATTGAATGATTGGATAATAGATACATGTCCAACCAAATTTTAGACGAAGTATTCACATAGTTTTTATATAGAAAATATATACTACTCCCTCCGCTCCTTTTTGTTTGATGTTTGAGAAAAAAAAATGCCAAATTAAGAAAGTGTAATTTTGCACTTTATTTTCCTATTATAGCATTTTTTTGGAATATATTATACTCTAATTTTAATCACAAAATAAATCCTATTTTTTTGCACACACTTTATCTTTCCAAAAAATTAAAACCACAAAAAAATTAAAGGCGGATCGTAACAAACCAATTTTTTTATTTTTGCCTTTTCAACAAAAAAAAAATCAGTTTTTTGACAAGATATACTTCATCGGAAGAATAGAAAGAAAAACTTATTTAATGAAAAACAAAGGGTGGAAAGAATATGACAACTACGTATTCAAATGAAGTGTGAACCAATGTTAATACGAGAAGTCAATGATTATTTAGCAAGAAATAATACTTATTGTGATTGGGTTGTAGTCACATTTTTATTTTTGAAGTTGAGTATTTCAAAAGTTCATGTGTTCTAAAAATTCTCGTATTTTCAAGTTGTAGTCACTTTGAGTTTCTTAATGTTGTGTAACAAGATTTTCAACAAACATGCAAGGAAAAAAAAAGAACAAAACAAAAACAATAAAAAAGATTATATGAAGAAGTTTAGTAAAAAAAAAGATACAATAAAAAGATTATATGAAGAAGTTTAGTAAAAAATAAAGATACAATAAAAAGATTATATAAAATTTAGTCAAAAAAAAAATTAGGAAGGAGGGTATAATAGACAAAATATAACCTTAAATTATCAAAACATCAACCAATTTGAAACAATTTTTTTTTCTAAAACATCAAACAAAAAGGAACGGAGGGAATAATATTTAATCTTGGACTAAATATGTTTGTCTTCATTAAAAATACAATATTTGAATCGTAAAAAAATATACTCCCTCCATTTCTTTTTACTTGTCTTTTTAGAATAGTAACACCAAATTAAGAAAGAGTATATTTGATATTTATCTTTCTATTATACCCTCATTTTGATTCACCAATAAATTCCTATTTTTTTTCACACACATTCTCTTTCCAATAAATTTAATATATTATGTTATAAAAAACAAAATTTAATATGTTATGTTCCAAAAAAAACTAAAAAAGATTTAGTTTTCCAAATATATAGCATTAATTGGTTTTATTGAAAAAGATAAGAGCAATTGACAAAGGGTATAATTGACAAATCATACCCGTAAAATACCAAAAGGACAATTAAATAGAAACGCTAAATCTAACCCTAAAAGACAAGTAAAAAGGAAGGGAGGAAGTATAATATTAGAAATTCTACAAAAATATGGTTTCAACAATTAAAAAAATATTAGAGAAGCTTTAATTGAATGACTAAAAACAAATACAAAAACAAATAAAGAAGCTCTAAATTAAGTTCTATATATACCAACAAATTTTTCTTATTTTAATAATGGGTTAGAAAAGATTCAATAAATAAATAGAGAAATATATATAATATTAGAAATTTTACAAAAAAAAATATAATATTAGAGTTTCTACGATAATTTTTTTTTCAAATCTTTAACAAAAAAAACAAAGATAAAAATTAAAATAAAATACAAAAGCTCTAATTTAGTTATATATATAAAAAAAAAATTGTTTAATGATGAGTTTTTCTAAACACAAAAAAGATGCAAAAAAAATACAAAAAAAGTAGTGAAGCTCTAATTAAATGTCACCTAAGCAATTTGCTAAAAAACTTTAATTGAATTTCACCTAAGCAATTTTTCTTGAGAATGCACAAGAGAGCTCTGTGGAAATCTCGCTATGTATATAATAAAGATAGAGATTTATTAATTGTGTCACATTTTCATAAAGAAATGTCAACATATAAAAATAAATAAATTAAGAGTCATATTAAACAATATTTAGGGCACTTGTTAACTATAGTAGAAAAAATAATTAGTGAGCTAGAGACTAGGAGTGGAAAGTCCGTCGGACCGACCCATTTGATCTGCTATTTTGGATGGGGTTGGGTTGATATTTTCAGCTCGGTACCTTAAGTTGGTTTTCCGTCTAGCCCGCTTAAAAAATACAACAGAGTGTGGGTTGGAGCAGACATGTCTGTGGGCTTTATTAAAAACCTTTTTTTTTTAATTTAGTACATTACAAAACTTTCTTATGTTAGAATTAATGTTTCTTACAATACAATTAGGTGCACTCTAAATTTGGCAATAATATTTATTGATCATATATATACCATTGTTTTACATTTCTACATGTTATTTTTATTTGTTTTGTATTTTTATTATATTCAAATTTTTATTTTCTATATTCAACTCTTATATTCAAATTTTTACAATATGAAAATTGTTTATTTGACATTTTAAAATTAAAAATTAGTATAAATCAAAATATTTTTTTTATAAAAATGCATTAAAAATAAATAAATAATAGTATTTAATTTTTTTTTAAAAAATTAATTCATAAAATAAATAACAAATTGTTTTTTAAAAAAACTTAGTAATTATTTTTTAAAAAATATAGTGTACAAAATTTAAAAGAGATAGGTCATAAAAAAATTTGTGAAGTATTTTTTTTATAACAAATTTATTTGAGAAACTACATATAACAAAAGAAAATTAATTTATAATTTTTTTTTAAAAAAATATTATGTCATTTTCTCTAAACCATCTTTTTCTTTTAATTTTTTTTTTTTTTTAAATGCCAGATAAGCATTTTTTTAGTTAATAAAGTCAACGGGGGTAACAAATGCAAAAATGGGTGAATTTGAGGGGGTCAAAATCGGCTAAATCAAACAACTGTAAAATTTATGAAGCAAAAATCAAGCAATTGAAAGTTAAGGTACCAAAATTAAACAATTGTGAAACTTGATAAAGCAAAACTACATATAAGACTTTAAAAAAAGTTGAGTAGTATAGGAGAAAGTGCAACCCGTTTCACCCTTGGTGAAGTAAATTCATGAATTTAACCTTACTTTCTTTCGTATTAACTGTGGATACTTTCATATTAATATCGCAATAAGATGACGACTCTTGGTGAAGTAACCTCAAGAACCCGTTTCACCGGGCTAAACTTGTTCCAAATAATATCGCAATAAGATGACGACTCTTGTGGCACTAGGTGAGTCAATAGATAATAAACTCGTTATATCGCATTCTTCACATATAAACTTGAGGCATATGTTTCATTCATTTTCCACCATAGCCTGTTTATAAAACTGTTAATGTTATTGATACTCCCTAACAATGATGCCTTCATGCTCCTCATGACACACCAACATCATTCACTGTATCCCACTACCAGAAAGATTAATCTCCTGCATAATCTGATGTAATCAATCTCCACACACACAATCTCTCAAAGAGCCTCATGCAATAAATCTCCTACATTATCTGACGTTTACAGAACCAAAAAAAATACCAGCAATGCGTATCAAGACACTCCCGGAAGCAGGACAATGAGTATAAGGATCGTACATACTACTTTTAAATACAGTCATAGCTTGGTGGCTTGAAGCAATACCTACACCCAGCTTATCGAAAAACAAAACCGCAGCATGTACGTTTTTGTCTTTTCTAAACACTAAACTACACACTACTCTATTGCCAACTAGCAAACTACTGAATAAAGACAGACATAATTACAATCATGAGTATCAATCGTCAGTCGTAACAACTACTTGTTATGCTGTTTATCACACATCAAAAGGCAAACTCAAGGCTAAAACTAATGTTGAACCAATAAGAAACTTTAAAGGCTATAGCATATCCATTTCATATATCAGAAATTTTAAAATAAGTGC
Source organism: Trifolium fragiferum (assembly GCA_954870985.1). Lineage (NCBI taxonomy): Eukaryota > Viridiplantae > Streptophyta > Magnoliopsida > Fabales > Fabaceae > Trifolium > Trifolium fragiferum. Next base: position 11,084,294 of record OX940793.1, on the reverse strand, counting down.
AGCATCATTTTAACTTCAACAAGAAAGAAAATAATTGTTCATGCTGCATAGTTTCAAAAGACTTGAAGTTATACAATCTTTCTAGAGTTCAGTTTCACGCCAGACACCACCACGACACCACCCCTCTTCATGACTACTTTAAAATCATTAGAAGCTTACAACTCATACAGATACTCTTTGTTATACACATAACGATTATCAAGACATCTTCATCAAGTGCATATAGTGACCATATCAAAGATCAACCCCCACAGATAAAAAAAACGGTTTCCTTACAAACTCTTGCTGCATAAGACGGTAAGAACTGATGAAACCAACTTTCATACCCTTCATATGAGTCAAATCACTAAATGAAATCAACTGTCATCGTCGCCATCATCGTCGTCGTCATCATCATCATCATCATTATTTTTCTCCGTGGTCTCTGTGAAATGAATAGAAAAAGAGAAGTAAAGCAATTATAGAGTTCACTGAAATGGATGTTCTTTTTTATATCAAGTATCATAATGATTTATTTTATGTTTTTTTTATAAAGAATCATAATGGCTTCAATATTAGTTCAACCATTTTAGTTGGGGAAAAATAGTGCTAATACCATTGCCTTACCTCTGTGCCTTATAAAATTATTACAAAAAATTTATCCCTCCACCAAATCATTGGAGACTCAAAGATAAATTCAAAACACAGTTCATGCCCCTTAAATATGGTTGTTTTCTCCTAACTCAACCATTACTTCTACCACAGTTAAGACTCTATGAATAAGAGAAAGAATATTATCTTTGCCCTGTTTATTGCCCAAAGATCTTAGAAAATGCTTGAATAACAGTAATTGCACTACTGTGTAAACTGCTGCAATCAGACTTACACGGAGGCTCATGCTTTGTAAATATAATGTTACCATTTTAGATTTTACAATGAATTCATTATATAATCATTTCCTTTAAGATATTATATGGTCAAATTTAGATATTATATCCAAAGACAGAAAAACAAGGAATCCTTTGAGAATACAACTATTTTGTTTAATCTTTGTCCATGCTTCTATGCAAAAGCATAAAGAAGGTACATGGCAAAAATGATAAACTAATTTACAATTTCACCCTCTTACCCTATGATTATGCACCAAATCAAATTTAGCATACAAGTTACAACTACTCATAAAATAAATCAACATGGAAATGAGGTCATAAACAGATAAAAATAAAAATCGAGCATTTAAGGAACACTTTTTCTCAAAGGTGCACCCAGACAAAGTTCATGCCCATGAAATTTCAAATTCAAACTATCAAATCTAGCAGTTGCATGGTAGAAGCTAATGGAATGATAGGAAGAATAGAGTAAGTACTACTTACCTTCAGAATAATGAAATGTAAGTTTACACGTTGGAGAGGCCGTTGGGCATGAGGATAACGGATGATTTTTTTTGGGTTGTCCCTGGTTCCAGATTGTCATGTCTTGTAAAACTTTTGCATTCTTCAAAATATACCTTGCTAGCTGAAGCTCACCTTGTAACCCTAAGAAGGTGTAAAGATTGCAAGTTCTAAGGTGCAGTGAAAGGCATTGTGGAACAAAATCTGGTTCTACCCAATTTTCCCTGTTATCTTTTCTACTCCATGTTACTTGATATGTATCGGCCTGTTAATAATGCACATACGGAAATTACTTTTAAAATGGGAGACATTTTTCACCTACAAGCCGGTTTGATACGATCGAGTAGGGCTCAACTAAAATTCCAATATAGATTGCTTTTAAAAGATAAATAAAATAAGATCCTCAACAAACCTCATCAATTTCAAGCTTTTGAAGCTTAGGACAGTGGTTGAGAACTTGTAGTAAGAATTGCCAATTATAATCGAGAAACTCAAGGTGCAAGTGCGTCAAATTATGAAAACTAGGAATGAAATCATTACAGCTGTCAACCTGCAATATGAAGAAAGATAATCATTTTTTTTTTCAATTCCATTTTAGATTCATACATGTCATGTAATAATCTATTATATATTATGTATCTAATATATATCATATAACTGAAATTTTAAAATTAGCAAGTATGATAAACACGCACCGGATTAATTTCAACCCACAGAGAAGCTACATTTTGAACAACTTTCAATGTCAAATAACCATGAAAGCAATCAATTGAAGATATTGTCAAGTTACTTAAGCAAAAGCTATCCCACTCGTCACTAGACAAAGATTCTTCAGAATTAAAGTATAAATCATATATTATTAAACAGTAATGCTAAATGGTACGATGGTAATGTCGTCGGATTTGCACGACGCGTCAATTAACCTTGTTATGTTTCCCATATACCTTTGAATGAGTATTATATAATTGTTAACTTAAAAAAAAAAAAATAGTATTATATAATTGTTTGTTTACCATCAAACATTTCATAATAGATATTACTAAAAAATGGTCCAACTTAAATGGGAAATAATAAAATAAAATATGTATGCAATTTCTGTATATGCATATTATATCATGTAAATAATAAAATAAATTAAAATTTTCTATTTTTATTTTGTAACAAGTTGGTAATATTAGAGTTGGGATCCTCTCCATTTCTCATTATTTCCATTTCTTTCATTACCAAAGTTTTTAAATATTTTGAGGTGTATAAAAGAGATTTGGGCCCATTTAATGTCACACTTTTGCATTTATATTTTCAAAACTATATAATAATGGAGGAAATGGAAAACATAGGAAATGGAGAGGATCTTAACTCGTAATATTATCATATTTTTTATATCGCGATAAACCGCATAAACAGAACCAATCCTAACCACATTGATTTGGTTTGAATGACTTTATAAAAACCAACTGATTCAAATCGAATCACATGCATTTTTGTCTCAAAATTTGGATGACTTATACTCAAAACCGAATCAACCCGCACCGCGAATACCCCTAATTTTTTGTCCTTATAAATATTTTAAATTATATTTTTAACTTTTATAAATAAATAAAAACTTGTCTCCATAAATATAATAACTCAATTAGTAGAAATATTGTATATAAAATACAATATCGGGATTCAAATTTAGATACACCTATTTATTCACAAAAAACTTTAATAAAAAAAAACTATAAATTCATGAACCAAAACAATAACAATTCTAGTCAGTAACAAAAAAAATAACAATTCTAGTCATGTACTAAAAAATTGATTAAGAAAACAATTTTATTCTCATCACAATTTGACAGGGAGTAATAGGTATATGGCTATCACATATAGCATCGTGCGTTTTTCACGACTAATGGTGTCGTGCAATTAAGCATTTCCCATTATTAAATCTTCAAGAATTGGACATGCAATTAAAAACAACATAAAATCTCGAAGTTTAGGGAATCAAATTTGTTGTAAGTCAAGAACTTTAAGATAGGGTAATCCAACAAAAGAAAAACCCTTTTCTACATCAAAATTATAAAGCTTGAGAACAACTAGTGTTTTGCAGGTGACAATGCTGATTGGAAATTTGAGTAAATAGTGGTTTGTTTTTTGCCAATAAGCATTGATCAAAGAAACGTCAAGATTCTCAACACCGTGTTTTACGACAAAGTTGATCCATTTGGTAATGCTGTTAATGGGGCTGTCATGATCTAGAATTTGATTATAACTGTATCTAACCTTAAGGCGGAAACTCTTAACGGGAGAATTTCGCAAAAGCAAAACGGTGTAAACGTTATTATCGTTAAAGTGAAAATTTTGGTTGATGTTTGTGAGTAATGTTTTGAAATAGAGATTAGGAACAGAGAGCCAAAGATACTTCCATCTGTTTGAAAGAATGCTTGTGAGAGCAGATTGTTTGGTTTGGAGAAAAGAGAGAATGTGACACAGAATTGCGTCTGGTAAAGTGCTTATTATATCTTCCTCCGCCATTGAAATTTACAATAGAGGACGAAGAAGCAATGAAAATCAGAGCAACTAAAATGGTTGATTTTGAGACGAAGGTCTCAATAAACCCTATTCCTTTTTTCTTTTCGCATTATCGATTCTGATGGCATTGGTTCATATATGATGCATGTCTAAAGGGAGAAAAATATTAAAATATTATTTTATTTTTTAAGAGTATTTATTAATAGGTTTAAAGGATGTGTATGTAAAACGGTTTTACATGGACATACATCTAGCTAGTGCTATCAAAGAGGCCCGCCCAGTTCGGCTCACTCGGTCCGGAGAGCCATGACATATGAAGAGGCTTAAGTGGGGTGGCCCGTTAAGTCTTATGGTCCGACTCGCTAAGCCCGGCCCGATAAGCAAAGGACTATATGGCCCGATGGGTCGGTCCGATAAACTTTCATTTTATTTTTTTGACAAATTTTTTTAAAAAAATAAATTATATTATATCTATATAAATGAACCGAACCACAAAGTATTAATACATTACTTTTAGTGCTCGAAGATTATTATATTATGTTTCTTTTTTTTTATTTCGTGACCAATTATAATTTGATTAATTTTTTTTTATATTTTTCTATTTATAATGATTGAATAAGTTGGTATTAGTTTTTTTCAAATAAAGATAATTATAACAAATTTGGTTTAATAATTATCTCTTAACTAACAAATCTTATATTTTGTTACTTATTTATCTAAAGATTTTATGGTAACTAAAACTATTTTTAGAATTTTTTAAAAAATATTTTTTAACTCTTTAAGGGGCCGGCCCAAAAGCCCGTGGGGCCAGCCCTTGTTGGCCCATTAAAAAGATAGGCCCGAGGGCTAGCCCAATAAGGCCCGATCAAATTTTTTAAAAGTCTGGTCCGTATAAAAATAAAGGGCTAATGAGCTAGCCCGATAGTCCGACCCATTTTTACAGCTCTACATACATCCAATGAAAATCCAACGATTCGCCACATCTCCCCACTCTTATACAGTTATTTTGAAACTACTTGTATTTTTTTTTTTGTTACAAGAGAGAAAAGGAAAAGAAAAAATAAGGGGATTAATCCCTAACATAAGCTAGACCACAAGCATCTGCTTGAAGAGCGCTGTAAAACTCGAAAGGAGGATGATCAAGAACTACCAATGGCGAAGTCGTGGACGCTCCCATCTTGGCCAGAATATATTCACAAACATTTCCTTCTCGAAGGGTGTGTTCTATAACAACGGTCCAATCTTTAATCGAAAGATGGCGAATACATTGAATCTCATTCGCAAACTTATGAAAATGTGAAACCCCATCTCTAATCAACCCATCCGCTTGAGAGGAGTCAGAATCTATGAAGCACCGACACCTCTATGATTAGATGTGTTGCGGTGTCCGACACGTGTCGGTGTCCGACACTCGTATAACACCCGTACGACACTCCTACAAACGTGTCGGATAGGTGTCCAAAAAAAAACAATTTTTTCTTTATTCCGACACTCCTTAAATCGGTGTCCGACACCTATAAGACAGTCGTACAAACGTGTCGGGATAAGTGTCCAAATTTTAGTTTTTTTATTTGCTTCTACTTTTCTCAGACATATATACAACGATTAAAGATATGTCGAAATAATAATATTGATCAATGAGGGATTAAAGATATTACATTTTGATTACATTATTTTTAGTTTATCGATAGTAGATGGATGAGTAAATGTCAAATGTATTATCATATATTCTTTTAAAAAATTTTATTGAAAAATTTGTTCAACTTAGATGCATATGTATGTATTTTTAATTCTAAACTTATATTTTTTATAAATATGTAGCGGTGTCGGTGTCGTATATTTTTTACATTAGCGGTGTCGAAATGTCCGTGTCGTGTCGCGGTGTCCGTGTCAGAGTCTGTGCTTCATAGGTCAGAATAACATGCTATATCTCTGAAGCCATTCACCAACATAACTCAAGGCCATAAAACAATGCCATGATCTCCACATACAGAACACTTACCTGCATCGCCGTACCATAAAAACCTTTCATAAACATACCAAAGTTATTACGAATGAGACCCCCAAGTCCTGCTAATAGAGTCGACCCTATCATACTCCCATCAACATTAAGGCAAGCAGTTCCTTCATTTGGACAAGGTCAGGCTACCAGACGTTGTTGCGATGTCCGGTTGGGCCCCACTTGTTGGATATCAAAGGCAATAGAGCAAAAGGACGCCAACGAAAAAATCTTCGCCACACTAACATGAGCATCTACTTTGTTATTGTTGAAAATGAAATCATTCCTAGTGCACCAAACCACCCACATATATAACAATAAAAATGATTTTTCATGAGATATATCTAGCTGCCTACACCAGTTAAATAAGTCAACATCAGTTGTTCTTGGGAGAACATAATCTAAACCGCACAGTCTCCAAATACTAACGGCATCCGCACAAGCAAACAAACAGTGTTCAACAGTCTCGAGCATCGTCGAGCATCGTGGACAAAGGTCAGAGACACAAACCTCTCGAAAATTCTGTACCTGTTTCGTGGGGATAGCACCATGAACAACTTGCCAAACAAAGAATTGGATGGAAGCAGGGACTTTAAGTTTCCAAATCCATTTCCAATTAAGATGATAATTGATAGGAAGAGGTTTCAAGAGTCATTCATAAGCATCTTTAACCGTATATATGCTAGTGCTAGAGCTATGTCACACACAAACATCGGGAATGTTATTAACAATGTGAGGCCTTAATGCAAGAATATAGCTTTTCACGTCATCTGGAATATTGGTATATAGCTTTTCCAAGTTCCACCTTCCATCTTGCCATATATCCTTGATCCTTATATTCGTGTCCTGAATAGCCACAAACGGAACCAACGAGCACAATTTCTCTTTAAGAACCCACGAATCATACCAAAATTTCAAATTAATGTCTCCAATATTAACCGTAAACCCATCTTTCAGCAAGTGTAAAGCTTTGATTATAGATTTCCAAACTGTTGAACCACCGGATGCCGTGATATTGAAAACAGACCGACCATGAAGATACGTTTCCGTTATGACTGTAACCCATAATTTATCTGGAGTATTTAGAACCTCCCAAATAAGCTTACCAAGAAGAGACACATTTTGGTGGCGAGCAATACGAACACCCTAGACCTCTAAAACGACATGGCTGTGTTATTTTTTCCCAACCAACATAGTGCACTTTTGACTTCCCAAGTTCCACAATTGCTTAATTCTGGTCTTTAAATATTAATTGCTTGATTTTGGCCTTTTAAGTTTCACAATTGCTCTGTTTTTCCCCCTAGATTCAATTGCTCGATTTTGGCGCCCTAAGTTTACCCCATTTGCATTTACTAGCCCTCTGTTGACTTTTTTGATTGAAAATGGCTTATTTGACATTTTAAAATTAAAATTAGTATAAATCAAAATATTTATTTTTATAAAAATGTATTAAAAATAAATAAATAATAGTGTATAAAATTTTAAAAAATTGTTCAAAATATAAATAACAAATTGTTTTTTAAAAAATGCTTAGTAATTATTTTTTTAAAATATAGTGTATAAAATTTTAAAAAATAGTTCATAAAAAAATTGTAAACTATTTTTTTATAACAAAATTATTTGAAAACTAAATATAACAAAAGAAAATTATTTCATAATTTAAAAAAAAAAAAAAACAATTTGTCATTTACTTTTAAAACATCTTTTTATTTTAATTTTAAAATGCAACATAAGCATTTTTTTAGTTAATAAATTCAACGGGGGCTAACAAAACAAATGCAAAAATGGGTGAACATGGGGAGTCAAAATCGAACAATTAAAACTTAAAGGCTAAAATCAGACAATTGAAAAATTTATGGAGCCAAAATCAAGCAATTAAATGTTGAGGTACCAAAATTAAACAATTGTAAAACTTGAGAAAGCAAAATTACATTTAAGACTTTAAAAAAAAGTTGAGCAGTATAGGAGAAAGTGCAACCCATTTCACCCTTGGTGAAGTAAATTCATGAACTTGGCCTCGTGAAACGGGTTCTTGAATTTACTTCACAAAGAGTCATCATCTTATTTTCTTATTAACTATGAATACTTTCATATTAATATCGCAATAAAATGATGACTCTTGGTGAAGTAAATTCAAAAACTCATTTCACGATGCTAAACTTGTTCCATATAATATCACAATAACATGACGACTCTTGTGGCACTATGTAGGTGAATCCATAGATGATAAACTCGTCATATTGCATTCTGCACATATTGTTGGACGAGAGTGCATCATTGCCTCAAAAACCCCACCCAAACCTATTCATATATGCCATTGTAATCTCCTTATCACAACAAAAATCACAAAAGTCTACCTTACTCAATTTATTGTATCATGTAGCTCACACTACTCCTAGTATAAACCAGATGCATATGTTTCTTTCATTTCATATATCAGAAGCTTTAAAATAAGTGCAGCATCACTTTAACTTCAACAAGCAAGAAAATAATTGTCCATGCAACATAATTTCAAAAGACTTGAAGTTATATATACAATCTTTCTAGAGTTACTTTTAAACCACCTCCTCTTTTCATGCCTACTTTTAAACCATTTGCAGCTTACAACTCATACAGTTACTCTTGTTATACACACTAACAAGTGATTATCAACAGAAGACATCTTCATCAATTGCATATAATGACCATGTCAAAGATCACCACTTACAGATAAAAACAACACCTTTCCTTACATACTCCTGCTTCATAAGATGGTAAGAACTGATGAAACCCACTTTCATACCTTTCATGAGTCAAAACACTATAAGAAATCAACTGTCACTGTCAAATTTACAGCATGTTGTCGTCGCTGTCGTAATCGTCGCTGTCATAATCGTCTCTGTCGTCATCGTAGAAATCGTCATCATCGTCGTCATCATCATCTTCATCATTAATTTTCTCCGTGGTCTCTGTGAAATGAATAGAAAAATAAAGAAATTATAGGATTCTCTTCCATGGATGTTTATTTTTATATCAAGAATCACAATGATTTATTTTATGTTTTTTGAATAAAGAATCATAATGGCTTCAATATTAGTTCAACCATTTTAGTTGGGGAAAAATAGTGCTAATACTAATACCATTGCCTTATCTCAGTGGCTTATAAAATTATTACAAAAAATTTATCCCTCCACCAAATCATTGGAGGCTCAAACATAAATTCAAAACACAATTCATGCCCCTTGAATATGGATGTTTTCTCCTAACTCCACCATTACTTCTACAACAGTTAAGACTCTACGAATAAGAGAAGAATATTATCTTTCCCACATTGTCCTGTTTATTGTCCAAAGATCTTAGAAAATGCTTGCATAACAGTAATTGCCCTGCTGTGTAAACTGCTGCAATCAGACTTACACTGAGGCTCATGCTTTGTAAATGTAATGTTACCATTTTAGATTTTACAATGAATTCATTATTAATTGTAAATACAATAATCATTTCCTTTAAGATATTATATGGTCAAATTTAGATAAGACACAGACAAAATATTAACACACTATCCAAAGACAGAAAAACAAGGAATCCTTTGTCCATGCTTCTATGCAAAAGAATAAAGAAGGTACATGGCAAAAATGATAAACTAATTTACAATTGCACCCTCTTACCCTATGATTATGCATCAAATCAAATTTAGCATACAAGTTACAACTACTCATAAAATAAAATAGATCAACATGGAAATGAAGTCATAAACAGATAAAAATTGAGCATTTAAGGAACACTTTTTCTCAAAGGTGCACCTAGACAAAGTTCATGACCATGAAAGTTCAAATTCAAACTACCAAATCTAGCAGTTGCACGGTAGAAGCTAATGAAATGACAGGAAGATTAGAGTAAGTACTACTTACCTTCAAAATAATGAAATGTAAGTTTACACGTTGGAGAGGCCGTTGGGCATGAGGATAACGGATGATATTTTTTGGGTTTTCCCCGGATCCATAGTGTCATGTCTTGTAAAACTTTTGCATTCTTCAAAATATACCTTGCTAGCTGAAGCTCACCTTGTAACCCTAAGAAGGTGTAAAGATTGCAAGTTCTAAGGTGTAGTAAAAGGCATTGTGGAACAAAATCTGGATCTACCCAATTTTCCCTGTTATCTTTTCTACTCCATGTTACCTCATATGTATCGGCCTGTAAATAATGCACATACAAAACTTACTTTTAAAATGGGAGACATTTTTCACCTACAAGACAGTTTGATATGATCGAGTAAGGCTCAACTAAAATTCCAAAAGATTTCTTTTAAAGGATAAGATCCTCAACAAACCTCATCAATGTCAAGCTTTTGAAGCTTAGGACAGTGGTTGAGAACTTCTAGTAAGAATTGCCAATTATAATCGAGAGACTCAAGGAGCAGGTGGGTCAAATTATGAAAAGTAGGAATGAAATCATCACAGCAGTCATCCTGCAATATGAAGAAAGATAAATTGTTAGAAATCAGGTAAAATTCTCGGAAACAAACAAAGGGAAAAAAATACAGATTATCCTCAACAAAAATTCCAAAAGATATGATCGAGTAAGGCTCAACTAAAATTCCAAAAGATTTCTTTTAAATGATAAATAAGATAAGATCCTCAACAAACCTCATCAATGTCAAAGATAAATTCAAAACACAGTTCATGCCCCTTAAATATGGTTGTTTTCTCCTAACTCAACCATTACTTCTACCACAGTTAAGACTCTACGAATAAGAGAAAGAATATTATCTTTGCCCTGTTTATTGCCCAAAGATCTTAGAAAATGCTTGAATAACAGTAATTGCACTACTGTGTAAACTGCTGCAATCAGACTTACACGGAGGCTCATGCTTTGTAAATATAATGTTACCATTTTAGATTTTACAATGAATTCATTATATAATCATTTCCTTTAAGATATTATATGGTCAAATTTAGATATTATATCCAAAGACAGAAAAACAAGGAATCCTTTGAGAATACAACTATTTTGTTTAATCTTTGTCCATGCTTCTATGCAAAAGCATAAAGAAGGTACATGGCAAAAATGATAAACTAATTTACAATTTCACCCTCTTACCCTATGATTATGCACCAAATCAAATTTAGCATACAAGTTACAACTACTCATAAAATAAATCAACATGGAAATGAGGTCATAAACAGATAAAAATAAAAATCGAGCATTTAAGGAACACTTTTTCTCAAAGGTGCACCCAGACAAAGTTCATGCCCATGAAATTTCAAATTCAAACTATCAAATCTAGCAGTTGCATGGTAGAAGCTAATGGAATGATAGGAAGAATAGAGTAAGTACTACTTACCTTCAGAATAATGAAATGTAAGTTTACACGTTGGAGAGGCCGTTGGGCATGAGGATAACGGATGATTTTTTTTGGGTTGTCCCTGGTTCCAGATTGTCATGTCTTGTAAAACTTTTGCATTCTTCAAAATATACCTTGCTAGCTGAAGCTCACCTTGTAACCCTAAGAAGGTGTAAAGATTGCAAGTTCTAAGGTGCAGTGAAAGGCATTGTGGAACAAAATCTGGTTCTACCCAATTTTCCCTGTTATCTTTTCTACTCCATGTTACTTGATATGTATCGGCCTGTTAATAATGCACATACGGAAATTACTTTTAAAATGGGAGACATTTTTCACCTACAAGCCGGTTTGATACGATCGAGTAGGGCTCAACTAAAATTCCAATATAGATTGCTTTTAAAAGATAAATAAAATAAGATCCTCAACAAACCTCATCAATTTCAAGCTTTTGAAGCTTAGGACAGTGGTTGAGAACTTGTAGTAAGAATTGCCAATTATAATCGAGAAACTCAAGGTGCAAGTGCGTCAAATTATGAAAAGTAGGAATGAAATCATTACAGCTGTCAACCTGCAATATGAAGAAAGATAATCATTTTTTTTTCAATTCCATTTTAGATTCATACATGTCATGTAATAATCTATTATATATTATGTATCTAATATATATCATATAACTGAAATTTTAAAATTAGCAAGTATGATAAACACGCACCGGATTAATTTCAACCCACAGAGAAGCTACATTTTGAACAACTTTCAATGTCAAATAACCATGAAAGCAATCAATTGAAGATATTGTCAAGTTACTTAAGCAAAAGCTATCCCACTCGTCACTAGACAAAGATTCTTCAGAATTAAAGTATAAATCATATATTATTAAACAGTAATGCTAAATGGTACGATGGTAATGTCGTCGGATTTGCACGACGCGTCAATTAACCTTGTTATGTTTCCCATATACCTTTGAATGAGTATTATATAATTGTTAACTTAAAAAAAAAAAATAGTATTATATAATTGTTTGTTTACCATCAAACATTTCATAATAGATATTACTAAAAAATGGTCCAACTTAAATGGGAAATAATAAAATAAAATATGTATGCAATTTCTGTATATGCATATTATATCATGTAAATAATAAAATAAATTAAAATTTTCTATTTTTATTTTGTAACAAGTTGGTAATATTAGAGTTGGGATCCTCTCCATTTCTCATTATTTCCATTTCTTTCATTACCAAAGTTTTTAAATATTTTGAGGTGTATAAAAGAGATTTGGGCCCATTTAATGTCACAATTTTGCATTTATATTTTCAAAACTATATAATAATGGAGGAAATGGAAAACATAGGAAATGGAGAGGATCTTAACTCGTAATATTATCATATTTTTTATATCGCGATAAACCGCATAAACAGAACCAATCCTAACCACATTGATTTGGTTTGAATGACTTTATAAAAACCAACTGATTCAAATCGAATCACATGCATTTTTGTCTCAAAATTTGGATGACTTATACTCAAAACCGAATCAACCCGCACCGCGAATACCCCTAATTTTTTGTCCTTATAAATATTTTAAATTATATTTTTAACTTTTATAAATAAATAAAAACTTGTCTCCATAAATATAATAACTCAATTAGTAGAAATATTGTATATAAAATACAATATCGGGATTCAAATTTAGATACACCTATTTATTCACAAAAAACTTTAATAAAAAAAAACTATAAATTCATGAACCAAAACAATAACAATTCTAGTCAGTAACAAAAAAAATAACAATTCTAGTCATGTACTAAAAAATTGATTAAGAAAACAATTTTATTCTCATCACAATTTGACAGGGAGTAATAGGTATATGGCTATCACATATAGCATCGTGCGTTTTTCACGACTAATGGTGTCGTGCAATTAAGCATTTCCCATTATTAAATCTTCAAGAATTGGACATGCAATTAAAAACAACATAAAATCTCGAAGTTTAGGGAATCGAATTTGTTGTAAGTCAAGAACTTTAAGATAGGGTAATCCAACAAAAGAAAAACCCTTTTCTACATCAAAATTATAAAGCTTGAGAACAACTAGTGTTTTGCAGGTGACAATGCTGATTGGAAATTTGAGTAAATAGTGGTCTGTTTTTTGCCAATAAGCATTGATCAAAGAAACGTCAAGATTCTCAACACCGTGTTTTACGACAAAGTTGATCCATTTGGTAATGCTGTTAATGGGGCTGTCATGATCTAGAATTTGATTATAACTGTATCTAACCTTAAGGCGGAAACTCTTAACGGGAGAATTTCGCAAAAGCAAAACGGTGTAAACGTTATTATCGTTAAAGTGAAAATTTTGGTTGATGTTTGTGAGTAATGTTTTGAAGTAGAGATTAGGAACAGAGAGCCAAAGATACTTCCATCTGTTTGAAAGAATGCTTGTGAGAGCAGATTGTTTGGTTTGGAGAAAAGAGAGAATGTGACACAGAATTGCGTCTGGTAAAGTGCTTATTATATCTTCCTCCGCCATTGAAATTTACAATAGAGGACGAAGAAGCAATGAAAATCAGAGCAACTAAAATGGTTGATTTTGAGACGAAGGTCTCAATAAACCCTATTCCTTTTTTCTTTTCGCATTATCGATTCTGATGGCATTGGTTTATATATGATGCATGTCTAAAGGGAGAAAAATATTAAAATATTATTTTATTTTTTAAGAGTATTTATTAATAGGTTTAAAGGATGTGTATGTAAAACGGTTTTACATGGACATACATCTAGCTAGTGCTATCAAAGAGGCCCGCCCAGTTCGGCTCACTCGGTCCGGAGAGCCATGACATATGAAGAGGCTTAAGTGGGGTGGCCCGTTAAGTCTTATGGTCCGACTCGCTAAGCCCGGCCCGATAAGCAAAGGACTATATGGCCCGATGGGTCGGTCCGATAAACTTTCATTTTATTTTTTTGACAAATTTTTTTAAAAAAATAAATTATATTATATCTATATAAATGAACCGAACCACAAAGTATTAATACATTACTTTTAGTGCTCGAAGATTATTATATTATGTTTCTTTTTTTTTATTTCGTGACCAATTATAATTTGATTAATTTTTTTTTTTTATATTTTTCTATTTATAATGATTGAATAAGTTGGTATTAGTTTTTTTCAAATAAAGATAATTATAACAAATTTGGTTTAATAATTATCTCTTAACTAACAAATCTTATATTTTGTTACTTATTTATCTAAAGATTTTATGGTAACTAAAACTATTTTTAGAATTTTTTAAAAAATATTTTTTAACTCTTTAAGGGGCCGGCCCAAAAGCCCGTGGGGCCAGCCCTTGTTGGCCCATTAAAAAGATAGGCCCGAGGGCTAGCCCAATAAGGCCCTATCAAATTTTTTAAAAGTCCGGTCCGTATAAAAATAAAAGGCTAATGAGCTAGCCCGATAGTCCGACCCATTTTTACAGCTCTACATACATCCAATGAAAATCCAACGATTCGCCACATCTCCCCACTCTTATATAGTTATTTTGAAACTACTTGTATTTTTTTTTTGTTACAAGAGAGAAAAGGAAAAGAAAAAATAAGGGGATTAATCCCTAACATAAGCTACACCACAAGCATCTGCTTGAAGAGCGCTGTAAAACTCGAAAGGAGGATGATCAAGAACTACCAATGGCGAAGTCGTGGACGCTCCCATCTTGGCCAGAATATATTCACAAACATTTCCTTCTCGAAGGGTGTGTTCTATAACAACGGTCCAATCTTTAATCGAAAGATGGCGAATACATTGAATCTCATTCGCAAACTTATGAAAATGTGAAACCCCATCTCTAATCAACCCATCCGCTTGAGAGGAGTCAGAATCTATGAAGCACCGACACCTCTATGATTAGATGTGTTGCGGTGTCCGACACGTGTCGGTGTCCGACACTCGTATAACACCTGTACGACACTCCTACAAACGTGTCGGATAGGTGTCCAAAAAAAAACAATTTTTTCTTTATTCCGACACTCCTTAAATCGGTGTCCGACACCTATAAGACAGTCGTACAAACGTGTCGGGATAAGTGTCCAAATTTTAGTTTTTTTATTTGCTTCTACTTTTCTCAGACATATATACAACGATTAAAGATATGTCGAAATAATAATATTGATCAATGAGGGATTAAAGATATTACATTTTGATTACATTATTTTTAGTTTATCGATAGTAGATGGATGAGTAAATGTCAAATGTATTATCATATATTCTTTTAAAAAATTTTATTGAAAAATTTGTTCAACTTAGATGCATATGTATGTATTTTTAATTCTAAACTTATATTTTTTATAAATATGTAGCGGTGTCGGTGTCGTATATTTTTTACATTAGCGGTGTCGAAATGTCCGTGTCGTGTCGCGGTGTCCGTGTCAGAGTCTGTGCTTCATAGGTCAGAATAACATGCTATATCTCTGAAGCCATTCACCAACATAACTCAAGGCCATAAAACAATGCCATGATCTCCACATACAGAACACTTACCTGCATCGCCGTACCATAAAAACCTTTCATAAACATACCAAAGTTATTACGAATGAGACCCCCAAGTCCTGCTAATAGAGTCGACCCTATCATACTCCCATCAACATTAAGGCAAGCAGTTCCTTCATTTGGACAAGGTCAGGCTACCAGACGTTGTTGCGATGTCCGGTTGGGCCCCACTTGTTGGATATCAAAGGCAATAGAGCAAAAGGACGCCAACGAAAAAATCTTCGCCACACTAACATGAGCATCTACTTTGTTATTGTTGAAAATGAAATCATTCCTAGTGCACCAAACCACCCACATATATAACAATAAAAATGATTTTTCATGAGATATATCTAGCTGCCTACACCAGTTAAATAAGTCAACATCAGTTGTTCTTGGGAGAACATAATCTAAACCGCACAGTCTCCAAATACTAACGGCATCCGCACAAGCAAACAAACAGTGTTCAACAGTCTCGAGCATCGTCGAGCATCGTGGACAAAGGTCAGAGACACAAACCTCTCGAAAATTCTGTACCTGTTTCGTGGGGATAGCACCATGAACAACTTGCCAAACAAAGAATTGGATGGAAGCAGGGACTTTAAGTTTCCAAATCCATTTCCAATTAAGATGATAATTGATAGGAAGAGGTTTCAAGAGTCATTCATAAGCATCTTTAACCGTATATATGCTAGTGCTAGAGCTATGTCACACACAAACATCGGGAATGTTATTAACAATGTGAGGCCTTAATGCAAGAATATAGCTTTTCACGTCATCTGGAATATTGGTATATAGCTTTTCCAAGTTCCACCTTCCATCTTGCCATATATCCTTGATCCTTATATTCGTGTCCTGAATAGCCACAAACGGAACCAACGAGCACAATTTCTCTTTAAGAACCCACGAATCATACCAAAATTTCAAATTAATGTCTCCAATATTAACCGTAAACCCATCTTTCAGCAAGTGTAAAGCTTTGATTATAGATTTCCAAACTGTTGAACCACCGGATGCCGTGATATTGAAAACAGACCGACCATGAAGATACGTTTCCGTTATGACTGTAACCCATAATTTATCTGGAGTATTTAGAACCTCCCAAATAAGCTTACCAAGAAGAGACACATTTTGGTGGCGAGCAATACGAACACCCTAGACCTCTAAAACGACATGGCTGTGTTATTTTTTCCCAACCAACATAGTGCACTTTTGACTTCCCAAGTTCCACAATTGCTTAATTCTGGTCTTTAAATATTAATTGCTTGATTTTGGCCTTTTAAGTTTCACAATTGCTCTGTTTTTCCCCCTAGATTCAATTGCTCGATTTTGGCGCCCTAAGTTTACCCCATTTGCATTTACTAGCCCTCTGTTGACTTTTTTGATTGAAAATGGCTTATTTGACATTTTAAAATTAAAATTAGTATAAATCAAAATATTTATTTTTATAAAAATGTATTAAAAATAAATAAATAATAGTGTATAAAATTTTAAAAAATTGTTCAAAATATAAATAACAAATTGTTTTTTAAAAAATGCTTAGTAATTATTTTTTTAAAATATAGTGTATAAAATTTTAAAAAATAGTTCATAAAAAAATTGTAAACTATTTTTTTATAACAAAATTATTTGAAAACTAAATATAACAAAAGAAAATTATTTCATAATTTAAAAAAAAAAAACAATTTGTCATTTACTTTTAAAACATCTTTTTATTTTAATTTTAAAATGCAACATAAGCATTTTTTTAGTTAATAAATTCAACGGGGGCTAACAAAACAAATGCAAAAATGGGTGAACATGGGGAGTCAAAATCGAACAATTAAAACTTAAAGGCTAAAATCAGACAATTGAAAAATTTATGGAGCCAAAATCAAGCAATTAAATGTTGAGGTACCAAAATTAAACAATTGTAAAACTTGAGAAAGCAAAATTACATTTAAGACTTTAAAAAAAAGTTGAGCAGTATAGGAGAAAGTGCAACCCATTTCACCCTTGGTGAAGTAAATTCATGAACTTGGCCTCGTGAAACGGGTTCTTGAATTTACTTCACAAAGAGTCATCATCTTATTTTCTTATTAACTATGAATACTTTCATATTAATATCGCAATAAAATGATGACTCTTGGTGAAGTAAATTCAAAAACTCATTTCACGATGCTAAACTCGTTCCATATAATATCACAATAACATGACGACTCTTGTGGCACTATGTAGGTGAATCCATAGATGATAAACTCGTCATATTGCATTCTGCACATATTGTTGGACGAGAGTGCATCATTGCCTCAAAAACCCCACCCAAACCTATTCATATATGCCATTGTAATCTCCTTATCACAACAAAAATCACAAAAGTCTACCTTACTCAATTTATTGTATCATGTAGCTCACACTACTCCTAGTATAAACCAGATGCATATGTTTCTTTCATTTCATATATTAGAAGCTTTAAAATAAGTGCAGCATCACTTTAACTTCAACAAGCAAGAAAATAATTGTCCATGCAACATAATTTCAAAAGACTTGAAGTTATATATACAATCTTTCTAGAGTTACTTTTAAACCACCTCCTCTTTTCATGCCTACTTTTAAACCATTTGCAGCTTACAACTCATACAGTTACTCTTGTTATACACACTAACAAGTGATTATCAACAGAAGACATCTTCATCAATTGCATATAATGACCATGTCAAAGATCACCACTTACAGATAAAAACAACACCTTTCCTTACATACTCCTGCTTCATAAGATGGTAAGAACTGATGAAACCCACTTTCATACCTTTCATGAGTCAAAACACTATAAGAAATCAACTGTCACTGTCAAATTTACAGCATGTTGTCGTCGCTGTCGTAATCGTCGCTGTCATAATCGTCTCTGTCGTCATCGTAGAAATCGTCATCATCGTCGTCATCATCATCTTCATCATTAATTTTCTCCGTGGTCTCTGTGAAATGAATAGAAAAATAAAGAAATTATAGGATTCTCTTCCATGGATGTTTATTTTTATATCAAGAATCACAATGATTTATTTTATGTTTTTTGAATAAAGAATCATAATGGCTTCAATATTAGTTCAACCATTTTAGTTGGGGAAAAATAGTGCTAATACTAATACCATTGCCTTATCTCAGTGGCTTATAAAATTATTACAAAAAATTTATCCCTCCACCAAATCATTGGAGGCTCAAACATAAATTCAAAACACAATTCATGCCCCTTGAATATGGCTGTTTTCTCCTAACTCCACCATTACTTCTACAACAGTTAAGACTCTACGAATAAGAGAAGAATATTATCTTTCCCACATTGTCCTGTTTATTGTCCAAAGATCTTAGAAAATGCTTGCATAACAGTAATTGCCCTGCTGTGTAAACTGCTGCAATCAGACTTACACTGAGGCTCATGCTTTGTAAATGTAATGTTACCATTTTAGATTTTACAATGAATTCATTATTAATTGTAAATACAATAATCATTTCCTTTAAGATATTATATGGTCAAATTTAGATAAGACACAGACAAAATATTAACACACTATCCAAAGACAGAAAAACAAGGAATCCTTTGTCCATGCTTCTATGCAAAAGAATAAAGAAGGTACATGGCAAAAATGATAAACTAATTTACAATTGCACCCTCTTACCCTATGATTATGCATCAAATCAAATTTAGCATACAAGTTACAACTACTCATAAAATAAAATAGATCAACATGGAAATGAAGTCATAAACAGATAAAAATTGAGCATTTAAGGAACACTTTTTCTCAAAGGTGCACCTAGACAAAGTTCATGACCATGAAAGTTCAAATTCAAACTACCAAATCTAGCAGTTGCACGGTAGAAGCTAATGAAATGACAGGAAGATTAGAGTAAGTACTACTTACCTTCAAAATAATGAAATGTAAGTTTACACGTTGGAGAGGCCGTTGGGCATGAGGATAACGGATGATATTTTTTGGGTTTTCCCCGGATCCATAGTGTCATGTCTTGTAAAACTTTTGCATTCTTCAAAATATACCTTGCTAGCTGAAGCTCACCTTGTAACCCTAAGAAGGTGTAAAGATTGCAAGTTCTAAGGTGTAGTAAAAGGCATTGTGGAACAAAATCTGGATCTACCCAATTTTCCCTGTTATCTTTTCTACTCCATGTTACCTCATATGTATCGGCCTGTAAATAATGCACATACAAAACTTACTTTTAAAATGGGAGACATTTTTCACCTACAAGACAGTTTGATATGATCGAGTAAGGCTCAACTAAAATTCCAAAAGATTTCTTTTAAAGGATAAGATCCTCAACAAACCTCATCAATGTCAAGCTTTTGAAGCTTAGGACAGTGGTTGAGAACTTCTAGTAAGAATTGCCAATTATAATCGAGAGACTCAAGGAGCAGGTGGGTCAAATTATGAAAAGTAGGAATGAAATCATCACAGCAGTCATCCTGCAATATGAAGAAAGATAAATTGTTAGAAATCAGGTAAAATTCTCGGAAACAAACAAAGGGAAAAAAATACAGATTATCCTCAACAAAAATTCCAAAAGATATGATCGAGTAAGGCTCAACTAAAATTCCAAAAGATTTCTTTTAAATGATAAATAAGATAAGATCCTCAACAAACCTCATCAATGTCAAAGATAAATTCAAAACACAGTTCATGCCCCTTAAATATGGTTGTTTTCTCCTAACTCAACCATTACTTCTACCACAGTTAAGACTCTACGAATAAGAGAAAGAATATTATCTTTGCCCTGTTTATTGCCCAAAGATCTTAGAAAATGCTTGAATAACAGTAATTGCACTACTGTGTAAACTGCTGCAATCAGACTTACACGGAGGCTCATGCTTTGTAAATATAATGTTACCATTTTAGATTTTACAATGAATTCATTATATAATCATTTCCTTTAAGATATTATATGGTCAAATTTAGATATTATATCCAAAGACAGAAAAACAAGGAATCCTTTGAGAATACAACTATTTTGTTTAATCTTTGTCCATGCTTCTATGCAAAAGCATAAAGAAGGTACATGGCAAAAATGATAAACTAATTTACAATTTCACCCTCTTACCCTATGATTATGCACCAAATCAAATTTAGCATACAAGTTACAACTACTCATAAAATAAATCAACATGGAAATGAGGTCATAAACAGATAAAAATAAAAATCGAGCATTTAAGGAACACTTTTTCTCAAAGGTGCACCCAGACAAAGTTCATGCCCATGAAATTTCAAATTCAAACTATCAAATCTAGCAGTTGCATGGTAGAAGCTAATGGAATGATAGGAAGAATAGAGTAAGTACTACTTACCTTCAGAATAATGAAATGTAAGTTTACACGTTGGAGAGGCCGTTGGGCATGAGGATAACGGATGATTTTTTTTGGGTTGTCCCTGGTTCCAGATTGTCATGTCTTGTAAAACTTTTGCATTCTTCAAAATATACCTTGCTAGCTGAAGCTCACCTTGTAACCCTAAGAAGGTGTAAAGATTGCAAGTTCTAAGGTGCAGTGAAAGGCATTGTGGAACAAAATCTGGTTCTACCCAATTTTCCCTGTTATCTTTTCTACTCCATGTTACTTGATATGTATCGGCCTGTTAATAATGCACATACGGAAATTACTTTTAAAATGGGAGACATTTTTCACCTACAAGCCGGTTTGATACGATCGAGTAGGGCTCAACTAAAATTCCAATATAGATTGCTTTTAAAAGATAAATAAAATAAGATCCTCAACAAACCTCATCAATTTCAAGCTTTTGAAGCTTAGGACAGTGGTTGAGAACTTGTAGTAAGAATTGCCAATTATAATCGAGAAACTCAAGGTGCAAGTGCGTCAAATTATGAAAAGTAGGAATGAAATCATTACAGCTGTCAACCTGCAATATGAAGAAAGATAATCATTTTTTTTTTTCAATTCCATTTTAGATTCATACATGTCATGTAATAATCTATTATATATTATGTATCTAATATATATCATATAACTGAAATTTTAAAATTAGCAAGTATGATAAACACGCACCGGATTAATTTCAACCCACAGAGAAGCTACATTTTGAACAACTTTCAATGTCAAATAACCATGAAAGCAATCAATTGAAGATATTGTCAAGTTACTTAAGCAAAATCTATCCCACTCGTCACTAGACAAAGATTCTTCAGAATTAAAGTATAAATCATATATTATTAAACAGTAATGCTAAATGGTACGATGGTAATGTCGTCGGATTTGCACGACGCGTCAATTAACCTTGTTATGTTTCCCATATACCTTTGAATGAGTATTATATAATTGTTAACTTAAAAAAAAAAAAAAATAGTATTATATAATTGTTTGTTTACCATCAAACATTTCATAATAGATATTACTAAAAAATGGTCCAACTTAAATGGGAAATAATAAAATAAAATATGTATGCAATTTCTGTATATGCATATTATATCATGTAAATAATAAAATAAATTAAAATTTTCTATTTTTATTTTGTAACAAGTTGGTAATATTAGAGTTGGGATCCTCTCCATTTCTCATTATTTCCATTTCTTTCATTACCAAAGTTTTTAAATATTTTGAGGTGTATAAAAGAGATTTGGGCCCATTTAATGTCACACTTTTGCATTTATATTTTCAAAACTATATAATAATGGAGGAAATGGAAAACATAGGAAATGGAGAGGATCTTAACTCGTAATATTATCATATTTTTTATATCGCGATAAACCGCATAAACAGAACCAATCCTAACCGCATTGATTTGGTTTGAATGACTTTATAAAAACCAACTGATTCAAATCGAATCACATGCATTTTTGTCTCAAAATTTGGATGACTTATACTCAAAACCGAATCAACCCGCACCGCGAATACCCCTAATTTTTTGTCCTTATAAATATTTTAAATTATATTTTTAACTTTTATAAATAAATAAAAACTTGTCTCCATAAATATAATAACTCAATTAGTAGAAATATTGTATATAAAATACAATATCGGGATTCAAATTTAGATACACCTATTTATTCACAAAAAACTTTAATAAAAAAAAACTATAAATTCATGAACCAAAACAATAACAATTCTAGTCAGTAACAAAAAAAATAACAATTCTAGTCATGTACTAAAAAATTGATTAAGAAAACAATTTTATTCTCATCACAATTTGACAGGGAGTAATAGGTATATGGCTATCACATATAGCATCGTGCGTTTTTCACGACTAATGGTGTCGTGCAATTAAGCATTTCCCATTATTAAATCTTCAAGAATTGGACATGCAATTAAAAACAACATAAAATCTCGAAGTTTAGGGAATCGAATTTGTTGTAAGTCAAGAACTTTAAGATAGGGTAATCCAACAAAAGAAAAACCCTTTTCTACATCAAAATTATAAAGCTTGAGAACAACTAGTGTTTTGCAGGTGACAATGCTGATTGGAAATTTGAGTAAATAGTGGTCTGTTTTTTGCCAATAAGCATTGATCAAAGAAACGTCAAGATTCTCAACACCGTGTTTTACGACAAAGTTGATCCATTTGGTAATGCTGTTAATGGGGCTGTCATGATCTAGAATTTGATTATAACTGTATCTAACCTTAAGGCGGAAACTCTTAACGGGAGAATTTCGCAAAAGCAAAACGGTGTAAACGTTATTATCGTTAAAGTGAAAATTTTGGTTGATGTTTGTGAGTAATGTTTTGAAATAGAGATTAGGAACAGAGAGCCAAAGATACTTCCATCTGTTTGAAAGAATGCTTGTGAGAGCAGATTGTTTGGTTTGGAGAAAAGAGAGAATGTGACACAGAATTGCGTCTGGTAAAGTGCTTATTATATCTTCCTCCGCCATTGAAATTTACAATAGAGGACGAAGAAGCAATGAAAATCAGAGCAACTAAAATGGTTGATTTTGAGACGAAGGTCTCAATAAACCCTATTCCTTTTTTCTTTTCGCATTATCGATTCTGATGGCATTGGTTTATATATGATGCATGTCTAAAGGGAGAAAAATATTAAAATATTATTTTATTTTTTAAGAGTATTTATTAATAGGTTTAAAGGATGTGTATGTAAAACGGTTTTACATGGACATACATCTAGCTAGTGCTATCAAAGAGGCCCGCCCAGTTCGGCTCACTCGGTCCGGAGAGCCATGACATATGAAGAGGCTTAAGTGGGGTGGCCCGTTAAGTCTTATGGTCCGACTCGCTAAGCCCGGCCCGATAAGCAAATGACTATATGGCCCGATGGGTCGGTCCGATAAACTTTCATTTTATTTTTTTGACAAATTTTTTTAAAAAAATAAATTATATTATATCTATATAAATGAACCGAACCACAAAGTATTAATACATTACTTTTAGTGCTCGAAGATTATTATATTATGTTTCTTTTTTTTTATTTCGTGACCAATTATAATTTGATTAATTTTTTTTTATATTTTTCTATTTATAATGATTGAATAAGTTGGTATTAGTTTTTTTCAAATAAAGATAATTATAACAAATTTGGTTTAATAATTATCTCTTAACTAACAAATCTTATATTTTGTTACTTATTTATCTAAAGATTTTATGGTAACTAAAACTATTTTTAGAATTTTTTAAAAAATATTTTTTAACTCTTTAAGGGGCCGGCCCAAAAGCCCGTGGGGCCAGCCCTTGTTGGCCCA
The DNA here is from genome assembly GCA_954870985.1 of Trifolium fragiferum. NCBI lineage: Eukaryota > Viridiplantae > Streptophyta > Magnoliopsida > Fabales > Fabaceae > Trifolium > Trifolium fragiferum. Next base: position 11,059,886 of record OX940793.1, on the reverse strand, counting down.
TTAAAAAGATAGGCCCGAGGGCTAGCCCAATAAGGCCCGATCAAATTTTTTAAAAGTCCGGTCCGTATAAAAATAAAGGGCTAATGAGCTAGCCCGATAGTCCGACCCATTTTTACAGCTCTACATACATCCAATGAAAATCCAACGATTCGCCACATCTCCCCACTCTTATACAGTTATTTTGAAACTACTTGTATTTTTTTTTTGTTACAAGAGAGAAAAGGAAAAGAAAAAATAAGGGGATTAATCCCTAACATAAGCTACACCACAAGCATCTGCTTGAAGAGCGCTGTAAAACTCGAAAGGAGGATGATCAAGAACTACCAATGGCGAAGTCGTGGACGCTCCCATCTTGGCCAGAATATATTCACAAACATTTCCTTCTCGAAGGGTGTGTTCTATAACAACGGTCCAATCTTTAATCGAAAGATGGCGAATACATTGAATCTCATTCGCAAACTTATGAAAATGTGAAACCCCATCTCTAATCAACCCATCCGCTTGAGAGGAGTCAGAATCTATGAAGCACCGACACCTCTATGATTAGATGTGTTGCGGTGTCCGACACGTGTCGGTGTCCGACACTCGTATAACACCCGTACGACACTCCTACAAACGTGTCGGATAGGTGTCCAAAAAAAAACAATTTTTTCTTTATTCCGACACTCCTTAAATCGGTGTCCGACACCTATAAGACAGTCGTACAAACGTGTCGGGATAAGTGTCCAAATTTTAGTTTTTTATTTGCTTCTACTTTTCTCAGACATATATACAACGATTAAAGATATGTCGAAATAATAATATTGATCAATGAGGGATTAAAGATATTACATTTTGATTACATTATTTTTAGTTTATCGATAGTAGATGGATGAGTAAATGTCAAATGTATTATCATATATTCTTTTAAAAAATTTTATTGAAAAATTTGTTCAACTTAGATGCATATGTATGTATTTTTAATTCTAAACTTATATTTTTTATAAATATGTAGCGGTGTCGGTGTCGTATATTTTTTACATTAGCGGTGTCGAAATGTCCGTGTCGTGTCGCGGTGTCCGTGTCAGAGTTTGTGCTTCATAGGTCAGAATAACATGCTATATCTCTGAAGCCATTCACCAACATAACTCAAGGCCATAAAACAATGCCATGATCTCCACATACAGAACACTTACCTGCATCGCCGTACCATAAAAACCTTTCATAAACATACCAAAGTTATTACGAATGAGACCCCCAAGTCCTGCTAATAGAGTCGACCCTATCATACTCCCATCAACATTAAGGCAAGCAGTTCCTTCATTTGGACAAGGTCAGGCTACCAGACGTTGTTGCGATGTCCGGTTGGGCCCCACTTGTTGGATATCAAAGGCAATAGAGCAAAAGGACGCCAACGAAAAAATCTTCGCCACACTAACATGAGCATCTACTTTGTTATTGTTGAAAATGAAATCATTCCTAGTGCACCAAACCACCCACATATATAACAATAAAAATGATTTTTCATGAGATATATCTAGCTGCCTACACCAGTTAAATAAGTCAACATCAGTTGTTCTTGGGAGAACATAATCTAAACCGCACAGTCTCCAAATACTAACGGCATCCGCACAAGCAAACAAACAGTGTTCAACAGTCTCGAGCATCGTCGAGCATCGTGGACAAAGGTCAGAGACACAAACCTCTCGAAAATTCTGTACCTGTTTCGTGGGGATAGCACCATGAACAACTTGCCAAACAAAGAATTGGATGGAAGCAGGGACTTTAAGTTTCCAAATCCATTTCCAATTAAGATGATAATTGATAGGAAGAGGTTTCAAGAGTCATTCATAAGCATCTTTAACCGTATATATGCTAGTGCTAGAGCTATGTCACACACAAACATCGGGAATGTTATTAACAATGTGAGGCCTTAATGCAAGAATATAGCTTTTCACGTCATCTGGAATATTGGTATATAGCTTTTCCAAGTTCCACCTTCCATCTTGCCATATATCCTTGATCCTTATATTCGTGTCCTGAATAGCCACAAACGGAACCAACGAGCACAATTTCTCTTTAAGAACCCACGAATCATACCAAAATTTCAAATTAATGTCTCCAATATTAACCGTAAACCCATCTTTCAGCAAGTGTAAAGCTTTGATTATAGATTTCCAAACTGTTGAACCACCGGATGCCGTGATATTGAAAACAGACCGACCATGAAGATATGTTTCCGTTATGACTGTAACCCATAATTTATCTGGAGTATTTAGAACCTCCCAAATAAGCTTACCAAGAAGAGACACATTTTGGTGGCGAGCAATACGAACACCCTAGACCTCTAAAACGACATGGCTGTGTTATTTTTTCCCAACCAACATAGTGCACTTTTGACTTCCCAAGTTCCACAATTGCTTAATTCTGGTCTTTAAATATTAATTGCTTGATTTTGGCCTTTTAAGTTTCACAATTGCTCTGTTTTTCCCCCTAGATTCAATTGCTCGATTTTGGCGCCCTAAGTTTACCCCATTTGCATTTACTAGCCCTCTGTTGACTTTTTTGATTGAAAATGGCTTATTTGACATTTTAAAATTAAAATTAGTATAAATCAAAATATTTATTTTTATAAAAATGTATTAAAAATAAATAAATAATAGTGTATAAAATTTTAAAAAATTGTTCAAAATATAAATAACAAATTGTTTTTTAAAAAATGCTTAGTAATTATTTTTTTAAAATATAGTGTATAAAATTTTAAAAAATAGTTCATAAAAAAATTGTAAACTATTTTTTTATAACAAAATTATTTGAAAACTAAATATAACAAAAGAAAATTATTTCATAATTTAAAAAAAAAAAAAAAAAACAATTTGTCATTTACTTTTAAAACATCTTTTTATTTTAATTTTAAAATGCAACATAAGCATTTTTTTAGTTAATAAATTCAACGGGGGCTAACAAAACAAATGCAAAAATGGGTGAACATGGGGAGTCAAAATCGAACAATTAAAACTTAAAGGCTAAAATCAGACAATTGAAAAATTTATGGAGCCAAAATCAAGCAATTAAATGTTGAGGTACCAAAATTAAACAATTGTAAAACTTGAGAAAGCAAAATTACATTTAAGACTTTAAAAAAAAGTTGAGCAGTATAGGAGAAAGTGCAACCCATTTCACCCTTGGTGAAGTAAATTCATGAACTTGGCCTCGTGAAACGGGTTCTTGAATTTACTTCACAAAGAGTCATCATCTTATTTTCTTATTAACTATGAATACTTTCATATTAATATCGCAATAAAATGATGACTCTTGGTGAAGTAAATTCAAAAACTCATTTCACGATGCTAAACTTGTTCCATATAATATCACAATAACATGACGACTCTTGTGGCACTATGTAGGTGAATCCATAGATGATAAACTCGTCATATTGCATTCTGCACATATTGTTGGACGAGAGTGCATCATTGCCTCAAAAGCCCCACCCAAACCTATTCATATATGCCATTGTAATCTCCTTATCACAACAAAAATCACAAAAGTCTACCTTACTCAATTTATTGTATCATGTAGCTCACACTACTCCTAGTATAAACCAGATGCATATGTTTCTTTCATTTCATATATCAGAAGCTTTAAAATAAGTGCAGCATCACTTTAACTTCAACAAGCAAGAAAATAATTGTCCATGCAACATAATTTCAAAAGACTTGAAGTTATATATACAATCTTTCTAGAGTTACTTTTAAACCACCTCCTCTTTTCATGCCTACTTTTAAACCATTTGCAGCTTACAACTCATACAGTTACTCTTGTTATACACACTAACAAGTGATTATCAACAGAAGACATCTTCATCAATTGCATATAATGACCATGTCAAAGATCACCACTTACAGATAAAAACAACACCTTTCCTTACATACTCCTGCTTCATAAGATGGTAAGAACTGATGAAACCCACTTTCATACCTTTCATGAGTCAAAACACTATAAGAAATCAACTGTCACTGTCAAATTTACAGCATGTTGTCGTCGCTGTCGTAATCATCGCTGTCATAATCGTCTCTGTCGTCATCGTAGAAATCGTCATCATCGTCGTCATCATCATCTTCATCATTAATTTTCTCCGTGGTCTCTGTGAAATGAATAGAAAAATAAAGAAATTATAGGATTCTCTTCCATGGATGTTTATTTTTATATCAAGAATCACAATGATTTATTTTATGTTTTTTGAATAAAGAATCATAATGGCTTCAATATTAGTTCAACCATTTTAGTTGGGGAAAAATAGTGCTAATACTAATACCATTGCCTTATCTCAGTGGCTTATAAAATTATTACAAAAAATTTATCCCTCCACCAAATCATTGGAGGCTCAAACATAAATTCAAAACACAATTCATGCCCCTTGAATATGGCTGTTTTCTCCTAACTCCACCATTACTTCTACAACAGTTAAGACTCTACGAATAAGAGAAGAATATTATCTTTCCCACATTGTCCTGTTTATTGTCCAAAGATCTTAGAAAATGCTTGCATAACAGTAATTGCCCTGCTGTGTAAACTGCTGCAATCAGACTTACACTGAGGCTCATGCTTTGTAAATGTAATGTTACCATTTTAGATTTTACAATGAATTCATTATTAATTGTAAATACAATAATCATTTCCTTTAAGATATTATATGGTCAAATTTAGATAAGACACAGACAAAATATTAACACACTATCCAAAGACAGAAAAACAAGGAATCCTTTGTCCATGCTTCTATGCAAAAGAATAAAGAAGGTACATGGCAAAAATGATAAACTAATTTACAATTGCACCCTCTTACCCTATGATTATGCATCAAATCAAATTTAGCATACAAGTTACAACTACTCATAAAATAAAATAGATCAACATGGAAATGAAGTCATAAACAGATAAAAATTGAGCATTTAAGGAACACTTTTTCTCAAAGGTGCACCTAGACAAAGTTCATGACCATGAAAGTTCAAATTCAAACTACCAAATCTAGCAGTTGCACGGTAGAAGCTAATGAAATGACAGGAAGATTAGAGTAAGTACTACTTACCTTCAAAATAATGAAATGTAAGTTTACACGTTGGAGAGGCCGTTGGGCATGAGGATAACGGATGATATTTTTTGGGTTTTCCCCGGATCCATAGTGTCATGTCTTGTAAAACTTTTGCATTCTTCAAAATATACCTTGCTAGCTGAAGCTCACCTTGTAACCCTAAGAAGGTGTAAAGATTGCAAGTTCTAAGGTGTAGTAAAAGGCATTGTGGAACAAAATCTGGATCTACCCAATTTTCCCTGTTATCTTTTCTACTCCATGTTACCTCATATGTATCGGCCTGTAAATAATGCACATACAAAACTTACTTTTAAAATGGGAGACATTTTTCACCTACAAGACAGTTTGATATGATCGAGTAAGGCTCAACTAAAATTCCAAAAGATTTCTTTTAAAGGATAAGATCCTCAACAAACCTCATCAATGTCAAGCTTTTGAAGCTTAGGACAGTGGTTGAGAACTTCTAGTAAGAATTGCCAATTATAATCGAGAGACTCAAGGAGCAGGTGGGTCAAATTATGAAAAGTAGGAATGAAATCATCACAGCAGTCATCCTGCAATATGAAGAAAGATAAATTGTTAGAAATCAGGTAAAATTCTCGGAAACAAACAAAGGGAAAAAAATACAGATTATCCTCAACAAAAATTCCAAAAGATATGATCGAGTAAGGCTCAACTAAAATTCCAAAAGATTTCTTTTAAATGATAAATAAGATAAGATCCTCAACAAACCTCATCAATGTCAAAGATAAATTCAAAACACAGTTCATGCCCCTTAAATATGGTTGTTTTCTCCTAACTCAACCATTACTTCTACCACAGTTAAGACTCTACGAATAAGAGAAAGAATATTATCTTTGCCCTGTTTATTGCCCAAAGATCTTAGAAAATGCTTGAATAACAGTAATTGCACTACTGTGTAAACTGCTGCAATCAGACTTACACGGAGGCTCATGCTTTGTAAATATAATGTTACCATTTTAGATTTTACAATGAATTCATTATATAATCATTTCCTTTAAGATATTATATGGTCAAATTTAGATATTATATCCAAAGACAGAAAAACAAGGAATCCTTTGAGAATACAACTATTTTGTTTAATCTTTGTCCATGCTTCTATGCAAAAGCATAAAGAAGGTACATGGCAAAAATGATAAACTAATTTACAATTTCACCCTCTTACCCTATGATTATGCACCAAATCAAATTTAGCATACAAGTTACAACTACTCATAAAATAAATCAACATGGAAATGAGGTCATAAACAGATAAAAATAAAAATCGAGCATTTAAGGAACACTTTTTCTCAAAGGTGCACCCAGACAAAGTTCATGCCCATGAAATTTCAAATTCAAACTATCAAATCTAGCAGTTGCATGGTAGAAGCTAATGGAATGATAGGAAGAATAGAGTAAGTACTACTTACCTTCAGAATAATGAAATGTAAGTTTACACGTTGGAGAGGCCGTTGGGCATGAGGATAACGGATGATTTTTTTTGGGTTGTCCCTGGTTCCAGATTGTCATGTCTTGTAAAACTTTTGCATTCTTCAAAATATACCTTGCTAGCTGAAGCTCACCTTGTAACCCTAAGAAGGTGTAAAGATTGCAAGTTCTAAGGTGCAGTGAAAGGCATTGTGGAACAAAATCTGGTTCTACCCAATTTTCCCTGTTATCTTTTCTACTCCATGTTACTTGATATGTATCGGCCTGTTAATAATGCACATACGGAAATTACTTTTAAAATGGGAGACATTTTTCACCTACAAGCCGGTTTGATACGATCGAGTAGGGCTCAACTAAAATTCCAATATAGATTGCTTTTAAAAGATAAATAAAATAAGATCCTCAACAAACCTCATCAATTTCAAGCTTTTGAAGCTTAGGACAGTGGTTGAGAACTTGTAGTAAGAATTGCCAATTATAATCGAGAAACTCAAGGTGCAAGTGCGTCAAATTATGAAAAGTAGGAATGAAATCATTACAGCTGTCAACCTGCAATATGAAGAAAGATAATCATTTTTTTTTTTCAATTCCATTTTAGATTCATACATGTCATGTAATAATCTATTATATATTATGTATCTAATATATATCATATAACTGAAATTTTAAAATTAGCAAGTATGATAAACACGCACCGGATTAATTTCAACCCACAGAGAAGCTACATTTTGAACAACTTTCAATGTCAAATAACCATGAAAGCAATCAATTGAAGATATTGTCAAGTTACTTAAGCAAAAGCTATCCCACTCGTCACTAGACAAAGATTCTTCAGAATTAAAGTATAAATCATATATTATTAAACAGTAATGCTAAATGGTACGATGGTAATGTCGTCGGATTTGCACGACGCGTCAATTAACCTTGTTATGTTTCCCATATACCTTTGAATGAGTATTATATAATTGTTAACTTAAAAAAAAAAAATAGTATTATATAATTGTTTGTTTACCATCAAACATTTCATAATAGATATTACTAAAAAATGGTCCAACTTAAATGGGAAATAATAAAATAAAATATGTATGCAATTTCTGTATATGCATATTATATCATGTAAATAATAAAATAAATTAAAATTTTCTATTTTTATTTTGTAACAAGTTGGTAATATTAGAGTTGGGATCCTCTCCATTTCTCATTATTTCCATTTCTTTCATTACCAAAGTTTTTAAATATTTTGAGGTGTATAAAAGAGATTTGGGCCCATTTAATGTCACACTTTTGCATTTATATTTTCAAAACTATATAATAATGGAGGAAATGGAAAACATAGGAAATGGAGAGGATCTTAACTCGTAATATTATCATATTTTTTATATCGCGATAAACCGCATAAACAGAACCAATCCTAACCGCATTGATTTGGTTTGAATGACTTTATAAAAACCAACTGATTCAAATCGAATCACATGCATTTTTGTCTCAAAATTTGGATGACTTATACTCAAAACCGAATCAACCCGCACCGCGAATACCCCTAATTTTTTGTCCTTATAAATATTTTAAATTATATTTTTAACTTTTATAAATAAATAAAAACTTGTCTCCATAAATATAATAACTCAATTAGTAGAAATATTGTATATAAAATACAATATCGGGATTCAAATTTAGATACACCTATTTATTCACAAAAAACTTTAATAAAAAAAAACTATAAATTCATGAACCAAAACAATAACAATTCTAGTCAGTAACAAAAAAAATAACAATTCTAGTCATGTACTAAAAAATTGATTAAGAAAACAATTTTATTCTCATCACAATTTGACAGGGAGTAATAGGTATATGGCTATCACATATAGCATCGTGCGTTTTTCACGACTAATGGTGTCGTGCAATTAAGCATTTCCCATTATTAAATCTTCAAGAATTGGACATGCAATTAAAAACAACATAAAATCTCGAAGTTTAGGGAATCGAATTTGTTGTAAGTCAAGAACTTTAAGATAGGGTAGTCCAACAAAAGAAAAACCCTTTTCTACATCAAAATTATAAAGCTTGAGAACAACTAGTGTTTTGCAGGTGACAATGCTGATTGGAAATTTGAGTAAATAGTGGTCTGTTTTTTGCCAATAAGCATTGATCAAAGAAACGTCAAGATTCTCAACACCGTGTTTTACGACAAAGTTGATCCATTTGGTAATGCTGTTAATGGGGCTGTCATGATCTAGAATTTGATTATAACTGTATCTAACCTTAAGGCGGAAACTCTTAACGGGAGAATTTCGCAAAAGCAAAACGGTGTAAACGTTATTATCGTTAAAGTGAAAATTTTGGTTGATGTTTGTGAGTAATGTTTTGAAGTAGAGATTAGGAACAGAGAGCCAAAGATACTTCCATCTGTTTGAAAGAATGCTTGTGAGAGCAGATTGTTTGGTTTGGAGAAAAGAGAGAATGTGACACAGAATTGCGTCTGGTAAAGTGCTTATTATATCTTCCTCCGCCATTGAAATTTACAATAGAGGACGAAGAAGCAATGAAAATCAGAGCAACTAAAATGGTTGATTTTGAGACGAAGGTCTCAATAAACCCTATTCCTTTTTTCTTTTCGCATTATCGATTCTGATGGCATTGGTTTATATATGATGCATGTCTAAAGGGAGAAAAATATTAAAATATTATTTTATTTTTTAAGAGTATTTATTAATAGGTTTAAAGGATGTGTATGTAAAACGGTTTTACATGGACATACATCTAGCTAGTGCTATCAAAGAGGCCCGCCCAGTTCGGCTCACTCGGTCCGGAGAGCCATGACATATGAAGAGGCTTAAGTGGGGTGGCCCGTTAAGTCTTATGGTCCGACTCGCTAAGCCCGGCCCGATAAGCAAATGACTATATGGCCCGATGGGTCGGTCCGATAAACTTTCATTTTATTTTTTTGACAAATTTTTTTAAAAAAATAAATTATATTATATCTATATAAATGAACCGAACCACAAAGTATTAATACATTACTTTTAGTGCTCGAAGATTATTATATTATGTTTCTTTTTTTTTATTTCGTGACCAATTATAATTTGATTAATTTTTTTTTATATTTTTCTATTTATAATGATTGAATAAGTTGGTATTAGTTTTTTTCAAATAAAGATAATTATAACAAATTTGGTTTAATAATTATCTCTTAACTAACAAATCTTATATTTTGTTACTTATTTATCTAAAGATTTTATGGTAACTAAAACTATTTTTAGAATTTTTTAAAAAATATTTTTTAACTCTTTAAGGGGCCGGCCCAAAAGCCCGTGGGGCCAGCCCTTGTTGGCCCATTAAAAAGATAGGCCCGAGGGCTAGCCCAATAAGGCCCGATCAAATTTTTTAAAAGTCCGGTCCGTATAAAAATAAAGGGCTAATGAGCTAGCCCGATAGTCCGACCCATTTTTACAGCTCTACATACATCCAATGAAAATCCAACGATTCGCCACATCTCCCCACTCTTATACAGTTATTTTGAAACTACTTGTATTTTTTTTTGTTACAAGAGAGAAAAGGAAAAGAAAAAATAAGGGGATTAATCCCTAACATAAGCTACACCACAAGCATCTGCTTGAAGAGCGCTGTAAAACTCGAAAGGAGGATGATCAAGAACTACCAATGGCGAAGTCGTGGACGCTCCCATCTTGGCCAGAATATATTCACAAACATTTCCTTCTCGAAGGGTGTGTTCTATAACAACGGTCCAATCTTTAATCGAAAGATGGCGAATACATTGAATCTCATTCGCAAACTTATGAAAATGTGAAACCCCATCTCTAATCAACCCATCCGCTTGAGAGGAGTCAGAATCTATGAAGCACCGACACCTCTATGATTAGATGTGTTGCGGTGTCCGACACGTGTCGGTGTCCGACACTCGTATAGCACCCGTACGACACTCCTACAAACGTGTCGGATAGGTGTCCAAAAAAAAACAATTTTTTCTTTATTCCGACACTCCTTAAATCGGTGTCCGACACCTATAAGACAGTCGTACAAACGTGTCGGGATAAGTGTCCAAATTTTAGTTTTTTTATTTGCTTCTACTTTTCTCAGACATATATACAACGATTAAAGATATGTCGAAATAATAATATTGATCAATGAGGGATTAAAGATATTACATTTTGATTACATTATTTTTAGTTTATCGATAGTAGATGGATGAGTAAATGTCAAATGTATTATCATATATTCTTTTAAAAAATTTTATTGAAAAATTTGTTCAACTTAGATGCATATGTATGTATTTTTAATTCTAAACTTATATTTTTTATAAATATGTAGCGGTGTCGGTGTCGTATATTTTTTACATTAGCGGTGTCGAAATGTCCGTGTCGTGTCGCGGTGTCCGTGTCAGAGTCTGTGCTTCATAGGTCAGAATAACATGCTATATCTCTGAAGCCATTCACCAACATAACTCAAGGCCATAAAACAATGCCATGATCTCCACATACAGAACACTTACCTGCATCGCCGTACCATAAAAACCTTTCATAAACATACCAAAGTTATTACGAATGAGACCCCCAAGTCCTGCTAATAGAGTCGACCCTATCATACTCCCATCAACATTAAGGCAAGCAGTTCCTTCATTTGGACAAGGTCAGGCTACCAGACGTTGTTGCGATGTCCGGTTGGGCCCCACTTGTTGGATATCAAAGGCAATAGAGCAAAAGGACGCCAACGAAAAAATCTTCGCCACACTAACATGAGCATCTACTTTGTTATTGTTGAAAATGAAATCATTCCTAGTGCACCAAACCACCCACATATATAACAATAAAAATGATTTTTCATGAGATATATCTAGCTGCCTACACCAGTTAAATAAGTCAACATCAGTTGTTCTTGGGAGAACATAATCTAAACCGCACAGTCTCCAAATACTAACGGCATCCGCACAAGCAAACAAACAGTGTTCAACAGTCTCGAGCATCGTCGAGCATCGTGGACAAAGGTCAGAGACACAAACCTCTCGAAAATTTTGTACCTGTTTCGTGGGGATAGCACCATGAACAACTTGCCAAACAAAGAATTGGATGGAAGCAGGGACTTTAAGTTTCCAAATCCATTTCCAATTAAGATGATAATTGATAGGAAGAGGTTTCAAGAGTCATTCATAAGCATCTTTAACCGTATATATGCTAGTGCTAGAGCTATGTCACACACAAACATCGGGAATGTTATTAACAATGTGAGGCCTTAATGCAAGAATATAGCTTTTCACGTCATCTGGAATATTGGTATATAGCTTTTCCAAGTTCCACCTTCCATCTTGCCATATATCCTTGATCCTTATATTCGTGTCCTGAATAGCCACAAACGGAACCAACGAGCACAATTTCTCTTTAAGAACCCACGAATCATACCAAAATTTCAAATTAATGTCTCCAATATTAACCGTAAACCCATCTTTCAGCAAGTGTAAAGCTTTGATTATAGATTTCCAAACTGTTGAACCACCGGATGCCGTGATATTGAAAACAGACCGACCATGAAGATACGTTTCCGTTATGACTGTAACCCATAATTTATCTGGAGTATTTAGAACCTCCCAAATAAGCTTACCAAGAAGAGACACATTTTGGTGGCGAGCAATACGAACACCCTAGACCTCTAAAACGACATGGCTGTGTTATTTTTTCCCAACCAACATAGTGCACTTTTGACTTCCCAAGTTCCACAATTGCTTAATTCTGGTCTTTAAATATTAATTGCTTGATTTTGGCCTTTTAAGTTTCACAATTGCTCTGTTTTTCCCCCTAGATTCAATTGCTCGATTTTGGCGCCCTAAGTTTACCCCATTTGCATTTACTAGCCCTCTGTTGACTTTTTTGATTGAAAATGGCTTATTTGACATTTTAAAATTAAAATTAGTATAAATCAAAATATTTATTTTTATAAAAATGTATTAAAAATAAATAAATAATAGTGTATAAAATTTTAAAAAATTGTTCAAAATATAAATAACAAATTGTTTTTTAAAAAATGCTTAGTAATTATTTTTTTAAAATATAGTGTATAAAATTTTAAAAAATAGTTCATAAAAAAATTGTAAACTATTTTTTTATAACAAAATTATTTGAAAACTAAATATAACAAAAGAAAATTATTTCATAATTTAAAAAAAAAAAAAAAAAACAATTTGTCATTTACTTTTAAAACATCTTTTTATTTTAATTTTAAAATGCAACATAAGCATTTTTTTAGTTAATAAATTCAACGGGGGCTAACAAAACAAATGCAAAAATGGGTGAACATGGGGAGTCAAAATCGAACAATTAAAACTTAAAGGCTAAAATCAGACAATTGAAAAATTTATGGAGCCAAAATCAAGCAATTAAATGTTGAGGTACCAAAATTAAACAATTGTAAAACTTGAGAAAGCAAAATTACATTTAAGACTTTAAAAAAAAGTTGAGCAGTATAGGAGAAAGTGCAACCCATTTCACCCTTGGTGAAGTAAATTCATGAACTTGGCCTCGTGAAACGGGTTCTTGAATTTACTTCACAAAGAGTCATCATCTTATTTTCTTATTAACTATGAATACTTTCATATTAATATCGCAATAAAATGATGACTCTTGGTGAAGTAAATTCAAAAACTCATTTCACGATGCTAAACTCGTTCCATATAATATCACAATAACATGACGACTCTTGTGGCACTATGTAGGTGAATCCATAGATGATAAACTCGTCATATTGCATTCTGCACATATTGTTGGACGAGAGTGCATCATTGCCTCAAAAACCCCACCCAAACCTATTCATATATGCCATTGTAATCTCCTTATCACAACAAAAATCACAAAAGTCTACCTTACTCAATTTATTGTATCATGTAGCTCACACTACTCCTAGTATAAACCAGATGCATATGTTTCTTTCATTTCATATATCAGAAGCTTTAAAATAAGTGCAGCATCACTTTAACTTCAACAAGCAAGAAAATAATTGTCCATGCAACATAATTTCAAAAGACTTGAAGTTATATATACAATCTTTCTAGAGTTACTTTTAAACCACCTCCTCTTTTCATGCCTACTTTTAAACCATTTGCAGCTTACAACTCATACAGTTACTCTTGTTATACACACTAACAAGTGATTATCAACAGAAGACATCTTCATCAATTGCATATAATGACCATGTCAAAGATCACCACTTACAGATAAAAACAACACCTTTCCTTACATACTCCTGCTTCATAAGATGGTAAGAACTGATGAAACCCACTTTCATACCTTTCATGAGTCAAAACACTATAAGAAATCAACTGTCACTGTCAAATTTACAGCATGTTGTCGTCGCTGTCGTAATCGTCGCTGTCATAATCGTCTCTGTCGTCATCGTAGAAATCGTCATCATCGTCGTCATCATCATCTTCATCATTAATTTTCTCCGTGGTCTCTGTGAAATGAATAGAAAAATAAAGAAATTATAGGATTCTCTTCCATGGATGTTTATTTTTATATCAAGAATCACAATGATTTATTTTATGTTTTTTGAATAAAGAATCATAATGGCTTCAATATTAGTTCAACCATTTTAGTTGGGGAAAAATAGTGCTAATACTAATACCATTGCCTTATCTCAGTGGCTTATAAAATTATTACAAAAAATTTATCCCTCCACCAAATCATTGGAGGCTCAAACATAAATTCAAAACACAATTCATGCCCCTTGAATATGGCTGTTTTCTCCTAACTCCACCATTACTTCTACAACAGTTAAGACTCTACGAATAAGAGAAGAATATTATCTTTCCCACATTGTCCTGTTTATTGTCCAAAGATCTTAGAAAATGCTTGCATAACAGTAATTGCCCTGCTGTGTAAACTGCTGCAATCAGACTTACACTGAGGCTCATGCTTTGTAAATGTAATGTTACCATTTTAGATTTTACAATGAATTCATTATTAATTGTAAATACAATAATCATTTCCTTTAAGATATTATATGGTCAAATTTAGATAAGACACAGACAAAATATTAACACACTATCCAAAGACAGAAAAACAAGGAATCCTTTGTCCATGCTTCTATGCAAAAGAATAAAGAAGGTACATGGCAAAAATGATAAACTAATTTACAATTGCACCCTCTTACCCTATGATTATGCATCAAATCAAATTTAGCATACAAGTTACAACTACTCATAAAATAAAATAGATCAACATGGAAATGAAGTCATAAACAGATAAAAATTGAGCATTTAAGGAACACTTTTTCTCAAAGGTGCACCTAGACAAAGTTCATGACCATGAAAGTTCAAATTCAAACTACCAAATCTAGCAGTTGCATGGTAGAAGCTAATGAAATGACAGGAAGATTAGAGTAAGTACTACTTACCTTCAAAATAATGAAATGTAAGTTTACACGTTGGAGAGGCCGTTGGGCATGAGGATAACGGATGATATTTTTTGGGTTTTCCCCGGATCCATAGTGTCATGTCTTGTAAAACTTTTGCATTCTTCAAAATATACCTTGCTAGCTGAAGCTCACCTTGTAACCCTAAGAAGGTGTAAAGATTGCAAGTTCTAAGGTGTAGTAAAAGGCATTGTGGAACAAAATCTGGATCTACCCAATTTTCCCTGTTATCTTTTCTACTCCATGTTACCTCATATGTATCGGCCTGTAAATAATGCACATACAAAACTTACTTTTAAAATGGGAGACATTTTTCACCTACAAGACAGTTTGATATGATCGAGTAAGGCTCAACTAAAATTCCAAAAGATTTCTTTTAAAGGATAAGATCCTCAACAAACCTCATCAATGTCAAGCTTTTGAAGCTTAGGACAGTGGTTGAGAACTTCTAGTAAGAATTGCCAATTATAATCGAGAGACTCAAGGAGCAGGTGGGTCAAATTATGAAAAGTAGGAATGAAATCATCACAGCAGTCATCCTGCAATATGAAGAAAGATAAATTGTTAGAAATCAGGTAAAATTCTCGGAAACAAACAAAGGGAAAAAAATACAGATTATCCTCAACAAAAATTCCAAAAGATATGATCGAGTAAGGCTCAACTAAAATTCCAAAAGATTTCTTTTAAATGATAAATAAGATAAGATCCTCAACAAACCTCATCAATGTCAAAGATAAATTCAAAACACAGTTCATGCCCCTTAAATATGGTTGTTTTCTCCTAACTCAACCATTACTTCTACCACAGTTAAGACTCTACGAATAAGAGAAAGAATATTATCTTTGCCCTGTTTATTGCCCAAAGATCTTAGAAAATGCTTGAATAACAGTAATTGCACTACTGTGTAAACTGCTGCAATCAGACTTACACGGAGGCTCATGCTTTGTAAATATAATGTTACCATTTTAGATTTTACAATGAATTCATTATATAATCATTTCCTTTAAGATATTATATGGTCAAATTTAGATATTATATCCAAAGACAAAAAACAAGGAATCCTTTGAGAATACAACAATTTTGTTTAATCTTTCTCCATGCTTCTATGCAAAAGCATAAAGAAGGTACATGGCAAAAATGATAAACTAATTTACAATTTCACCCTCTTACCCTATGATTATGCACCAAATCAAATTTAGCATAAAAGTTACAACTACTCATAAAATAAATCAACATGGAAATGAGGTCATAAACAGATAAAAATAAAAATTGAGCATTTAAGGAACACTTTTTCTCAAAGGTGCATCCAGAAAAAGTTCATGCCCATGAAAGTTCAAATTCAAACTATCAAATCTAGCAGTTGCATGGTAGAAGCTAATGAAATGTCAGGAAGAATAGAGTAAGTACTATTTACCTTCAGAATAATGAAATGTAAGTTTACACGTTGGAGAGGCCGTTGGGCATGAGGATAACGGATGATTTTTTTTGGGTTGTCCCTGGTTCCAGATTGTCATGTCTTGTAAAACTTTTGCATTCTTCAAAATATACCTTGCTAGCTGAAGCTCACCTTGTAACCCTAAGAAGGCGTAAAGATTGCAAGTTCTAAGGTGCAGTGAAAGGCATTGTGGAACAAAATCTGGTTCTACCCAATTTTCCCTATTATCTTTTCTAGTCCATGTTACTTGATATGAATCGGCCTGTTAATAATGCACATACGGAAATTACTTTTAAAATGGGAGACATTTTTCACCTACAAGCCGGTTTGATATGATCGAGTAGGGCTCAATTAAAATTCCAAAAGATTGTTTTTTAAAAGATAAATAAAATAAGATCCTCAACAAACCTCATCAATTTCAAGCTTTTGAAGCTTAGGACAGTGGTTGAGAACTTCTAGTAAGAATTGCCAATTATAATCGAGAGACTCAAGGAGCAGGTGGGTCAAATTATGAAAAGTAGGAATGAAATCATCACAGCAGTCATCCTGCAATATTAAGAAAGATAAATTGTTAGAAATCAGGTAAAATTCTCGGAAACAAACAAAGGGAAAACAAAATACAGATTAATCAGTTTTTTTTAAATTCCATTTTAGATTCATACATGTGATGTGATAATCTATTATATATGTATCTAATATCTATCATATAACTGAAATTTAAAAATTAGCAAGTATGATAAACACGCACCGGATCAATATCATAGCGCAGAGAAGCTACATTTTGTACAACTTTCAATGTCAAATCACCATGAAAGCAATCAATTGCAGCTATAGTCAAGTTACTTAAACAAAAGCTATCCCACTCGTCACTAGTCAAAGATTCCTCAGAATCAAAGTATAAATCATATATGATTAAATCTTCAAGAATTGGACATCCAGTTAAAAACATCATAAAATCTCGAAGTTTAGGGAACCGAAATTGTTGTACCTCAAGAACTTTAAGAGAGGGTAATCCAACAAAAGAAAAACCCTTTTCTACATCAAAATTATAAAGCTTGAGAACAACTAGTGTTTTGCAGGTGACAATGTTGATTGGTAATTTGAGTAAATAGTCGTCTGTTTTCCAACCAGTGATGAACAAACGAACATCAAGACTCTCGACACCGCGTTTTACGACAAAGTTGATCCATTTGGTGATGCTGTTAATGGGGCCGTCAAGATGTAGAATTTGAGGATAACTGTATGTAACCTTAAGGCGGAAACTCTTAACAGGGGAATTTCGCGAATGCAAAACGGTGTAAACGTTATCGTTAAAGTGGAAATTTTGGTTGATGTTTGTGAGTATTGTTTTGAAGTAGAGATTAGGAACAGAGAGCCAAAGATACTTCCATCTTTTTGAAAGAATGCTTGTGAGAGCAGATTGTTTTGTTTGGAGAAAAGAGAGAATGTGACACAGAATTTCGTCTGGTAAAGTGCTTATTATATCTTCCTCCGCCATTGAAATTGACAATAGAGGACCAAGAAGCAATGAAAATCGGAGCAACTGAAAATGATTGATTTTGAGACAAAGAAAGTGGAGTCAATAAAAACCCTATTCTGATGTTATGTTGATTTTGTTCCTTGGGGACTCAACTGAGAAAAAGATAGAAATATTATTTTATTTCAAAAAAATATTTATCATTTTTTTTATTAACTCTCACTTTCCACCTATGGTAATTTAGAGTGGGAGCCGAATTAAGTAAAGTGTGATTAAAAATTATTATAATTTAAAATTGAATTTTGGCCGTTGTTTGTTTCATTTGAGTTAAGGATCGGTATGTAATTTCTTCTGTTGTTTAGTCTTATTCAATCTTTGTCGCGTGACTTGTTGTTACTTTTATTGTTTTTTTTATTAAATTTTTTCGTATAATCTTTTTATTGATGGTTTTAATTATTTTGAAAGAGAAAGTGTGTGCAAAAATATTTTTAAAAAGTTTGATGGATTAAAATTAGGATATAATATATTTTTAAAAAAAGTTATAATAGAAAAATACGATGCAAAACTAAACTTTATTAATTTGACCTTTTTTTTTCTCAAACGACAAATAAAAAAGAACGGATGGAGTAACTCGAATCTTACATTTGTTAATTATTTGTTACCAAAAATAAGCTTTTTTTTTAATGGCAAATATATCAGTACATGAAGTCGGAATACAAATTAGGAGTACCAAAGGTACTCAATGAAAAATAAAAAATACGATACAAAAAAAAAGCACCATAAAAAAGACCACTAACAACCACATAGTGCATCCACCAACAAGACGGAGAGAAGAAACCAGCTATGAGCGAGCACCCCAAAAGATACCGCTCAATCAGAACTTGAAAAATCCAAGCACCACAACCTAATCTCCTCCTGGACCAGCACAAGAGAGGTTGCACATCCCACTCGTAGAAGGAGCACGGAATACCAAGGTTTTTACCTAAAAACCATTTTAAAGAGAAGAGTTTCACACTATCTACCAAATTATAATTGTTGACGACCCACCGACAAAGATGATATCAATCGTTACCAAAAATAAGCTTGATTTTCATTAATAAAAAAAGGGCGAAGCATAATTTTTGAAATGGCTTAAATATCATTTTGGTCCCTGTATGTTCCAAGTTTTTTGGTTTTAGTCCCTGTATGTTTTTTTTTTAAATTAGTCCCTGAATGTCTAAATTTTGTTCGTTTTGATCCCTGCCGTCCATTTCCGTTTAAAAAAAGCTGAGTTGGCAAACAGACGTCCACGTGGCGTCTATGTGTTGCAAATGAAGTTGAGTCAGGTGTATTAGTGGCATATGATGACTAGGACAAAGTCTGCACTTGTTTTATGTTTTTGATTTTAGTCCCTATCAATTAGGGTTAGCAATTGTTTCATCTTCACACACAATAGATATTACCAAAGTCACAAAGAACAACAACATTCATCTTCACACACAACGACACAACAACGATTGATCAGCGATTCATCATCTTCACGACACAACAACGATTACCAGCAGCGATTAACATCTTGACGAACCCGACCCGAATAACAAAGAATCAGTATCAGAAAGGGTTTTTAGTTGACGAACCCGACCCGACGGCGAGGATTAAAGGTTTCTCATCAACGATCAAGATTTCTTCGTGGGAACCAGCTTTTAAGGTAAAGTAGATTCCTTTCTTTGTCATTTTATGGTTGTTGAGAAGTAAATGAAGTGTATTTAGTTGATTCCTTTCATTGTTTCTGTACAAACACGTGAATTTTGGGACCATTTTACATGTGGGTTGACTGTGTAACACTGAATATTCAACTGCGTCTTTTTTATTCCTTCTTATTTATAAACAAACAAAAAATGCTAGTAAACAATTAGGTTTAATTGGTAATGACTGTTTGGTAGGGTTTAAACAAATAGGTGACTGACAGCTGTTAAAATTATGCATTAATATACAGGATGAGTTTCAAAGTGAAATTTCACTATGGGGGTCAATTTGTTAGGGACTGTTTGTTGTATTACCAAGGGGGTCAAGAATATGACAAAGATGACATTGACCCTGACAGATGGAGTTTGTTTGAAATTAAGGGTATATTGAAAGAGGACTGTCATGTTGAAGACAAATTTAGGATATGGTGGTATAGGAACTCTGATGATAGGTACATTAGTATAGTTGATGACAATGATGCATATGAAGTGGCTAAGTATGCATCTGAAATGAAAACTCAAGTAGAAATATTTGTGGACCATTCTTGCAAAGGCATAGTTGCCTCTAAACCAACCCCTAATCCTAATCCAATTCATGTCCCTAATCCTAATCCTATTCATGTCCCTAATCCAATTCATGTCCCTAATCCTATTCCTGACACAACTGAATATGATGCAAATGATGATGAAGGAGGGGTTGAACATGACAGTGAAGATAGTAGTTATTATGGAAGTGATAGTAGTGAAGATGATAGCATAAACTTTGATGATAGTGAGGAAGAGAGAGATCTTGGGTTGGATGATGGGTTTGGTACAGAGTTAGAGGAACAACCTATTCCTCTACAAATCTGTGATGTGGGTTGTTCCAAAAAAACTAGGACAAAAACTAGAGCTAATAGGAAGACACCAAAGAAAACCAATGTCAGTGACAATAATGAAGATGAAGCTGAGGATGATGATATTGTCATGGAAAAAACATATGATAGTGAGGAGCTTAATAGTAGTGACCCTGATGTTTCAGATGGTGAGAAGGGTCCAAAGTATGACAAGTTTAAGATGGAGGAGTTAAACAAAAATTATGTATTTAAAGTGGGACTTGAGTTTGCATCACTTGAGGAGTTTAAGACTGCAATTAGGGATTGGACAATAATGAACCAAAGACAAAACAAATATTTGAAAAATGACAAACTAAGGGTAAGGATAGCCTGCAAGGGCAATTGTGGGTTTTTGGCTTTTGCAAGTAAAGTGGGTAATAAACAAACATTTAGGTTAAAGTCATATTGTGGTCCACACACGTGTGCTAGGGTTACAAACAACAAAACTGCTAACTCTAAGTGGATTTCTAAGGCTGTGGCAAAGAGGATGGCAACTAGTGATAATGTCAAGCTTCGTGAGATTGTGCATGAGATCAAATCCAATTACTCTGTGGGGATAACAATGAACAGGGCATGGAGGGCAAGAAAAATTGCAAAGGAAATGGTTGATGGTGATGCTGCAAAACAGTACAGTTTGTTGTGGAGATATTCTGAGGAATTGAGGAATGCTAATAAGGGAAACACTTGTAAGATCAATGTTAACAGGATTGGATCTACAATTGTGCCAAGGTTTGGTAGTTTTTATTTTTGCCTGGATGGAATTAAGAAAGGGTTTGTAACATCTTGTAGACCATTTATAGGAGTTGATGGGTGCCATTTGAAGACTAAATATGGTGGAACACTGTTGATTGCAGTTGGAAGGGACCCAAATGATCAATATTTCCCCTTAGCTTTTGGTGTTTGTGAAACTGAAACAAAAGAGTCTTGGAGGTGGTTCCTTACTTTGCTGATGGAGGACATAGGTCAAGAGAAGAGATGGGTTTTCATATCTGACCAACAAAAGGTATGAATTTTTAATTAAAATTGTAATTATAATTAGTTGTTTTTTTGTAATTAAAATTGTAATTATGATTTGTTTGATTTATATGCAGGGATTGATGCAAGTATTTGAGGAAATGTTTGAAAGCCTTGAGCACAGGCTTTGTCTGAGGCATTTATATGCCAATTTCAAAAAGAAATTTGGTGGTGGGACACGTATCAGAGACCTCATGATGGGTGCTGCAAAGGCAACATATTATCAAGCATGGGAGGCTAAGATGACAGAGTTGAAAGCTATTAACATAAAGGCTTGGGAGTGGCTAGTGAAAAATCCAAGAAACCTATGGTGTAAGCATGCTTTCTCTTTTCATCCTAAATGTGATGTACTCATGAACAATTTGTCTGAGGCTTTTAATGCTACCATATTATTAGCTAGGGATAAACCTATTCTTACCATGTGTGAATGGATTAGAAAATATCTGATGAATAGGAATGCTAGTTTAAGACAAAAAGTTCTTAAGTGGGAGATATTACCTAATGTTGAGGTTGAGGAGATATTACCTCCAGCATACAAAAAAGGGCCTGGAAGGCCTAAGAAGTTAAGGAGGAGGGATCCTGTGGAGGATGTTGACAAAAGGAGGACAAAAACAACTTATCAATGTACAAGATGTGGTGGTGAAGGTCACAAGATTACTACTTGCAAAGCTCTTGAGGCTGACCCAGAGGCACAAAAGAGACAGGTATATAGTTTGTGTTATTTGTATTAAGTATTGTCGTATTAAGTATTGTAGTATTGACTGCCTGTGCCTGCTTCTGTAACATTGACTGCATCTGTAACACCTATTGCAAAAAAAAAAACCCAAGAAAAATGATGCACCTGCTCAACAAAGTGAGCCTGCACCTGCTCAACAAAGTAAGCCTGCTGCTGCTCAACAAGGTGAGCCTGCACCTGCAGATGCTCCTCAAGCTGAGCCTGAGCCTGAGCTTGCAATTAATGATGAAGATGATGCACAGTTTGAGATGCTTGCTGCAGCATTTGAAGCAACTCAATCTCAACCAAGTCTTGTGGATAAACCTGTTAATGCTTCTAAGAAGGTAATTTAGTCTATTGCATGAGCCTAACTGACTGTGCCTGCTTATGCTAATTAATCTAAGTAAACTAATTAGTGTTATGTATTTTAGTCAACTGCAACCAAGCATGTGAGTGCTTCAGCAAGCAAGCCTGTGCCTGCTTATGCTAACAAGCATGTGCCTGCTTCTGCAAGCAAGCATGTGCCTGTGCCTGTGCTTGCTTCTGCAAGCAAGCATGTGACTGTGAGTGCTTCAGCAAGCAAGCCTGTGCCTGCTTATGCTTCTGCAAGCAAGCCTGCTTCTGCTACCAAGCCTGCTTCAGCTTCTGCTACCAAGCATGTTGTAAGTGTTATACCTGCTCAATCTCAATATTGTTGTAACTGCTGCACCTGTTTTTATTAACTCTGTATACTCTGTATTTAATTGCAGACAAATAAGGGAAAAAGGAAGGACACTACTTCTGTTGATGAAACCATTGTGACTCAACCAAAACCTGTGATGAGGAAACCAAAGACTACACATCCAGTCTACTTCAAAAATCCATCAACAAAGGGCCAATGTACTCAACCTTTTAAGAAGCCTGGTTCATCAAACCCAGAAATTAAGAAAAAAGGGCCAAAACCCCTTAAGAAGCTTGATTTCACCAAGTTGAGAAGGAGTGGTAGGACAACATACTTTGGACCATAACCAAAGCTTGGTGCACCAGGGACATTGCCAGAGAAGCCAATTGAAATTGATGAGGCTGTAGATGGAGATGGGGAATTGACTCAAGAGTTAAATGATCCAAAAGTTGGAAAATGTTTGAACAAATTAAGGAAAATGAAATGATTATGTAATATGTTTATTTTAGGTTGAACAATAGTACCATTGTCTGCTTATTTTGTTATGAATGTACTACTTGAATGCTTATAACTATTAGCCTTGTTTTGTATTAAGTATGTAGCACTGAGATGCTTAGAGGCAACTAGCTATTATTTTGGTTAAACTATGTAGCACTGAGATGCTTGCCTTTTGTATGCACTGAGATGCTTATTTTGGTTTCAATGGAATGCAATTATTTTGGTTACAATGTTTATGACCAATTTATATTCATATTTTGATATGTTATATGCAATTTATTTTGAACTGATATGCAATTATACAAGTAATGTAACATATCAGTTCCATATCTACACTGATATGCTTCTTTATCAAATTTTGGCTTAATTTTGCTTAACTTTGGCATATTATGCACAACTACATTATAATGATTCTAAACAAACATCAACTAAAACAAACACAGTGAATCAATTTCATCTCAAAGAAACATTTTTCATTCATTTTCAACTCGTTACATCATTTGTTACAATGGATTCAAAATGCTCAAAATAAACATAAACCTACTAGTTCATCATATTCAACAACCTTACATTAATCAACCTACAACCTTAACATATGCAAAGAACATAATCCAAGATGCAAAGAGCACAATCTTGTAGAAGTTTGATGTCTTCCTTTCATTATACAATTTGATCTTCATCTTGTCCAACTTTTTGCATTGAAGGCTGTCAATAATAGTACTGATTTCCTTCCCAAGTTCTGCACAGTTGCAGTCACAACCAATTTTTCCATTCAATGTTCCTCTGTTATTGGAATTCATCAATCTATTACTAGATTCATGGGTACTGGGACGCACATATGGAGGTTGACCTTCAATTAGATCATCCCAAATAAACAACCCACAACCCTACATATATATATATCAATTCAAATGAACAAAATTAGGACAACAAGATTCCAATAATTAATTTCAATATGAAATCAGAAATGAGAAGAAACATTATGGACTGAAACTAACCCCCAATCTTGTACATTTCCAATATCTTCTCTTTGGGTTATCATCTGAATTTGAGAGATGCAGTTTCATTGGTATTTTGCAACCACAACGAGGAAGTTCGAATGGCACTCCGTGGGCAGAGGAAGACGATGACATGTTGCAGAATATTGGTGGAAATTGATTCAATCGGCTGAAGAAGGTGAATGAAGAGAAGAGAAGAAATTAGGGTAGAATTTGGGAATTTCTGAGGAAGAGAAGATGAACATGAAAGTGGAGAAATTTTTTTTGCTTTTAGTCCTTATGTAACTGATTCAGCATTGAGTAACTAGGCCACGTGGACGTCTGTTTGCCAACTCAGCTTTTTTTAAACGGAAATGGACGGCAGGGATCAAAACGAACAAAATTTAGACATTCAGGGACTAATTTAAAAAAAAAACATACAGGGACTAAAACCAAAAAACTTGGAACATACAGGGACCGAAATGATATTTAAGGCTTTTGAAATTAATGTTCCAAAACTAGTTCAA
The DNA here is from genome assembly GCA_954870985.1 of Trifolium fragiferum. Classification (NCBI taxonomy): domain Eukaryota; kingdom Viridiplantae; phylum Streptophyta; class Magnoliopsida; order Fabales; family Fabaceae; genus Trifolium; species Trifolium fragiferum. The sequence goes on along the minus strand of OX940793.1, from coordinate 11,035,048 downwards.
ACATGAGTAGTCTTTCCATTTTATCGGTTTTGGATATGGAAGAGAACGATTGTTATAGAAAACCATGGCAAGTTGGCAACACTGACAATGGCATATCTTAATTAGAGCTCTTAATCTTCTAGCTAAAATAAAAAAAACTAGTATAAAAAAAGAACCAATATACTATTGTGTGAATTCATTTTTAAGAAATAAAACATGTACAAATATCCTAAAAACATGATAAAAGGTAAATCATTTTGTATAAATTAAGAAACCTATCAAGTGTGAGAGCAACAATATACTTTGAGAGCAATCTAACATAAGTCCAAGAAGGAAGAAAACATTGATAACAAGGTAACTATGGAACATAAAGTACTTCAATAAATTAAAACTTCAACCATATATCCATCCAATATGAGTATTAGCATTGATAACAAACTGATTCATCAAGTCCAGGTGTGCTCTTCTATGCTGCCAAATGATCATGCCATAAGTCCAAGAAAGGTATTAAAATGTGAAACACACCAAAGCCACTAACAGAAACATGAAAACAATATGTAACAACTAACAACCAAGCAAACATCATATGGCCAGCCAAGAATAAATTTTTCAAAATTTGATTTTTGTACTAAAGCAAATTCAATTCTATTTCTTCCTTGAAATATTGGAGCATGGTTTTAAATTGCGGTTCATTTATCCACTATTGTTGATGCAGTAGCCTTCGTAACTGCGTCGCAAGTGCGATGTGATTTTCATTCATGTGTACGGTCGCATTGTAATTGCATTAGACGATTTCATTCAAATTTTTTAACTAAAGAGTAAAATTTATGAATCTCAAATCCTTATGTCCTGAAATCCTAATTTGCATCAAATCTTACTTTTAACATTCTCTAAACTGTGTATTATAAGCACATTTGAATCGGTGCTTATGGAATAAACTAAAACTCTACAAAGGGGGTAAATAGTGAAGTGAGTGATGTCATTTTATATAGTTTGTGAAATTTCAAAAAGATTTCACGTCGCAACAACATCATTGTGCGTTGCAGCAACCGTCATGACCAAAATCGCAATAACTGCAACCGTCACCGCATCGACTTCAACCACAATTCAAAACCATGATTGGGAGATATAATGTGGTAAATTTTCATGGTTTTTTTTATTAAAAAAAACCTTCGTAATTTCCTCAACACACGAAGGAAACCAATAAAAATAATAGGGTCCAAGTTATGCATCAACATAGCAATGGTGCCACAAAGCACTGTTTCAAATAAACAAAATCATATGACATAAGCAATAAAAGGATTATGACCTGACAACTTACAACTATTTTAAAACAACATAGAGAATCAACACAATAAATTCAAACAAAAGAGAAACTTACTTTCAACAAATTGAAACCAAGCTTTCAAAATGGTTCTTGGAAAGAAACCATCTTATATAATTTTTAATTCTGATTTTTTCTGCTTTATTTTCTCTAACATTATAGAGAATTGCTAGATCATCTTTGTGATATGCCAGTAGCAATTTATTGCCATTTTCAGAAAGATACAATGGGTATACGAACAATTGAATACTGTCATAAGAATAATATATATAATTTTGATAAAAATGTTGAAGACTCAAATAACCAATTTTAGGTAGCCGAGTCCATGACTCTTCAACTCCAAATTCTTTCATCTGCCATATAACAAAATATTTTCCTTCAATATCATGAGAAAAACATAGACAATCCATCAACACAGAAATAGACGGCTCCACATGTGGCACTCTATCAAAACCTCGAGGAGCTAACAACTTGCGGTATGTCTCTGTCCCTAAATCAAGCGAGATGATAACAAATTGGTCAATAGTAATAGATTTCCAATCATAAACCTCGTTATTTTGAATTGCCAACCAATTAATCGTGCCACTAACATAGACACCATCATTCGCAAAATTAGAACAAATCTTAAAGCACAAAGGATCCACAGGGAAATCTTCAATATATCTCCATACATTATCACCTAAACTAAAAACTTTCACCTCAGTTCCTTTCCCTTTTCCCCGTGGACAAAACGCCACAACCTTATAAGTGTCATTTGAACTATCATAGCCAAAGGAATATTTATAAATTCTAACTTCATTGTACTCAAAATCCAAATGACAACGCTTTCTATTACCGTCATAAACCCTAATTTTGTTAGATGAATTTATTGCAGGGTTGTGAAAACAGAGTAACATATCTCGTCCATTGTAGGAAGAATTACTACGAAAACAAAGCAATCCATTGCACGAACCAACAAAATTGTTACAGTCATTCTTTGCGGACAAGTGATTAGAATCGTGAGGAATTGTTACGGATGGATTCTCTAATAAACGAGTTAAGGGGAAGGGAATAACAACGGAAACAATGTCCTTCGATCCGAATTGGAGCAAAAGTGTAATATGAGGGTTGTTTCTTTTGGATTGGTGAAGGTGTAATTTGACAAAAGAGGGTTCAGAGATTAAGGAGTTCCAAGACTTGCACACACATCTCAGTCGAGTGAGAGATTTGACAGTAAGGAATGATAATATTTGGGCGAGAAGGTCAATGGAGAGGAACAAAGCTGGAGGCGTATTCATCATTAGAGGCATGCAGCTATGCCTATGCTGCTGGTTGTGAGAAGTAACTTAACCCTAAGTCAAACTTGGGGATGAAGGATGATGTGATTTATATAAAGCTTTTGGTTAAGTGTAAATTTTTTGTCACCATCTATAAAATATAAATATCACCAATCGGTTTTTTTTTTTTTACATAGTTGAAATAACAACAAGTCATTAAAAATTCACACATAAAAATTAAAGGAGTCGTGGTTCGGACCTTGGTCATAGCATCCGATTCAGCAATTTCGACATTTCTACTAATTTGGCTATATTTTTTTTTTAGAAATTGGTTTAAGATTTAGTTTTTAATTTATGAAAATTATTAATAAGTTTTAGCCTAAATATATATTTTTTTTGTACATAAGCTAAGGCAGGAAAGAAAAAAACAAAAAGGAACCTAAGTTTTAGCCTTTTGCTTTGAAAGAGTTAATTTCGGCTGATGCTTTAGCCTAAATATTTTAGGTTGCCATCTTCTGTCCTCTCTTTTTTCTTCCGTCTTTAGTTACAAGCAGATAAAAAATTTAAGAATTTAAAATTTGTGGAAATTTTGTATAAAATTAAAATTGAAATTTGAGTTATTTATAAGATCTAAAATCATAAATTAATATAGTACATTGATATACAAATTTAAATTTATCAAAAAAATAAAAATATGCGAATAAATTCATACATCATCCATATTAATAACATAGACATATTGCATAAGCTTATTTGACCAAAGCTTTCATAATATTCTTGCCTTTGAATATGGCTTTGATGACACTAAAGTTATTGATCGGATGTGTACTTACTTTACATCGTAATATGAATCATATTTATTAGATTTGATTATGAGTCATATATTTATAGGACAGTACATTAAGTCGACTAATTAACATCCACTAAAACATTCACAATTAAAACACACAAAAGACCAAAACAAAAAAAATATATAATTGTATACCAATTTTGTACCCAAACTTTTTTTTTTAATTGCTAAAGGCTGTATATTAATAGATGAAGTACAAGTGGTACTCTACCCAACCAACAAAAAATCAACAAGAGAGTAACTTAGGCACAAGAAATCAGCCCAAGAATCCACCAACAGAAAACAGACAGTAAGCAATTCAACAAAAACTTACTCATCCCTACCTCCTCCTAAGTCCTAACTATCTAAGAAGGCAATCTAAGGGGAACCTATATGCCATTCATGCAAGTTACAAAACACCAAGGGAACCTATTAGCAATGAACGACTGCAAAGGTATGCGCTTAATTGCCTCCGCAATATCGTGCACAGTTGACTCCTGTTATGAAACAGAAGCACATTTCTCGCAAGCAAAATTTTCCATGTAACTGCTTGCCATATTGAAAACAGCCCCTTCCACACTTTATGCAAGTAAAAGGGAAAGCAATGGGGTCGAAGGAATTAAGAAGGAATATTTCTCCGAAGAACCGTTTGCAATCCTAATCACTAGTAGATCTAAGACCAAACAGCCACGGCCACCGGACAAGTAGTAAAATAGTGAACTTCGGTTTCTGCGTGTGAGGAGCAAAAAAACAGACAGGTCGGATCGTGCACTGAAGGGAGTGAGTTCCTGCACAACAAGTTATAACGCGTAGGGAGACAAAGACGAAGCAGCTGCCAGTTGAAGATTATGATTTTAAATAGCCGGAGCATAGCTATTCCACAGCAAGTTTAACAAGCCACTCACATAAGGATCCAGAACCGAAGGTGGGAGAAAATTCGAAGTGAGAAGCATGTAGCCCTCCTTGACTGTATAGCAGTTCTGTTTCCCAAATTAGTTCATTTTCTTAATTCCAAATTTTAATCTCTATAACTTTTTAAGTTGTTTTGGGTTTTGAATTTCCATATTTGAGTAAGTGTTAATAAAATAATATATGACTGTGTTTTCTAAATCAAACTCTACAAATGAAGAAAATGAATTTGATGATGTTCTGGAAATTTTCCAACAATTCCAGCACTTCAAAATTCATTCAAATCGACTCAAAATTTGAAGGAAATGGTGGAATCATGCACAAAATCTCAATTGAAACATCATGAATACACAAATAACTCAAAGATTCAACAAAATTAGATCAACAATGATAAATTAAGAAACTTTGTGTACAACTCAAGAACCTGAACATGAGAATGTAAACTCTAAACTAAAATTTGAAATAGCAAATACACATTAATATGCCATATCCAGGCACAAGAAATACTCGAATACAAGCAGTTAAACAAGAAAATACATTAGCAGGGACCGAAAATACATTATAGCCGGGACCGAAAATACATCCGAGGAACTAACAAAAGAAGAGAAACAACCATCAATACAAAAATTAAAAAGCTTGTGGCAGTGCCACCTAGAGAAATAGAGGAAAACGCAAGTAACATAACGCTACAAATATTAAAAATCATAATGATAACTGATAAGGCCATGCTCTAAATTGTGTTGGACTTGCCAACTTTTTGTTTAATGAAATTCCTACACTTGTGCTTGATAATAGAACAAGGAAGACGCTCTTATAAAGCGAAATGATTGATTGAACCCGAATTCCAACAACGGGATTTGAGATTGAAATGTGAGACGCACTTCTGTCACTCCTTCTCTTCTATCAAGATACGCCTTATGCTAACCAAACCTGAAAGAAAATATTCAAAATTAAATATTTGTACCAAAGAAAAAAAAACATATATAAGTTTCATCATTGAAATAATGAGCGAAATAATAAGTGTTAATCAACAAATTCACGGATGAAGATCGATTCCAACAAGTTAAATAAAAGTAGTTAAATGACAGTTACAACAGTTTTAGTGTTAGTTACATAGCAGTTACATAGTTGTTACTAGCTGTTACTTGCATAGCAAGCTACTATCTCATGTGTGTGATCTATGCTAGCTTATCATTCTTCTCACTATTGCAAATATGTGTGCTTAATTAATAATGCTTTGATTCTTTAACCATAATAATAAGTCAGAAAGAAATTGCTTTGTAATATCAATGTATAAAATGATTATGAGAAACAGCAAAAAGAATCAACATAATAAATTCAAACAAGTAAATCATAAGAAAGAAACTTACTTTCAACTAATTGAGACCAAACTTTCAATGTAATCTTTGACAAAATACCACTCTACTGAACTGGTAATTCTAGATTCCTTTACTGTATTATCTCTCCTATTATAGAGGATTGCTTTCTCATTTCGTTCCCATGCTAATATCAATGTATTGCCATTCTCACAAAGACACACCGGGAACATGAAATGTCGACGATGGTGCGGCACTAAATTATGGAGATTCTGATAATTAATTTTAAGAAATTGAGTCCAAGACTCTTGAACTCCAAATTTCTTCATCTGCCATATAATAAAATCAGTTCCACAATCATGACAAAAACAAAGGGAGTGCATTAATACAGCAAGAGTTGGTTGAACACGAGGCACTGTATCAAAACCCGAAGGGGGCAGCAACTGGCGATATGTTTCAGTAGTCAAATCAAGCGAGATGATCACAAACTGGTCGATAGTAATATCAATTCGGTTTTCATTTTGGAACTTATTTCGAATGGTCAACCAGTTAAGAGTCCCTCTCACATACACACCCTGTTCGATACTCGGATGCCAATGTTGAAAGAGTGAAGGGACACAGTAAGTAGGCACTACGTCCGCAGGAAAACTTTGAATATTTCTCCAAACATTATCACCAACACAGAAAACTCTCACAAGGTTTTTCGTTAGATGGAACGCAACAATCTTATAAGTTTTGGTTGAATTGTCGTAACCAAACGCAAACGTCCACCCATGTGCAATACTATCTTCAGGCGTGCGAAGAAACACTATTTTGTTGGATAATTTCCTGGTTGCTGGGTTCCATAAATAAAGTAAGGTCTCTACATAATTACCGGTTAAAAAAGTACCATGTAAACAGAGCAATCCGCTGTGAGAACCGACGGGGGCCATGAATCCATACACGTCATTCAATTGGAAATAAGGTTTGTTGGCTAGGGCGACAGATGGGTTCTTCGGACGCAGGGGAAGACATGTGATACTGAAATTAATGGAATGTCTGCCTGAGATTGAAAATAGTGCTAGTTGCTTTTTTCGTGCTGATCGTTTAAGGTGTAATTTGTGGAATGTGGGATCATCAGAGATAAGGGTTTTCCATGACTTGCAGACGCACTTTAGTCTCATCAGATGTTTTACCGGGAGGAATGATAGGATTTGTATAATGAGCTCATGAGGGAGGAATATGCTTAACAATCGAGTGTCTTCGGAGTACTTCCGCCTCCATGACTTGGGTTGAGGGGCATTCATTGAGTGTAGAATGCTGAAAGTGGAAACCCTAACACAAGCAAGTTATTTTTAGGGGAAAAACAAATTGGAAACAACATTCATAAATTTGAAGCTATATTATGACTTACTTGAATGTGACGGCAATTTGTTAGTGTTGAGATCTTCGAGTGTCTTTCGAGAGCGTTGGAAACTTATTCTTGCTTGTGGTAATCAAAGTTAAAATTGATGTGATGTATATATATAAAAGCTTTAAATACTTTCTTGATCTTTAAGTTGAAAATATAAAATAAATATCTTTCTTGATCTTTAAGTTGAAAATATAAAATAAATATCTTTCTTGATCTTATTCAGAAAGAAAAAACTTCGCATATATTCAATCAAATTAATAGACAGATTTGTACTAAAACAATATTTATAGATATATTTATGTTATTATGTACCAAAATTATTGATAGATATATTTTTAAAAATATATTTTTTAAGAAAATCTATAAAAGTGATATAGTATAAATTTCCAAATATTTTTAAATGTCAAAAAAATATCAATCTATTGTGTCAAAAAAATAATTTCCAAATCTATAATAAATCTACTGACAAGTGACAAATTATACAGATCCCCCTATGTATAGTGTTTTTTATTTTTATTTTTTTTAATTGTATCAATATATTATAAGAAAGCACTCTTAGTTAGAGCAGTAAAAACGGCCTTAAGGGGACCGGCACTTTAAGAGACGGATTCATTTATTTTTTTATTATTAATTTTATTTATAATTTAAATAATTTTTCTAATGTCGTGAGTTTATTCTCTATAAATGTATGTTTCAAGACATATGAACAATGATTTTAAAATAACAATTTTTAACTCGTAAGCCATCACTTCGGGTGGTCTGGTGGTATTGGCTTGGGACCTGGATTATGCTTTTCTAAAGGTCTCAAATTCGATTTTCATTGGTGCTAATTTGGATAGGTTAAATTAGTTTCTTCAACAAAAAAAAAAAAAAAACTTTTAATTCGTTTGAGAGAATTTTGTTGTCATTGTATATCTATCCATTATGATTTGAAAATGAAGGGGCGAAAGATCATATTTAAAATTGATTGCCTCATCAAAATGAAATTAATTTCCAGTTACACAAGAAACTATTGTTTAAATAACTTTTAATAGTTATTGTGTGTCAAAAAAAAAATAACTAATAGTTATTCTTTTTCTTAACGGAAAAAGATAACTTTATTAATAAGACAAAAAGGGAAAACTACAAGTGATACTCTACATAGAACCGTATAAAATGTACAAATGCTCGACCTAAAATTCAAAAGATAGAGATATCAATTCAAGACACAATTAATATTAGATTATTTTGTAACGATTAACATCTTCATTCCCGAAACACAATTTTATAAAAGAATTGATTTTGATAAAATTGATATGAAAATTTTAATTTTAAAAGATTCATCGCAATTTATTTTCATCCAATCATCCTAGCTTTAGGAACCTAAATGTATGACACAATACCAAGAGCCTCTCATGCATGTAACCACAAACCACAAGCATAAAGAACAAATATGCTTATAATTCTTCCTTTGAAAATATCATCATAAATTTACATATGTCTATGGTAAAGATAATTAAAAACTTGTACAAAAATTATAGATGCAAAACACTAGTAATTGCTTCCACACACTTGAAGCCTTTTGTCATCCCTTCATGTATGTTCTGTCAAATTCACACAATTTATCAGTTATAGCTAATCAACATGCCAAGACATATTTTCCTATTATGCATGTATGTACAATGATAACTATAACATAAGCAACTAATCTAGAAGAAAAAAGTATTAAGAATTTCAAAATGAACCAAACAAAAATATGATAATACTTTTACTATAAGAAGCATCATCCTGATGTATGAAATAAGAAATTTGTTGTATGCTAACTAAGCCTTAAAAAAAATTGTTCATACCCTGTTCTAAGAGAAGATAACATAGCAATGCCACAGTTTCAATCATGTATATGCCAATAAAATAATTATGAATTGACGTAAAAGAATCAACAAACATAATAAATTCTAACAAGTAAATGATTGAAAATTAGAAACTTACTTTCTATTAGTTGAGACCAAGCTCTCAACGTAATCCTTGGCACAAAACCAATTTATTTCGTCGGCAATTTCAGTTTTCAATGCTGCTTTATCTCTCAAGCGATAGATGATTGCTCGATCATGATAACTCCAGCGCCGCCATGCCAATATCAATGTATCGCCATTATCAGAAAGACACACGGGGAATAAGAGAAAATTTTACTGGTATTGCAGCGACTTACGGAGATTATTATAACTAATTTTAAGAAACTGAATCCAAGATTCTTGAATTCCAAATTCCTTCATCTGCCATATAATAAAATCAGTTTTATGAAAATCATGAGAAAAACAAAGGGTGCCCATCAACACAGAAAGAGTGGGCAAAACACATGGCACTTTATCAAAATCTCGAGGGGGAAGCAGATGAAGGTACGTCTCTGTACTCAAATTAAGCGAGATGATCACAAATTGGTCAATAGTAAGATGTTTATGATCAATTCGATTTTTCTTTTTGAACTTATTTGGAACGGCCAACCAGTTAAGAGTCCCACTCACAAAGACACCATGATTGCTGTCTATATGTGAATGTCGATAGAATGAAAGGTCATAAGGTACTGTGAGAAAATTTTGAATATTTCTCCAAACATTATCACCAAAATTGAAAACGCTCACCTGGTTGGTCGTTAGATTGAATGCCACAATCTTATAAGTGTCGGTTGAATTATCATAACCAAAAGCAAACTTCTGTTGGAATATTTCAGCATATTCCAATAATATTATGCGGTCAAATATCTTTGTTAATTATATTAGTTATTTATCGTTCAAGAGCCTAATTGATTAAGTGATCAAATAAAGTTAAAAGGCTAATTAGATTTCTATTTAGAATTAATTGATTTAATTAATTGGATATGGGCTCAATATGAGTGGATGTCAAGATGGCCCATTTCGGAATAATGGGAACCCTAATGGGTCATCACACTATATATAGGCTATGGTCCCCAATATACCAGACACACTGCATATCGCCTCTTCTCCCCATCTGAAGAGCGCTTAGGGCATAAAGAGTCTCGGTTGAGGAAGAACCACAAGCCACCGGGTGATCATCATCCGTCTCTCATTGCGTTTCAGGATTGCTATCTGCGAGACCTACGGTTTGTTCATATTCTTTTATATCTAGGTATTTCTAATCCTTTAATCTCAATAAATCAACATGTCGTAGATCCTACAATTATATACATGCTCTCTTCCGCACTAAAGTTTTAACCTTTGTTATTGAGCATGTGTTATATAATTATAGTTTTAACCTTTGTTATTGAGCATGTGTTATATAATTAATCAGTAAATTAATTCCAACAAGTGGTATCAAAGCAGGTCTTCATGTTTGAATTATTGGGATTATGTATAATATATGTTTGCGGCAAATGTTTGTTTCAAAGTTCAATCGTTACTGTTCATATGTGTTTCAATTTAAATTTACTTATTTTGATTTGGTTAAAGATATAAGTATTGATGCACTGTGCACAATTTAAAAGCAAATTGAATTATGGAAAATTAGGAGGTAACAAGAAAATGTTTTTTCTTTTAATATGATCATGAACATCAAGCAGTCGTGTAGTGTTTGATGAGAATTAAGCTTTTCTACATAAAGCATAAAGTTTTGCTTTAATTCTGGAGATTAATTTATTTGTAATTACAATTTTGTATAAAATTTACAATTATTGATTTTCTTTGGTGATTACAGCTTTCGGGTTGATACATAATTTCATATGTATATATAGTTTCATACAAATCCCGTAAAATTTTGGGTTTAAAGATTTATAAGCATATTTGGATTTTGACTTGCTTGTATAAAGTTATGGAAAATAAAATTTGGTTAATTTATTTTCCATTTTTTATAGTTTAGTTCCTTTTGATCGGATTTGTTTGTTTGTCATGATCATTATTTTGTTTAATTATAAGTAATAAGAATTTTGTTACAGAAGTCGCAAATTTGGGTTTAATTTTTAGTGATAACAATTTGTTACCTAAAAATAAAGATTTTGGATTTAAGTTTTCAGTTTTTCAAATCAAATGTTTTAGCTCTACTCATGTCAAAGATTTGTTGCTTGAAATAAAGATTTATATTTGATTTGGAATTATATGAATTGATCCACATTAGTTTTGTACCTAAAGTTCATTTTGAGAAATAATGCATATGAAGATTCGGTGTATATATATTTGGTCATTATATATATTTTTTCTATAAAATTAATTGCGGTTAAATAACAATTATTAATGATTCTCAAAATATTTTGATCCAATTTGGTATGTATGAAATTAAAGTTTTGATTCTTTAAACTTTGGAAAATATAGATTCTATAATTATTTCTTTAATTATAGATATATAAAATTTTTGGTTTCCTTCTATTTTGGAAAATACAATTATAGAATTCTATTATTTATTTAAAGAATCTTTGGGTATATGTGAATCAATTGTGGCATGAATATACTTTGATATATATAAAGATTTAATTTTTATTTAAAATTAAATATTTGGTTTCTAGCATGATCTTGATGTTTGTGTTATTGTTATAAAGTTTCCACAATAATTTTCTTTCGTCATGCTTTTTAGTTATATTGCATGCTAATTAAGTTTGATAGTGAAAATTTATTCTCACATTAAGGGATGTCATTTAATCCTATGATTATGAAGGGACATCATAAAGTAATACGGCCTACATTTTGTATGTAGTGCCTTGTAAATTTAAGACTTTTCCCATTTGATTTAATAAATTGTCAGGTGATTTTGATTGAGTTGGTTGAAGCAACATGTTGCAAAAGTAACCTCTGTTGTGTAGATTTGATTCAATTGGAATAACAAAATACGTATAAAATTATTCATGCAAGCTATTTTGGTCTGCCAAAAGGTAGACGCAGTTTGGCCGAATAATTATACATATGTATTCAATTTATTAAATTGTCTAGTAATTTTGATTGAGTTGGTTGAAACAACAAGTTGCAAAAGTAACCTCTGTTGCGTAAATTTGATTCAGTTGGAATTACAAAAGATGTGGTGTGAAATTATTCATGCGAGCTGTTATAGTCGGCCAAAAGGAAGACACAGTTTGGCCGGATAATTTCATTCCTGTGATGGTAAATGTGTGGTGATTATTAAGTTTTTCCATGTGGGTAATGGTTGGTGTCAAAGACATACATTATCTGACAGGACTTATTACCAATGTTTGATCATTACGTTGAGAGTACTGCTTGCAGTTAATTCTTGGCAATCAAAGATTGTGGATTAATGGTGCGTTTGGTATCTTGTTTTGTCTTATAATTTACAAATAAAGATGTCCATGTGCATGTAATAATTTATTGACATGCATAATAAAATTTTGTAAGTGTAAATCCGTATAAGTATTTCGTGGATTGCATTCACACTATAATGGTAAATATGTGACGATCATAAGGATTTATTGTTTGTCAATATTGATTGTCAGAGTTTGATCATTGTCACAAAATACCACTAGCAATTGATGTGATTTTCTAAGAGTTTGACATCAATGGTGCACTGGGTATTTTGGTGAGTAATTTTTTGTTCTCTATAAACTAATATAGTTTATGTATCTGTAAAATAACGTATGGAATTTAAATTCTTAAAATTCTAACTCTTTGGAATAAAAGAAGAACATTATGTTCTTGGATAAAGATGGAGAAACTCAAATTCTCTCACTATTCGGTAATTTTAAAGTGAGAATCAAGTTTAGAATGTGAGTATATTCCTAATCACGAAAGTCCTGTGATCATAAAGTTTTAACTACAGAAACATTATTTGAGGTGTTATTTAAGATGACATAATTTTGTTATGGTTTTCTTTGCTTAAATTAAAGTGCTTCTAAAGCAATAAGGAGAAAGACAAACTCTCGTTGGAGAGATGAAATTTCATTAAGATTGTTGAGCAAAGAAAATATTATGAGCACATTATGTAACTATTTAATCTTGCTAAAGCTTTGTAGTTTCGACAATCAAGTGACCTTGTTGAAAATATATGTTTTAGTGTTCTCTTTGCACAATTAGTTTATCGCTATTAAAATTAAAATTAGAAATGATTCTTTAAAATGATCATTTCATAAAGTGTGCAATAAAGAAAATATTAAAGCAAGAGAAAATAAAATAGTGCTCATTATGTAAATACCTCAAAGGATAAGGGCATATAAAGAATAATAAGAAAATATGATCTAAACTGACGAATCTCCAATGATGTTGAAAGACACATCAATCTATAGGGGAAATAAGTCGGTGAAGATTGATGGTATTTCAACCATTTGTTAGATTGTTGTTACTAACTTATATTTGTATTTAAAAGACAATTTGTGGATCATTATTTGAATTTAGTTTTGTTTTAATTCTTTATTATTATTTTAAAACGAAGGATCCAATATGTCCTTTAAATATAAATATTGAAACTTTTAAGAATTGTTGAAACTTGTGACAATCTAGAATTGTTGAAACTTTTAAGAAATATAAACTTTGGTATCATGTTAATGAACATTTTGAGATAGAAACTTCAAAGTCTCTCGAAGATATTGAGTTTGGGGGAGAGATATGGTAAAAGAACAAAAATTGAATGGGGAAGAATTGGTTCTAAACCAATTCATAAAGTTACTATTTATATAGTAAATCCGGATCCTCGTAAGGACATTAGTGTTCTTCCTCTCAATTAAGTTAAGAAAATAATTCATAAATATCAAACTCAATACCTTCAATAGTTGTGGCGTTGAGTGTCATAAAGTATTGACTGAAAAGAGAAATCATATATGTTTTGATTTGAAAACTCTATTAGGATAGTCACGACACTTGATAGTTATTATAATTTTGGAGCTTCATAAGATGGATATCAAGATAGTATTTCTTAACGGAGACATTATGAAATACAATAAGGTGCAATAAGAGAAATTTTGTGTCAATAGACACAAAGTAGATGGTTTGCAAACAAATGAAATCCATTTATGAGTTTAGGAATTTGTCTAATTAATGGTACCACAAAAGTCTCATCAAGTAATTGTCTCATTTGGTTCTGAGACGTATATTATGGAGAGTTGTGGGTTATACAAGTTCAGTGGGAGTATGTTTATATTCTTAGTTTAATATGTCGATTTTATTTTATCAGGTCAACAATGATATATGATCGTTGTGTCATTATAATTTTGGAGCTTCATAAGATGGATATCAAGATAGTATTTCTTAACGGAGACATTATGAAATACAATAAGGTGCAATAAGAGAAATTTTGTGTCAATAGACACAAAGTAGATGGTTTGCAAACAAATGAAATCCATTTATGAGTTTAGGAATATGTCTAATTAATGGTACCACAAAAGTCTCATCAAGTAATTGTCTCATTTGATTCTGAGACGTATATTATGGAGAGTTGTGGATTATACAAGTTCAGTGGGAGTATGTTTATATTCTTAGTTTAATATGTCGATTTTATTTTATCAGGTCAACAATGATATATGATCGTTGTTCAAAATCAATATATCACTAACAAAAGTTTAGTGACAAAAGATCTTGGCACACCTCTTTTATATTAGGAAATTTGATATTTAGAGATCATTCTCATTGTATCATTCGGTTTTTCAAAAGAGTTATATCAATAAAGTTGAAAGTAAATTCGACATGAAAATCAATAAACTAAGGGATTGTTTTAATCATAAAGGGAGACTGTTTAAAAGTCTCAATAATTGCCCAAAAGAAAATCTGGAAATTTAGAAAATATAGTGTTTTCTGATATGCTTTAAATTTGAGAAACATATATATGATCTTACTTATATTCATCTGGAAATAGCGTATATATATTAAGATCATTTGGCAGATACTTGAGCAATTCAAAATTTGAATTGTTGAAATGAAGCAACCATAATGATTGTTATAGAGAACAAAAATAATTTGTGCTCACATATCAGAGATCGAATAATTTGGAGATCATCAATGTGTTCGACTCTGATCATTTTGAATGTCCATTTATAATGGAAATTCTAACTCAAGAAATGAATGACTGTAAGTATTTATGTCACTTGGTTGCATAAAGTAAAAGATTTTTTGAAAGACAACTCAAGTTATATTGTGACATAAATTAGTCAAATAATGCTTCAACAAATGTTTTATTGTTTATTGTTTATCAATTTATAAGTTGTTGAACGATAGAACATATAAATATAAATTTTATGCTAGCTGACTCACTAATCAAAGACTTGAAACCTAAGGTCTTTCATATTGTTGTTGTCACTAAGGATGTCTTGGATTAGTGGGAGTCTCTCTTTAGTTATGTTCTAACTTTGGTATTGACACAGATTTATAATTTTTGTTAAGGTTTTCTGCAGAAATAAAGTTTAAGGTTATAATTGTTATAACTGATTATGTAACTTTTGTGCAAATTTGATTTGCAAACTTCAGTTTGATCTCACTAAAGACTTTAGTTGGACCAGTTGGAAATATGCATGATTTAGAGATCACGTTGCATGAAATTTCCATGCCACTCATCCATATCGATCTATGTCGTCAAGTACATTGATATGGTGGTCGTCGGGGTTCCGTCACGTTATACGTCAGTGACGACAGCCGCGGTGGTCCCATCATTGATGTATGAGATGGACCGGATTGTAAGGTTGAAATCTAAAGATAAATAGCATTCGGATGCGCGCCTAAGGAATAATGATATAATTATTACGATATATTGCCCAAGTGGGAGATTGTTGGAATATTTCAGGATATTCCAATAATATTATGTGGTCAAATATCTTTGTTAATTATATTAGCTATTTATCGTTCAAGAGCCTAATTGATTAAGTGATCAAATAAAGTTAAAAGGCTAATTAGATTTCTATTTAGAATTAATTGATTTAATTAATTGGATATGGGCTCAATATGAGTGGATGTCAAGATGGCCCATTTCGGAATAATGGGAACCCTAATGGGTCATCACACTATATATAGGCTATGGTCCCCAATATACCAGACACACTGCATATCGCCTCTTCTCCCCATCTGAAGAGCGCTTAGGGCATAAAGAGTCTCGGTTGAGGAAGAACCACAAGCCACCGGGTGATCATCATCTGTCTCTCATTGCGTTTCAGGATTGCTATCTACGAGACCTACGGTTTGTTCATATTCTTTTATATCTAGGTATTTCTAATCCTTTAATCTCAATAAATCAACATGTCGTAGATCCTACAATTATATACATGCTCTCTTCCGCACTAAAGTAAGATTATAGTTTTAACCTTTGTTATTGAGCATGTGTTATATAATTAATCAGTAAATTAATTCCAACAACTTCCACTTCCACATATCTTGAAAACCAAGCTTGAGAGGAAGCACTATTTTGTTAGATTTTGTCTTGGTTTCTGGGTTCCACAAATAAAATAAGATCTTTTTGTTATTTTTTAAAAACCGGCCGAATAAGCAGAGCAATCCATTACAAGAACCAACGGGATATAGTAACCTCTTCCATTGGTAATAACTCGTGTTTACTAGGGTGGTGGATGCCTCCTCGACCAAGGGGAAACGTGCAATAGAGTAATCATCGCGAAAATTGTATTGGAATGAAAATAGTGCCAGACGCTTGTTTCTTGTGGAATGTTTAAGGTGTAGTTTGGCGAATGTGGAATCATCAGAGATGAGAGTTTTCAATGACTTGCATGCGCACTTTAGTCGCATCAAATTATTTACTGGAAGGAATGATAGGATTTCTTCAATAAGTTCATCAGGGAGTAATATGACTACCATTCGAGTGCGTTTAGAGATAAGCCGCCGCAACTTGGTTTTAGGGGCATTCATTAGATGAGACCTATGCTGGTACCAACGATGATGATGTAGTAGAATGCTAATTTCTTTGTTCTTTCTCAACAGGGAGTAGGAGTATTGGATTGCTGCATGAGGAATCCTTGTATAACACACGCTAGTTTAATACTAGGCTAAACTATAAATTTGGTCCCTTACTTTTATTTTAGGATTCAATTTGGTCCCTTATGTTTAAAAAGTTTCAATTTGGTCCCTTACGTTTATTTTAGGTTTCAATTTGGTCCCTTCCGTCAGTTTTTGCACATGTGGCAGACGGTTTGCTTACGTGGCAGACGGTTTGCACACGTGGATTGACACGTGGACACCTGGACACGTTGACATATGTCCAATTGAAACAGTGGAACAGTGAAATCTGACGGAAGGGACCAACTAATGCAAACGTTGATAACGTAAGGGACCAAAGTGAAACTTTTTAAACGTAAGGGACTAAATTGAAACCTAAAATAAACGTAAGGGACCAAATATGTAGTTTAGCCTTAATACTATTAGGGTAAAAATAACATTGGAACTAAATATTCTGTCAAAATAAAAAAAATAAACATTAAAACTAAATATTCGTTTTTTATATATAATTGAAACTAAATATTATGTCAAAATAAAAAAAATATTAAAACTAAATAAAATAAATAAATTTTACTTAATATAGTTTTTAATAGAGCTGTAAAAATAGGTCGGGCTATCGGGCCGGTCCATTAGCCTTTTATTTATATACGGGCCGAGCTTTTAAAAAAATTGATCGGGCCTTATTGGGCTGGCCCTCGTGCCTATCTTTTTAATGGATCATCAAGGGCTGACCCCACGGCCTTTTGGATCGGCTCCTTAAAGAGTTAAAAAATTATTTTTAAAAAAATTCTAAAAATAGTTTTAGCTAAAAATAAGGAGTTTTAGTTACTATAAAATTTTTAGACTAACAAAAGATGAGATTTGTTAGTTAAGAGATAATTATTAAACCAAATTTGTTATGATTATCTTTATTTGAAAAAAACTAATAATAACTTATTCAATCATTATAAATAGAAAAATATAAGAAAAAAATTAATCAAATTATAATTTGGTCACGAAATAAAAGAAAAGAAACATAATACTCCGTATAACAATCTTTGAGCACTAGAGGTAATGTATTAATACTTTGTGGTTCGGTTTATTCATATAGATATAATAGAATTTATTTTTTAAAAATCATGTCAAAAAAAAAAAATTTGTCGAACCGACTCATCGAGCCATGTAGCCTTTTATTTATCGGGCCAGGTTTGGCAGGCCAGACTATGAGGGCTTAACGGGCCGATCCACTTAAACCCTTTCATATGTCATGACCTCTCGGGCCGAGACGAACCGGACCGGTCCATTTGCCAGCTCTAGTTTTTAACTCCTCTATTTTGATCAATTATGGACTTTTAACGGTTTTATTTTAAAGTCACGAATTTTAGCCTGTTTATTTTGAATGGATTTGGATTTCAATCCTCTTATTTTTAAAATTCAGAATTTTAGATGGTGAGATCAAGTTGTGAAATCAGAAACAACATTCAAAATACAAAACCCTTTGACAAGCAACTAGGACCTATATATTACATAATCCATTATAAATAAGAACATTGTTTTCAGCTTCATAATTATTTATTCAATTTGATGACACTTGGTTATATCTTGAATTTTGATGATGATGTTTGGATAAAGAACTCCATAACATCAATTTGGAGCAAATGGCATAATAACATTTATTATTATTTGATCGTACCTGGAACGGACGTTCGATCGATGGCCAGCTGCTAGTCACGTGCGGTGTTGATAGTCGCTTTGAAAACGGAGGGGGGTTGTACCTGCAGACACTCCGATGCCTAAGTCAGCACAAGTACAAGAGAGAAGGTAGAGAGTGAGAATTGAATACCTGACTCCTCAATGATGAGGAGTATTTATAAGCCCCCAGCGCGGGGCCAACGATTATCACTATTGGGCCGTGTAGAGCAAGCCCAATGAGGATAACTGCTAGGGATAGCGTAGTAAGCTGGAGAAGTCGTTAGACTCTCCCCCTAGTCAAGCTTAGCCCGTGTTCTGCGGGAGACAGATAAGCTTGAGATGAAAACGTGGCTTGTGGAGCACGTTTGACAGGTGCGGAATTGGTGGCGAGCACGGATGTGCTCGACAGCAGGAAAATGGGTAAGCTTGAGCTGTAGATATGCTTGAGCTGTGGTGTCGAGCAGGAAATTGGATGTGCTCGACATTGGGCCGTTGGGCACGGCCTAGTAATGGATAACTGCCAGGATTTCTGCGTGGGAGCAGGAAAGACGGTTGCAGTCCATATCCTGGGTCAAGCCATTATGCGTAGAATGCGGAGAGGATAGGCTTGAATGAACGTGCTCGACATTTAGAGCACGTGATAGTTTGACCACAGGATGTGCTCGACACAGAGGATGTGCCCGCCACAGATGCGTATTTGTTGGGCAGGCGTGCCCGACGTAGCGTTGACACTGCGTGGATGGAGGAGATTATGCTCGGGGAACCTCCCCGACACTAGTGATGGGGCCTGCTCGGATGCGTAGTCCCAGTCCAGAAAAGGAGGAGATTCTGCTCGGCGAATCTCCCCGACACTAGTGATGGGGCCTGCTCGGATGCGGAGGCCCAGTCCAGAACAGGAGCCCCCCAAGTTATTGCTCTTAGGCATAAGAGTAATGACTTGTAGAAGATTTAGTGTCGTTGAGGAGAAAATTGAACTCCCCTGAGTTTTTGAAGTTCTTCGCGAGCTTGCGCTCGTATTTACGAGATATTCGTCGCTTGTCGACGAGGAAATTTATGTGCTCGTAAATCTACGCTCGCAATTCAATTCGCGACTGCTGCGCGCAGGCGTGCACTCGCAGTTCAATTCGTAGTTGCTGCACGTACGTGGGAGCTCGCGAATTCGTGCTCGCGAGTCTATTTGTAGCCCCACGCGTTTTCACGAGTACGTGCTCGCGCGTATGAAGGTATGCCAGGGTTGGTCGGCATCTATTTTTCTGCCTGCATGGTGTGTATGCTCGACATTTGTTTTTCTGCTCGCACTTGAAAGTAGGGTTGCTCGGTTTTTATCATGCGAAGTTGTGTTCGCCTTGTCGCTCTGTTCGACGATGGCTACATTGGCGTGTCCTAGGTCGACAAGATAGATTGCGTCGAGGAAGGTTGATTTCTTGCTCGGCGTTACCATGAGCAGTTTGGGGAACTGCCCAGGCGTTCGGAGGTTCGGCCCTGAACATAACAGCGCACAAACGTCGGGGAAGAGGTTTGTTTGCCGTAGCTCCACCTTCCCATCGCGAGCTGGGGGTCGAGCCATGGTACGAGGACGAGGGGGCTCGTGTTTTGAGCTTTCCCAAGTTGGGTTTGTTTTTCCATGGAACTTTGAGGCGGGCACCTGTACCTTGGTGTCTGCCCGTTGTCGAGGAGCGGCAGTCCGTGTGTCTTTGGGCTGGTCGTCTCCTTTGCTATGGGCTGTCGTGGTCGACGTTGCCTTAGCTATAGTATTGTTTTGATTTTTCGAGCATTCCAAGTGCGAGTAAGTTCTTGCCCTTGCAGGGTCTTAATGTGGTATGCCCCACCATGCGAAGGGCCACGTGGAGGACAATGCTTTGAGCTCGGAAGGAGGATCCAAGATCATGTCCCTGTGTCATTGGTACTTGCCTCATGTTTTCACGTGCTCCTTGGCGAGGAGCTCTCTGCTCGCGGGTTGCGAACACTTGCAGCAGCCACTTTCTCCTCGTATTCAATGAAGGCTCTTGCCCTGCGGAGGAGGTCGTTGAGCGTCTCCTGTGGGGAGATCCCAATGAACTTAGCAAATTCGCTGGGGCGGCGGAGACCTCGTTCGATCAGATACTTCTTCATAATGTCTGTAGTGGGGACCTGAACAGCTTCCTTGTTAAACCTGTCAAGGTAGGCGCGCAGAGATTCGCGCTCTCCTTGAACAATGTGCTCGAGTGTGGCCACCGACTTAGGAGGGCGACGGGAGGCTGTGAAGTGGTTCTTGAAGCGTTCAGACAGTTCTTTCCATGATGTAATGGATCCTCGGGGAAGGGCTTTGTACCAGTCAAGCGCTCTCTTGGTTAGGGTCGTTGAAAATAGCCTGCACTTGATGGGTCCCTTGACCTGACGATAATTCAGCTGGACATTGAGATTGCTTATGTGGTCGTCAGGGTCTCCCAGCCCGTCATACTTCCCCAGGTTAGAGGGTGGTTTCTCTAAGCCTGGAGGGAGAGGAGCGTTGAGGATATCCCAAGATAGGGGTCCCTGGTTGTCATCCTCGTCACTCGAGCTCGGCTGATTGCGAGGGGAGTTGTATTCCCGAAGAGATGGGGAGCGCTCCTCGTCGTACGGCGGAGGAGGAGGATTAGGATGCACGTGTTTCTTTCCACGATCCGTGGAAGTAGTTGCGGAACTTCCGCCTGGTGGCCGCGTTTTGCGGGGAGGAGAAGGTTCGCGGATTACGATTCTCTTTCCTCTCTTGCTAGTCTGGGCTGGACGATCCTCGCGGGGAGGGGTTCGTCCTCTTTTCTTCTGCGCCGGCCGGCGGCGGTTAGGGTCCTCGGCGCCATGGTGGGAAGGACGATATTGTTTCTCAAGGGACTCTAATCGGCGGTTCTGCTCTTTGATTGTGTCCACCAGCGTTTTGAAGTCTGCTGCAGTTATAGTAAGGACTTGTTGTCCTGGACTTTCGGTAACTTGGTTAGCCGCGGGGGCTTTTCCAGATGAACTAGTTTTTCCGACGTCGGGGCCCGGAACTTCGAGGACTTGGTCCTCGTCTTCGGTGAACGGAGAACATTCCTGTCCGTCTCTTTCGTCAGCTTCGAGATCGACGGCGGCGTTGGCCTGTTGATCGTCTTCGTTGCTAGGAACGATGACGTCGTCGCGGTGTTCGACGACGGTTGACATGGGACGTCCGTCAGCGTCAAAGAACTGAGAAGTAGTTCCGTCGTTCTGAGGTGAAGGTGTGCTACCAGTGGCCATGACTGAAGATTTGCTGGATGGTTTTTCTTTCAGTTTGAGAAAGGGGGAAGACTCACGTCCCCAGTGAAGTCGCCAATGATCGTACCTGGAACGGACGTTCGATCGATGGCCAGCTGCTAGTCACGTGCGGTGTTGATAGTCGCTTTGAAAACGGAGGGGGGTTGTACCTGCAGACACTCTGATGCCTAAGTCAGCACAAGTACAAGAGAGAAGGTAGAGAGTGAGAATTGAATACCTGACTCCTCAATGATGAGGAGTATTTATAAGCCCCCAGCGCGGGGCCAACGATTATCACTATTGGGCCGTGTAGAGCAAGCCCAATGAGGATAACTGCTAGGGATAGCGTAGTAAGCTGGAGAAGTCGTTAGACTCTCCCCCTAGTCAAGCTTAGCCCGTGTTCTGCGGGAGACAGATAAGCTTGAGATGAAAACGTGGCTTGTGGAGCACGTTTGACAGGTGCGGAATTGGTGGCGAGCACGGATGTGCTCGACAGCAGGAAAATGGGTAAGCTTGAGCTGTAGATATGCTTGAGCTGTGGTGTCGAGCAGGAAATTGGATGTGCTCGACATTGGGCCGTTGGGCACGGCCTAGTAATGGATAACTGCCAGGATTTCTGCGTGGGAGCAGGAAAGACGGTTGCAGTCCATATCCTGGGTCAAGCCATTATGCGTAGAATGCGGAGAGGATAGGCTTGAATGAACGTGCTCGACATTTAGAGCACGTGATAGTTTGACCACAGGATGTGCTCGACACAGAGGATGTGCCCGCCACAGATGCGTATTTGTTGGGCAGGCGTGCCCGACGTAGCGTTGACACTGCGTGGATGGAGGAGATTATGCTCGGGGAACCTCCCCGACACTAGTGATGGGGCCTGCTCGGATGCGTAGTCCCAGTCCAGAAAAAGGAGGAGATTCTGCTCGGCGAATCTCCCCGACACTAGTGATGGGGCCTGCTCGGATGCGGAGGCCCAGTCCAGAACATTATTTTTAGTCAAAAAAAAAACATTTATTGTTTTTTCTTTTGTCATTTCGCATATTTTCTTTCTTGGGAATTTCTTTGATGAAAAACTTATGCCAAATGATAAAAGGATAAACAATGTGTTTGATCTTGTTTGGTTCTGTATTCAAGTTCGGAAACACACAAGGTAAATAAGGCTTTTAACACTTCTCAAATAATTTAATTTGTAGTATTAGATGTTACGTTGTTAGATGATGTTATTTGTAACTGTTTATGTATGTTCTAATTATTAGATGCAATGATGTTCTATCTAGTCCAAAACCCTGCATCCCTTTGCTCTTTTTATGAGTGGGAGGTGCAACCTACTTTGTGTTGGAACCATTAGAGTCATGTGTGGTGGTGTTTCTGAACCTTGATGATCTTAGAGGGGTGTTGGCTTTGTTTTTGCTTTCTCTTCTCGATTTCTTCTTTTTCTCTCTTCTTGGCCGACAGATGTTTTGGAGTTTGGTAGCTCTCAATCTAGTTAGAGTGCCATAAGAGTTTTCTATCTTTGAGCTTCTTTTCTTTTTTTTTCTTTTCTTTTTTTACTTTAGGGTTCGTTACTTCTTGTACTTCATTTTTGTAGACTCTTTTGAGTGTAACCATTATTTCTTATTTATATATAATATAATTATATTTGCCATTAAAAAAAAAGTTTAATTGATATGCACTTACGGCGTAAAATAATTTTACACGGTCATTCAATAAGAAACCATCAATCTTTCATGTCATATGAAGAAAGTGGGGTAAAGTGGAGTGACGTGGCAGAATACATGATTGTCATTGGTTGACAGTGTAAAAGTCGGTGCATACAAATTAAATTTTTAAGAAAAATACAATGATGTTCTTTGTATATGTTTATATATGTCGTAAATGAATTGATAGAACTCTTGTAGCGCCAAATAAAATGGTAGATCTCCTCGATTTTTTTCTTTAAATAGATGTTTCAGGATATATGAACAATGACTCTAAAATACTCTTTAAGAACTTTTAACTATTGCGAGAGGATTTGATGTCATTGTATATATTTCCATTAAGGTTTTTTTTTTGTTACAATATTCAAACTCGCGAAGATCATATTTCCATTAATGTTTGAAAAAGAATGGACGAAGATCATATTTAAAATTGATTTTATCCCTTAATATTCAAACTCGCGAATTTATGAAGTAATTTTATCATAGATGCTTATGAAAAAAAATGAAATAAACACTTTATCAAAATGAAATGTAAACATTAATTTCAAGTTACACAAGAAACTTTGTTTAAATAACTCATTGTTTGACAGAAAAACAAACAAACAAAAAACACATAATTATTACAAATATTCTTTTAATTTTGTTTTTAAAATACTAGTTGAGAAATCTATGCAAACTGATTCAATGTTGAAAAATCTTTACTCTAGAAATAATTGATAAACTCTTATCTTGGAGCTTTTTTTCTCCATTCTGTTCGCCCTCGGTTTATTTCAAGTCCTTCAGTAGACAATCTAAGTAGATGGAGAAACTGTTGGCATTCTTGTTTGTCATCCTTTGCTTTGGCAGATCCATTTGTACCTTTGAGTTCTGGAATAATCTCAGCTTCTTCAATTGTTTCCACACTTGTTAGTGAATCAACTATGTCGTTTTGTTGGCATTCTCGTCTGTAATCCAAGGTAATACTCTGCAACTCATGGCTATCGATGATTTCTTGAGGCACACTCTGTCAAGGTTGAACAGTTTGTTAGGTATATTCACACCAACACGACATATATGAAAGCTTTTAATCTTCTAGTGTAAAAAGTGTCGATAGGAACCAACATAGTATCCATTATGAAATATGAAATATATGTAAAACCGATACTTCAAATTGAAGGTGAGTTTGGTGTCTGACACTTTTAGTGTCCAACACGACACAACACCAACACATGTATGAATATTGTTTTTCAATTATTATCAGTGTCGAGTGTCTGTATCGTGTTTGATATCCTAAGTAATTGTTGTTTGTCATAGTCAAACTCTTAGAAGTAGATCAAGACCAGGTCCTATGATTAAAACAATTATTCGTCCAAGATCATCAAGACATGCATACAGATATGCAAAAGTTAGTTTTGTATGAAATATGTCCTATAGTGTCGGTAGATTCTAGACTCGTTAAATAATGAATAGAAAGTATTTCAATAAATTAAAGAGAGAATCTAACAACCTCAAGAACCCATCCAATATAGGTGACATTGTTAACATGCTGATTCATGTCGAGATCGGCTCTTCTAGGCTGCAATATTGAAAAGCAAAGTGAGAAGGCCAGCCTCTAAAATGTGCTTGATTTGCCAAACAAAATTGTCATATGAAATTCCTTATTTCGTTCGTGATAAAATAATAGAAAAAGGAAGATTCTTTAAGTCAAATGATCATACCACAAGACCGAGTCTGGAATTTTGAGCAGGATCTTTCAATTTTGGAATTTTCTTTAAGCAATTACTATCCTCCTCAGGAATGGCCAACCTAAAACCACAGAAATGAATCAAGAAATACATTTGCATTTACAAGAAAGATCATAATTAGTTACACTTGGATATATCTTTTAGTGTGTACAAGAACAAATGATATATTTTATCAATAAGGGCCCGTTTGGATTGACTTATTTTTGAGATTATGTATAACAGTCTCGTTGTTACGATAATAAGAATTTTACTACGTAAAGAAAAACAAAAAGCAAATGGTAAATATTTCGTAACCATTTGTCAACAAATGGTAAAGAAAAACACCCCACCTTAGCTCTCGAGGACAGAAAACCAAATACTCCTCTCGAACTTCATCTGAAACTTTTTGGAGTCTCCGGGTGTCCTGATTCATCATTACCCACTTGCTGAAACAATTAAATGTAGATGGTCATCTTTACAAAGTGTCTAAAACAAAAAAGGTTGCATCATCAGAGAGCATTGTATACAACATACACATGAAAATTTAAAGATGTATCAATTTACATGATGTGAAGAAATTTATTGTTAATGCATATTGATTTTCATCAAAGGATAGTTTTCTATCAGCTTTAGATGTTAGGACAAAAGAGGAGTCATTGTTGCCCTATAACTAGAGATCTTGCAAATAAATACAAGGTAAGACCGTTTATAATAGACTATGAATGTGATTGATAGGTCACACGTCACAGGTTTGAGTCGTGGAATAGTATCTTGAATGCAAGGTAAGACTATACATAATACATCTGCAATAGGTCTGACCCTTCCGAACAGGGAACTCTAAAGCACCAGGTTGACCGGTTTTGAAGATATTGAATTATTGAAAAATAAAATAATGAAAAGGGTTCTCTTTAAAGTTTCTCGGAAAGCAAAAAGTGATCAGATATCATCCTACCTAATGAAGGGATATCCTACCGATTTGTTAACAATTGATACCAAATACCAATAGTATTACAATCTATAAAGCACTGACACAGACACCGGACATGACACCAAACGATAATTTTAGAAAACAAAAGTGATAGTATGTAACTACAAGTGTCAATGTCAATAACTCAGATACATTTTCAATCTAGTGTCGCTGCTACATAGATTATGATCATTGAACGCAAAGGTGTCATATTAGAAAAACTTGGCACCTTTTAGTGTAAAATAATATCAACCATTGAATTATTACAACGACAACAAACATGTACAATGACCATCCTAATTTGAGAGGTAAATTTGTACCTTGTTGCTCTTCCAATGACTTCATTGGTTGCGTAGTCTTTAATTATAAAATCGCGCCTTGTTCCAGCCCGCCCTTCAGCTTGACACCATGTCTCTAATTCAACAACATCACCCCTGTTGGAATCATTTATGTTAGATTTTTCAAACCAGAGTTTATAAAATCGAATGTTGAAAAGAACAAAACCCACCAAGCAGGATATTTGTAGACTTCAATGTGCATGCGAGCAGTCACCCATATTAGATGTAATTTTCTCATGGTAGGGGTTGTTGCAAAACCGTCGGTCGAAAATCCAACACTCTGAGCATGATTACATCCAACCTCCTGCAACAAAAAAAATTACCAGACATCTCAAAATTGAATTTTTGTGGAATACAATAAGTACATATATAGCATTTGGTTTCTCCATTTTAGTGAAACGAAAATGTACCACTTTTTTCTCTATAACATGCACCAGTGTTTTTAAAACCAGATCAGAGATCGAACGAGTAAGACTTCCGGCTCGTGTTCAATCAGTTTAACCAGACTGCAATGTAACCGGGATCAAACCAATCGGCGAATTGGCCGGATCCCGATTAAACCGGACAGTTTGGTTTTTGAAACATATCAAATTATTCCCACCATTCCATTTTAATTGAGGTTATAGTTTGATAAAAAGATCTGTTTTCTTTTGTATCTGTTAGTTTGATATTGACATTGATTATATCTTTATATTTATCTAATTAATATATACGAGGAAATAAAAAAATTTACATTTCTTTATATTTAAATGAATCGAAGAAATAGTTGTGAAAGTTCGCAAGAATCGCAATTTTCCAATATCTTAATCCTCCATGCATGAACCTCAATGTCAAGAAAATTTACACAAACAAAATTGACAGAAAACAGTAAACAAAACCACAAAACTATAATCATAAAATGAGATTAACTTCTATGCACTGATGGTAAAAAACTTATTTACACATGCATTCAATCAAATCCACTTGATAGTGAGAGTGAGATACAATTGAATAAACTTGTAAAACAATTCTAATCAAATTCTATAGAAAACCATAAATAAATAATCTCAAAATGCTTAACATTTTAAGCTTCTACTTAATTAAAACCAGAAAAAACTCAAATGCCAAACATGTTCATGTTCATCAATTGGACGTGAATTCCCATGAATCAGAAATACCCCAGATGCTTAAAACCACACACCAACCACAACCAATTAAAAAAGCATTAAACTTTCACCTACCCATCATTAACAATTAAATCAAAATTAAAAACTTCAGATCAAGAAACAAAATTAACAAATTAACAATAACAAAAATAACAAAAACCTGTAACAGATTAGCAATGGTTTCAACAGTAGCAGTTTTATTGATTCCAACTTCATAGCTTCTAACAATAAACTTCTCTTTATAAGACAATCCATCTTCAGTTAAACTCCCAAGCCGCAACCGGTCCGCTAAACTCCCAATTTCCGGTTCAACCCGGTTCACCACCGCACCATCTTTAGCAGACACAACAGCATGAACCGAACACGCCTTTGTTGACCGGAATCCAGTAACTGAATTCCGGCTAGAAAAAAATGAACTGGGTCGACCCATAAACCCGCATTGAGCCATTAGTTGAACCCGGTCCACCCCATTGCACGAAAGCTTCAACATTTTTTAATTAATAAAAAAAATCGAAAAAAAAAATAAAAAAAGAAAAACGAAATCTGGGTCTTGTGTTAACAAGTGTAAAGGTTTATGGAGAAGATTAAAAATTGAGAATTGAAAATGGGTTGTGATGAATTAATGGGAATGATGAAGAAGTTGAATTGAAAGTAACAAGTTTATGAAATGGGTTCGAATTTAACGATGTTGTTGTTGTGTGATTGTGTGTGTTGTGTTGAATTGAATTAGATAGGGATGGGAAAGAAACTGTGAAAAGAAGGAATGTGACAAGTGTACTAGTGTGGACTTTATTTAATTACTAATTTACCCTTTTCTTTATAACATTTACACATGTGTTGCTGATTTTTAGTTTTTTTCGTTATACTCGAGGAGAAAGATTCATTAGTATGGCCTGTACTCCCTCCGTCGTAATTTGTTTGAATGATTTGACAAAACACGCATATTAAAAAAATGATATAAATGAATGAGATATTTTTTAGGCAAAATTATATATTTGGTTTTTTATCTTATTTTTTTGTAATATTTTGGTCATTTATCTTTCATTTGTAATATTTTGGTCCTTTATCTTATCTTGTTGTAACACTTTGGTCCTTTATCTTTTATTTGTAACATTTTGGTCCTTTAAAAAATATGAAAATATGAAAAATTTGATGAATATGATGAACATTTTTATCAAAATTATGATTTTTATTTAATTTTAATAAAAAAGTGTTTTAACAAATAAAATTCAGAATTTTTTTAATAAAAACAAAATATGAAAAAAAGGATTTATATGTGAATATTATAAAAGATAAAGGACTAAAGTGTTACAAATAAAATATAAATGACCAAATTGTTACAAATATATAAGATAAAGGACTAAAATGTTACAAATAAAAGATAAAGGACCAAAATGTTACAAAAAAATAAGATAAATGACCAAATATGTAATTTTGCCTATTTTTTATTATAAGAAATTTGATTTTTAGATTCATGGAATGTTTAATGTATTTGGTTCATAATGTGGACTAAATACATTCAACATTCTATGAATTAAAAAGTAAACTTTCTCTTATAATAAGGACCGGAGGGAGTACTATTTATTTTACCAAATTATCCTTGTATACTCCATATGCACTTTTAAGTGCAATAATGATTACTCCAAAAAGTAAATTTTATAGGGGTAGAATTGAAAATACAAGTAGAAAATTGTAAATAACTCAAGTATTTTGGGACAATTTTTTTTTTTGCAAATGACTCAAACAAATTGGGACGGAGGGAGTATTTTTTTGGAATAATATTTTTTTTCAAGTGAGTATATTCTTCGATTGATTTTTTTTATAAGCAAAATATATTATAAGGGAGTATAAGGAGTATATTCTTCGATTGATAGTGATAATGTATTGCATGGATAAGGAGTTGGCCGTGAAGCAAGTAAAATTAAATTAAAAATTATATTTTAGAAGAAATTAAAACTTGAGTTTTTTGTTAACTGTTAGTTGGTTTAGTGATGATTATATTATACTTGGTAGGAAAAATCACGGTTCGATCATTACAATTACATTTACGAAGGATTGAAATCACCTGATGCCAAAACTCGTCTCAAAAAGTGAAAATAAAAACAAATTGAATTTTTTCGAACAATTCATTAGAAGAGTTAATAAACTGAAAAAATCTGCACTATTATGAGTTTTTTTTTTTATTATTATAATGAAGGCCTAAGCCCAAAGAAAGAAAATTACAGGGGAATCAAACGCGGGGTAGTTATCCCCATTTCATCGTCTAGCCAGTGGCGGAGCAACAACAATTGTATGGGGAGGGCCGTGATTTTTTTTTATACATAAGGTCTTGTTTATAATATGAATATATGTTTTAAAATAGAATTTTTTTTTAATGATAGTGTATTGATTTGGTCATCTTAATTTTTTGTAATATATTTTATTTTAAAATAGAATTAAAATGGTAAAAATCGACAGTGGAGTTTCTTTTTTTAATATCTTTTGTTTAAAATAGAATTAAAATGGTAAAAATAGCCTAAAGTAGGCCTCGAACTCGCACAGTTTAGACAGCAGGCGAGCCTTGCTACCACTGCGCCACTTTGAACTACATGTCATATGGTTGGAAATTCTGTTATATATTATATAGCCTTTTAACAAAAAATTATATATATATATATATATATATATATACCTATAAAAAAAATATATGGAGACTTGGGGCGGGCCATGGCCCTGCTCGGCCCACAAGTGGCTCCGCCCCTGCGTCTAGCAATAAGTCCCTAATTTCTGTTGAACAAGCATTATAGAAAACAACTTCCTTATTCATCTAGAAGGCAAAGCGTCCGCACACTTGTTGGTCTCCCTATAAACATGCACCACATGAACTTCCCAATCTAAAGCCATCAACCTTCGAATATTCCTTACCAACGTAGCTCCCACCGGACTGTTTAGCGTTCTTTTTAACATAACTTGCGCCAGTGCGACTGAATCAATGTTGAGTTTGATTGCCATGAAGCCTAACCACCTTGCATAATCTAAACTAGAGCTGTCAAAACGGGCGGCCCGGTCCTAAACGGGCCGACCCGGACGGGCTTCGGGTCATATCGGGCCGGGCTAAAAAAGCCCAGATAAAATATGGGCTCCAAAAATAGGGCCCGAGCCCAGCCCGGAACGGGCCGTCGGGCTTTCGGGGCCGGCCCGGTTTTTTTCCTTTATTATTTTTTTTATTTTGTTGTCTAGCAAAATATTTTAAAAAAAAAACATACATTTATATTATACATAAATATATAGGATTAATAATTCTTGGGTGCTCTATTTTTGCTCATCCATTACTCACAAGTTTCTCGCGCGCCTTATTTTTACTCATCCACTACCTACGAGTTTCTCGCGCCCCCTATTTTTACTCATCCGCTACCTATGAGTTTTTCACGCGCCATATTTTTACTTATTCGCTACTTAGAAGTTTCTCGCGCCCCCTATTTTTACTCATCCGCTACCTACGAATTTTTCACGCGCCCTATTTTTACTCATTCGCTACTTAGAAGTTTCTCGCGCCCCCTATTTTTACTCATCTGCTACCTACGAATTTTTCACGCGCCCTATTTTTACTCATTCGCTACTTAGAAGTTTCTCGCGCACCCTAATTCTACTCATTTGCTACCTACGAGTTTCTCACTCGCCCTATTTTTACTCATCCGCTACTTAAGTAGTAGAAAAGTGATAAATTTGATTAAAAAAACACAGTCCGCTACTTAAGTAGCGGATTATATTTGAGAAACTCGTAGGGGAATAAAAACTTTTATAATACAAATTAAGTTTAAATCATCCAAAACAAATTATTATATTTATTTTTAATTTTTAATTATAATTTTGTCGGGCTTTCGGGCGGCCCGTGGCCCATTCGGGCTAGTCCATATTTTATCGGGCTTTATCGGGCCGGGCTAAAAAAGGCCCGGATAAAATTTAAGGTACAATTTAAAGGCCCGAGCCCGGGAAAAATTCGGACTATTCGGGCCGGCCCATTCGGACTAGCCCATTTTGACGGCTCTAATCTAAACCTTCATACACTCCCCATAGTTCCGCCACGAAATTACTACAATCCCCTACTCCTTTGGCAAATTCACCAAGCCATTCTCCTTAATTACCTCGAATTATTTTTTTTATAATCCGAGCTAATGGTGGAACTAGGGTAGTACAGGTGGGGTTATGGCTGCTACTATTATTTTTTTATTATAATAAAGATAAAGATTATTATTATTATTATTATTATTATTATTATTATTATTATTATTATTATTATTATTATTATTATTGTTGTTGTAACCGTTAGTATTTTTCTTATGTACTTTGTTTTTCCTTTTAACTATCTTGTGCTGTTAGATTGGGTAAATGAATTTTTATATAAAAATAGTATTAGAATTGGGATTTTAGTTTGCAATTACCAGTTTAATTTGATGATAACAAATTACAATTTTTTCTATCAGCAAATTGCAATTATATGTAGATTATTATTTATAGGGTCATGCTAACTAATGTCCCCGGAGCACTAGTTAAGGATACCAAAAAGAGTAAATTCTAAATAGAAAACAACACAATTTCAATTTTTTAAAAGTTGACTGCACAAGTTCTAAGAAAACTTTACTATATTTGCTTCCTTAACTAGTTACCCGGGAGCACTAGTTACATTTTCCTTACTTATATACTATTTAATTTTATAATAATCAAATTTTTGTAACTAATTAATTTTTTTTATACAACATAGTTTTTTTGTAATATATGGTTTCAAAGTTTTAGATACAATATAAAAAAATATACGGCATGAATCACTGCTGGGTTTGACAATTTGGAGGGCTCCGAAGAAAGGGTCGATCAAATGTAATGTGAACGCCGCTATATTTAAAGACCAAAATTGTTATAGAGTGGATATGTGTCTTACAGATGACCTTGGCATTTTCATAAGGGCGAAAACTATGTGGAGAAAAGGTAGTCCCCTTCCTCACAAGGTGAATGCTTGGAGTTTGAAGGAATCACTAAATTGGATTAGGAATTTGGGTTATACTAATGTGTCCATAGAACTAGATTGTAAATTAGTCGTAAATGGTGTCGCCAGTAAATCCAATCCCATAACTAATTTTGGTGTTTTATTATGTGTTAGAGAGGTCGTAATTTTTCACCGTTTTTATAATGTGAAA
The DNA here is from genome assembly GCA_954870985.1 of Trifolium fragiferum. Taxonomy (NCBI): domain Eukaryota; kingdom Viridiplantae; phylum Streptophyta; class Magnoliopsida; order Fabales; family Fabaceae; genus Trifolium; species Trifolium fragiferum. The sequence goes on along the minus strand of OX940793.1, from coordinate 11,002,274 downwards.
AAAAGACCATGCCAAAATATCCATACATATGCAATGAAATGTCATTGATAGAATTCAGTTTATATCAATTGAAATTGATAAAAATCACCTTTTTAATACAAAATTGAATAGGATGGATACTAAATCCCCTCATGACCCAACAATATTATCAAAGCCAATGGTTCGAGCAAGGGTTTGACCAGCTCCTTATATCGAAAGTCTTTATAACAAAGATGGTCAGGAGATGCAAGTGTATGTGGATGAAAAAAAAAGCTTCAACTTGTGGGGTGCATAAAATCCTTAATTATAAAAGCTTATTATGTTAGGCTAACCCTAAACCTAACCTAATAAGTTAAACCTAATTCTATTTTTCGCTCCTTTTTGTTTTTAGGCGGGTCACGTTTGATTAATTATGTTACCAAATTAAGTTATACGTAATCTTTAATTATAAAAGCTTATACATTAGGCTAACTCTAAACCTGACCTAATAAGCTTAACCTAATTCTATTTTTCGCTCCTTTTGTTTATAGACGGCTCACATCCAATAAATCAATTATGTTACCAAATTAAGTTATACCTAATTATGTTACTTATAATTCTACTTTTCATTCATTCTTTTTTTGGTCAAGTCCTTCATTTTATTTTATTCATTGTATATGTTACTCAATTAAGGTTTTCCAATAATTAACTCATAAAATCCTTAATAATAAAAGCATATTACGTTAGGCAAACCCTAAACATAACCTAATAAGCTTAAGATGGTTGGAAGTAGTATCATGATCCCGATATAAAGTATTAGTTAGCGGAACTTATCATTTACTAATTCACCTTATTTCGCTAGCGGTTACTGTTCATGACAAAGTTTTCTGGAACAACGTTGCTCCATTGAAGGTTCTCTTTTTACTTGAAAGTTATTAAATAATAGGCTACCATCAAAAGATAAAACGGTATGTCGCAGAATGGTTCTATGGAATCGGATTTATGTGTTGTGTTGTGGTTGTGGAGTTTCTCGTCCAACCACTTATTTCTTGGGTGTGAATTTTCTCAATCCATTTGAAACAAAATTCTCATTTGGTTAGTTGTCCATGTACAACTATCAAATGTCGTTGCTGATCACACATTACAATTTTATAATCTATACCAATATATAAAGAGAATAACCCCTTTTGGTGCAACATTTTTTATTGTCACTTTTGCCCTTCACTCTATTCAAATATTTGTATTTTTTTAAAGGAAATATTTATTTATGTTAAAAAATAACTAAATTTCAAACAAAAGTTTGTTTTCAGTTTTTTTAGTAAATAAAAAAAGATATTTTTGTTCTTAATAACTAACCACAACAAAAAAGAAGGTTAAGTAGTTATCATTGTCATCAATATATCATCATCTATACTAATCTATATCTACACTTCTATAGTACTCATCTTACTAATACTAATACTTATTAATCTATAAATTACTTAAATTATTTTACTAATTTATAAAGAGAATACCCCCTTTTGGTTTAGACTTTTTTTATTGTCACTTTTACCCTTCACTTTATTCAAATAATATTTGTATTTTTTTTTTACTATAAATAATATTTATATTTGTTGAAAAATAACTTCTACACAAAAGTTTATTTTCATATTTCTTTTCTTTCTTAATAATTAAGCACGACTAAAAAAGAGGTTTAGTAATTATCAATTAATTAACAAATATATTCATATAAAAAAAATTAACAAACATATTTTTATTGGAACTGGATAACCGCATCTATATATATATATATACGATACCCAATTTAAAATAAACCACTATTTACGATAACGGACACAAAATGATAACAAAACAAAAAAGATGGATTTCGTGCCCGTCAAAACGCTAGTGTTTATAATTTTGGTAAAGATGTTCAGACAAGTATATACACAAGTTGATTGATTTGTTGGAATCTCTTAAAAGAAAGAAATGATAAATTTTTTGGCCATAAAAGATATTCGTTCGAGGTATTATTTAACAATATGAAATTATTAACACGACGATGGTAATTAAAGACTAGAAAGAAAGTTTTTTTTTATCAGGTAGTCTAGTGGTTAGAATTTCATCCTTTAAAGGTAAATAAATAAGCATACTAGGGTTTGAACCTCGATCCCTGCATTTTACGTACAAATGTCCTACCAACTGAGTTACGCTCGTAGAAACAAGACTAGAAAGGAAGATTTTATTGTTCTTTTTAATTCTTTTTAAAGTCTTGTATGTAAATAAAAAAGAATAATTTTGTAACCAAAAATTAGAAAATAGATAAGTCATTCGTGTCTACTTCTACTGTACTGTGTATGTGTGTACAACTGTACACATGTAGTATGTTGAAATTTTATCTTGCCGTAATAATCTTCTTATGAAAAAAAATCTTATTTTTTTGGTGGATCTTATGAAAACCTTATGAAGCTACTATATTCTCATTCCATTATTCCATTTCATCATTAGCAGCAAAATTAGTTAGCATCATTTTCAATGTCTTCAACAACATCCTAAATCCTAGGATAATAACAACAAACAAAAAAAACTCTTCAATTTCTTCCACATTATCTCTCTCTTGGAACTGAGAAAATATGCTACATTGATTAGATCCAAGCTTTTGAAGAAACCCATTATTCATTCTAACCCAAAAAAATTGTCATGGGTGGTAATAGTATTAGAGAATCATGGTGTTTTTGTAAAGGGGTAAGTAAGTCTGAGAGAATGAAAGGTGCTATTTTTTCAGGAAAAAATCAAGCTATGGCTACAATTAGTAACAACAATGTTGTTAATGGTGTTTCTGGAACTGGGTTTCTAATTCATAGGAATCTCCTTTTGACAACTCATGCTAATCTTCCTTCTGTTGTTGCTGCTGGTAGCTCTGAGATCCGGTTGCATAATGGTGTTGCTGCTACTCTTGTTCCTCAAAGGTACAACCCCATTTGTGTTTGGTTCTTTGGTTTTGTTTTGGCTGTTGAAATTAGTGTCATTTGTTTGTTAAAAAGTGATTAAAATGTTATTATGGATTTTGTATTCTTTAAAAAAAAATGAAATTGGTGTTTTTTTATTTTTTTGGATTTGATACTTTTTTAGGAGGGTGGGTAGGATTTAGGAGAGGTAGCTTAGTGGAGGATTAGACCCTAATTGAGGTAGAAATTTGTTGACTTTTGGGTTTAATTTTGTTTTTAGAATTTGTTAATTTGGCAAAGTTGGAGTGAAATTCATTTCTAAATGTTTGGAAGTTGAACCAATTTTTTAGAAATTGGACCAGACATGGAACTGACAAGACTTTTTTTTTTTTGGTATTAACCCTTGGGTTCTCCAGAATGATTCGTCCTAGGGAGAGTTAATTAACCACTTGAGTCCAATGTCTTTATTAACTGACGAGACTTTTGAGTCATGGTTCAATTGCTTTAAACTGCTTGAACTGAAATGGACCTGTAGTTGAACCGCTGAAATAACCAAACCATAGACAGTTACGTTTCACTGTTGGTTGAACCGTTTAGTTTGGTTTTAAAAACATTGGATGGAACACTTTAACATTAGAGTTTTAGGGGTTCGTTCAAAATGTAATTGTTATCACTTCTTAGATATGTTTATAAACTGTCTTTGAATGTAAAATGTCCTTCTTGTTAGCTTTATCACTGTACAATTACAATATATTCTCCAACACGCTTCATTCATGTATCTAACTTAAATTTCAATTGGTGCTTTACTCTTCCTTTGTTGACTTTCTGTATGCCTGCACTTCAAGTAAGTTTGAAATTATTTGCAGCTTATTTCTTTTTGTAGCACTTATGTCATGTGTTGTGCTTGTGCCTAATACTAGTTCACTTTATCTAGAACTAGAATATTTATGTAGAATAGGAAATGTAGTTGTTAAATTAGTTTATTGCATACACATAAGGTAATTTCTATATGTAAACAAGTGTCATGTCATCCATTTTGTTTGTTAAGTTATACTCCTTCCGGTCTTAAATATAAACAAAAAGTTAAATCTATTTGGTTCAAATTTGGACTAATATGTTTGACCTTTTGTTTATATTTACGACTAGAATATTACTTTTTTGTTGCATATTACATTATACCCTCAACTATGCAGTTTTCACTTTTCGTTACTTGCTGTTGCTGGCATGCCCTCACCAACTCATCCTACTAGAAAATAGATTACCTATAATAGAACAACCAACCAACCAACCAACTGTAGAAGTATGGAATGTTTGATTTTATTTTGAAACTTCAATTTGTTTATGTCAAACTAGCTTGTTTTAGCAAACCAAATTAGTAATTAAGAATATTAGCGTATATATTTCTTTGTTTGAAGTGAAGTTGATAGTGTAACAATTAACAATGATTGCAATATGTTGTTGCAAATTGCTATGATCAGTGTTGTTGCAAATTGCTATGATCAGTGTTGTCAATCTCAGATCCTACTTACTAGGATTCTTTTTTATATACATTAATACATAGTGCATTATTCACTTTTGTAGACAAGAAGCACCACTTGCCTTTATTTGATTACTATGCTTTTCATTCAACTTTTCAGAATTTGTCATTTTATGGTTGTGTTTACACTGTCATTTATATCGGTTTAATTCATATTTCCGGAACATCTATTTGGTCTAGATTATGCTCTGCATACTTTTTAGGGTTAAATATGTTTTAGTCTCTATAATGTATGACTTTTGAAGTTGTCTTCACATAAATTTAGTTCAACTTTAGTCCCTATTTTAAACACTTAATACAAAAAATGAATGCGTTTTTACTTTTTAGTTCCTGTATTTAGTCCCCATAAATGCAAGTTAGGGACTAAAATTGGACAAATTTCATGTATGGATTAAACATAAAAATTTGTGAATTTTAAAGGGACTAAAAAGTAAAAACATGTTTTTACCCTTTTAATTGACTTAATTTACATCATCATCTCACTTTTGTCCTACATACTATTTCTTTAAAACAAGTTAAGTGGATTTTGGGTTTGAAATTGGAGCTTTTTGACTCATGGGCATGACTGCTTAGTGTCTTTGATGGATATACAATGAGATTAGAGAGCTATGCTTAAGTTTACCGTTTTCTCATTTTCTTTTCTAATTTTTTTAACTTGGTTTCAGGTTTTTCATTACAAGTTCTGTATTAGATCTTACAATTGTCGGTGTAGACGATGCGGATGGAGAGTCAAATGCGCAGGGTCAAAACCCTCACTACTTGAAGACCTGTTGTAAAACCAATCTTGATCTAGGAAGTGTCGTGTACCTTTTAGGCTACACTAAGAAACAAGAGCTAACTGTTGGTGAAGGAAAGGTCGTCATAGCGACCGACAATCTCATAAAACTGTCAACTGATGGGATTATATGGAGTCCTGGTTCTGCAGGGTTTGATGTGTATGGAAATCTAGCTTTTATGATATGTGATCCTATGAAATTATCCACATCACCGAATACGCCTTCAACTTCTTCATCCTCTTCCTCGTCGTGGAAGAAGGATCTCCCAATGCAATTTGGAATACCAATTCCTGTCATTTGTGATTGGTTAAACCAGCATTGGGAAGGTAACCTTGATGAGCTTAACAAGCCGAAATTACCGCTCATGCGGTTGATGTCTAATGGCCCTAGAAGCGAACATTCATGCGCTTCCTTCACTTTGCGGCAAGTTTTCAAGTCAACAGATGCTGATAATGAGGGCACCTCATCTTCATCAAACAACAATGTCACAAAAACAAGAGGTCAGGGACAAAGCTCGGCTGCCGTCGCCAACATTGCCGAAGAAGAAAGCTTGATTACTAACCCTAACGCTGCACATATACAAGGAATTCCCACTCCAGAAATATATGAATCACCTAGAGTAACTTCAGTGCCACTAAGAAGGAAAGAAAGTTCACCAATACAACTTTTGGACATCAATTTTCCTCCAAGGGTCACTAAACCTGCAGTTTTCTCACAATCATCGAAGGAACCTCATCCGAAATCTGCTGAACCACTGCACGAAAACCAGCCAAAAGGAGAACAAAACCAAGACAGAATGGCAGCAAAAACTCCTATTGCAGAAGTTTCCTCAACAGGTTCTGTTAATGGAGCTCAAAGTGTAGTTCAATCTAGTTCATCTCCTGTGGAAGCATCGCAAATGCACGACGGATATAGTAGCGAAGGAGAAACTATGTACTCTGCAGAAACCGCAGAAAGCCGCAACTATACAAGTCCAAGAGAGTTAAAGTTTCAACAAGTTGGAAGGAGTCAGAGTTGTGTCAGTCACAATAGATGGGGTGCTGCAAAGAGGAGTCAAGTTGCTCGCGGAATGATGGTTGAAAATCAAAGGAGTTTCATGAATGTTAAGAAGATGTATTCACAAGGAGCAACTTCTCAGAGAAGCAATGAGTATTTCAGCCCAACTGTGTCGTCGATCATGAAACGTAACGGCTCAGAACAACCAACAAGATCCAGGCAAACTGCTTTTCATTCTCCTTCACCCAGATGGATGTTTTAATTGATACTTTATAATTAGAAATTTATATTTATTTTCTACTCCATAGAGTTATAAAACTAAAATGAAATAGAAGAGTATAGTGTCTTTTATATGTTTATTATCATTATTACTTTTTCCTCTTTTATATGCTTTTTATTTTTTATGGAACACATGCATAAATCTATTGTGGTGAATAAGAAATTTTAGGTAAAATGTACATTTATTTCAAATTACTAAAGGGCATGCTAATTCCATGTGAAAATCAACATTCTCCAAAAATCAATTTATTAGTTTATGTGTTGTTAAATTTGTGGTTTTTGTGTGCCTGAGTGAGATAACACTTACCTCTATATATGATTTGCAAATTCAAATCCTAATATATGATACTAATGCTAATAATAAATATATGATTTTTTATTCTAACAGGTATCAATTTATCAAAGTTATCCCACCATAAAATTTATGGCAAGGTGTTGATTACTAGATTGGAAAGCTTAGAATCCAAAATTATGGGAGCTTCTATGGTTGTGCAGTACATTATCAAATTGAAGTGAAGTGTTTCAGTTCAATTACTTAACTAAAATTATGGGAGCTTTTATGTACATTGTAAAGTTAAAGTGCTTTGGTAATATTATAATTATTTTTGTGAATCAAGTAGCTAGGGTTTCAAATCTAAATGATCTAAATTAAACAAAAACCGTAAAAATGGAATATTTTTAGATGTGTGTGAATATCCTTTTCTAAAAATCGCCGGATTGGATCGAATTTTGGATAGTGTTTTTTTTATTAAAAAACTTGATATGCCCAAGGCAGAATTAAATGACTCTGATGGTGAGATCTGAAACGGTTATAGTGGTGATTTGCAAAACATGTTAGCACTCAAACATTTAAGTTAATATGTGATCAAGGTGAAGTGAAGATGAAGAGTGATTGAATTGTGTATCTTATCTTCAAAACTTGCCTTTATATAAGGAAAGCTGAATATAACCGTCTAAGCCAGCCGGCAAACTAACAATAGAGGTGATGACATATGTTGAGATGAATTTAACAGTCCCATAAACGTGTTAGTATTAATATTCACTGCAGGAGGTGCACATTAGTAATTGTATCCATTTCAATGGTAAAATATTAGCGAAAAGAACAAAGGATGTAATATTTGACAATCTTTATTAATCACATATTAAATGTCAATAATGCGCATACAATTAACTAATCACAAATATGACATTCATACAATTTTAAACATCATTCATCAATTGTCACGACTATTAATATCACTAGTCAATTGTCGTATGTGTTGAATTTTTTAAGATTTACATTTTAGAAATATAATTTATTGTATAATAGTCACATGTATGAATTTTGTCACGACTAAGAACATCATTAGTCAAAGGGGTGACTATATGTATCATGTGATGTTGAATTAATTGTTTGAACCATGTTACAACTATTTAAATTTAATAATAAACTTATAAACTCTAATATTTGTTGGATATTTGATTTATAGATAGTTTTATAAGTCACTTTCTGTATCTTATTTGTTGGTTGCTTGATTTATAGATAGTGGTACGTTATTATTTTGAACATTTCATTTGCATGAATAGTATTTTAAGATTAAAAAGAGTGTCGCACTCGCACAACAAGACAAGTTATGTTCCTACGCAGGAAACAAGTAGCATACATCATGCGTTCTTGGTTGGCAGTGATGATAATATGATAGTAACAACTAGACCAAAGAGGCTCCAGTTGAAATTGAACACACCGACACATCCTCATAATGAATTCAACATTGATCAAGATTTATTTACCTTGCAGTTAAATTCTAGATTATCAGATCCATTTTTACCAGAAATTATAGGGTTAATAAAAAAAAAATATTAATAAATCCAACTTGTTGCAATAACTGAAAAAATGCATGATTTAGTGGACCAGATGTTCTGCACTACCAAGAAATAATTGAATTCTAACAGTGGAGGAATAAAGTTATTATAAATGAAAAATAACATTAATGTTCCCCCAATTTTTTTGTGAAAAAAATGGTCTAAAAAACTAGAGTTTAGCTTACACAATCAGAATTCAGTTTAGAGCCCTAAAACAAAAATATTGATATTTTAGCTTAAATATTAAATAAGTGGGTTACAAAGGCAAATAGAAAATCGGATGCAAGACCAACTCATGTTAAAATGTACTTTTTGTGCAAGACCAACTCAACTTATGTTAACGGTACTTGTGTTAAAATGTACTTTTGTGCAAGACCAACTCAACTTATGTAGTGCAACTCAAATTAGTTTCAAGGTTCCAAAGGCAGGTTTATTGTTTAAGACAAGATTTGGCTCAATGATGCAATGACTGGACTGGAAAAAATATTTAAATGAGGTTTGTTACAGTCCTAAATCATGTTTTTGGAATAGTCTAATTCAATTTTCTCCTAAAATGCAAAATACATGATAAAGGAATCACACAGGTGCAATAATGCTCCAAAAGGGAAAAAGGGCGAAAACAAGATAAAGAAAGCATAAAAACCAAACAACTAGAGATTGTTTCGTTGAAACTAAACATGGCTATCGAGATTTAATCTCAGTTTCATGTGTTACAAAATCTTCTTTTTTCACCCAGAAGAAAACAATTGATTCTAATGGAACGAGTATGCATACATAAGTGGAAATTCAAAGATGTTTGTACATTACTATTTTGAGTATAGGGTAGAAAGCCAAAAATCCTTCCTAACTCTCAATCAAGTAATCAATTGCCAGCGACTAAATCTAAACTTCAGGGAAGATCTATAGACCACATCAGCTGGTATTAACATCAACTCCTCTTTGCTTCAAATATTCCTTGGCCTCAACAACATCCTGGAAAGAAGCAACAAAATTCTTTTGCATTATACGACCGATAGCAGACTAATCTTAATTTGAATTATAATCCCACATAAGACTACAATCATCTGGTCATCTAGTCACTATTGGATGATAGCAATTACTTTCCACAAACATACGGAAACAAGGCCTACAAACATGCACAATGACATGGAAACAAAAAAAGGATTCTCATGATATCTGAATTAGTTCCTTGACAATTAGCTCAAATGCAATATTTTTTATATTAAAAAAATGAACAAACAATGCACATTTTTATTCCATTCCTGTCTATGAAACATGATTTGAAAACTGGTGTTTATTTCCTCCACCACAACATATATGTCTCTAATTGCTGATATAATGTCAAGTTTTTTTATTCTCCAGGGTGACAATTGAATTTGAACTTGGCAGGTAGAATTACTGTTCATTTTCTACCCCACAACATTTACGTCCCCTTTCTATTCCTATTCCGTTACCAACAATTCAACATAAACAAGTCGACAACATTGTTAGCAGTAGCCTTCAGCCTAAACATTTTGACTAAAGTTAGAATGGCTGAGTAGAATTCTTTGATATGCTGTTTTGAGAAATTTGTGATTGGCATATTTTTTTATGGACACATTTTTAAGACCGCTCTTTTTTCCTTCTCTTCTGTAAATTTCCAAGGATATCTTGTCCTTCCTTACAAATTTTTTTAACCTTGGTATGGTAATAACTAGTTTTATCCAAAATAAGTATGTGGGAATTAAACACAATCATTGTTCTTGTTCCAGCCCCAAATGCATACATCTACGAACATACATATTCCATATCAACTACAAAACACAGAAATTAATTAAGTGTATAACAATGCAATCACTAATGTACAGAGGTATAAAATACCTTTTGCAACAAGAGGGCTTCTTGAGGACAGGTAGGAAAATTCATCAGACCAACTCCAACCATCAACAGACCATAACATCCTAAAGATACGACAAAATAGATTGGAAGCTGCATAAAGGACATAAGTATCGTTGTCAGCATTATGAGGTTTAAAATTCTATCAAAATATGAAAAAGCATCACAAGGTTTGGTAAGCTGGAAAGCATCAAAGAACTTTGCTGGTATGGCTTAGGTTTGAATCCATCTGCCAGCAATCCCCTTTGGTAGGCTATCTACATGCACATTATAAGTTCTCATTGAGGTGTGTTGCGTGTCATAGCTTTGGAATGACAGAAAACCTCTCCCTCCCCAAAACATTATTGTACTAAAAACCAAATTAAAAAGTTAAAAGTAAACATGCAATGACATGAAACCCACCAACCAAGTATGACTTTGTGGAATGACAGAAGTTTGCAGAAGGCCAATCCATAATGCAGTGATGGCAATTACCAACGTCAAAATCTTTACAATATGCTTCATTTATCAATCTGAAATCAGATGAATAGTATAAGTATCTGTGTATACACAAAAAGTTGTTATACTTGTAAATGCTTCATGACAAAAATAAAACACTAGGGTACATATCCAATGTAAAATAGAGGGAGGGCATGGGAGAAACAGAAGAGACAATAGATGAAACAGACAGACATAAAAACAGCACACTCAAAATTTGAAGCTACATTTGTCGCAATTATTACAAGAAAGCAGAACCATGAGCTAAAATTCAAAAATAATTATTGATGCCTTAAGTAAAACAGAAATGGAAGCAGAACAGTGTACCAAGACGGAGCTTAGACCAAAGACATAATCTTTCTAGTTAGTATTTTGTTTGATAGCAGCAAACATACCATTCATGCTCATTATTATAAAGCAGAAAACATCCAATAGACATAATATGGCTAGGAACACATTAATGACTATCATTTTAACGGATTATCTTTTAAAATGGGCTTCAGCATGGCTAGGTACGGACATAGACACAATATGGACAATCATTTCATAACTATAAGCAAATCTTATTTAAAAAGGAAAAAGAAACTAAGCCAAGTATGCGTTAGTCAGCACATATGAAGTCATTTCCCATATCTTACCATTTTATCTCATAAAATTAATCCAAATATTATATATAATGAAGCTTATACATAGATATTTGTGATTTGTGAGTTGTGAATCTTTTTCCTTAACTTTTTTTAATTTCTCCATAAAAATAAAACATGCCGTGTCTGTGTCCTACAATATCTGAAATCTAGTGTCTGGGTCCATGATTGTGCTTCACAATGGCAGCAAACAAATATTACAGCATTTAAACGTGCAATAGGCAGATGCGGATGAAAATCCCTACCAATTAGACCTGGATTACTAAATCAATGCATTAAACGTGCAAACTTAATATTAAAAATGAATATTAAAGAGCTACTAGCTTAAATGGTACACGTCGTGTCTGTCTCTTTGATAGAAAAATAAATGTCTCAAACAGGAAAATTCATTGTGCATGATCATGGAATTCAATTCTTAAGATATATCTATCACATGCATAGCAAATACTTAATTCAAGGATTATAACTATATTTCCTTGAATTTAAAATGGGTTAACAACTGGTATATCATAGCAGCTCCAAATGATAAGAATGTACAATATCAAAATAATAAATAATCAATTGAAACGTTAATCAAACATGAGAATTGAAGTAAACTATTTGCCACTTCCATCAGGAGGGATCACCGTAAAATTTATTTCACAGTTCCACAGAACTCAAAGCCCATGCGCAATCTCCCAACATCATTTGGAAGTTTCAGGAACAAACCCTATCACCTAAAAAGGCATGTTGCCAGAACTAGATGACTACAACCACAAAATATCATAAATATCAAAGGCCTTACAAAAATTGCAGTCCATCAAATTCAAAATCGCCAATCCCTAAATGAATAAAACAAATATCAAGAAACCATCTTGTCTTGGTAATAAAAACAATCCTTTATGGCCACTCAATTTTATTTTTATTAAATATATGACCACCCAATATAAGCAAATGAGTATGGCTACTACTTCCATCAATAAGTTAGATACCATGGAAATGTGGTAGTCAAATACAAATAAAGTAACGGCTCAATCTTCAAGCATCCATAGGCAGATGTGTATGGAAATCCCAACCAACTAGACCCAGATTACTAAATCAATGTATAAAATCTTCAAATGTATTATTTAAAATAGTGTTGTATGAAGAGCCATTAGCTTCAAAAAATAACTCACGTAAAAAACTCTTGTAGCCACTGCCATCAGATGGGATTTCCATGAAATTCATTTCATTGCTAATAACAATAGATATGATAGTTACAAGACTCAAAGCCCTTGCGCAGTTTCCCAACATCATTTGGACTTTACAAGCATAATGTATGCTTGATTAAATTCATGTTTATCAACTAATCCAATACAAAGTACAAGACTCACTAACTTCAGATCATAGACATTGAAGATTTTACATCTTAACAAGCTTTGAATTTCTTTATAAAGGAAAACCTATATTGTATTCTTGGACCAAAAAGAAATAGGCATCCTCAAAATCAGCAGGAAGGTTGGTATTACTAAAGAGAACACAAATATGAAGATAAATAAAATACAAACACGTTGAATTAGATCATGGAATTCAATATATATAACATACATCCTATTGTAACGAATATCGAGACCTAACTCATCCTTACAAAACCGGTTTGTAAGGTGAGGATTGCCTCCTCTTTATAAACTCTTATCAAGAATCCTATCTATCCGATGTGGGACTAAATCCCACCTGAGTGTTGGCTGCTAACACCTATCACATAGCAAATGCATTCAAAAGGATTATAATCATATTGCAAAAGTCAAAACCGGTACATCATAGCAGTTACAATCTCTACCCATTCAAATGCAGCTAAAATGATAAGGATATACCATTTCAAAATAAACAAAACAATTGAAACTGCACTCAGGAAGAAACCAATCATACATGACAAGTGAAACAAACTATTGCCCATTTCCATCAGGTGGGATCAACATGAAATTCATTTCACAGTTCAACAGAACTCAAAGCCCTTGCGCAATTTCCCAGCATCACTTGGAAATTTCAGGAAAAAGAAAACTTATCAAGTATCACCTAAAAACCCATGTTGCCAGAATTAACAAACTACAAACGTTAATTAACGTAAATATGAAATGCCTAAAGAAAAGAGCTTTCAATCAAATAATCGCATCAACCCCTAAATACAAAAATCAAACATCTTGATAACAAGAACAATACTTTATGACCACCTAATTTAAGCAAAAGATTATTGCTTCCACTGCAATCAATAAGGAAAAATGCAGAAATTGTTGGATTCTCTTATTAGGAGAAATGTAGAAACACTTAACACATGCACCAAAATTTTAATAAGCACAGCAAATAAGCCATATGTAGGGTTTAGAGGAAAATTGAAACTAGAAAGTTCAGAAATTCAAGCGATCGATTAGCTATTTGAAACGCCAATTACATGAAATGAAAAGCAAAAAACAGATAACGATTATTCATTCATAAATCTAGGGTTTTTTTTTTAAGAGCAAATTGTGAGACATTTGAAAACGTACATGAGAAGAGAACACGCTAACTGATGAAGAAGAAGAGGCGGCAAAAGGTTAGATTCCAGAGGCAGGCTTGGGCTGTGCTGCTGGAGAGAGGGAGAGAGAATATCCGGCCAGTGGAATCAATCTAGTGTTGGTCAAACGCGCGGTGCGATCTAGGGGAGTAGAGAGAGGGGGAGGTGCGATCTGGTTGTGAGTGGAGGCAGGAGATGGGTGTATGGACAGTGGTGGAGATGAGAGGACGGCGACGGTGGGGGCGCAGTGATAGAGATGAGAGGGCGGCGAGATTTGAGAATGTGTGATGAATGAGTTTGAGACAGTTTTGTCGAAGGAGGAGTATCGAGGTAGACAATGAAACAATATTATATTTGATTCAGCTTCGCTCAATTCGGAAACGGATCCCCTCCTGTGTTTTTGTCTCCTGTTTAATTTTCTGCCTTTTGATTAATCTAACGGTTCAATGACAAAAGAGAAAAAAGAGGGCAAATAGAGGAGAGCGAAAATTGGTTATCTAATCTTCTTCAATTTTTCTGATATTCTTCACTGCAAGCTTATTTTTTGTTGGGTAAACTTTGAATCCTACCTTTTCTTTTGCTCCTTAGCCCACAAATATCAGATCTATATGGGCTGTGTGAATGATGTTTAACCATTGAACAAAATATTTGTACCAATTTTCTCTCTGAACAAAAAGAGAATAGGAACATAAGATAAGAAAAATAAATTGGACTGGTCACTGCCCTGTCGCCGCCGGTAAATGCGATGACCCAGTCTAAGGCCGCACCGCCGTCGTGAGCACTGAAGTGCAGTGGCGGAGCCAGAATTTTAAATAAGCCTGGGCAAAATATTTAACGTAAATTCTCATGTAATATAATATATAATTAGTCATAAACCAAAATACATTATTAGGCTCGTCATTTTGTCAATAAAAGTAAAATTTAAAATTAGAGAGATGAAACATAACATACCAATAGTGTGCTAAATATTCACTTAACAATCAAAACAGCATAACAAATTTAAAATTCAAATCAGCTTATTTATATAATCACTTAACAATCAAAAAACAGCTTAACAAATTTAAATTAAAAACAGCTTAACAGAAGTTAAATTGGACATAAAAACAACTTAACAATCAAAACAGCTTATTTATATATTCACTTAACAATCAAATAAGCTTAACAAATTTAAAATTCAAACCAGCTTATTTATATAATCACTTATTAATCAAAACAGCTTAACAGAAACACAAAATAGGGTTTGTATCAAATAAAGATTATAGATTCTAGAAACAGAAATATTAAATAGAGTTTGCTTACTTTACCTCAAAAATCAAAATCTCAAGACTCAAATTGAATCTCAAATCGGGAGGGAGAGAGTGAGAGGCCGACGGTGTTGTGTTGCTAACTGGTGAGTGAGAGCGGCGGCGAGGGAGAGATGCGGTGGACGGACGGACGACGGTGGTGACTGGTGAGTGAGAGCGGCGGCGACCGGCGAGGGAGAGAATGAGAGTTGCGATGCGAGGGAGAGAGAAGAGAAGGAAAGAAACGGAACTGAAACGCGAGAGAGAGAAGAGATTGTTTTTTTTCTCCTTTTTCCTCTTCTATTCTGTTTTTTTTTTTTTAAAAAAAAACAGTTTTATATATTTTTTACTTTTTTCATTTTTCAATATTTGTTCACTCATCCTCAGATTAATCAAACGGCTGAAAATAAAACAAGAGAGGCAACAGGAGACAATAAACAGGAGACGATCCAGATCTTCCAATGTGGAGTCAAGGTATGTGTTCACTGTTCGTTAATATAAAATATAAAAAAGATTTTTTTTTAAGTGAACTAGCGTATTACCCGTGCTGCCGCACGGGTCGCGCCTTCGGCGCGTTCAATGATTCGGGGAACTTGGGTCGCGAAAACGTGGGTTGTGGGAATTTAGTGCATATACATTCAATTGTATGATTTAAAATATCGAAAAGGTGAATTTTAAAATAAAATTAAAAAAAAATAAATACATGAAGTTGTATCAATTAAATGTTAATTTTATAAAGATGACATATATGTCTTCGAAAAGTTCATTTTAATTTTCTTATCAACTTACTGTTGCACTAAAGTAAATTAAAACTGTTCATCAACAACTTATAATTTAAATTTTTTATCAACAACAATTTATTCGCCATATTATTTAATTTTCTTATCAGCTTCCCCGTGCATTAAAGTTAATTAAAATTGTTTATCAACGACTTGTTTTTCACTTATAGTAGTAATTTAATAAATTTATGAACAATAATTTATTTTTCGTATTATTTAATTTTCTTATCAACATCCCCGTGCACTAAAGTTAATAAAATTGTTCATCAACAATTTATTTTTCGTCTATAATAGTAATTTAAATTTTTTATCAATAACAATTTATTCGTCGTATTACTTAGTTTTCTTATCAGTTTTCCCGTGCACTAAAGTTAATTAAAATTGTTCATCAACAACTTGTTTTTCATCTATAGTATTAATTTAAATTTCTTATTAATAACAATTTATTCGCCGTATTATTTAGTTTTCTTATCAGTTTTCCCGTGCACTAAAGTTAATTAAAATTGTTCATTAACAACTTGTTTTTGTCTATAGTAATAATTTAAATTTCTTATCAATAACAATTTATTCGTCTTATTATTTACTTTTCTTATCAGTTTCCCTGTGCACTAAAGTTAATAAAACTGTTTATCAACAACTTGTTTTTTGTCTATAGTAGTAATTTAAATTTCTTAACAATAACAATTTATTCGTCGTATTATTTAGTTTTATTATCAGTTTTCCCGTGCACTAAAGTTAATTAAAATTGTTCTTCAACAACTTGTTTTTCGTCTATAGTAGTAATTTAAATTTCTTATCAATGACAATTTATTCGTCGTATTACTTAGTTTTCTTATCAAGTTTATTAAAATTGTTTATCAACAACTTGTTTTTCCGTCTATAGTAGTAATTTAAATTTCTTATCAATGACAATTTATTCGCGGTAATATTTAGTTTTCTTATCAGTTTCTCCGTGCACTAAAGTTAATTGAAATTGTTCATCAACAACTTATTTTTCGTCTATAATATTAATTTAAATTTCTTATCAATAACAATTTATTCGCCGTATTATTTAGTTTTCTTATCAGTTTTCCTGTGCACTAAAGTTAATTAAAATTGTTCATCAACAACTTGTTTTTCTTCTATAGTAGTAATTTAAATTTTTTATCAATAACAATTTATTCGTCGTATTATTTACTTTTCTTATCAGTTTTCCCGTGCACTAAAGTTAATAAAACTGTTCATCAACAACTTGTTTTTCGTCTATAGTAGTAATTTAAATTTGTTAACAATAACAATTTATTCGTCGTATTATTTAGTTTTCTTATCAGTTTCCCCGTGCACTAAAGTTAATTAAAATTGTTAATCAACAACTTGTTTTTCGTCTATAGTAGTAATTTAAATTTCTTATCAATGACAATTTATTCATCGTATTACTTAGTTTTCTTATCAAGTTTATTAAAATTGTTCATCAACAACTTGTTTTTCCTTCTATAGTAGTAATTTAAATTTCTTATCAATGACAATTTATTCGCGGTATTATTTAGTTTTCTTATCAGTTTTCCGGTGCACTAAAGTTTATTAAAATTGTTCATCAACAACTTGTTTTTCCATCTATAGTAGTAATTTAAATTTCTTATCGATGACAATTTATTCGCCGTAATATTTAGTTTTCTTATCAGTTTCCCCGTGCACTAAAGTTAATTAAAATTGTTCATCAACAAGTTGTTTTTCTTCTATAGTAGTAATTTAAATTTCTTATCAATGACAATTTATTCGCCGTATTATTTAGTTTTCTTATCAGTTTTCCCGTGCACTAAAGTTAATTAAAATTGTTCATCAACTATTTGTTTTTCGTATATATTAAGAATTTAATTTTTTTATTTGTTCATTAACAATTTGTTTTTCGTATATATGATAATTATGTTGATTTTTTTATTAATTATAAAAAGTTATATTTTATTTATATATAGAATCGAAATAAATAGGAGTAAGTTTCAATATAAATTTACTATTTCAATCTCCATATGAGCAAATTTTCACATGATAAAAAAATACTATTTTTCTCATTATAATAGTTGCATGTATGTAGTAGTAGTTGAAAAGTTGCCTAAGGAGAATTCAATATTCACGTGAATGCACTGATGATGGCACTCTTACTACTTGTCCCACCCCATCCACTCTTACTACTTAGTCAGTCTAGTAGTAATATAATTAATTAATTGTATTTTAAAAAAAAAATTAACTAAATTGAATGTTGTTTTTAAGTCCAAGGAAATACATTTGATTTGGAGTCCGTATATGATTTCACTTTAACATCCATACTATTATTAACATCTCTCTCTAGTGAGAAGTACTCCCTTCAACCTCAATTATAAGCAAATTCAATTTTTTAGATTCATTTAATTACCGATGTATTTATATTTAATTAAGACTAAATATATTGATTATTCAGTGAATCTAAAAAGTAAAATTTGCTTATAATTAAAGCCGGAGGGAATAATTGATACTATACTCCCTCAGTTTGTCGTACTATAAAAAAGCTATTTCCTCGTTTGAATAAAATAATTTGTTAATTTAATTTTTGGATTTGTATTTTTTTTTTTTGTTAGCATGCAGCTGTAGTATCAACCCAAGAGCAATTAGATGAGATGGTACGGGTTTCTTCTAATTTAACCAATGTTCTGGATTCGATCCCTGACTTGGGCATGCAGCAGTATTAAAACTCTTACACTATGTTTGGATGCGAGAGAAATAGAAAAGAGAGAAATAGTGAAGAGAGAAATAGGAGAGAAGAGAAATAGCAAAGAAGTTAGGTAGAAATTTAGTATTGTTTGGATGAATAGAAATACAAAAGAAGATGGGTAGGGAGAATTTGCCACCCATTTGGATCCCACAAAGCTCGAGGGATTAGTCTCTGCAGTTGCGCGCAGAGGATACCCGATTTAAAAAAAAATGTAGCTGTAGTATTTTTTTTTTTTTTTACGGTAGCTATAGTATCTTTTAGTTTATAATTTTTTGTAATTCTTTTTATGTAAATATAAATCATAATCAAATTTTTAAATGAGATGAGTGAGTAGTCAATTCTTTTGCGTAGGAGTAGATAACTTTATTAGTGGAGTAATAGTATTTGTTATTTCTGATTTTGAGTTGTTCACCCTTTACGATGCATAGGCTTTGTATCACTGTGATTGGTATGGGTGAAATTGAGAAGAGAGAAGTTGGAGAGAGAGAAATTGAAGAGAGATTGTATATTTCTCTTGCTTGGTATGAGGAGAAATTGCAAAGAGAGACCAAAAAATTGTGGGGCCTACAGCTTTTTCACTTCTCTTCAGACATGCGAAGAAACAGAGAAGAAAAGGAATTATTTATTCATCTTCCGTTTTTGCCCTTCCTGCTTCAACCACTAGTTCATTACAATTTTTTTCTTTTCTCATAATTAACCTTCCTATACTGTAGATTTGCTTGCTTCAAGAGTTGAGGAAGCATAAATTGCGAACCATAATTTCTGTTTTGTCCATTTTTGCGAGGAAAACTTATTTCTCACAGAGGAAAATAAATTTTCGTTTTATGATAATGAAGTAGTATAGTTTAAAAACAATTTCCCTTTTTTTACGGTGGGTTGGATAAGCTCTGATGTTTTGTGACTGATTTTAATATATCTTGAAGATAAGCTCTTATGATTAAAAAAACTGAAAAAAGGACGTTGTATATCAATAAGAGGGAGGTGTTATATGAACACCATAAAAAGTTGTTCAATTGGGATAATTAAATTTTTCTATTTATGTACGCAAATCGAAACAGTATAAAAATAATAAAAAACATAAAAAGTGGCGGGTCTCACACCAAAATAGTTGGACAACTATAACTATTTTGATGTCAAAATAACATTTTGTGTATCAATAAACAAAATTAATTTTAAACATGAGGATATTTTTGTCTTTTGGTAAATTAACTACACTTCTCTCTCTTCTATTTCTCTTATACCAATCAACACAACAAATTTATTCTATTTCTCATATATTTCTCTCTTCTCAAACTCTCTCTCACATATTTCTCTCTTCTCACTTTCTTCTCACAACTAAACATACCATAGGTGTAGAAAATAGCAAGTAAAGATCACTTCTTCTGCAAACTTTTTACTCTTTTTTATAATTTAATATTTTATTTTCTTCTAACAATTCAATTACTGGAAAAACTCAATCTCTCTCTTCAAAACTTTTTTACTCTTCTTTATTTTCTTCCCAAACTTTGTTTCTAGTGCAAACTTTATTTTCTTCCCAAATTTTCTTCTCAATACTACACTATATAGTTACTTTTTTTTTTTTTGTATTCTTTGTTGCTTGTAAACATCTAATTGAATAAGTAGCTCAAATGTCAAATTTGGTAATATGTCAAATATTACTCTCAGAATATTTATTAAAATTTAAAATATAAAAATACTACACTTTTTTTGTCAAAAGAAAATACTACACTTTTTTTTGGCTAAAATCAAACTTATACTAATAATTATCATCAATTTTTATTACTCCTCACCATTCTTTTAATTTTTTTAAAAAAATTGAAAAATAAATAAAAACAGAATACACCATTCTCTCTCTTCGGAAAGAGTGACAGACTAAGGAGTACATTTTAAAAACACTAATGTTATTTTGACAACTAAATAGTTGTCCAACAATCACATAATATGGGATCCGCCACCTTTTTGCTATTTTTTATTATTTTTGGCCTACTTCGATTTACGTGCATAAAAAAATTGATTGTCTACATAGGACAATTTTTTTGGATGTTCAAATAACACACCTCTTTTAAAAAAGAGAGTAAAGTTTTTTTACACTTATTTTACACTCTCTTCACTAACATTTCTTTTGGAAACTCTCTCCCTCTCTACATCAATTTCTATATTTTCTGTCTTCTCTATTTTTTTTTTCAAACCAAAACAACACTCTCACAGTCTCACTTATTATTATTATTCAACATCACTTACACCATGTCACCATCAATATCAACTTTTTGATATCACTATTAGACCATGTACAATGGCAAAACACATTCAACACCCTCAACACCCACTTTTTACATTTCATATCATCTTCTCTCTCTTCCACCTAATCATTCAACACCCCATTCAATTTTTACCCACTCCAATAGTTTTTTCATTCAACACCCTACCCCACCACCTTCTCTACCCCACCACTTTTTATTTCATATTTTTATTTAAATTTAAATTTTTGTTTTTTATGATTAAATAAAATTATAATTATCGATTAAAATTAAATTAAAATAATAAACATTCAACAAAAAAATTTTAAATAATTTTTTTATTTTATTCTTAATTTAAAATGCAATACATCACACAAATAACGTAATTAATACGATACAAATTAACTTAAAATGCAATACAACACACAAGTAACATAATTAATACGATGCAAATTAACTTAAAATGCAAAACAACACACAAACATAATTAATACGAAACAAATCATCTTCAATTCGGATACATTCCAAACTTTGTCCATATGTGTTTCACTAGATCTGCTTGCAATTCGTGATGAACTTTTTGATCACGGAGCTCGGACCTAGCATGCACATGATTTGCAAAAGCGGGTAATACCTCTGTTGAATATGGTTGCGGTGCACTAGATCCACTTTCCTCAGACTGCTCAAAATCGGTCCAACGTTGAGAATATGAATCTCGTTCATCCTCAACAATCATATTATGTAATATGATGCAAGACCTCATGATGATACTCAAATCAGCTATGTCCCACAAGCGAGCTGGTTCACGGATGATTTTAAATCGAGCTTGAAGCACTCCAAATGCACGTTCGATGTCCTTCCGACATCCCTCCTGATATTTTGCAAATAACTTATCGGGTTCACTTTGAGGAAGTCTAATTGATTTGACGAAAGTTGGATAAGAAGGGTAGATACCATCAACTAGATAGTATGTCATATCATAGGGACGTTGATTCACATAGAAATTCACACTTGGAGTCTTTCCCTGTTCCACGTCATCAAAAACAGGTGAACGGTCTAGAACGTTTATGTCGTTCAACGTTCCTGGACATCCAAAAAAGGCATGCCAGATCCATATATCATGAGTTGCAACTGCTTCAAGAATAACTGTGGTGGTTCCCTTATCCCCCCTAGTAAATTGACTTTCCCATGCTTTAGGACAATTTTTCCACTCCCAGTGCATGCAGTCAATACTCCCAATCAAAACAAATAAGTATTGTAGCAAAGACTGACACTGACATATTCGAATTGGGTGGTGGACAGCTTGCGGATTTCAAATAAGTATTGTATAGAGTTAATTATCAGATAAGAATTGGACACAATAATCAAAACAAACATGTAGCAAAGACTACACTGATTTATTCAATCACAATAATTCAAGCAAACACTACAGACAAATACTTAAAGCAAATAGTAGACTGACATATTCAACACAATAATTAATGGAAACACTACATGCAAATACTTGATTGAAATTAATTAGGAAACAGTTCTTGGGTCAACGAGTCCAACGTGGCTTTCTTCCGGTCATCCAGATTCTCATCTGAAGTTAACTTCAGATACAAATCCATTTTCTTAAGTTTGTTTTTCTCTTTCAATGTCTTGTTTTTCTCTTCTTGATTGGAAGCTATCATTGTCAAATGTTCCACCTCTTTTTCCCTCATTATTCTGTAATAATCCCAATCTTTGTCCACCACCTCCATGGCAGATTTCTTTTTACCCTTCTTTTTGGCTGCCTCCCTACCTATAGGACGAACACTAGATCCTACAGAGTTTGAGCCAGAAGCATCATCGTGAGATCTCTTAGATCCACTACTTCCCGAGCCAATAGTTCCTCCAACTTGACTTGAATAACGCGGTTGACCACGGAGAGCATGCCATTCTTCCATTAAGGTGAATTGAATATTCTTCCCACAGGCGTATAACTCATGCGCTTTTGCCAAAACATCATTCTCCGACCAACCGCTTGCTTTCAAACGGTTAGCGCTATCATAAGCGCCAATCCATTTATTCAATATTTTGTTCATATAATTATAACGGTTTCGGCATGCAATTGCATCACGCGGAGGAACAAATGAGCAATGGTCATTACAGTACTCAGCAATTTTGCCCCAATATGCTTCACTTTTTTGGTTTCTTCCGACAATACTGTCTGTGCTAAATTTTATCCACCCACTAATTAACACCAAATTGTGTTCAGTGTTCCATGGTTGTTCTTTCTTTTTCTTGCTCTTAGGTGTTGAATCATCTGAATTAGGAGTGACCTGATTAGCAAATGTCGTGCCATCTAAATTAAATTGCGTTGAAAATTCGGGAATTTCAGAAGCATCACCACTAGAAACATTTGCATTCACCATTGACATATGGCCATTAAACGGGAGTGTTTGAGATGGATTTGGCAGCATAGATCCATAATATGGATGAAAGCTTGGAACAGATGATGATTGGTTGAAATTTGGTGCATAACCAAAATTATGAAAGTTTTGAGGATGTTGGTTGGAAAATTGATTTGGATTTGGATAATTGTTGGAATTTTGATAACCGTTAGGATTTGGATAATTGTTGGGATTTTGATAGCCAAATGAAAAATTAGAAGAATTTTGAGTGTTGAAATTATTATTGGGATCCATTTCACACAAAAAAAGGACTAAAACTTCAAATTAAACACTAATTGAAAGATAAACAAGATTAAGATAGTGAAAAACTTGGTTTTTTTTTTCTTTGTCCAAAATCAAATGAACCAAGTCTCTATTTATAGAGAGAAAAAAATTACGAATTTTGGTGCAAAAAGAAAAGAAAAAAAAATTAATTTGCATTGAAATAATTGAGTTCAAAGATAAGATGAGGTAAAAATCCGGGCAGCCAATCAGCAGCTGCCACCTGCCCCCACGCATCTTCTCTCTCTGCGTCCCCTGCTGGGCAACGCGCCTTGTCTCCGCGTGTTCCACACGCGCCTGCGAGGGCGAATCTCGCTTTGCCACGTGTCACCGTACGCAGACTCTCAACATGTTTAATTCAGTCATCTTCTCTTTCATCCATCAAACATTCAACACCCTTCTCCAATGGTTTATTTACATTCAATAGTCATTCAACATCCCCATTAAACACCCGATTCCACTTGGTCTTACTTCACAAGGGCTAATAGTAATAGACACATTGAGTAAAGTTTTTTTCCTTCACGTGACTCTATCCTCAAGTCATAGTTTCATTTACTCATTCTCTTTCTAAAAGAGCATGATTTAATCATGTTCTTCCTAGTCCAAAAAATCCAGCTTCCATACATTCTTTCAGGCCATCTAAAATTGCACAATCGGTCATTTTTGTTCAAATAGATTACAATATTTTAATCTTCTCATTTTTCTCTACATTTCAATCTAAATATATGTTCAAAAGGAGCTAGTTTGAAAATGGGTCACTTTCCTCTTATTTGCATCTTCCTCCTCTGCCACAAAAGTCCATTTTGTATGTTATTTTTTCTGTTTGAGCTTCATTAAAGAAAAAAAAAATCTAAAAAGGAGCAAAAGAAAATAGGTACTCAGAATGTTTTTTTATGCGATAAGAAAATTAAAAAATAGATTATTATTCGTTAATTAGTTATAACCGAATTTTATTCTAATTCTAACTTAATTTTTGGGTACACTTTTTATTCTAACTTTTATTATAATTGATGAAAGGACAATGTAAGTGTGGTGGTCGGTGGAAACTAATTGTAATAACTTGGTCTAGAGACACAAATAAGTGCTTTTTATTGAAAATAACAGTAATTATTATTTTTAATTGTCCTTTAAAAAGTGAAAACAAAACCACTTATTAAAACCATTCAAATCTCTCTCTCTTAAAAACCACTGCTAACAGAGACACTAACATCTGGATCTATGCTTTATAAAAAAAAAACCTTCTAGATCTATGTATGTTGCATACTTCTTTTAGATTTCAATTTTTTCTTCTAGTTTTCTCTCCAACTCAACTAATGGAATTCTATTTCAATCCGAGTTATGTTCTAATTAAATAAAAATCATAATTTTAATAAAAATGTTCATCATCTTTATCAATTTTTTCATATTTTCATGTTTTTTAAAGGACCAAAATGTTACAAATAAAAGATAAAGGACCAAAGTGTTACAAAAAGATAAGATAAAGGACCAAAATGTTACAAATGAAAGATAAAAAATCAAAATGTTAAAAAAAATAAGATAAATGATCAAATATGTAATTTTGTCATACTTGTATTTATTGTTGTTTGTATTCTTCTTCTTTAGTTTCTTCTTCTTCTTCGTGTGTTATTAATTTTTCTGCACAGAAAATAAAAACATGATTAGGAAAAAAACGATTTGAACTTGAAAAGAAAATAAGAGAGAAATAATAAAATGAGATAAAAATGCAAGAAGAAAATTCGATGAAAAGTAAAGAGAAGAGAAAGTGGAAGAAATAGAAAGAAAAGAAAGTGAGAAGTGAATTTGAAATATGATAGAAGAAAGATAATGAGTTTGAAAAATGAAATGAAAGAATATGGGTGCATTTGTTATAGATTTTTTTAAAATAGATTTTTATAGTGTAATATAATTTTGCATAAAAAAATTTTACAAAGAAATTTTTTATAAAAGTTTTAAATGAAAATTTGGTTTCAATAGTTATTCTTAAAATGTCATTTTATGTATTTCATCATTTTATTGAAAAATTTTTTAGATATCAAAATTTCAAAAAAATCACTTTTTTTTAAGCTATTTCAAATAGATTTTCATAAAAATCATTTTTGAAATACAACTTTTTGTAAAAATTGAGATTTTGACTATGTTTTGATCTTCAATAATGTACGTTTATGTTATATAATGTCAAAATTAGTGTTTGAATTTAGAAAAAATGAATATAAAAAAACTTATAATATTTTGAAAAATGGTTTTGTAAAATCCATTTAAAAAAATACAAAGAAAAATCTATTTTTTTTAAAGTTAAAACAAACGCACCCTATATTATAGGATTTGAAATCATAAAGTGTGGGAAGTTAATTTTGAAATTCAAATATGAAAGATGAGAGGGAATTTGAAAGTATGAAAAGTGAAATTCAAATATATAAGAAGCAAAGACTCCCATTTTGAAATTAAGCCACGTGTCAAGCATATAAGGTCAAAGGGCAGAATGGTATTTTAAGGAGCATGTTATCTTCTTATACTAAGGGAGGATTATTATCATCATACTTTGAAGATTTACTTTGTTTCCACATTTTCAACTATTTTCATCAAAAATGAAAAAAATCATTGAAATATAATTCAAAATCAAAATACTTTAAGTGATTTTTCAACCACCAATATGTTGTTTCTGTATTAATCATCCTAAATCAGTAAAATAAAAATGGATATGGATCGATGCGTATCATACGAGTACCATATGCGTACCCGATATTGGTACATACCCGATACATGTATTCTACCATTTTAGGAGTACCCATGCTTCATAGGATTTGAATGTCCTAACTGATAATCTTCGGATCATACATGAATGACCAAAATTAAATGTTTTATTAAATTGTTTACGAAAACATAGTTTATGAAGATATAACTTTCGTTAGATAAAATTTTATTTATTTGTATAAATATGGGATATAAAGTTGTTTGAATGACTTATTTTTAAATTTAAGAAAAATAATTTATATAAATAAATATTTTTTTATATTAATTCATAAATTTTCACTAACAAAAATACATCTTTATAAATTATTTTTTCATAAATCACATGACAAAAGCATTGTAATAATGCATAAATGTTTATTTATTTGTAAGATAAAAAAAAAATAATTTATTTATTTGTATAAAACTATGTCAATCCAAACCCATCATTATTAATCTAATAATAAAAATAAATTTATATATGATAAAAAGTTTTTTTTTTAAGATAAAATGTTTATCTTAATTATGCAAGTTAGACAACGCCTAGAAACAAGTGTGCATGATAAATAATTTCTCTTGTCATCTTGTGCATCAACTTAACCTATAAATAATTGTATTTTTGGGAAGCCATGTATACATTATACAACTGATTCTAGAATCTAGATAACCAATTTCTAAGAACAAAAAAAGCTAAGAAAAAAATTATAAAACAGAGGGACTGTGGGTTACAGCTGCATGTGATGATGAGGAGTAAGGGTTACAATTGTAATGCTAGAACAAGAAAGAACCATAAACTTCATTTATATACTTTACAATTTCTTATTGGTACCCCAAACTTTTCTTGCAATTTCTCACACGTACCATGGTTCACTTCAACATTTTTTGTTTCTTTGCTTTGGCACACTATACATTTTCTTTACACGTGTTTGCAAGGAAAAATAATTAAAAGGTTAGATTAATGCATTACATTTTTGTTAATCAAATAAGATAAGATGATTAACTCAAATAAACTATAATTAACATTTTTTGTGTAAAATAATTTTAAAATAGATTTTTTTTCTTATTAACCCCATGTTTTTTTGGGAGAAATATTAATAATTTAAAATTCGGCCACAAAGTAAATAACGTTTGATAAAAAATTATTTTTATCATAAACCGAACTCAATTGTTTTCAAATGATTCATCTTAACAAAAACTCATTAACCATTTGAGTTGAATTACATTACGGTTGAGAATAAGATGATTAACTCAAACAAACTATAAATGATTGTATTTTTTGTTCTTTTGCATCGGTTTTCGACACATCAAAGGTGGACTACTAATTCGGCTTGTGTATAGAGGCATGCACACTGGCCAAACGTTATTTTCCTTAAGAATCGAATTCGGTATTTCCCGAATACATCATTGGAAAGAGCTTTTCGCCACTTGAGCCCAAAAAACTTGGTTATAATTGTATTTGTGAGAAGCAAATATCCATCATTGGTCCAAAAAAGAAAGAGTACTAGTTTATTTATTTCTCCATTCAACCAACTGATCAGAAAATCCATAGAATACAATGGAAGAATCATGTAACTCAAAATCATCAAACTCAAATCCTCTCAAAATCTACTTCCTACCATACCCATCACCAGGACACATGAACCCAATGATCAATCTAGCTCAAATCTTCACCACACGTGGTCATCACGTGACCATCCTCACAACACCTTCAAACACCAAACTCATCCCAAACCAAAACAAAAACAAACTCAACATTCATATCTTAAACTTCCCCTCTAACAACCTTAATGGCATCGAAAATCTCTCATCAGCACGTGACTCACAAACTGCACTCAAAATACACATTGCAACCAATCTTCTCATTCCTCAAGTTCAAACCTTTTTACAACAAAACCCACCTCATGTTTTTGTTCCAGACATCATGTTCAATTTTTCCAATCTTGAAATTCCTGTTATACCCTTTGATCCTATGCCTATTTTTGTATCTTGCATTTTTGAAGCTATAAACAACAATCCAAATGTTTTATCTCAATCATCACTTCCTTTTACTGTTCCTGGTAATCTTCCACATACTATAACTTTACCTGTTAATCCATCAAATGAATTTCACACACTTTCTCGTCCTGTTTTAAATGCTAAACACAATGGAAAACAACATGGTATCATTGTTAATTCTTTTGTTGAGCTTGAACAAGAGTACATTGAGTATTACCAAAAAATAACTGGTGTTAAAGTTTGGCATATTGGTATCACCTCACTCATGATGGATTATTCTAAATCTTGCAATGATGATGTTGTTTCTGATGATGATTATGATGAGTGTTTGAGATGGCTTAACTTGAGGGAAGATAAATCAGTTGTTTATATATGTTTTGGGAGTTTGTGTCGTTTGAATAGGGAGCAGTATATGGAAATAGGGAGAGGGATTGAGGCTTCTGGGAAATGGTTTCTTTGGGTGGTTCCTGAGGATGATGAAGAGTTTTGTGTGGTAGAAGAGGGTTTGAGTTTTAAGAGAGGGATGGTGGTGAGAAGATGGGTGAATCAGAGGTTGATCTTGAAGCATCCTGCAATTGGAGGGTTTTTAACTCATTGTGGTTGGAATTCTGTGGCTGAAGGGATATGTGCTGGAGTTCCCATGATCACCATGCCCAGGTATATCTTTGTTGGCTCAGTCCATACAGAGCTTCTTTGACTTTGGTTTGATTTCAACTGAGTCCTATTACTGTTAGTGAATGGTGAGATTAGTCCCCAGATAAGTCTTTCTTAGGTCTAATACCGAATTTAAAAAAAAGATACTTTTTGTTATTTTTATGTATGTTTTTAAAATCGATAAGAATAGGTCCATAAGTCGTTCTCCGGCCAGTTTGTCGGTTACTTTGATTTCCATTTTGGCCACCCAATTCAACCATAGTTGAATCGATTGAACTATGACCCGAAAGTCTCACTAGTCTGATTTCCGGTTCAATAGTTTTATACTTTGTAGGTCTTCCACAGTGTCGGGACTCACAAGAGTCTACATTCTCGAAGTCAATGTATTGGTGATAGTTGGATCAAAATCACAGTTCAAACTTCAAGTTCAGCATTTTGGATATTAATAAAAAAAAAAAAAAAAAATTTGCAAGTTTTGTATCTCCATCCAACTGTTAGCATTGACTACATGAATGTAGAGTATCCAAATGCAGGAAATCCATATCCCAATATTTGTGGTTGCATTTTCCTTTTGGTTTTCTACTGTCTTGACTTACCGTTAGTGAATGGTGAAATTGGTCCCCACCCCGGATAAGTCGTTCTTAGGCTGAATACTGTGTTTAAAAAACAATACTTTTTTATATTTTTAGGTTTGTTTTTAAACTTGATAAGAAAGGCTAGCTCAACTCAGGCCAGTTTTTCAGTTAGTTTTATCTGAATATTTGTCGCACAATTCGACCATAGTTGAATCGATTGAAATATGACCCGAAAGTCTCACTAGTTTGATCTCCGGTTTCAATTTTTTTTATACTTTGTATGTCTTTTATAGTGTCAGGACTCACGACAGTCTACATTCTCGAAGTCAATGTATCGGTGATAGTTGGATCAAGATCACAGTTTAAAGTTCAAACTTCAAGTTCGGGATTTTGGATATTAATAAAAAGAAAAAAAAAACAAATTTTGCATGTTTTGTATCTCTATCCAACTGTTAGCATTGACTATATGAATGTAGAGTATCCAAGTGCAGGGAAGCCATATCCCAATATTTGTGGTTGCATTTTCCTTTTGGTTTTCTTTTGTCTTTACCACAAATTTTGTATTTTAGAAAATTGTAGGTGAAAGTTTAAGATGATTCTTTCAATATTACTGATAATATAGTTGATTTGTATACTCAGATTTAGTGACCAGTCCATACAGAGGTGCTTTAACTTTGTTTTGACTTCAACTGAGTCCTATTACTGTTAGTGAATGCCTGAATGGTGAGATTGGTCCCCGGATAAGTCGTTCTTAGGTCTGATACCGAATTTAGAAAACGATACTTTTGTAATTTTTATGTATGTTTTTAAAATTGATAAGAATAGGCTAGCTCAACTCAGGCCAGTTTGTCAGTTAGTTTGATTCCATTTTTGTCACCCAATTCAAGCATAGTTGAATCGATTGAACTATGACTCTATGACCCGAAAGTCTCACTTGTCTGATTTCAGATTCAATATATTTATACTTTGTAGGTCTTTCATAGAGTCAGGACTCACAAGAGTCTACGTTCTCGAAGTCAATGTATTGGTGATAGTTGGATCAAGATCGCAGTTTAAACTTCAATTTCAGCATTTTGGATATAAATAATTTTTTTTGTTGTTGCAAGTTTTGTATCTCTATCCAACTGGTAGCTAGCATTGACTACATGAATGTAGAGTATCCAAATGCAGAAAATCCATGTCCTAATATTTGTAGTTGCATTTTCCTTTTGGTTTTCTATTGTCTTGACATTTTTTACCGCAATGTATTTTAGAAAATTTTAAGGGAATGTTTAGAATGATTCTTTCAATATTACTGATCATATAGTTCATTTGCATATCCAGATTTAGTGACCAGTTTTTGAATGAGAGGTTGGTGACAGAGGTGCATGGGATTGGGGTGGAAGTGGGCGCATGTGAGTGGAGCTTATCGCCTTTTGGTGCGAGGAGCAAGGTGGTGAGCCGGAAACGAATTGAGAAAGCTGTGAGGAGAGTCATGGAAGATGGTGGTGGCTCAATGATCAGAAAACGAGCAAAAGAACTGCAGGAAAAAGCTTGTAAAGCAGTTCAAGAAGGTGGATCCTCTTACCACAATCTCTCTAACCTTGTTCAATCACTCAAGCAGATTAGTTTTGATAGGGTACTTCAGGCTAATTAATGTTAATGCTAATGTAATGTATATGGTGATGGTAAAGTATATGTACAAGTTTTTAAATATGGTTTATGCAGGAACACTTAACTATGGTGAACTTTTCTAATTTGATGTGAAATATGTTCTTATGAAAGTTTCATTTTAGATAATTGTCATTAGCTGTTAATTATCAAGCAAAACATGTCCTATGCCAGGATGGTTTTCCAATTTGTGATACACCAAACAAAGAACTTGAAAATTGATACAACCTTTTATAGCTTCATTTTTGAGTGAAATTATGAAGTCAGAGAAAGAATCATGGCATTGGTAAGGAAATTACTTGATTCCCTAATGAGGGAACACCTTGGTAATCTTCTCATGTGCAGAATATATATAGAAAAAACAAGAGCACAGTTTCAAGGAGGGAAATGAGGGTCACCTGCAATATCAAAATTTATCTCACTCATGGACAAATTCATTCTGCTTGGGAAACCATATATCCCCTGCACAAGTAGGGAAATGAGGGTTATCTATTGTCACCTGCGAAGCACTACCAAAAACACACGGTAATTGGACACGATACTGATACAGACACGGATAATAAATTTGGAAAATGGAAATAATTGAATATAATTACTTTGTGTCGTTGTAATGTCAGTATTGGACATTGAGTACATCTTTGATATTAAGTGTCAATCTTCCACTATCCTAATAGAAATCCATGAAAATAAATAATTAATGAACATTCTTTTAAATAATTCTTTCAATAATGAGTATTTTAGAATTGAAAATTGAACCTTATTCAACCCTACAAAATTATTATTATTATTATTATTAGGGTTAAATATATTTTTAGTCCTTACTTTTATGTAACTTTTGACTTTTAATTCATACATTTTTTTATTATATTTTATTCCCCACATTTTTACTTTTTAAGAAATGCAAATGCTAAATAGTGCACTCTTTAAACCCTCTAAATAGTAAGTTTGCATAGAATTTTGATAAAAATTTATAAAGTCAACGCATTGAAAATTATACTGTGTAACTTTTTAATTAAAAAACTTCTTTAAATAGTATGCTTAAAGAGTGCATCGAATGCACTCGTTAGCAAGAGCCTTTAAGAAATAGTCCCTACCGTCAAATTATTGATCACAGGACAAACAGAAGTGTGACATGGCCGTACCACTAGGATAGGACATTAACATGTGGCAGCAAAGTTGGCAATTTTTAATATTAGTTATATTTTAATTATTAATCAAATTAAAGTATGAATTAATTAACCACCATCAATCTCCTCTTCATCTTCTTGTTTATCATTTTCTTCACCCAACACCACTATCTTCATACTCTTTGATCTCGTCTCTACAAACACCATCAAATTATATCACTACCACCGCACCCAAACAAAACACATCCAATAACAACAAAACTGAAGAAGAAAAAAAAAACCCTCAGATCTACATCTTGCGATGTTTATATATTTTGTAACATGTTGGTAATATTGTCATATTTTTTATATCGTGATAAATCTCGGAAACCGAATCAACTCTAACCGCATTTGTTCGGTTTGGTTTGAATGACTTTTTAAAAACCAACCAAACTGTAACGGAATAAAATACCGGGGTGCCATTCGCATAAGCTCAACATTTCAAATTGGGCCACTCGCCCAAATGAGAGGAGACCCAAAGAGATTATTTCATAAAACTAGACCAGTAGCCCACTACTCCACAAAACCATCATCACCCCACTACTCCCTCAACTACTTCCTCCACTATCTCATATCTCACTCCTATATATTAGGCATCATAAGCATTATGAAGCAAGTCCCATCTTTTTCAGAAACACAGAGTTAAACTATTTTAATTCTACACTCTGTATACCCCCTCAATTCAATGCAGGAACATTTGGCGCCCACCGTAGGGCCCGGTAAAACTCTTCCCGGGCCACGCATCATTCACCATCAAAGCTTCATTGCAAAGCTTCACACTGCCGTGAAAACCAACACTGCACCGCAGCAATTGTGGTAGACAGTAATGCTCACACAAACTTTGCACTCGCATTCTACACACGTACACAAGCCACCTATCTAGTTTGCTTGGTCAGATTTATGAAGTTTCTCTTCATAAAGCTGTCGCCGCCGTTTGCTCTTTATGTAGAAATCACCGTCGCCGTCGTCCTCGAACTCACGTAAAAGCGACACCGCTTTATCACCAATTTTAGGAAGGGATCGATCTAGTGACTCAGCGTCGAAGGGTGTCATCAAATTCAGTAGCGTAACCCAGCAAAGGTGTTGTATGTCGACGTCAACATACTTATAACCTGATTGTTCCTCAAATGGATATATGTTATCATACATATCCACTGCCTCCAAAGTTGATGTTTCATAAAAAAAAAAAAAAAATGAAAACAGGACGACTAACTCTCCTTGTGAGAAATCCAAGAGGATATATTCGAAATATGATTTCTAGTTGATGGCGTGGATCTGATTTCTCCATCTCGCTATACTGTCGTCGCTGTTCAATGTCGCCGTCGATTATTGTTGTTACTGTCGCCATCCTGCTGTCATTGTTACAGCCTGTCCGGCACCGCCATCAAACTTTGTTCCGGGTGCTTCAGCTCGCCGAAATGTCATCGCCGACCTACTGCCCAACATCATCGTCTCGTCGTCGATTGTGTTGTTGTAAGGCGACTCCCATCCAGGTGTTAACGTTTCTTTTCCCCACTCTGCCATGAATGTATATATGTTATCAGTCTTAACATGATTAATTAATTTGTAGTTCATGAATCATGTGTTCTTCAAGATTAAAAACTGTTTGTGTTGATATGTGATATCTTTACTATAAGTCATTTAAGCACATGATAAATTATTTTGCATGATTGTATAAACCGACTCAATCCAAATAGCTACTCTTTACTGTTGAAAGCATTTTTAAACTTCATTAGCATAGTGTACTCCAACTCATTATTATGCATAACTGTTTGATATGTTATAAGTTGTTGATTTTTTATACATCAATTATTCGGTCTCAATCATATACAAGTCTTTGCATTCATGATAAGTTATAAGGCAACGTGATTTTTGGTTTGATACAATAACGTTTGCAAAAACAGTAGGACACCACACCATACATTAAACTTTATTGTGAAAAACAAGTCAAAGTTGTTATGAATTGCGATAGTTAACTCATTGTAATTTGGTTGATTCGCCTATTGTTTCTATTTTAATAGGGTTTGTTCATGTTTGATTAATGACGTGCCATCTTGCCGAACTGTTATCGCCGGTCAACGCTGCCGTCATGCAATTGGTCATTACCATCATTGTCACATTTAATTTGTTTTGAAAGGAGTTGTTATCTAATTAAGTATGGGAAAAAGTTCGGAATCAAATAAGTAAGACGAGAAGGTCGGTTTCGAATTGGAAGGTGATTCTGAGAGAAAGGAAGGTGGGCAACTTAGTTTCCGAAAGGCCAATGTAAATAGACAGAGGTAGAAAGTTAGCTCTAAACTGGGAAGGCCCCTTATTGCATTCACGCCAAATCTAAAGAAGGAGCTTACATGCTAAAATGATGAAAGGCAAGCGCTGCTCAAAACTTGGAATATCCTCTACCTCTGATTTTATTACAGGCTAGTATAAAACCACCTCTTATTATTGAATAAATGATTTTTTGTAGTATCATATCAATACCTCTCAATTTGTAGTTTCCAACAGTGATTAGTATTCCTCAATTTATAGTTTTTACCATGAGCTACAATAAGTTGACCCAAGTCTTATATTTCTCATTATAACTAGGAACCACTCTCATATATAGTTTTGAAGTTGATCAGTAAATTGGTCATAAGGGTAGATAAAGATCAATATATTAGAAGCATACTTTTGGCAAAGATAATTCAAACAATATCACTGTTAATTAATCATACGTGTTTATGTGAGAATGTCAACTCAGTTAAGGCCAATTAGATAATGTGAAGCAAAGGGCATGTACGGAGTGTGTATTGCCCCAAAAATTAGTAAATATAGTAATAATAATAAGTTAAAACCGGTAGAGCAGTTCTGGCGAGGCAGTATCACGAACCGTGAGTAATTGTATTATTATAATTGAATTATCTTTAGCGGCAATATATGCTCTTTTATATAATCATAATATTGCTTGTTCTTTTTCTTACATGTGCAAAACACTGGGAGCACGACACTCTTTCAAGAGGCGATCACAAAAAACAAGAACGAAAAGTGTCCGGGACATAGGTGATAAATATTTGATAAAGCGTCTCTTGAGATAAGGCGCCAAAAGACAAAGCATCATGCGATATAGACAAAGAGACAAAAGGCGCAATGCCTCATTTATACGGCGCATGACGCCAAGAGCGAAATAAAAGCTACGTTTAAGGCTTACAACGCCACGTAGTGAAATAAAAGCTATACGGCGCATGACGCCAAGAGCGAAATAAAAGCTACGTTTAAGACTTACAACGCCACATAGTGAAATAAAAGTTATACGGCGCATGACGCCAAGAGCGAAATAAAAGCTACGCCAACTCATATTACTTTGAGCAAATGGAGTACAAGTCTCCTACTCTGAATGTTAAAGTTAAGGTCATCTCGTCAAGACTCATTGTTACAGTAGAAATGACATTACACGGCTAACTCGAAAATATATTGAAACGACGTCTCGCCAAATAAAAGGAAACTATCTCGCCGCGAAGGATAAAACTATAAAGCCATTAAAATAAAATGGCCCCGCTTTTGAAATACAATCATCTCGCCCAAATAAAGGAATCACCGAAACGACCATACTCTCCACAATATATGGAGTTATAATTGCCCTTTGCAAGACTTATGCATGGGGGGCTATGCAAGCTAAAGATTCTAATAGCTTTTAAAGCAAACGACATCTTCCCAAATATAAATCGGCGAATTCAAAGCTCTAGACAACATTATTTGTACAAAAAGAAAATAATTTGTCAAGTTATATTTCTCAAAGACACTTTATCTCGCCTATGCAGTTGAGAGAATTTACGAAAGAACAGTAAGAGCCAGAAATTCGTGCAAATGAAGTTATCTCAAACCACTGCCTTAAGCATTTCGTCTTAACAAGCCTCATGCTTGGGGGGCTGTGTAACGGAATAAAATACCGGGGTGCCATTCGCATAAGCCCAACATTCCAAATTGGGCCACTCGCCCAAATGAGAGGAGGCCCAAAGAGATTATTTCATAAAACTAGACCACTAGCCCACTACTCCACAAAACCACCATCACCCCACTACTCCCTCAACTACTTCCTCCACTATCTCATATCTCACTCCTATATATTAGGCATCATAAGCATTATGAAGCAAGTTCCATCTTTTCCAGAAACACAGAGTTAAACTATTTTACTTCTACACTCTGTATACCCCCTCAATTCAATGCAGGAACACAAACCAAATCAAACCGCTTGCAATTTTATCTTGCGGTTAGGATGATTTTTATGTTCAAAATCGAACCAAACCGCACCGCGAATGCCCCTATTTAAAATTTTTGTCCATGTTATTTTTTGGCTCTGTTTGACAAGCACAAAAAGCTAGCTTATAACTTATAAGCTAAAAGTCATGTTTGATAACAACCTTTGAGAAGAGCTTATAGCTTATTTTACTGACTTATAGTTTATTTTTCATAAACTATTTCAAGTAGCTTATGAGCTTATAGTTTATAGCTTATCATTTTTTCTTCCATTTTTACCCTTGTTATTTTAATTAAAATTCACTTTTATCCTTTATATTTTATTTTAATTTAAATTAAAATAACTATTTTTTAGAAATCAAACTTTCTTCCATAAAAAATAAGAGATTACAAATCATTTCTTTTAAAAAACTAACAATCATCTTTTATATATTTATACACACAATATCGTTTGTCGTTTATGTTTCGCTCTCAACCGTATGTCATATATTATTTTGGATTAATATAATTGTAATCAAGATTATCTTTTTTTAGTAAACTTAGCTGATATTATCTTAATTTTTAGGCTAAAATGCAGTTTTGGCCCCATGTTTGCAAATTGCTCGATTTTGGCCCTCCTACTTTCAAATGCTCGGACTTAGCCCCCGAAGTTTACCAATTGCTCGATTTTGGACCCCTACTTTCAAATGCTCGGATTTAGTCCTCGAGGTTTACCCCCTTTTGTATTTAGTGGTCCTCTTGATAATTTTGACTAAAATTTTGCTGACGTGAATTTTTTTTACATGTGTCGTAATCTTACTGGGCAACTTAAAAAGCTTATTTTAATTTTTTAAAAAATAGAAATTAGATAAAAGAAGGTCACGTGCATAATATTTAACAAAAATGACCACAAATTGATATGAAGTATTTAAAAAAATAACAACACCAACACGTGTTCCAGGAACAACACAAAAAAATGCACAAAGTTGTGTTGGTGTTGTTATTTCCTTAATTACTTCATATGAATTTGTGGTCATTTCTCTTAAATACTATGCACGTGACCTTTTATCTAATTTCTATTTTAAAAAAAAATTAAAATAAGCTTTTTAAATTGTCCAGTAAGATTACGACACGTGTAAAAAAAAATCACGTTAGCAAAATTTTAGTCAAAATTATCAAAAGGACCACTAAATGCAAAAGGGGTAAACCTCGGGGACTAAATCCGAGCATTTGAAAGTAGGGGGGCCAAAATCGAGCAATTGGTAAACTTCGAGGGCTAAATCCGAGCATTTGAAAGTAGGGGGGCCAAAATCGAGCAATTTGCAAACATGGGTGGCCAAAACTGCATTTTAGCCTAATTTTTATTATATGTTTAGTGAAAAATTTACATAATTGTACCGACTATATTATATTATTATGTTTATAAGTATTTTTCCATAGTTGAATCAATTTCAAGTATCACAAGTTGTCATGTGTACATATACACTTTGTCGTAAAAAATATATTACATTAAAATAAAAAAATTTTAAATAAAATAAAACTTTAGCTTACATAAATTAATTTGATAATATTGTTTAATATTTTAATAATAGTATATAATATATAAAAGATATATTATATTAATACATCTACGTTATTATTATTTTTACGAAACTAAATTATTATCTTAAATACTACATTAATAAATTTAAATTATTATCTTAAATATAAATTTATATTATTAATCAGGAATGTCCTTTTATATCATTTTACACTTATCAACTAATTGAACCGTTATTTTTACCAAACACTGCAACTAGCTTATCAGAGCTATAAGTTATGAGCTAGCTTATTAGACATAAACTATTTTTGCCAAAAGAAAGCCTTTCTCTATTTTAATTTGAATGCCCAAAACTTGTATTGGAAGCTTACTTTTCCCTATGTAGAAGACGCAAGAGTCACAAACAATTTCCCATCAATCTCTTCTTCACCTTCCCAATTTATTATTCATCAATGAAGACAATTATTTCTACATCAACTTTTTCATCTTGTGCTTCCCGTAACTGTTATTCTACTCGTCAGGTATTTTTTTGTTCATAGATGGTTTACCTGCATGTAACAGGTTCTCCTTCATTTTGTTCTCTGGTTCTTTTTCGTTTTCGTTTTTCTTTTTCTGTTCACATTGTTCTCTTCATCGATCTCTCCATACAGGTTCTTCTTCATTGTGTTTCTATTCATATTTATTGCTTTGTATGATTTAGTTTTGTTGATTTTACTAAGACCATGAGTTTAGTGTGAGTGAGTGTAGCATTAGTAATATGTTCTTTAGCTCCTAAATATGGGTACCAAATACCTTGTGCTGATTAACGATGGTCCATTATGTTATGCATAACTTGTGCTGTTTTTTTTACTGATTTATTGCAAATTTTGTTCGTTTTTATTCAGAAGAAAAAAAGAAAAATGAGTTTCAGAAGGAAGGTGTGGACAAAAGAAATGGATAAAGCACTGCTGGAGATTTGCCTTAACCTCGTCCGCAACTCGACGAAGGAATATCCGTGGAAAACCTTGCCGATGTGGAAAACCGCAACAAAGAATCTTAACAATCTCATTAATGAAAGAGGTTGGTCCAACTGTGGTCCCGTGGATTAGGCAGATGTGGGTCTTCGAATGATTGAATTGGAAAAGGAATACAAAAATGTAAGTTTCTTTTGTGTTTCTTTACTTCATGACACATTGTTTTGTGGAATATAGCAATAAGTTCGTTTTGTTTTCTGTAACTTATTATAATAGGTTTCTGAATCACCGATGAAAAGTTTGGTTATTGCCTTGTTCTTCGACCTGGGTTTCAAGGTCCCTTCATTTTTGTCGAGTAGGGATAGTAGTAGTAGTAGGTCCTCTACCCTAACCACAACTGATAGGGCAGGGCCATCCACTGCACCTATTTCTGAGCCATCCATAGCCGGTGCTGCACCATGCTCAAACGACATTCACTATAGTACTACTCTCTACAATAAGTTTTCGAATGTTCTTATGACCTTGAACATTCCTCAAGAAACAATCTTTGATCTTATTGAAGAGACTACAGAAAAGCATTGGCAAATTTTGGTCGCCATGAACGACTCACAGTTACAGGCTGGATACGTGGCTCGTTTAATGGGTATTTTTTCTTATAAATCTAATTCTGAATTGAAGGTTTTTTTTCCTCTTTCTAATTTGTTCTGTTTTTAGAAGGCCTTAAGAGAAGATGATCAAGGTATGGCAGTCAAAGTAAGCTCATCACCTTCGACTGAGCTTGAATTTGCTTTTTATTGTGATGTGATAACTTGATAGGTTTATGTTTTTAGGAGGCCTTAAGAGATGATGATCAAGGTATGGCAGAGAGCATTGAGCTCTAAGTATGGACTATATTTTTCAAGTAGTAGAGTGAAATGTCAAAGTGAGAAACATGTCAATGGTTTGGTGATACAGATTTATGATCTATAGATCTATAGATAGATCGAGAAAAGGAAAAACATTATTTTCTCTTCATAGTGATATTAATTTGATTTACTTTTGTTATAGATAATGAGTGTGTTTGTAGTTTGAATTGTATAAATGTTTAAACTGGATGAATGGAATGAGTACCAACTGTGTTATGATTGAATAAATAGAGTGATCCTGTTCAACATATATTAGCATATCTAATTTGTTGTTTTAATATTTTGTTATCATCAAAACTCTAGAGACATTATACTAGTTCATTGGTTCAACATGGATACTTAACCGATTCTCACATGTAACTCTTCTTCCTTGCTCTCTCTTGCCGGCCCTAAATTCATTTTTTTCTCTTTGAGTTTTCTTCTTCCTCTATCGGTGGGGGGTTTAAGGTCATTTTTGGCCTAAAATCACCCATCTGCATTTTTTTTTCCTTTCTTGTTTTTAATTTAACTAATATATTATAGGGTAAATATGTCTTTACATTCATGCAAAATAGGCGAGTTTTGCGTTTCCCCTGCAATCTGTTTTTGTAGGAATACTCCCTGCAATGTTTAATTTTTTTTTTTAGTGTATTTTACCCTTTATGTTGGGAAAATAAAATTCTGCAGGGAGTAAAATACACTGCTAAAAAAAATTAAACATTGCACGGGTATTCCTACAAAATAAAATTGAATGGGGGAAACGCAAAACTCATCTATTTTGCAGAGGTAAAAATCTATTTACCCTATATTATATATAAGATAATTATATATGAACTAAAGGAAGACATGCAACAAGCTGCGCCGCCAAACCTTTTTGTATGACAAAACCCAATCTTTGAAAAACTACCTAGGCGACACAATATTACTATGCATGGTCTTTTTAACTCTTTTTAGAAGGCCTACAGTCTCTGGTACTAGAAAGTCAAAAGTATCAAATGCAAATTGTATAAAAATGTGTTGATTGTCAGATCACGTTTTTTCATGTTTAACCATTTTGCTTGAAGCAGCTTTAAGGACTGCTCGTCCTACAGTAAAATCTTCAAATCTCAGTCCCACAAGTGGAGAAAGTCCAGTCAAATCTACATAAGCATGTTTCCCTCATGCTCATCCATATACCAGAACATCTGAATGACAAAGTGTCGATCTCCCTTATTGTGGGTTAGTCAAGAAGTTCACTGGTACTTCTTTCTATACAAAAATCTCAGCACACTTAAAAATATCAAAAAACACATCTCTCATTAGGTCATACATGTATTTGAAGTCTGAAAACTCCCTACAATTAACTACATGCCTCCCAAAAGTGTCAAGTCACTCTTTACGATAAATAAGTGATTTTCAAATAAATTAAGTATTTTAGTTTTTTCTTTTGTATTTGTGAATTCGTCTTTCGTGTAATTTTCACATAAATTTCACCTAAGATTGTTAAAATATTTTTTAAAAAAACAAAAAAACGACAGTTTTTCTTTTTGATGAAAAAATATACGGTTAAACATATCAATATAAAAGTTTTATCTTAAAGTTTACATTTTTTTTAAAATACATATTTTATTCCTTAAAAATATAAAAAATCATTCGCTCCGGTCTTAAATATAAGCAAAATTCAAAATGTATTTAATCTATATTTGGGCCAAATACATTTTGATTTTTGCTTATATTTAAGACCGGATAAATTATTATATTTTCAGCATTAATTAACTTTATTTTAAATTTTTTCAGTATGCTTAACAAAATTGAAAGATAGCTTAGTTCTATGTGCATTGTGCACCGAGACTCCTTGCCACCGCCAGTCCGCCGCGCTAAAAACACATCTTACTTGAATTCATATAATAAATTGGATTCAGTGTTGGGTGATTTTGCCAAAACATTGAATTCATCTCATCACTGATTCTCAAATTCCCCGGTAACTCATTCTCCTTCTTTCCGCTTCTTTTTTGCTTATGTAATTATTATTTTATTTTTCTATTATTGACTCTTAGTGAGAAGAAAACGAATTTTAAATTTTGACAGTATGTGTTTTGAAATCCTCTAAATTAGTGGTTGTTTGTTGCTTACCTATTGTTTGATAAAATGCCAATTTTGTTGTGATTGCCATTTTTTATTGTGCATAACAATTTACTATTAGAAGGGCCGATTTAGACCGACTTATTTGTGTTTATCGAATGACACAAGTATATACGAGACTGTTTGAGAGAGTTTATGAAATGCCATAAGCTGTTTTCAGCTTATTTTCATAAGCTTTTTAGGATAACTTATTAAATAGCATAGACCTTATATGAAAATGCTGACATTTAGTTCATCTTTTATTATAGATATAGCTGCATAAGAACTTATCATATAAATGTTTATGCTATAAGCACTTAATTAAGGTACAGTTTTGCCTAGCTTATTTCAAACTTTTTTACTCAATAAAAGGAGAAGTTAGGCCAAATAGATTTTCAACAAGTTCTTGATGGAAAAAAAATTGCTTAAATTTTATGAGTAAAACACACAGACAAAAGACTTTTGAAGCTAAAAAAACAACAATTACCAAACAACTTTAGCTTTTTTCTAAAAGCTCTTATTAGGTGGGAGAATTCCATAGACTTAAAAGTCCTACTTATTAGATGAGAACTCCCCAATGTGAAACTTATGATAATGCACCATTAAGACCCGTTGCCTTTGGCATCTCCACTTCACTCAACTTTCTTGTTGGTCAGAACCCATATTGGCGAACCATCTCTGTAACGCCGACCTTGCACTGTAAGCACCAAATGTTATGAGCATAATTCCAAAGGAAGTACCCGTTCCAAAGATTAGTCCATTATGTGGGATAACTCACTAGACTTATATGTTCCACTTATGGGACTTTCAAACTCATTAGGAGTGGGGTAACCTCCTGGGTTAGGGTTCACAACTCACATACTCACTAGTTTGGGTTACTACGTTCATACATTGTAACGTTTCTTTTTTATCCAAAACAAATTGAGTTGAACTAAGCTGCTGGTTCAAACCCAAATAACCAGTGAGTTTTGTGAGCTAGGTCAAAACAGCTTGTCATCTGAGTGAGTTGGTTTTGGAGAAACCCTACTCACCATTTTGGTAGGTTGAGCAAGTTTGGCTCATGGACCAGAATCTGCATTGATGGTTCTACTTTTTTTTTTTGAAGCAGGTTCTACTTTATATTGGCAGTGGAGAATTTGTGCTAGAGATTATTCCAATGCAATAGTATAGTTTAAATTCATCCATTAATTTTTCACCCATATTTATAATGTTTTAGAATACTGATCCTAACTTTCTAATTTACATAAGGATTGCATGTTGTCTATGTCTAGGACTCAACAGACCAAACACTAACTTTGGTTTCATGATCTTGAAACCATGTACTGCCGTGTGTATTATTAATCTGCTAAGATTTGTATGTTGGAGAGTATGTGATTTTGGCATATGTCATATGAAGTAGTGGGCATGAGTTTTCATCTTTATGTGTATAGGAAAGAATATACAGATACTTGTGTACGTGTAGGGAGTTAAACCAAAGTTTCATAATACTATTTACATCAAATTCTGCTGAGCATTTTTGCTTAATCTCCTTGCATTTGCATTCTGGGCCATTGTATTAACATAATATTTTCATTCATAGTGTGTTTAGAAAATCCTCTAGGCTCAAAATCATTATTATTATTAACCATTCTACTTCATGTGTATATGATTTGCAATTTACTAGTGCATAGGTACTCTGTACACAATGGAACCAAAATCTAAAACGTACATATATGAACTGTGGGTTTAACCGAAAGTTTGTTCTGAACTTCAAAATCAGTTATCCCGCGATATAAATCTAGTCAATATATAGATGAATCACTATTAGACAATAAGACCATTATTTTATCAGTACCAGATATGCCGTATTACTATTTTCTACTCTCATTTGCTTTTATTTCGTAGTGCGTCAACAGCATTTGGAAAAGGAGAACCAGAGGAGAGTTGCAAAATAATCAAATGGCTGAAACTAGTATCTCTGAGTCAGAAACCACAACCAAAACTCAACTTATATACCGGTGTAAGAAATGCAGAAGAATTGTTGCTTCAGAGGAGAATATAGTTTCTCATGAGCGTGGAAAAGGTGAATCAAGCTTCAAGTGGAATAAGAGAAGCAGTGCATCGTGGGAAA
Organism: Trifolium fragiferum; assembly: GCA_954870985.1. Taxonomy (NCBI): domain Eukaryota; kingdom Viridiplantae; phylum Streptophyta; class Magnoliopsida; order Fabales; family Fabaceae; genus Trifolium; species Trifolium fragiferum. The sequence goes on along the minus strand of OX940793.1, from coordinate 10,958,171 downwards.
ATGGAAAACAACCAGTTGATTGCACCTCAGTATTTGTTGAGCCCATGAAGTGGATGCAAGCAGGTACATGTAAATTTCCCTCATATAAATAATTTCCATAAGGAGCCCCATTTGTTTCAACTTTTTAAAAATGTCTTTAAAAGTTGAATCGAGAAATGACCTTATGTGCAGTATAAACCATTTATTTAATTGAGTTTAACAAGTCGACTATGCACATGCTTCGAACCATATATTATCATGGATTCAGATCCTCTAAAGTGAACAACTTCATTTTTCAATCATTAATTAACAAATTAAATGTGAAGATTGCATGTGCGTCATAATAAATCATGAGTTTGCTTTTCACTTCACTCATATTTACATTACGAAATATGATCGAGTGCATGTGACACTGTCAGTTCATAGTTTTTAAATTCTTTCTTAGATAGTTGCATTGTAACTTTAGTATTTTTAAAAGTTACACATAATTTTTCAAAATAATCATAAATATATCTTTTAAGCTATATTTTTAAAATGTTTAAATAAAAACATCGAAAATTTTAAAAGTAGTTTATTTTCAAAACAAAAAGTTTGTTATCAAATAAGCTGAAACAAATGGGCATAAAATTACTTTCTAAACTTGGTACTAACACTATGATTATGAATATGGATTGACTTGGAAGTACAAGAAGGTGAAGTGGAGGAGAAACTTGTGTGCATTGGTTGTAAAGCTCGTTTGGGTTACTTCAACTGGGCTGGCATGCAGTGCAGCTGTGGAGCCTGGATCAACCCTGCTTTTCAGCTCCAAAAAAGCAAATTAGATGAGTGCTATATGTAAATCAATCATTTCTGAAAAACAAGAGCTTGAAAAATGTATGTTATTATTTTATATTTTTTATGAGAACTAAGATGTTATTTTAAACTAGGAGTAGATTACAAGATATGGTTTTGATATGCTATGGGTGCATTTGGATTGGTTATGAACTCCTTATATGGACTAATATATGTAATAGGTACTAGTATGTGTGCTAGGAAGAACTTTTAAAAGCTTTTTCACTACAATTTCTTTCTTCAATTATAGCACCCCAATTTTTCTTCACAATATTTTAAGTACGCTAACAAGTGTCCTAAACCTGTTGTTTAAGGAGTATATGAAAAGAAATTTTGTATATATTTGTAATTATGTTTTTACTTGGAGGCCAAAGATATATATATGTTATTATTTGTAATTATGTTTGTTTGGAGGCCTAAAACCCTTTCAAAAACATTTATTTTAACCTAAAGTAAATATGATTTGGCTGCCTTATGTTTAGGTCGGTCTTAATGTGAGATTCTTAATTGGAACAATTTGTGAAGCTGCCTTGTGAGATTCTTAATGTGAGATCCAAAAAGAGAATTAAAAATTAAATGCAAAAAACTCTAATGGTAAAAGAAGCTGCTATCATGTACACAAAATTCATGGGACATGGTAAATATCTTGGTCTCCCTTTCATAATTGGCCGTGACAAAAAATCTATCTTCTCTTTTATTAAGGATCGTATATGGAAGAAAATTCAGAGTTGGAACTCGCGGTCACTTTTTAGAGCCGGTAAAGAGGTGCTTATCAAAGCGGTTGCGCAAGTGATTCCATCTTACTGTATGAGTGCTTTTCTTCTTCCGACTACTCTTGGTGAGCAGATAGAATGCATGATGAACTTTTTTTATTGGGGCACAAAGAAAAATGGAGGTCGTGGTATTAATTGGTCAAGGTGGGATAAAATGACGGTTAGCAAAGATAACGGAGGACTTAACTTCCGGGACTTTGAAGGCTTCAATTTAGCCATGTTGGGTAAGCAAGGATGGAAGCTCATTACAAACTCTTCCTCTCTTCTCACTAGAGTTCTCAAAGCTAAATATTTCCCTAGAAGCGGTTTTTTGGAGGCCAATATTGGGCACAATCCAAGTTATACATGGAGGAGTATACAGAGCACCATCCCTTTACTTTCACTTAGCTATAGATGGAAGATTGGTGACAGAAGTAATATTAATGTTTGGACCGATCCTTGGATTCGTTCTCGAACTAATATGCGCCCTTCAACTGTCCCTCATGGGAACTATGCTGATTTGCGTGTCTCTCATCTCTTTGATTCTGTCTATAATACTTGTGTGCATTGCTCAACACAATCTTCAACACGCAAGATGTTGCGGATATTTGTAAAATTCCCCTCCATAATAGGGCTCCGCAAGACTCGCTCATTTGGAAGGCCTCTCCGAACGGTAATTATTATGTCAAAACTGCTTACCGTCTCTGTTTAAATCTTGTGTTGCATGATAGTTCCCTCCGTGTGAGGTGAATGCTGCCAAATATGGAATATGCGACTTCCTCCAAAATTAAAACACTTTTGTTGGAGATTGCTCCGGGGTTGTCTTTCCACTAGATTTAATCTTCATAGCCGCGGTGTTCAATGTCAAACTGTTTGCGCTCTCTGCAATGGCGCAGTGAAAGATGAATTGCACCTCTTTACGGATTGTGCTTACGCTATCTTGTGCTAGAATGAGGTAAATCTTTGGCAAAGTCTCGAGCACCAATTTCATCAAAGCGGTAACTTTTCCTCTATTATTTTCTCCATTATTTTGAGTATGGAAGAGACTAAACAACATCTCTTTGCTGCTGTACTTTGGAGTATTTGGCGTGCACGTAATGAATGCATTTGGGAGAATAAACAAGCGAACCCAATGATCTCTTGTAGGCTTGCTTTAGACATGATCCAAGACTTTAATTGGTGCCGCAACATGCTTAATACGGATCCTTCACCTACTCATGTGCTTACTTGGGAGAAACCTTCCACAAATTGGCTTAAGTGTAATGTTGATGGAGCTATTTTCATGACAGAAGGGAAATTCGGAATCGGTATATATGCTTTCGTGATAGCATGAGTTCTTTTGTCAAAGCACATACTATGATATTTTTATTTGTAGTTACTGCTGCTGAATGTGAAGCTACCGCAATGAAGCATGCTCTCCAACTCGCTTTGTCCAACAATGGCTTTGAGAGAGTTATATTCGAAAATGACTGTCAACAGGTTGTGAATGCTTTGCGTAATGATTGCTTGTATGCAAATGAACTTGGTACTCTGCTCTCAACTTGTAGTTCCCTTCTTATTTCTAATGCTAATTACAACATAGTTTATGTTAGGAGGCAAGCCAATAGAGTTGCTCACAATCTTGCTAGAGCATCTTTATTTCAGTCTAGCCTTAGTGTTCATTATTTTTATCCACCTAGTTGTATATCTTCTATTATATTAAATGAAATGCAATGAGTTCATTTTGCTTAAAAAAAATTAACACAAAATTTAAAGTTTAATTTTCTCTTAAAATTAGATAATTAAAGGCTAAAGACAATAAACACCGCTATCAGCATATCAAAAGAGGCAACTGCTGCTATTTTTTTAGGTACCATCTATGAGTCAACTCCTCAACTAGCCTATGCTTAACTAATATCCTTAGAGAACTTTTTAGCAAACACCAACCAAAAATAATACTGTATATAGTACTACCTTTTTCTTTAAATATACTATTTCTTTAAGAAAATCTATAATATTAAGAAAGTCTATTGTGGTATTAAATTTTTTTGACAATTATTTAATTGTCAAAAAATTTTATAGATTTTCTTAAAGAAAGTCTATTGTGGCATTAAATTTTTTGACAATTGATATTACTTTTAAAATTTTATCTTTTAAGAGAGAATGCGTTAATATTTCTTTTAGAATATTTATGTATTATTTGGCTTAACTTTTTTAGATCTTAAATGCTATCTGAAAGTTAAAAATGAAAATAATTTTTTTTTTAAAAAAGCTAAAACTGTTTGGTGATTTTTTTTTTAATTTCAAAAGTCTTTAATTTATGTATTTTACTCATGATAATTAAACAACTTTTTTCTATCAACAACTTATTGAAAATTTGTATGCCTTAACTTCTTCTTTTATTAAGTAAAAAAGTTTGAAATAAGTTACGTCAATTATTAAATATAGGCGAAATTACATTGCAGGTCCTTTATCATATTTTTATTAACACTTTTTTTTATTTTTTATTTGTAACATTTTAATCATTTATCTTATTCTTTTGTAACATCCTGATGTTTTATATTTTATTTGTGACATCAAAATTATGAGTTTTATAAAGGACCAAAATTTTACAAATAAAAAATAAATGATCAAAATGTTACAAAAAAATAATATAAAGGATCTACAGGGTAATATAAATCATGTGGCACGGTGTCTTCAGATCATTTGCGAAGCTTTCTATAAGGAAATCCATCAAAAGATAATGTTGGAAAGACATTATAGTTAAGAATATTTTGATAAAAATAATAATTAATGCAGTTGTTATTATCTTTACCAATCGGTAGTTGGTTCAATAGTGATTAACGCTGAATTGGTAGGGAGCATTACGGTTCCATCCCCACAATTGCTATCGAGAGGAGCTGGAATCATTTGGTGCCGGAACTGATATCCGAATAAATTATTTTTTTTTAGGAACGTTTCATTTGACAAAAAAACAAATCATATTCAATTCTCTTCTTCCACTTCATCACACACTTTCTCACAAAACCCCTCTCTCATTCTCTCCGTTTTCATCTCTGCAATTCACGATGGGAACCGCCGGTGGTGACGTGGAAGCCGGTTTCGCAAAACTTCAAGGCGAAGATTTCGAATACTACATGCAAACCTACTCAATAATTCTCGGTCGTAATTCCAAAAAATCAACCGTCGATGTCGACCTATCAAGTCTCGGTGGTGGAATGAACATTTCACGTCACCACGCTCGTATCTTCTACGACTTCGCTCGTCGTCGTTTTGCTCTCGAAGTTCTCGGTAAAAACGGTTGTTTAGTTGAAGGTGTTCTTCATTTACCTGGTAACCCTCCTGTTAAGCTCGATTCTCAAGACCTTCTTCAGATCGGTGATAAGGAGTTTTACTTTCTGCTTCCTGTTCGTAGTATTTTAAGTAGTGGACCTCGGCATTACGCCGGAACTGTTCCTGCTGGTGTTGTTCCTCCTCCTGCTGCTGCTCAGCCGCATTATAATTATGGACATGGACATCTGCCTGCTGGAAGTGCCGGTGCGGGTGCCGGTGCGATGGTGAAGAAAGGGAGGAGGGAGTTTTATGAAGAGGAGTATGAGATGGATGATGATGTTGATGTTGGTGGTGGGAGTAGTGGGAAGAAGATTAGTAGGAGAGAGGCTTACGATGGTTATGGTGGTGGATATGGTGGTAGTGGTGGTGTTGGTTCTGGAGGCAAAGCTTCACTGCCTGGACCAATTGGTTAGTTTTTGTTGCGAATTTTTCGTTTATATTGCTGTGATTGTTTCATGATTTAGACTCGATTTGAATAAATTTCGCAGCAGATACTTATTTTGGATTCAAGGAATTTTTTATATTAATAATTATTATGACTTTGCAATTTGTGAATGATGGTTATTATTCAATTTGATGAAGGATGGTATGATTTTGTTTGTGCTGTTGAGATCTTGTATGTTCAACTTGTGGTATATTGTGTTGGATGCTAGGGTTTTATTTTTGTTTGGGAATTTTTCGTTTGATTGAATGTTGTGTTTGTTAGGGTTCTTAAAATTATGATATGTATGAGGATGATTGGTTTTGTTAGGTTACATGGATTTATCTTCTGTAGTGGCGATTGTATGTGGTTGTACCTGTGTGTGTTGCTGTTTGTAGTGGCTTTTCTAGGAGGTTATATGCAAGTGAACATTGCACTCTTCTCTGTGGGGGTGGGGGTTGTAATGATCTAAAAGGGTCTGTTTGATGGGGATGGGGGTTGTCATGATATGAAAGGGTGTGATTGATTGGGCTCTATTGTCTAGAATCTAAGACCAAGTTTTTAATGTAAGTATAGAACTGTTAAGAGCAGAGTCTTATCTACTCTTAGTATGTTTCTTTATCATTTTTTCTTAAGGGCGTAGTTTTGAACTTGTGTTTTCTATTGCTGAGGGAACTATGAGGATATCATGGAATATGAGATTCCCTTTGCGGTTGAGCATGAGGTGGATCATTGAGTCAATTGGTAGGTTTTTTGTAGTAAGATTAGAAAATGTGGGCTAGATTTAGATGATTTGGTAGGTACACTGAAAAGTTGTCATGGGATTTTCCGAAACATCACTATTCCTGGGTTCTCTGTAGTGATGAGGACTAACTTTGTTTTTACAACTGAGTTAAGGAATGCTAAAGAGAGCGTGCGTGTTAGTGAAGGGAATGGGAGTCTTTGGAACTTCAGTTTTCAGAACAATATTTTTGTTTTCCAAATAACTTCAATATATGGACCACCCAGTGCCATTGGGATATATCATCCAACACCATCTTTTTTTAAATAATGAACAAGGTCTTATGTACACTAAGTGTAATTCTTTATTAACTTTTCTTAAGATCGTAGATGTCTATTGCTGAGAGGCTTGGCATTTTTTAGTACTCTTGAGGCCTATGTTGTCGATGTGTTCGGGATTAGCTGATGAGAAAGAATATAACCTCCTATAGCCTAATCAAACGATGACCTAAGATGACTAGCTCAAGCTGTTTTCTAGTTGGATATTTAGGTTTTATTCATGTCATATTCAAAGGTTATACTATCTCTTGTACATTTAATTTCCCTTCTGTCTATTTCTTGTTATGGGGCATAGAACATGCCCATCTTCAAGTGATATGAGGATATTGTTGTACTTCAATCAAGGTTTTAAATAATGGTTGTGTCACGCTCCTTGATATTATTGAGAACTATAATTACGGTCAAATGCGGCTGCGGACCTTTACACAAGCTTGACTTGAATAGTATTAAATATTGTGTACTATTGTCTATAAAATAATAGGCACCATGAGTTTGAAATAGTTCTTCCTATAAGCCATTTATTGCTTCAAATGTATTTTAACAAATACACTACACTTTTTAAATAATTAATAAATAGCTGTATAGTGGTCAGTGGTGAGCATGCAGACCATAAATGTCAAAATCATGAGGCGGGTTGTAGGAAACTGCAATTTTATGTGTTCTGCAAGCTTGAATGATCTTGAACCCAGCTCAGAACTTGTTTTGCGGGCACCGATTGATAGGATTTTGGTTTGGAATGTAAATTTCGTGGAATTGTAAATCCACCAATCCTAGCTGATTCAGAAAATCCATCAATAACCAGGCCAAAACCTAGAGAAAACCCACCAAAATTAACCCTTTGTATGTTCTAGAGAGCAGAGCAAATTAACCTCAGAAAAATTCTTTGCCTAAGGCTGAGGCCAAATCCTAGAGAAAACCCACCAAAATTAACCATCAGTATGTTCTAGAGAGCAGGGCAAATTAACCTCAGAAAATTTCTTTGCCGCTGATGTTAAGTACGAGGAGCTGCAATTGGAAATCTAGACTTGGAGCTTTTTGACTTGGGTGCTGGGTGGGAGAAGTTGGTCTTGTTGTGATTCCCTCTGTTTTTGGGTTCCCCTGATTATGCACATTGAGTTTCTTCCCTCTGTTGTTTTTATTAGAATATTAGTATGTGTTTTTCTAGTTGGGTCGTTCTTTGGTAGCGTAAAAGTGAAATGTGAGGATATGATATGACAATATTTATAATGAAAAGATACCCATGAGTATTAATTATGGAAAACTCATTTTCATTTTTTTTTTTTGTCATTTTCTTCCAATTACCTCTTCAAAGTGTCACAGACTTGAAGCACTTAGATTTGACGTCGGATTAGATGGTCCAACTAATTTGATGGTACACCCTTCCACACAATATATCTTCCTTCTTCCATGTCAAAACTGTTCTCCATCTTTTCCCTACCCTCCAACAAGTTAGTACTCAGTTAGCTTGCAATCTCGCCAGAAAGAAGATAAGGATGGAAGCTTAAAGGTGATCCCCTTCTGGTTCGACAAATTGGTTGAGGGCTTTGCTTACAACACCAAGGGAAGAGGTCCTACAGCTGTGCCTAGTACGGAAATAGGTGCACAATGGCCAGAATCTGGTGGTGAAGGCATTGACTCTGTTGCTGCTAGCCAATTGTGAAACTATTGTATTATTCTAGAAGAGGAGGTTGAGGGAAACCTTATTGATTGGCTCGACCATGCACATCCTAGAAAGGTGGCAAAGTGGTGGCTCATACGGGAGATAGCTTTTTATAGGTTCATTGGGAGGAGAAAGAACGTGAAAGAAAAAAATGAAGGGTCAGAAAGAAGGGGGCTGTTGATGCTAGTCGGTGAAAGGGGAGAAGCTCTGTGGTAGGAAGGAAGAGAAAAGAAAAAATTATAATTGTATTGAAATTGCTCTCTTTCTGTTTTTCCATACCCATCAGTGAGAGGAAGAATGGGAAAGTAGCTTGTATAGGAAAGCTGATCCAAAGGCACGGGACGTCTGTCGTGTGGATGGATTTATGGTAGGAGAAGAATTTGCTGATGATGGTTGAACACCAACTATCGTAGGTCTACATAATCTAGCCATCAAACAAAGTGCGGCACAGGGCCTTAGAATTAACACATGTATATGGTAACTCTAGGTGTCAAAACTGGCATATTTAAACTTTCTATAACTTTTTGTAGAGTCCAAATTGAGCCTTTCTATAACTCTTTTACGTTGACCGGCGATGCAAAAACTATTTGATAGTTCATCATGTCACTTTTTAATTTAAAATATACTCCCTTTAGACTAAATTATAAGCAAAACTAAATATAGTATTGGAATTGCTATCTCTCTGTTTTGCCATACCCATCGGTGAGATGCGAGGAAGAGTGGGAAAGAAGCTTGTAAAGGAAAGGTGATTTGAGGGCATGGGATGTCGGATTGATTTATGGTAGGAGAAATATATGCTGATGATGGTCGAACATCAATTATCATAGGTCTACATAATATAACCATCAAACAATGTGCGGCATATGGCCTTAGAATTCACCTATGTATACGTTAACTCTAGGTATCAAAATTGGCATATTTAAACTTTCTATAACTTTTTGTAGTCCAAATTTAGCCATGCTAACCTTAAAATAAAAGTTCTCATTACTTAAACCGACGATTCAAAAAGATTTGATAGTTTCACTTGTCACTTTTGCATTTAAAATATACTCCCTTTAGACTAAATTATAAGAAAAGATTAACTTCATTTAATTTTCTCGAATTCATATAAAAATGAAATACTTTCCCTAACCCTTGATGGTATTTATATTAGAGGGTCTATACATTCCACCGTCTTGAATTAATAAAAGGGTTTATTTTTAAATCATGAAGAATTGATTGAATTGGCATTGTAATCTATGTTGTCAAAATTTGTATATAGCGGCCGGAAATAGAGGCGCGGCTTCCTTCATGTCCCGAAATTGCTACTTGTTTTGGGTTTGGAGTGCCGCCACAGTATACTTAGGCATCATTTCAGCCATGATTTGGCATTATCCGGCCAGCACCTTCACATGACACAAATAAAATACTAGAGCCATGATTTGGCATTATCCGGCCAGCACCTTCACATGACACAAATAAAATACTAGAAGAAACGAAAGGGCATAACAGTTCTGCGGTGGAAGCTTGCAACAACAATAGAGAAGGTGCTGCTCTTTTAGAGAAGTGGACCTTTCAGTTTTAGGATTTAGAGAAGAAGATAACAAACAGTTTCAGGGTTTGAGTTTCACAACTATTTCTATTACTAGCATGTGTGAAACATGCTTAAAAAACTAGTTTGAAAACCGAAAACCCAATGATGGACCAAGCATTTGGTCTGCCCTCTTTCTCTAGCTTACCGTTGGCCAAAAGAAAATTGTGAAAAAAATACTCGAGTAAAAAAACAAAATTGCTTAAAATGTACTCGAAGAGATGAAAAATTGAAACAAATGAAAATATTTATATGCATACATATAATAAATTACTTGAAATAAATAATTTCATGACTTATTTAGTTTGTGTAGTATTAATTATTCAATAAAAAGTAATAGAATAGCGACCATCCTAGTTTTGAGGTCGGTCGCTCCGCAATCCGGGATTGATAACATAGATTATAACAAAAAAACATTAAAGGTGCTGATATGGCAATTTTGACAGATAGTGTCAAGGCGCGTGTGTGTTCTTTTCTACATTTCATGTGTTAATTCTCAGATTTTAAGTGTCTACGACATTTATCTAGTTCTAGGTAGAATCTATGAGTATCACAACTAAGGTATATATGATTATCACATTTTTTTCATTTGAGCCAAGGGGGAGTTAATATATATTATCATCGAGTTAGTATAATATGATTCAACTGTTGAATTGATTGAACTCACATTATAAAAAAATGTCATCAAAGGTGTAAATAATCTCGCATTTAAGTGTCCACATCGCCTTTCTTATTCTAGGTAGGATCTATGAGTATAACAACTGTGATGCAGATAAATTAGTTTTTTGTCCCTTCTTGAGTTGCTATTTTTGTAGCTGAATTACCAAATATCTCTATTCCGTGTCTGTTTAATGCGGTTAACATACCATAAATACTTCTATTTAAATTCCTTGTTGCTGTTGATGGCGTTGTGTCAAATGTGGCTCAATGTTATCAATTGCGCTTGATTGACTATGGTAACTGCAATGTGGAGCATTTTCCGTTACGTGGAAAATGATGCCCCCAGTTGTGCCAAAAACTATGGGAATTTAAACCATTATGATGAGCCCCCCTTGCCCCCATTTCCTGAGTTGTTCAACAATCTTGTTTTGTTATTTTCACAATTTTGCCCCACTTTTTATTAATTGTAGAAGCCTATAGGGCTTGAAACCTTGTTTAAATATTGATTCAATTCAAACCAATACGACTGACTTTTTATTATTCTTAGAATTTGGGTTGGGCCTAACTCCACCCTACAAACCATCTTGTAAGGTGAGGAGGATCGCCCTCACTTTATTAACATATCTTCGGGCCATCTCTCATCCAATGTAGTACTCTTTAACACCCCCACCTCACGCCTAGCACTATTTGACTTGGTGCGTGGATAGAAATGGTAGGTGGCCCAATAGCGGAAACCATATATTAGGTGGCCCGACAATTCTCGGAGGAGACTTTGATACCATGTTAGCTGGGTATGGATCTCATCCAAAAAGCTAGCTCAAAGTGTAAGGGTGCCCAATCACATTTATACACCCAATAACCTGGGAATTTGAACTGTGTGGGACTCCAAACAAACTATAAACAACATCAATACCCACGGTCACGCCCAGCGTGAGTCCAGGGTCCAATTCCCACATTTCAATCTTTAACCTTACTCTGATACCATCTTAGAATTTGGGTTGGGCCTAACTCGACCCTATAAAACCGGCTTGTAAGGCGCGGATTTGGCCCCACTTACAAACATATCTTCATGCCATCTTTCATCCGATGTGAGACTCTTTAATAATAATTACAAGCATACCTTTTTGTCTATCGTTTATTTTATTTTTAGAGCATTTATATATGTCCAGTATGAATTATTTAACTTGTATCTATACTCTTCCAGAATTGATTACTATAGTGATAGAAATTCCTTCCATTTTACTGTAGATTTTCATAATTTCTATTTTGTTTAAAAAACTATCGATATATTGATGTGTTGTTTTGCATTGTGGTTACATTTTAGTGCATCTATTGATAATATTTTCTTGTTCTTGTAATTTAAATTTCCTGTCTTTTCTGTACTCGATGTTAATTCGCTCTCTCGGATGTTGCATGTCGTCATGCATAATTACTGCCAGAATCGGGTAATACTGGGTTGGAATGAAGTCAAGTGAAAATTGGCTAAGTGTGTAGACTTGATTTGGTTAACTGAAATTTCCATTTTCCATCTACCGACTTATTAATATTTGTTTTGCAGCCTGAGTATTGTTCGTTGGATGTGATGATTTTTCCACTTTTATTTTATTGCTAACATATTTTGGTCTTGTAAAATCAAATGCATTTACATTGAATTTATTTTTTCAGATATGTGTATTGATAGTCGAGAGAAGACGCTATAAAAATGAGAAGATGTGGAGACAATCTTTGCTAACACATGCTTTGCACTTAAGTAGAAGTAAGATGAAGTATATTTTGTGTAAGTTTAGCAAAAGGTAGACTAATTATAGTTTAGAGGCGAGAATTGGATTCGGACACCATACTATGCTGTAAATCACATTGATTAAGTATCTTCGGTCTATCATACAAAATGACATGGAAAAGAGGGATATTTTTGTAAACTTTAGGTTTTAAGTATAGTGGATGACATTGAAAGGTTCTTTTGGTGTTATTTTTTTTATAGAAAAGTATCATTGATGCTTAAGATAAATTTTTAAAACTCAGCTATAAGATGTGTGATGTCATTCAAGACCACATATTATGCTACTATAATGAGCCGACCAGAAAATAAGCTGAATTTTGCTGAAATAAGAATGCTACGATGGATGAATGGACATATAAGGCAAGATAAGATTAGGAATGATAGCATTAGAGAGAGAACGTCGTAGCATCTATTGCGGAAAAGTTGGTAGAATCTCGCCTCAAGTAGTTTAAAATGTGTGCAAAATTCATACAAAAGCTCCAGTTAAGAGAGTAGATAAGATAGATAATCCAATAACTAAAGATAGAGGAAAACCTGGGAAACCTCTAGGTCATTAAGGAAGTTTGAAATGTTTCTCTCTATGTATGATTATTATTGATAGGACATTATTGTGTTGTTTGATTCATGCAGCTAGCATTATATAATAAGAAAAAGGCTTTTATTGTTATGTTATTCTCTATTTATTTTACTTATAGGTTAATGCAGTAAAACTTTAGCTTAAACTATGATTAAATTAGAAAGAATGTTGTTTGTGTTATTATAAAAATATAACAGCATGAGGGACATTTAGAGAGACCATTGTTGTTGTTTGATCCTTGTAGACTGTGGAGAGACCACACTCAAGCTCTGTCTATATGTAGGTAAAATAGATCGTAAAAATTAATGTGTCATTTTGAAACTCATAAATAATGGTTGGGGCTTCTATCATGACTAGTTTTCTAATATGGATATTGAATGCTATGATGTAACATAAAATATAGAAACTTCACTGAAAATGGTATTGAATATCCAAAATTGATTCATGAAGACACGGAAACCTTTTCTGTAACAGACTTGAAGCTTGTTAGAATTCTCTCTTTCCTTAAAGTTCACGAGTCACCCACTATTTTATTTTTATTGTTTTGCACTCTACTTTGATGACCCTCGTCTTATATTATGCTCTTGACTTTTAATTCTATGTATGTATATCTATAGTTAGGCTATTTTCTTCTAGTTTAGTTTTATGGGTTCTTACGAACTTCAGCCTTTATATCATGAGCTGTTAAATTGTAATTGTAGCTTAAGTTGTGACTTGTGGGCTTTGAGTTACACGAGACTTTCTTATGCATTTTAAATTTGAGGTATAATTAAAATTAAGTGTGCTTTAGAGGTTATTTTCATTTACATGACCAGTTATGTATTTTAAGGTCCATATTATGATCAAACAATCTACACGTTTCTTTCTTTCTCCAATCCTAGGTTTGATCTTGACTAAGTTTAACAACTTTAATTGCCATGGTTTGTTACCTGCAGATAAGAAGGCAGAAGGTAGATCCCGAGTGGACCGTGATGCTGATAATCTTCAACTCCAACAATTAGAAGAGAAGGATGTTGTTTCATCAGTAGCTAATGTCCTGTCTGACCTTTGTGGTCCTGGAGAATGGATGCCAATGGAGAAACTCCATGCAGTGGTTAGTTCTTCTGACCATTATTTATTTTAAGTTACTAGTTGCAACAATTCCTTTCGTGATTTTATAAACTTGAATGAGTAGAACTTTCTTTTATCCATTTTAGTTGATGTCACCTGATTTGTATATGAAAGGTTACATGTTTTAGAATCCAGTAGTTCCCTGAATCCTCTTCTAACTCGGGAGTCTTTGGGATTTATCCAAAATTGGAAATGATTTTATCTAAATTAAATTGAGTCTGTGGAATAACTCAAATTACCATGATATATAGTTTAGAATCATAACGATGCATCACAAATACATTTTTGGCAAGATACACAGACCTTTTGAATAAACCTTAAACTTAAACTATCAATCTCTCCAATTTGGTCCCTAAACTATAAAAATATACTAAACAATCCGTGAACTATTAATAATCCATCAATTTGGTCCCTGAACTATCATTTTCTTTCTTTTTTTTTTTAAAGTTGAGGGACTAAATTGATGTACTAATGGTCCCGTGAGCTTAGCTCAGTTGGTAGGACATTGCATTATATATGCAGGGGGCCGGGATTCGAACCTCGGTCATCTGATAGAAACATGGATCAAGAGATGGGCCTTAACACTAGGCCCAAACCAAGGATAGGAAGGTTTTACAAGAGAAAGAGAGGAAAGAATGATGAGGTGGCATGAGGCTTGAAGTGTGTGGATTCACTATTCACTATATAAGGAGTAGTAGTCAGAAGGAATAATCATGCAGAATTTCTGTTATTAGTTGTGGGGTCACTTAGTGTGTTTTGGGGCACTGTTGTGCTTTGGGGCTGATAGTGAGTGTCACTATCAGTTTGTTATTCCTTTGATAGTATCCCTATCGGTTTGTTACTTACTTTCCATTTTTCATCACATTCATAACTGTAATTGTTCATCGATCCTTAATACAATTACTATTCCATTGCTTTTCCATATTTCTGTTCATATTTAGAATCGAGTTCCATCAATTGGTCTGACCTACCGGATCTATCGAGGGAGAGCCGGTGATGATGGAAAAGGAGATTCCAACTTTTGATGGAACCGGAGATGCCTATTGGTGGTTGATTAAGTTGGATTGGTACTTCCAAGCCAACTTTTGTATTCTGGAGAAGATGAAAGTAAATTGGGTGACTCTGTTTGCATTGAGAGGAGATGCTTACATGTGGTGGTCTTCTTGGAAGCAAGGCAAACAAAATGTCACGTGGAACACTTTTGAAAGGGGTTTTATTAAGAAATTCATTCCAAATTTATGGGAGATGATGGAAGCTGCAGAAGAGGTGAGTAGAGAAGAGATTCAAAAGGTGAAAACAGACATTGGTGATGATTTAGAGAAGAAGAAGCTACAGGTAAAGTATGCGGAGAAAGTGATAGAATTGGGATCACTGCAGAATTCGACCAGTCTAGAGCAATCATCGGAATCGTCAAATCAGTATTTGCAGAGACACAAGGAATCGGTGGCTCTATTCGATCCAGTTTCTGAGAAGATAGAAACAGATTACAGAGAGGTGAGTGTTAAGATTAATCAAGTGGTTGATTCATTTCCGTCGCCGACAAATCCGTCGCCGTGGTCAGAATCGATATATCGGAAAGGGCGCGCAGAAGAAATTGAGATGGAGAGTGCGGAAGAGATAGTCATCCAAGAACTTCCGGTGTCGCCGGACTATGGCCAACCTGCGATGGCACTGCTGCGGCGAGTTCCGCCGCCCAAGCCGCCGGATTTGGGAAATTTCGGAAACGAAAAGGGAGACCAGAAAATGGAGAAATATTTGCGTCTCGTCACTACTGAAAGAGAGAAGAATCTGGAGAAAATAAGGGTAAAGTGGGCATTTGATGATAAAGTGAGGATAATATGGACAATTGATAAGTTGGGTATCATTTTAAACTTAATGGGCCAGATAGACCAATCCTTTCCGTCCAACTTGCACAGTCACAACTTGTCACATGTGCCTTCATCAGAGCAACACACATCTACTCCTCTCTCATATGAGTCATCCAATGCACCTGTAGGAACACTGAAATTGGCCCAATTTAATTGCTCATTGATTCCGAAGAAAATAGTCATAGAAGACCCAATAACTTTATTTGGTATTGAAGTTCTCACTGCTAAAGTTTTTTTGGTGGGTGAAGAATTGTTACCAATAACATGGAATTCCTTTATCAGTGAGTATGTGCAACAAGAGAGGTACGTGGAAGATTTTAAACACTTCAAAAAGATACAATGTGCTGATTCACATATGTTGTTAAGTGGAAATGAGACACAGCTATATTTGGTATACTTGTGTTGTTGGAGATGGTACTACCATCACCACTGTTGGTGGTGATCTCATGAATTTGAAGTTGAGAGAAGCTTTTTCTGGGCGTGTTTCTTGGTTTATGATGTTTTTCCAGTCCCTGATAGTTATACATGGCATGGTGTTTTCATCTAGAGAGCAACTATCTAAAACAAACGCAGAGGAAATTTCTTTATTATTCAAGTTCATGGCAAAGGTTAGTAACCTTGACTATTTTTCAATACGTAAAGTAGCAGCTGTTAAGGAGAATTGCAAGTTCGTAGTAACACCCTCTAACGTTAAGGAGGGTCCATATGAACGTTCATCCAACTCTTTGATGATTCAAGTTGGTGATCATGTTGCTCTCATTATCTTTAAGGGTACTGAAAGCTCCCCAAACAATGTAATGTTGTTGGAAGGGGAAATTTCCCTTATGTGCGTTTATCAGGAAAGTATGGTCATCACTAGAGAAAGGTTTGTGGATAGACAAAGTTTCCAAGAAGAAAGGATAAAGTTTAATGCTGTTGAGGTACCAAGTGGGGAAATCCTTTTTAATTTTTTATTTTCATTGGTAATGTCAAATGGAAAAAAGATGAATAGATATGCAGTAAGAATTTTTGTTGATACAAATGATTGGCTGGCAATTACCTTGGTGAAAAAACTTTGGAAGGCAGTGATGGGGAGTTTAGAAGGTGTGGAGATTGTATTTGCTTTTGGAATGATTCCCTTGCATGCTGTCATACAATGGGATCCAGGGGAAACCAATATTCTTATGTTTATGTTAATTAGTCTTTATGAATGTTGCTGGAAAAGTTTTTCATCACTATACAGTGGGTTGAATTTTGCTTATGGTAGAGGAAAGCTGTGGAAAATTTTGTTTGATGTCAAAAACCACAAGTTAGATGTTTTAGCACTAACTATCATTGCAAATTGGTAAGTGGGTATTCATTGGATTAATGGGTCAAGCTCTAACCCATCAACAAAGACAGAACAACAATGGAAAAGTGAAGAATGACATGTGGTCTTCCAACATACTAGTGCACCGAGTGTCCAACTTCAAGCTCATTTCCATTTGGTTCTTAAGCAAATTAATGTATCTTCCAAATGATAAGAGATCTACTATTGAAGTGTACTGGAGAATAATCTTCATTTATCATGGACTGCTCAATTTTGTATTTGATAGAGGCAAGTTTTTGATGGATGCAAATTTCAACCTTGAGGACAAGGTTGTTTCTAAGGAGGTGGTAATTGATAGAAACATGGATCAAGAGATGGGCCTTAACACTAGGCCCAAACCAAGGATAGGAAGGTTTTACAAGAGAAAGAGAGGAAAGAATGATGAGGTGGCATGAGGCTTGAAGTGTGTGGATTCACTATTCACTATATAAGGAGTAGTAGTCAGAAGGAATAATCATGCAGAATTTCTGTTATTAGTTGTGGGGTCACTTAGTGTGATTTGGGGCACTGTTGTGCTTTGGGGCTGATAGTTAGTGTCACTATCAGTTTGTTATTCCTTTGATAGTATCCTTATCGGTTTGTTACTTACTTTCCATTTTTCTTCACATTCATAACTGTAATTGTTCATCGATTCTTAATACAATTACTATTCCATTGCTTTTCCATATTTCTGTTCATATTTAGAATCGAGTTCCATCATCATCCCACTTATCCACTTTAAGGGTGGAATTTCTAGCCACTAGGCTACTTGACCGGAAAAAAAAATGATGTACTAATGATAGTTTAGGGACTATTTGATATATTTTGTTAGTTCAGGGACTAAATTGAAGAGAGATTGATAGTTTAGGGACCAAATTGATGGTTTATTCCATACCTATTTGTTTAAGGAAAAACTTAGTTACATGGTTATATGTACTGTTTTTACTGTTCTGCACTTAAGTTTCCTTCAAAAGTTAGGCACCCTACTGTTTTTCTGTTGATGTATGAGAGAGAGAAAACTAGTACACTTGCCATGTCATGTTTTATAAGACTATGCTTAAGTTTTACCCTCAGTTTAATATCTGAATATTGCTTTGTTTTTTGTTAGTTGGTGGATAAGTATAGCAGTGTTTGGCACCACAGTAGAGTAAGGAGATATCTCACATCAGAGGAATGGCCTGGTCCAGAATCGAAAGGGAAGCCTTGGTATGGCTTACTTATGCTATTAAGGAAATACCCGGAGCATTTTGTCATCAACACAAGGTCCAAGGGTCGGGTTACTCTGGAGTTTGTTTCTCTTGTCTCTCTTCTCTCGTGAACTCGTTGCTATATTCCAAAAGTAACAACTCTTGTAGTCTGTATTTTACAGAATTGTGATATCTGGTCAAACACCGAACCTGTATAAAATTGCACCATCCTTACTTTATTCTTTAGGTAAACACTTAATTATCTTTTGCGAATGTTTGCAGGAAAATACACCCATTTTGGAATTAGTAAGTTCCTGTGGGAGAAAAGAAATATTAACATGTTATGGATTGACTAAAGACATGATTGAATCAATTGATTCGATTGGAAGTCCTTGATTAGTTTTTTTGCACAATCTGCTTAATACATAAAATTGGAAGTAGTTGAAATAATTGGTGATAAATTAGCCAAATCATTATAAAAATTGGCTCAATGATGAAATCATCAGTTCATTAGGTTGAATCAAATTTCATATTAAAAAAAATGGTAAAATCAAATTTAACCAATGTTGTTGATGTCTAATGGGTTAAGTGGTTTCTGTTTCAAAATTTATGAATGGTTATTATTGTAGCTTTATAATTAATCAATAGAAAATGAGGAAAGGTTATTAACTATAAATAACAATACTGATTAAATGTGTCACATATATTCAGCAATAATAATTATAATTCAGAAAGCAAATATTTAATATAGAAATTTTAGTGTAGGACATTTTTCAGTGAGTGGGTCAATCTATGCTGTTTATACAATTTTGTTTTACTACTATCCTGACTTTATGTTTGTAAAAAATTACAAAAACTACCTAGAGATATAAATTCATCTCCATTATGGAGTGTAGCTTCTATAATTTTTTAAGCCCCATTGAAACAATTGAACTTTCTGCATAAGTTGCAAAAGGACAAATAATTGAAGTGTATGTACATCACCTTGGAGGCAAGTGCATCCAAGGAACAAAATCTTGCTTATGAACACAATAAGTTCTACCTATACCTACCATTTGATTTGAACCAAAGACTACTGCCCTATGAAAGCAATACTCCAACCACTGAATTAAGTAGGTTATTTATCATTTTTGTCTCTTTATATTTGGCTTTTAGTCACAAACTATAATACATAAACTTTTAAATGGCATGTATTAAACCTCCAGCTTCTAACCAAGGAAAAGGAAAGTAGAAGAAGAGGGCAATTTTCATCTTCTATAGTACTACCATAATAATTACTAGATTTTTCATTCATATTGAAGTGCAATATATATAGTAAAAAAACACAATACATATTTTGTTGTCATGGTAAGACATCTACCCTCATTGTTGTTATTAATATTAAAATTCATGTAGAAATTACTATTACTTTTTGGTATAAGAAATTACTATTACTATGAATATTATTATGTAGAAATTCATGGTTGCATCATATAATATTTTCACCATGAATAGGTTATGAAGTTTTCTTTTCCAGCCCCCCACGTTTCTTTTTTACCCCCAGAGTTTCCTATTTTGTCCTAACGAAAAACTTTGGTTTCTATAAACCGAAATTTTTTTGCTTTGAAATACAACTTTGGTTTTTAGAAACCGAAATTTTCTGAAATTTAAACTAAAAAAATTTCGGTTTCTACGAACCGAAATTTTTATTAAGGGCAAAATCGGATTTTTGGGGGATATAAAAGAAACGCGAGGGGCTGGAAAAGAAATTGTCATAGGTTATAGAGGATTTACATAACCAGGATATTTGTCCTCATTACAATGTCAAGGAAGCCTGTTTTACTTTTACATAGAGGATGCAAAAACTTTTTAAGAAGTCTATTCACATGATATAAAGTAATACTATAAGCCATAAAAATGTCTTTTGGATCTACTATATTAATTTGAGTAAATGCTTATAAAAATAAAAAATAAAAAAACTTAAGTAAATATGCTTTCATATATAGTTATAATTTCGAAAATATCATGTTATATATTAAAATAGAATTTAATCTCATTGTTTTGTTAGATATGAAAATAGGACTTTAAGTAGACTAATGGGTCACATCATATTTTCAAGAACATCAGAGTCAAATCTACAAATAAGTCTATACTACAAATTAGACTTATGCCTTAAGGAATGAAGCAAAATGAAAAGGGGAAAAAAAAATAAAAAATAAAAACTCACAATTCATGAATGTTTTTACCAACACAATTCACGATTAAAAAAAATCAAACATAATGCTATCTCCGTCCCTTAATATAAGACCTCGTTGACTAAACCATGGGTATTAAAAAAATGGATAGTAGTAATAAATTTGTTTATAGTAGATGTTATTTTTACAAGTTTATCCTTTAAGAGAGGGAGTTTGTATGTTATTAACATACATTTATTTTAAATTGTAGAAAAACAGGTCAAATAATAGGGGTATATTGGTAAAATAATGAATTGAAAATTTAAAAAGGATCTTATAAAAAATGACAAAAAGAAAAATTCACAAGAGAATCTTATATTTAGGAATGAAGGTAATATCGGTTAATTTCAGGTTGCGGACAAAATGAACCAAAGGCCAAGGAGAGGTGGGTGAGGTGAACACATGATCAGATATTAAACTTCCAATTAAAGGATGTTTATCAAAATATATTTATGACACAGTGACACTAAAATGTGTTAATCAACAGTTACTTATGGAATCACACAAAACAATGACAATATGTAACTATCTGAATGCTAAACATGGACCCTATCTGCATGATGAAAAATTGCAATCTAACTACAAAAGAAAAACTTATAGATATCTCTTTCATGTGGAAATTAAGAGAAGTATCTTTATTTCCATTGCATGGAAGAAGAAAAAATGTTGCACTAGTTTGATTAAGGATCTTTATTTCCATTTCTTGAAAGTTGGCATTTCCAACTTGAGATTTACTCTTTATTAGGTTAAGTTGAAGTAATTTGCATGTCTTAAGGATTATAAATGCTATTAAGGTATGTCATAATGCTGTATTTTTCTACAATAAAAATGGATCTATCATGTAGAATTGGATTAGAACTAGAGATGTAATTCATCTTCACTCTTGGTTCCTGAGTGAAAATTTTCAAGAGACTGATGTTGTTTCCTGTTCTGCATCTTCATAAGCAGAGAAGCCACTCACTCCTTGCTTACTTTCGCAATCATCTTTGTGCAAACGATGCATCTCAAGACCATTCGGCAGTTCCGGGCTAATCCTTCTCTTGAGCTCTAAATTTTGTTGCATGAAACAATTAAAGCTTAGTTAAAACAAATAATATCTAGGAAGAATTTAATACAAACACGTGCATTCAATTATATTTTATGATCTTGCCACAATTTAAACAAAAATTTAAAAATATTGATACGACAAGATATAGTAAAATATACTTAGACGTTAGTTTCACTGTCAGTGTATAGTTTCAAACTTGTCTATGAAAGCATGTGGCATGGTTCAAAGAGAAGGATTACTTTTTCGAGTGATTGCTTGTCGAGTCATTGCCAAGAAATCATCCCATTTGAATTTGCGCAGTTCCTGCTTCTCTTCCTCTGGAAGCTCAAAATTAGGCTCTCTCCCACACATGAAAGCAGCCCTAAAGAAATAAAAGATGTTTTTTGTATTAAGTAAGTCACGGTTAACATAATATAGCAAAGCATAAGAGACCATGAGCATTACAATGCCAACTTTCCCGGTTTTTTAATCAGGGTCAGCGAAACTTAATAGCAGGCCTAAAACAAATGTTGAGGCGAGACTTTGAGTTAAACTTGACAGGCCATAACCCTTAGACCATAGGCCTTTTGCATTTGTAATATATATTAATGTCAAATGTTGGTCGGCCTAAAGTCCTTTCCCCGATAGGAGAACATGTTCTCTTTGAGAAATTCAAGCACCGACAAGATATTGAGCATTAACAGAAACTCTATAGTATCTAGCTTGTATAACTGACTCGGTAGAGAGTAGAGAAGTTGACACAAACCTATTGGCTATACAAACCATATTCAAAACAGCTATATGTAATCTTACTTAACAGTGTAACATGCATTGTAGAATCGTAAGTGCATTCAAATCTATTCATTTACGGTCAATGCCAATTTGAATGATTGTCGGTTTCTGTAAGAAAAATAGAAATTTCTATCAAAATATAACATTTACATGTAACTTCAACAACAACTAGGCTTCTAATTAGATCGATCTACACCATTTAGAACGAAGCATATACCTAAGAAACCAACGTAGCATCGCTAATCTCTTAAAATTTACAAGTAAAGATTTGTTCAAATGCCTTCTTCGTATTAATAGGGGGATGGCGAGGTACAAAACTCAAGCTCCATAATAAATACAATTATAACATAAAATAATTATATGTTAGGATATGGCAGAAAAAAGGACCAAAACCATACAAAATATAAAGTTGTTCTACCAGTCAAACGCAATCAAAAGGCATGCGTAGTATCACCGTGATTTGGTGTTATCAAAAGGGAAACTGTTGATAATATATTATAAAACTCAAAGTAATACCTGTCATATAAGTGAGCAGCTTCTTCTTGCGATCCTACAGTCCCTAAGTGAATCTGTTTCTTGTCAACTTTAATCGCTGCCTGCCACTTCATATTTTTGAAGTAGACACCTCTCATGCATGCTTCTTGACTGTGCAAATTTTTTCTCCTATGTCGCTTCCTACGTTTGATAGGAGGTCCTGCTAAATGCAGGGTCAAATAAGTGACATGCAAATAAATAAAGCCGTAAAAATATAACGAAGTTGGATCGAAAAATTAGTGATGGATCAATAAAGGAACTGACAAAATCAAATCATTTCCAATTCTGAACATATCCTAAAGAAAAAATCATTTATTTCTAGGTCAGTTTAGTCATCAAAAACTAACCAATGGTTTGTTGAGTAAGCTGATCTTTGGATGAGCTTGAACCAGAATTATTTGATGAACCCGGTTCTTCTTGCACAACGGTATTCTGGTTAACATAAAACAGTTCAATACAAGTTATTGGCTGTCTAAGATATAAATAATAGATATACTACCAATAGTTAAACATCAATCTGATCGTTTTACACAGGCAAATTTAGTGGTTCGTTTACTCATTCAGCGTCTCATATCATTCGGATCTGATCACATCTGGTCAAAAGATGCTAATTCAACAACTTGGCGACCTATCTTGAATCTTTTCCAGTTCGAGTATCAAATGATATTTCGCTAGTGGAAAATAATTTGTAAAGTATTGAGCTAGTTGGAGAAGACAACAATTTTACAAATTATTCTTAAACATGTTTATCAATATTCCTTTGTCCTATTAGGATTCCAAAGCAACATTACTTAAAAGCTAAAGTGGTCAGGTCAATAAATTCCAGTGATGATTGCTGAGTTGTTGCGGAATTTTCTGATATTGAACATTTTCATAGGAAAGACTTAACTTATGCCAAAGTTTCTTCCTAACCTGATTTCTCAATTGAATTTGAAGCAATGCGATGAAAATAAAAGTCCTCATTGAAATGAAATGACAAATAAAAGAAACCTATAAACAGATATTTGCAAGTGGTAATCTTTTTCGTACACTGTCAAGGATGCTTGCGTCATCTGAAAGCATAGGCTTTTCACTCTTGGGTTTAGCCTTCCACGACGAATTTTCAGAACCAGTTAGATTCTCACAGTATAGAGGAAGAGGACTGACAAAGGAACTGCTTCCTGCAAAAGCCAAAAACAATTGGAAACTTAACTCAGTCAAGTGTTAGATTTGAAAGCATGATGAATAAGTTTATCAACATTTACCAGAGCATAGTCCCAAAAGTCTGCGCCTTCTTAAGCTTACCATTGTTAGTTCCCGTCTTTTTACCGAGTCGTCAAAGCATGATGATTAACATCTTACAGTACCAGCTTTGTTAATTAAGTTTAGGAAGTAGAATAGATATAACACAAATAAGACAGTTTCAACGCAAGTGAGTATGATTGATTAGACCTATAAGGAAAGAAAAAAGTTGCAGAGTCAGTTCAATATTGTTAAACCAAATAATGCTGTCATATATCACAATTTTACTATCAATTCCATATTTACAACTTCATTGGGCTTATCATATGACAAAAACATTTGTGTAAGTGCTTAAGAGAACTGATGAAAACAGCTTACGAATTTTGACATGTTCATAAAATGTTCTCAATCTCAACTTATTTCAATAAACTCACCAAAATAACTTATGAAAGCAGCTTGCAATACATATAAAAACAATTTTTCTAACTGCATTCTCTCTTGGATTATAAAAAAAAATAGTTTGTACATAAGCACTCAGTATAATAAGTATTTATTCAACAAGAGTTTAGTTAAGTTGTTTATCCAAACACACCACAAATGGTAAAGGCAATAAACACTCAAAAGAACACAATCACATGACAAGTTATACTACAAAAAGCAATGGCCTTTTCTGAGTTATAAGAACAAACATAAGTAGAGACAATCACCAAAATTTGACAATAAACAATGAAAACATCAATTAGAAATCAAGCTTTGACTTTTGTGAAGTGATAACAGAATTTTCATGTTCTTTATGCTTAAGAGTCCACCATGACCAAACTCATCCATAAACAAACACATACAAATGCAAAGAAACTTTGTTCATGACAAAGTTCAAATCACTCTTACCTACAAATAGACCTTAGTAAGCATCATTCAAATCATAAATCCAATTTGATCATAGCAGAAAGAATCATTCAAACCCTTTTGAAACTAAAACATGATAAAACTAATTTCCAAAGAAAAAAAAAAATCTTCTGAAAAAATAAAACAAAGTTGGTATCCAAATTTGCTTAACAAAATACCCCAAATACCCAAAACATTGAATGGAAACACAATTTAGAAAACAAATTCACAAACATAACCAAAGTCTTTCTTCTTTGGGTTGAAGTCAACCCCTATCAACCTACCACCTTTCTTGGAAAAGGGTAGTAACAAAGAAGACAAATCCATTTTGACCACAAAAATCAAAAACCAAACTACAAACACATTCATAACAAAATTCAAAAGACACCCATCAAAGGAAACAGTAGAAAGACCAAGACTTTAGCATCAGTCAACTAAAACATTCTGATTCTAACATATAACTATAAAACTCATCATACACACAAACAAAAGAGGAAAATAATGAAGGAAAAAGGACATAAATAGAAAGAGACAAACAAAGAAACCGTACGGAAATAGAAAGAAAGAACAAGACATCATTAAGCCATTATTGTTGGAAAAAAAATGGTATACCTGAAAAAGGATAAGGTGATGACAGCAGAAAGAGAAGATAGAATCTAAGTGATAAAATCTAAGAGAAGAAAAAAAAGGGAAATAATTGTTGGAATTTTGAGGGAAAACAAGGTGGTGAGTGTGGTTGTATGAGATAATGTGTGTGTTGTGGCTCATGCATCTACCACCTTTTGTTTTTGTTTTTATATTTTATATTTTTTTTTTGTTCACCCTATTCTTGTATTTTGTGTGTATAGATGAAAATAAGAAAAAGAAGGGTGGTGAAATGGGAGGGATGGTATGGTAGTATTGATGGTTGTTGAGAGAGAGAGATATTATTATGTAGTGTGAGAAAATGTGAACGTAGAGACTATATAGTTGAGACTTTATTGGAGTATGAAAGTTCAATGTCAATGCTGCCCTTTTAAAAGCCAACATATACTAATGAGGTTGGTTTGTTGCATTAGAGACACTTTGGCTTTACCATATTGCCCCTAAAGCTACTTGTTTATATTTTAAATAATCCTAATGTCAAAATGATACTTCATTCGTCTCTAATTATAAGATATTTTTATAAAGAAAATTTGTCTTTGAAATTTGAATATAGTGATCTAAATATATCGGTATTTGATCATCGCATATCTTAGTATTCATCACATATAGTAAACATCAAATAGGATGGTATAGGAACAACTTTTTTAAAGGCCAAAAGAGTACAAAGGTGACAATTAAGGGGCATAGAAACAACTAGTAATAAGTATTTAAAGGAAAATAGATGACAAATGGTGTGCCACGATAAAAACTTCTATCTTTGTAGGATCACCATCGTTTTATTCCATGTTTTGGGAAGTATCTCGACACTTCATTCATCAAACTTTTCTTGGATGTGATGGGGTCCTTTCCAATTGAGACCCTTAACTCGCCTCATAGGACGTTTAAGGACTAAGTCACCCAGTCCATATATGATATCCGAGGTTACCATGATCCAATATCCAACTGAAAGATGGAGAAATTTGTCTTCATGTAATACCTGGCTTTTAATAATTTGTTAACTAAATAATCTGAATGAGTACATTAAATTCTCTCAAGATTCTAAAACCTTCACAACTTTCATTTTATCTTTTACACTGAGTGTCCCGGTCCACCAAGTGAATTTTTATATCCTTGTTTACATTTAATCTTATTACACAACTCCTTAGGAAGAATGAAATATATCATAAGTATGAACAAATTGAGTAGAGAGAGAGAGAGAGATATATCCAATTTAGTGTGCCTCAAATTTTTAAGTCATATATATAAAAGGCCTCAAAAAATTTAACTTACATACAAATATATGAATGAATTAATTATAGATGTTTGCAGAACTTGGATGGTTATGTTAAGGGCACAAATGCTCTTTAACTATGCTGTTTTAACTTAAATTCAAACCTTGGATTTGATAAAAATTGAAAAACTGAACTCGACAAGCGTCCATCAGTCAAAAATTACAACTAGTTCACTTAAAATATTTTAACTCTTATTCTTTAAAAAAAATTACAACTCCTACTTAGTATTAGTAATTAATTACTCTTTAAAATATAACTAAATTCTCACATAATTTAATAAAGTCCAACCTGCAAGGTACAACTAGTACACTTAAAATATTACAACTCCAATTCTTCTAGATGTGATTCACTCATACATTTATACACCCTTGTCCAAATGCAAAAATGTGAGGGACAATTAGGTGATTTTAGCATGGATTTGAAAGGATCTGGATCCTTTCTTGCCCCTTTCCGGCCTTTCCTCTCATGTTTTACTTCATACTTTCATCTCAATTATGTTGTAAGGCTTTGTATGCTTGTGTGTTTGCTGAAGCAAACTAAGCCTGACTTGGCAAGCCAGGCCTGCCTGCGCGCGCGCCTGCCTTGGCTGCCAAGGTATATGTTGAACCTTGTGTATATGTGTTAGAGTGCCTATATAAAGGACTCCACCCTATGATAATAGATGAGGAATGCCATTTTATGCAACAAGTGGTATCAAAGGCCTTCACCAAGGACCTGTTTTGAGAGAAGCCAAATTGCAATTTGGCAGTTATAACCGTTTTACCCGTCTTCAACCACCATAACCGTTTTTTTCTCCTTCATTTTTTTTTTCTCTGTTCACCATTATCATTGCTTGCTTTCAACTGTCTTTGATCCAATCTTTTCTTTTCTTTGGATCTTGATTGTACTCATGGCTGAGAGCTCTAGTTTTGCGAAGCCAGCAATACCAAAGTTCGATGGGTTTTATGAACATTGGGAGATGCTTATGGAAAATCTGTTACGATCTAAGGAGTATTGGTCACTAATTGAGAATGGGGTTACGGTGGCACCTGAAAACGCTACGGAGGAGCAACGACGTCTTGCTGCTGAGAGCAAGTTGACAGATTTGAAGGTCAAGAACTATTTGTTCCAGGCCATTGATCGTTCAATCTTGGAGACAATTCTTGTGCGTGATACCTCCAAAGATATCTGGGATGCCATGAAGAGGAAGTATCAAGGATCCACTAAAGTGAAGCGTGCACAGCTTCAAGCATTGCGTCGTGAGTTTGAAGTTCTTGCAATGGGAGAAAATGAGACTGTAGATGCTTACTTTGCAAGAACCTTGGCTATTGTGAACAAGATGAAGTCACATGGAGAAAGTGTTGAACAAGTAACTGTTGTTGAAAAGATTCTCAGATCCATGCCTTCAAAGTATAACTATGTAGTTTGTTCTATTGAAGAGTCCAATGATGTTACTACTCTTTCTATAGATGAGCTTCAGAGTAGTTTAATTGTGCATGAGCAAAGGATGAAGGGCCAGAAGGATAGCTATGAAGAACAAGCACTCAAGATTGCTAATGGTGGGGGAAGGGGATCTAGCAGAGGCAGAGGCAGAGGCTTTCCTTCCTCTAGAGGTCGTGGTAGAGGTAGAGTCAATAAAGAAGCTATTGAATGTTACAAGTGTCATAAGTTGGGACACTATCAGAGTGAGTGTCCAACTTGGGGAGAGAATGTGAATTATGCAGAGTTTAATGATGAAGAGGAGATGTTACTCATGACCAAAATCAATAACTCTGAAGAAGAACAAGCTATTTGGTTCTTGGACTCAGGTTGCAGCAACCATATGGTGGGAAATAAGGACTGGTTATCTGAATTTGATGAGAGCTATAAAGATTCTGTCAAGCTTGGTGATGATTCCAAAATGCAAGTGATGGGTAAAGGCAATGTAAGACTAAGTATCAATGGAAGAATCCATGTGATTACCAGTGTATACTACATTCCAGGTTTGAAGACTAATCTTTTAAGCATTGGTCAAATTCAGCAAAAGAATGTGACTGTTATTTTCAAGGATAACATGTGCAAACTGTATCATGATGACAAAGGTTTACTCTTTACCACTCACATGTCAGCAAATAGAATGTATGTGGTAAGTGCAACAGTTATTTCACCTAAATGCTTATTGTCTAAAAATGAAGAAACTAAGTTGTGGCACAGTAGATATGGACACTTAAGCATTCAAGGATTGAATACCTTGGCAAAGAAACAGATGGTAAAAGGATTGCCCAGGTTGGAGAATATGGATGAAAACTGTGTTGATTGCTTGACTGGCAAGCAACACAGAGATGCTATACCTAAACAAGCCATATGGAGAGCCTCTGAAAGATTGGAGCTTGTTCATTCAGACCTATGTGGACCCATCAATCCTACATCTAATGGAGGTAGCAGGTATTTCATCACTTTCACTGATGACTTGAGTAGAAAGACTTGGATATATTTTTTGAAAGAAAAATCTGGTGCACTAGATATATTCAAGAATTTTAAGATCATGGTAGAGAAGGAATCAGGGTGTATACTTAAATGTCTTAGAACTGACAGAGGTGGTGAATTTGTATCCAATAGTTTCACAAATTATTGCACTGAGCAAGGCATTAAAAGGCAACTAACTGCTGCCTACACTCCTCAGCAAAATGGAGTTTCAGAGAGGAAAAACAAAACTTTGTTGAACATTGTGAGAAGCATGCTATCTGCAAGGAAGGTACCTAAAGTTTTTTGGCCTGAAGCTGTAAAATGGGCAGCTTATGTGATGAATAGAAGCTCTACTCATTCTGTGAAAGATATTACACCTGAAGAGGCTTGGAGTGGTTTCAAACCTTCTGTGCACCATTTTAGAATATTTGGGTGCTTAGCCTTTGCTCATATACCTGACAACCAAAGGACCAAGTTGGATAGCAAGAGTATCAGATGTGTTCACCTAGGGGTGAGTGAAGAATCAAAAGCATATAAGCTTTATGATCCTGAAAAGAAGAAAATAGTGATCAGTAGGGATGTTGTTTTTGAAGAAAACAAAGGTTGGGATTGGAACAAAACTAGTCAAGGAAGAAATGATGATAGTGACAGTGAAGTTGAAGACACAAAATCACAGGATAGTATTGAACCTGTTCAGGCACAGGCTCAAGAGACTCCAGATGTAACTCCTCAAAATACACCTATAGCTACTTCAAGTGATGAAGAAAATGATATACCAACTGAGATAGGGTCTAGAGTCAGAAGATTACCTAGCAGATTCAATGAGTATATTGTTGGAAGTGATATAGATCAAGTTGAAGAAATGCAAAATTTGCACAACCTTGCAGTCTTTACATCTGGTGATGATCCCAAGACCTTTGATGAAGCTGAAAAGCATGAAGTGTGGAGAAGGGCTATGGATTCAGAGATTGAATCAATAGAAAATAATAACACATGGGTGCTGACAACTCTACCTGAAGGAGCAAATTCTATTGGAGTGAAATGGATTTACAAGACCAAATACAATGAGAAAGGAGAAATTGAAAAATATAAAGCTAGGTTGGTGGCCAAAGGATACAGTCAAAAACATGGAGTAGATTACAATGAGGTCTTTGCTCCTGTGGCAAGATGGGATACCATTAGAGCTATACTAGCTCTAGCTGCCAAAGAGAAATGGAGTGTATTCCAACTTGATGTCAAAAGTGCTTTTTTGCATGGAGACTTAGTTGAAGACATTTATGTTGATCAACCTCTTGGCTATCAGAAAGGGAAAGGTAACAAGGTGTACAAGTTAAGGAAAGCATTGTATGGCCTTAAACAAGCACCAAGAGCATGGTACAGCAAAATTGAATCGT
Source organism: Trifolium fragiferum (assembly GCA_954870985.1). NCBI lineage: Eukaryota > Viridiplantae > Streptophyta > Magnoliopsida > Fabales > Fabaceae > Trifolium > Trifolium fragiferum. The sequence continues at coordinate 10,927,672 of OX940793.1, read as the reverse complement.
ATTTTGGCTTGGAAAGGTTTGTGAAATGCTCTCATGAACCTACCTTATTTGTGAAGTATGCAGCTAACAATAAGATAATTATTGTTAGTTTGTATGTGGATGATTTGATCTATACTGGCAATGATATGAACATGATTCATGAGTTCAAAGAATCTATGAAAAAAGAATTTGCCATGACTGACTTGGGAAAAATGAAGTATTTTCTTGGTATTGAAGTTACTCAATCTGAAACAGGAATATTCATTCATCAACAGAAATATGCTACTGAAGTTTTAAACAGGTTTGGAATGGAGAATTGTAACAAGGTTTGTAGTCCCATTGTGCCTGGTTCAAAACTAATTAAGAATGAGAATGGTAAGGCTACAGATGCAAGACAGTACAAGCAGATGGTTGGCTGCTTAATGTATCTGTTAGCTACTAGGCCTGATCTAGCATATTCAGTTTGCCTTGTAGCTAGATTTATGGATAGGCCCACTGAGATGCATGTTGCAGCTATTAAAAGAATAATGAGATATGTGAGAGGTACTCTAGGCTATGGAATACAGTACAATCACTTCAGGAAGGATGAGAAATTTGAGCTAGTTGGATGGTCTGACTCTGATTATGCTGGAGACTTGGATGATAGGAAGAGTACCTCAGGGTATGTGTTTATGCTAGGAAGAAGTGCTATATCATGGTCCTCTAAGAAGCAGCCAATAGTGACCTTATCAACAACAGAAGCAGAATTTGTTGCAGCAGCTTCTTGTGCATGCCAATGTATTTGGTTAAGAAGCATTCTGAGTCATTTGAGAAAGGATCAAACCAAGAGTACTGTGATTTATTGTGACAATAGCTCTTCTATAAAGTTGTCTAAAAATCCTGTGCTACATGGAAGATGCAAGCATATTGATGTTAGGTTTCACTTTCTTAGGGATCTCACAAAGGATGGTGTGGTAGAGCTCAACCACTGCAGATCAGAAGAACAACTGGCTGATTTAATGACCAAACCCTTGAAGCTGGAATCCTTTTGCAAGCTCAGAGAAGGATTGGGGATGATGATGTAGTTTTGAATGACTTTGAGTTGTGCTTGTCTGTAGTAGTCTTTTCTTGTTTCTAGTTTTTGCACTTTTGCTGTTTGTAGTTGTTTTAGATGTAATTGTTTTTGGTATTGTACAATTAGGGGAGGGTATGTTGTAAGGCTTTGTATGCTTGTGTGTTTGCTGAAGCAAACTAAGCCTGACTTGGCAAGCCAGGCCTGCCTGCGCGCGCGCCTGCCTTGGCTGCCAAGGTATATGTTGAACCTTGTGTATATGTGTTAGAGTGCCTATATAAAGGACTCCACCCTATGATAATAGATGAGGAATACCATTTTATGCAACAAATTATTCAATTATCTTTTTCTCTCTTATGTGCACTATACTTTTTTTCTTTTGTTGATCAACAATCTTTTAATTAGAAAAATAAGAGAGAGCTGAATACAAAGTGTTGAAAATGATCCAATTTCGATTTAAAATAACATGAAATGAGGATAGAATTGTCATGGGAAAGGGTAAGACAAAGAGGTAGAGGAAATTATTAATAGTGTGAGTTGGTTGGTAGTAAACTTATAAGGCACCGACGAAATGGTGATTGGATGGAAGGCCAGCCATACATGTACATATAAAATATAGATAATGTCCTGCCAACTTCTTCCGGTCGACCTTAATTAATCTTCAAATATAGAAATTGTTACCATATACTAGTACTATTTATACTACTACTATGTACTATTAAAAGATACAAACTTCGATCAGTAAGGTTTTAGATATTTTAAGATGGTTAGAAATTTGATTTCGCATTTCTACATATATAAAAAGTTTGGTTTGAAGAGAAGAACTCACCAACTCTTTAATAAAAATTAGTTATCGTTAAGAGTGGTGAAACCTTAGTACCTATATTATACAAAAAAATAATATAAACTTCACACTTCACTCCAAAATTATACCTAGTAATAATAATTGTATACCTCTAATTATCAAAAACAAAATTCATTAATGCTAATTAATCATATAGAGGTTGGTTCTAGAGATGGATGAGTACTGTCCAAAAAGTAAAGAAATGGATTACTTGTTGGCAGGTACAACCTAATTTAATTGGCATATTGATATAACTAAATTAAAGATTATTATTTAAAGAAAAATGCTAAACAATGCACCTGATGTATTGGTTAAGCATATTAATATAGAAATTTTTTCTTGAAACTTGTGCATTTAATGTGTTAAAGATGCAAAAAATTATTTCTCTAGCATTAATTTTGTCTTTTTATTTCATTTTTGGATATGCTTAACTAGTGCACCGGGTACACTATTTAGCATGACTCTTATTTAAATTTGTCCCCGTGAGCATAGCTCATTTGGCAAGGGCATTGCAAATTATTGCAGGACCGGAATTCAAACTCTGGTACTCCCACTTATTCACATTTAAAGGTAAAATTTCAACTACTAAGCTACTTGACAAAAAAAAAAGATTATTATTTAAATTTGAATTCACAATTTCACATAATGTTTTTTCTAAAAAACAAACAATGTTAGTGGTTAGTATTGTTAGATTTTGTTGATAGTGGGAATCGAAGTTCTATCTTCTCATCTTCACTCCGTAACACATTCACTCTCAGTCACCAAATCATCCTTATAACTCTCATCATATACACAGTGTTTATCACTTTTTCTATGATTTAAAAAAAATTGAATTAAATTAGACAAAATAAGATAACTCAAAGTAGATATACTTTCTTCATCCAGTGAATTCCAATATTGATTCATTACTTTGTGAGATTATAGTTCATTCTATGAGAAACGATCCATATTGGTGTCTGATGAAATTAATAAAACAAATGTCTACAATTAATTGATAGAGCTTAATTAATCAGTATTCATATTTAATGATGATAGTATTTTGAATAGAATTATCCCGTTTCTTTTTCTTCTTTATTTTTTTAACTAAGAGAATTATCCCCTTTTTTTTTATGGAGCTAAGAGAATTATCCCCTGTTGCTGGATTATATGGGAAAGAAAAAATATAATAAAAAATATCACATCATTTTTTCACAAAGATAAAAAGCACGTGTGATTCACAATTAAGGACGATTCTAAATATTCAAAGAGAGGTTACATATCGATCCCATGTTTCATCCACACACAAAAAAAGGACGATAACCCACACGTGTGACGTAATTTATAAGGACAAATTTATTTATTTTTTAGCAATTGTAAGGACAAACTTATACATACAATGTTATATTGAAGGTTATTTTTAATATATCTCTTTATAATTTAAGAATATTTATCTATCGATTAATAAAAATAAGTCACATAAATAGATTTGCATGTGATACTCACACCAACTTGTAATCAACTTTTATATATCATATAATTATGTGGTTTGTTCTCATTGATTGATAGATAAATACCACAAATTATAAAGGAGTAGAGTAGGCATCACCCTCACTTATATTTAAACTAAAAAAATTATTAGTTTAATTTTTTACAAAGATAAACATATTATTTTAGTGTGTCTCGGATATCTCTGCACCTAATTATGAAGACTAATAATTTGAGTCGGATATATAATCATAATAACAAGCAAATTTTTCTATCAAAATATTTAACAATGCTTCATTTTCAATGAGAAAATTTGGTGAAAGCCTATACCATACAAGGGTAGTATCGTAATATGGAAAATACGTAATGAATAAATTGGTAATTTCAATTTTACAATAGTGCAATTATTCGCTTTTTTGCAGTCAAATCTTCGTAATAAATAAACAGCATTGGACAAAAGAAATACTCCCTCCGTTCTAAAATATAAGTCGTTTTGGAGAAAAAATTAATTCAAAAATATAAGTCGCTTTACAATTCTAATGAAGTATTTAATGTTATTTTTTCTATTATACCCTTAACTTTTTATTTTATCTCTTCTTTTAATTCTTTCATTTTTCTTTCCCATACAATTATTTAAGGACAATTTTGTAAACTTACTCATAATTTCTCTTTTCTATACAACAATGATTACATTTCTTAATTTGTATAATATGGTCAAAACGACTTATATTTTAGAATAGATGGAATAATGTTTTTATATTTTAAATTGAGCACATTTTAACAAGAAAAATGCCCCATGTCACGAATAAAAGTGCTTTTTATGTTTCGTTTTAACAAATTAAGTAACTTTAAAAAAAATCGTAAAAGAAATATAAAAAAACGAAGCACTATCTCTTTTAGTAGTTTGGTTGGACACTTAATTCAAATAAAATTTCTTTTGGCGCTCTCTATGTTTCTCGCGCGCTCTGCTAGTTTTAAATTTTGTTTTTCTTATACTTAAGTAGCAGACGTTATAAAAATTAAAATTCTGCATAAATTTTAGAACCACCATCCACTATTTGTCTTGTGGACTGAGTCTGCTAGTTAAGTAGTAAACTGCGTCTGATAGTTAAGTAACAAACTGCGTTCGTTACTTAAATAGTGGATCAACCGGTGTTCAAATATTCTGAACAAATCAAAGACTTGCTAAGTGGCTTATTTTTATTGATCACTTGTGCATCCATGACATCACATTAGCCAATCAGGAGACATAAAAAATTCTATAAAAACCCTCTTCACTCACCTCTTCTGTTCACCTCTCATCCTCTCTTTTTTTCATTTTTAGTTGGTTTAATTTGTTTAGTTTGTGTTAGTTTTCATCATTTTGTTTACAAATGACCACATAGCCGCTGCCAATTACTCATAATATTCTCATTAGTGATTTTTGAAGAAGACAATTAGGAATATTATGGTAATCAAAGATGGACTTTTTGCGGTCCAATTGAAAACATTAGGACTAACTGAAATAAGTGCCACTCAAAAGAAGCTCCCATGGACATAACCATGGAGTGTTGAAGAGGTGCAAAATATGAAAAAATGCAATTGGTAGTTAAGTAGCGAACTGAACTTTCACTTTGACTAGAAAATCTTATAAAAATATTTTTATAGAGGGTGATGGGATAAAAAAAAAAATTATAAGATTCGTTCGTTACTTAAAGTGCGAACACAATTCGCTACTACGAATTGATACCATGTAAAAAAAATACAGACTAAATACGTAACTTTTTTTAATAATTCTAAAAAATAAAACCTTATAAAAATATTTTTATAGAGGGTGATGGGTGAGGGGATAAAAAAAAAATTTATAAGATTCGTTCGTTACTTAAAGTGCGAACACAATTCGCTACTACGAATTGTACGTTTTCATATCTTTCATCCCCTAAATTCACTACTTAAATAGCAAATTGTGTTTTCATATTTTTGTCCCCTTTAACACTTGTTAGTTATCTTACGAAAAGATATTTTTAAATACCCTTCAGTTTTATATATAAGTAAAATTTAATTTTTTAAATTTTTTTGAAAAAATCATACATTTAGTCAATAATATAAACTAAATACCATGTAAAAAAAATACAGACTAAATACGTAACTTTTTTTAATAATTCTAAAAAATAAAACCATATTATATATTAAACCTGGTTCAAGAATATTCGGTGCTCCGAAGACCCGACCCATTTTGTTTTCATCCTATAAATTCTGAAAAGTTTCAGAGATTGATAGACGCAGGAGAAAAATTAGGGTTTCGTTTTCGTAATCAAACTTTCTCTATCGGAAAAACAAAGACACGATGATTTACGACGTGAACTCTTCCCTTTTCCGATCCTTCCTCAGCCAGAAAGGAGGTTCCTCCGATAAGAGGTTTTTTCTTCTCTCCTTTTTACGATTTATTGAATTGGTTCAATTTTAATAGAAAATCGTGTTTTGTTTTGTATATTCCAATGCGATTATTATGAAAAGTTTTCATTTTTGTCATATTTCTATGATTATTGTGATTGCCCATTTTCTTATTTGTGCTATTTGTTTTTGTTTTTGTATTTTTTTTATGTTGGGAATAATAAATTTAATGAGGGAAATATGTGAGTTTGTTAATGTTGGCTTCCTTAGTATGGTCCTGTTTGGATAAGCAGCTTATTTGCAGTTTATGGTAGAAGCGCTTATGTATAAGCTTACATAAGCTATTTTTATAGCAAAATATGTAATAAAGTTTAATTGTTTTTGTATATGCTATAAGCTGTTTTCACAAACTATCTTTGAGAATTGTTAAAATAATTTGAGTAAAGCTTATGAAAAATGTCATAAGCTGTTTTTATAATTTTTTCGAAATAGTCTCACAAAACTTATGTCAGTAGATAAGCTAAGTAAGTCAATCCAAATAGGCCCTAAGTGTAAGAAAGTTTTGAAGGCCAATAAGTGGTTTACATCATGCAATAATCGGAAAGCTTTATCCCTTAGGTTGGAACTCAAGTAAACCTATGTTGTTAAACGCGGCCGCGACGGCCGCAATCGCGGAGCGTAGCGGATTTTTTAAGCCGGCCGCTACAAGGCATGGCGGAGCGGCGCAGTTTGGTGATGCGGGCGCTATTCCGGGTTGCGTACGCGATTTCAGTCGCGGTTCGCGGGTCAGTCGCGGGTCGGTGCGGCGCTTTTAAATGAAAACTGCAAAAAAAAAAAGAAGAAAAACGAAAAAGGCAGTGGATTGCGTCCGATGAGAATGAAGGTTGAAGAAAAAGAAGAAGATGAAGGCTGGCGGCTGATGGATTTAGATCTAGGGTTTAAGTATTTCTTCTTTATAATATTGGGTAGTGGGCTAGGCCAATATTGAAACAACCCGGTTCCTTAAAAAACACGTGTTTTGTGCTTTCTTTTTGTTTTTATTTTTTTATTTTTGTAATAAAAACATGTGGCACAGACGCACAGTTCTAAGCACCCACTACCAGACATTATATTCTAACTTTAGTAGTTAATTTTTTTTTGACAGAACTTTAGTAGTTAATTTTTAAAACGTTTTGCTTTCCTTTTTTTTATAACCATTACACTTTGCTTTCTAGTTCTACTTTTCTACAATGCAAATTAAACAAATAAATACACAAAGATATTAATACTAAATATTAACTATATTAAATATATTTTGTATTTATATTATTACTAATAATAAGTTAATTATTTTTTCTACCATAAAAAATCAATTGATTGTTATAATTTTTCATTTCTTGTAATACCAAATATATTTAAATATTTATTTATTTTTTATTGTCCGCGACGCGACACTCAAATAGCGCCCGCGGTGCTCTCCGCTACCGCGCCGCGTCAATTTTGGGGTTGTCCGCGCCGCGATGCTTTTCCGCTTTCACAACCTAGAAGTAAACCAAAAATTTTGTGAGAGTAAAATTGAATTTTTTGATTGAACAATTAGTCTTTTGAATCATTGTCTTCTTTTTTCTGAGTTTTTCTGTATATAACAAATTTAGTTAGTTAAGAAGGATTTCTAAAATAAAGGATTTGTTATTAGACATGATCAATGATTAGGACATTAGGGTGTGGTTTGTTACTAGTTTCCTATTCCATTTAGTGGAAGAGACTTCAGTTGTTGTCATTTTGTAACTTGTACTTGTTTAGTTTGCTGACTTTTTTGTCTTTGAAGTTTTGAAATTCAATTCCAGTGTCAAAAAGGAGTTGTAAGCTTGTAATCATGGATATTATTTTGAAATAAGTTCTGTATTTGGTGCCATGTAAGGATGTAATAAAGTTGTGTAGTTTTCTTGTTGGTAGACTATTTGTATGTGTCTCTGTGTCCCGTTGTTAGTCTTGCTTGCATAAATTGAATGTTTTGTTGGTAATGTGACTCACATATATTTGTATATCGAGTCAAATCCTTAGCCTCTATTGGATGACTGAAGTTTTAGTTTAGATTTTTATTTGTATGTCTATGATGACATTACAAAGCTCTTATTGAACGATGTTATTTTGCTACGTGGTTGCCCTTGGCATGATGGATCATCCGGCCAAATATATGGTCACTGTTATTAAGTTCGTGGTTGATATTTGAGATTATGTTGTTTGGTTTTAATCAAACTAATGTTTTGTATGTCAGGAAAAACGAGGAGCAGAAGCCAAAAGAACAGAGATTCAAAGCCAACGAGAACAAGCCTGTTATGACAGAGTGATGACTGCAATTCTCCATTCAGCTGCAGAATGAAATAGCATAGTAGTTTGTTATTTATATTATGAAATGGAAGATGTTTTTTGGTTGTTTTCTATACTGTAATGGTTTAATTTTGGTTATGCTTTAGTGGATCCTGTCATGAAAATGTTTTGACTATAAGAACACATTCAATGAATGAAGGTACTTATGTAAAATATTTTCATTATTTCGGAGACATATTAACTGCTTAACATTTTAACTTTAAGTGCTAAAATAAAATAAAAGCTTGCTAGTTGAAATAGAGGGTGTCATGTAGTGATGATCTTTTGTCAAGCACACTTTATATCCATTCTATTAAGCCTGATTTATTTTTCAGTTACTTTTACCCTCCAATTAATTTCTCAAAGTTCACACTTTCAAGATCTAACAATTCTGAAGGGAAAAAAAATATTTTCAAAACATGTCCTTTACACTCAAAACTCTTTTTTCATTCCAAATGGATATTTTCAGGGCAATGCTGCAAAAATGGGCAACCACATACTCATGAGTGAATTGGCTACAATTAGTACTATCTTAGAATTGTCACTTAGATTCTTTTTGTTAAGTACTTTACTAAACACTACTTTAAAGTGATAGCTTACCAATTTTCCTGTAACCACCCTCTATTTTGGATCAAGGTTCCATGCAGTTAAATTTTTACGCATTTGAGATATAGGTGGTCGTTCGATTAAGATTACTATTCAAATTCTAGCTCATTATTTTGAATTGTAAAATAGAAAGTGAAATTTGTTTTTATTTCTGCTTGATTAAGATTAGGCCATTGATATTTCAAATGCCTGAATCCGTGAACAAGTTTATTGTAGATATCCAATTTTTTCTATTCCTTCTTCACCCATGTCATTCTCAACACGTTGTCCTCTACTTCTTTTCCATTAACTCATGTGTTTTCTTAAATTACATAATGATGAATAGTATGCTGTAACACCAAACAATACAAATATGTCCATTCTGTAATTTAAGAAAACACATGAGGGAAAGACCCTTGATTGTTGTGTATGCACAATTATGCCATTAATATTAAGGCCACAAACAAGGAATATAATATGCAGGGATTGTTGGGTAAGAGTTAGGAGCATAATCAATATCATTAAAGCACTCTTAAAAAATTGAGAAAGCAAAACTGTTTGTCTTATTACTATAACAACCTTTCTAAGTACTACAACAAAAGAACAAGGGGAGAAGCATTTTAGTTACATCGTTGCTTAAATTCTTGTCATATTGAGAACAACTCCCTGACCGGCCGCTATAAGCAAACGAAAGGCCGGGGAATGACAGTAACTAGGTGAAAGAGAGAAGCGAAACTTTGACAGAATGAGTGACAAAAACACCTTCAGTTCTATCAGTGATAAATGCTGTCCGGGACAGACACAAGAGCCTATTCCAAATGGCATATAAGCTTGTGGAATCTTGCAGGAACCAGTCACGCCATTTGCAAATCTTTCTGGATTGAACTCGAGGGCATCAGGTCCCCAAAGATCAATGTCATGCTGCAATATTGAGATTGGAATCTGAATATTCATTCCTTTTGGAACATCGATACCTTTTATGTTAATATCTTTAAAAGCTGTTCTGGTGACAAATACTGCAGGCGGATAAAGCCTCAAAGTCTCTTGAATCACCATGGTTAACTGCAAATGCAACATATTTATAGATCGTTAATGCATAAGAAAGTTTCATGACATTAGACGTCTAAGGTCAAGATGATTAATCTGAAGTGCACAATGGATTTAATATATTTCATGGAAACATGTAGCCTTTAGTGTAAAACATACCGTTTTCATGCTTTTAAGCATACTTGCATCTGGATTACTGTTTCCGCAAACTTCAAGCACCTCTGCACGAGCACGGTCTTGCCAATCTTGGTATGTAGCTAACAACATTAAGCACCAAGATGCTGTAATTGCAGTAGTATCATGTCCAGCAAAGAATATAGTTTTGCAGTTATCTATAATGAATCTTTCTTGTGAGATTGAACTTGATGAAAGGCCATCACTTCCATCACAATTGTTTGCACCCTCAAGTATCATTTGCAAGAGATCTTGCCCACGACCTTCTTCTTGGCGCTGTTTTACGAGCTTTGATATATTTGAGTTAATCTCTTTCTCTAATCTCCATACCTGCCTATTGTTTTTGTTTGGCAAGTATCTAAAACAGATTATGGTACCATTTTCCACATTAGTATCATCACTAACAAGAACAAGAAAAATAATAGTATATGTACATCACATAGATAAAACCGAAGAGAAAATCCTTTCAATGATCATGCATACCTAAAGCCTGGAATTCCAGCATATATCTTGGAGAGGGATTTTAGAAGATCGCCAATCTTTGTGAATATTTCTTTCCCTTCGACATAATTGCTCCCAAAACAAACTCTAGCAATTATGTCAGCAGACAAGCTTCGCAGATCTTCATCGATTTTAATCTCTGAAAGTACTCCATCTCTTTCTATTCTATTTTCCAAAGATCTTACCATTATATTTGTAGAGTCGACTATTTGATCAATCATTGCCTTCAAAATGATTTGGATAGAAAGAAAATTATTATAATGCTATTTGAAACAACATTTATAAACAGTTAGTTATAAGTGACAGCAATACAATCAGTGAAAGAAAATTATTAAAATGCTATTTGAATGTTGCATATGCTTATCAGATACATTAGCTTCTTCTACTCCACCAACATAATTTTTGTACTTTCTGAGACAAGTATTTATTGTGGCGTATTGTAGACTTACCTTGACCTTGTCCGGGTACAATTCAGGCGCGATTATCTTCCTCTGATGAGCCCAAATGAAGCCACTTGATGATACTATACCTTGGCCTAGGAGTGGACCCATATCTTTGGAAAGATAAGAAGGCTTTCCTAGATTCAAAGAGGTGTTTAGGAGAATTTCCTTCACCAACTCCATATCTGTCACCATTAACCATTGTATACTCCCACTAGAAAAGAAGTATGTGGGACCTGCATCATTTATCTAATCAAAATCATAGTCTTTAACTTAAAACTAACAGCATTAATATCATCCTACTATTGTTATATTCCAGATGACTAGTCCATATTAGCAATTCCTGCAAAGGATTATACTCACTCAACTATGCAAGAGCTCGGTCTTATGGACCAAAATACTTGGTACTGAACACAGCCCACAATCGTTGAGTCCAAAGGAGAAGGCACAAAATGACTGAGTGGCCAAACAGTTTGGTACCGAACACAGCCCACGATCGTTGAGTCCAAAGGTGAAGGCACTCAAAATGACTGAGCAGCCAAACAATTTGGTACTGAACACTTGGTGCTAGAGGAAGGAGTCGAACATATGACACGCTCGAGGGCTAACAGGCCCTTTAGCCCCTTAGACTAGATTGGAGGGCTACTGTTCCGCTACACCAAAAAGTCTCGCATTGTTTTGGAAGCGAGGCTAAAGTTAGTTTATAAACAACATCACACTCTTGAACCTAACAAGGTGCCTTTTACAAAGGCCAAAACCGTGAAGCCTCACACAAGTCTAAAGCGGATAATACCTCAAAAACGTTGTTCTATGCACTTTAGGTCAGAACACTATCTAATCCAATAAAGAATGTTACAGTTAGGACAAAGTTTTTCACTTTTATAAGATAATTGTGAACTTGATTCCTCTATGATTGATATTGAAAATGGTACAAGCTAACAAACCAAACCAAAATCCTTTGACTAACAATCTCTTCGGAACATAAACAAATGTAACTTAACCATTTCACAATTTAGCAGAATCTGAACAAGTGTCTAACTACAGAAAATTTCTACAACTTCACCACTTACATAAAAAAAATTCTCATGAAAGTGATTTAAAGGGCAGTTTTTTTTTTCTTTTTCCAGCTTACAATTTAATCAAAACCAAACATGAAACATAAACATAAAGTGATGATGAATGAATGTTTTCTCAAAAGTCAAAACAATAAGTATGAGAGAGGAGAAAGTATCTGACCATATTGTTTTCTCCACTTATGAATATGAGGGAACAAAGTTGAAGTCCAGTTATGAGATATAGAAACACAAACATCTTTTTCTTCTTCTTGTTTGTGTTTGGCTTGTGATTCTTGTTGTTGGAGTAAAAGTGTCTTCATTTCTTGAATATTACCAAAGTAGAAGTGAGGAGAAGGGCCATGAATACCCTGCTTATGAAGCTTTGATCTTAGTGATTTTGGTTTCAAAACCAAAACATGTAAAAAATGGATCAATACAACCAAAACTGCTCCTAGAGCCACCACAACTTCAATATCTATACTCATCCTCTCCAACACTACACTCCCTTTTGGTGCTTTACTTTCTTTTATTATTTGTATCAGAAACAAAAAATATTATTTTATTTATGATATTCTATTTCTTAGTAGTTTCTTGTAAAAAAGAAAAAAATTCTACATTCAATGAATTCAATTTTATATTTTTCAATAAATAATTTGTTATCTAGTCAAAAATAAATGAAAAATTTGTTATTGTTTTTTTACTATATATAAATAAAAATTTATTTTTTCCTACATTTGTTTTTGGTAGATTATTTTTCCTACATTTACTTTGCTACTAAAATAGTTTATATAGTGAAAGGTCAATGAATTTAAACACGAATAATATATAAATAAGTATTGTTAGTATAGTCCTGGTAAAAAAAGTACTCTCTCCGGTTCTATATATAAGTAAAAATTGACTTTCTAGATTCATTAGAAAAATAATGTATCTAGACAATAATATAGACTAGATACATTGCTTTTTCAATGAATCTAAAAAGTTAATTTTTGCTTATATATAGAACCGGAGGGAGTACCAATCGTTAGTTGGTTCAGTGGTGATTGGCGCTGAACTTGGTAGGGAGGACCACGGTTCGATCCCCCGCAACTGCGATCGGGAGGGGGCTGGAACCACTTGATGCCAGAACTGACCCCCGAACCAGATTCAACTGGTGGTGAAAAACCGAAAAAAAAAGAACCGGAGGGAGTATGTTTGTATAATAAATATGAGACTAAATAAATAAATAAATATGCATTTCCACTCTCTATTAGAAAAACATTGAGAGGATTCATTATGCTCTTAGAGTATTCACATCCATAACACCCACTTCGGTGGTATAAATGGGTCTAATTTAATTTAATATATTATTTTACAGGGGTGGATGGGATAGCTCGGTTGGCACTTGCTGACTGAGCGGGTGTAGGCTATTGTTCAGTTGGCGATACTTATAAACCATCAACTTTAAAAATAAAAATAAAATATATTATTTTGCTGTTCTCAATTATTTAACCCACTCATTTAGTTTTTTTAAATATATCCATACCACTCATCTAAAAATTTAAACTAAATTCCACTTACCGCACAATATATACTAACTTCACATTTTATAGAATAAATAATTGGTCAAAAGTACTATGGATACGGTGGCTTTCTTTTGAAACAGTGGTATATGTGTTTCACATCAATTGAATTTAAATAATATTACTTTCTGACACATGGTGGCCACCACCGATGTGTGTGTTCTTATGAACCCAAAGTTTCTGGTTCTATGAATATTAACAGCTTGTTTGATTTAAGAGAGATTAAAGAGAGAGAGATTAAGGCCAGAGAGAAACAAGAGAAATAAACATTTTCTCTTCTTTGGAGGAGCAGTGAAACAGAGAAGAGAGAACAAATATTGGTGGGTCCTACCACCTTTTTGTTTCTCCTCTACTCAGCGAAGAAAGTGGCATGCATGACTACTTTTTCAATTGTTTCCATTTATACCCTTTATTTTTTCTAATAAAATGTTGTACCACTGTTCATGTAGTACCATCACAATTTATATTAATATTATTAAAAATATTTAGATTAATTTTTATTGTGACGTGTGGGCTTTGGCATTGGTTGGGAATGATACAAATTTAATACTCTGAAAACATAAGAATAAGGGCGATAACGTGGAAGCTTGTTTAATTAAGTTATTATGATAATTAATTTGGGTATTTTTTACTAGTTAGTTAATTTTATTTTATTTTTGAAAAATAGTTAATCTATATGAAAATATAATAAAATGTTGAATTTATTAATGAGTAGATATTAAAATAAACTCTGAAGCAAATTAATCATGTTCAATTAATTAAAACAAAATAAATATAATTGATTAAAATATAGTATTTGGTAATTTCTACAAGGTTATTTTTGTCAATTTATAAAATCATACAATTTCTCTCTTCTCTATTTCTCATCTCTTTCTATTATACCAAACAATAACTTAAATCTACTCTATTTCTCACATCTTTCTCTCTTCTCTTATTCTCTCTCACATATTTCTCTCTTCACAATTTCTTCTTATAACCAAACAAAGCCTAAGGGTATGTTTGATAAGTTTAAGAATTTAGTTTACAATTTATTGGACTAGTTTATAAATTTGTTTGAAAAAAAAAAAAGATGTTTTTAGTAAAAAGCTTTTCTCATGAGCTTATAGGTTTTTTGTGAAATGTTATTTTAAATAGCGTTTTAGTTCATAGTTTTTTTCCATTTTTAACAATTAATTTGATTTTATTATTTTTTTAAAATAAAAAACTACCACTAACAAGAAAAACTACCCACTAAATATACATGTCATTTTATATTTATTAATCCCTTTAAAATTTAAATCAAGCACTTTAATTTCAATCAGTATGCAATTCAGCTATCAGCTATAAACTAATTTTTAAACTATTAGCCATAAGCCAGCTTATAACTTAATTCACTACAAGAATTTATGTTATTTCTGGCGGCCAAAAACGGCCGGAAACGCTTAAAAAACGGCCGGAACGGAGTATTTGCGGCGGTTTTCTTAGCCGCCGGTAAATCCTTTGTTGCAAACCTTTGCGGCGGTTTTATGGGCCAAAAAACCGCCAGAAATTAGTGGCCAGGATTTGCGGCGGCTTAATTCCACCGGAAATGACTAAGATTGGTTGATGTGTAAGTCGTTTGCGACGGCCAAAAAAACCGCCGGAACGGTCTACGGTATATTAGCGGCGGCCTTAAGCCGCCGGAAGCGCAACGTAACAAATAAAAAAAATACGGGTTTAGCGGCGGCCATAAGGCCTCCGGAAAGAATAGATATTTTTTTTAAAAAAAAAATTGAAACTGTTACATCTTTTCTTTTATATTTAAAATATTTTTACTTTTATAATTCCATTACAATATTAAATTTTCCCAAATAATATTAATATTATAGTTAATATGGCCCATAACTTTGTTAAAAAAAATATTTTCGTAATATGAAAAAAATATTTTTCATATTTAAAATATAACTTTTGCAACAAGACTAATCAAAATAAATTAGAGTCAAGAGCTAAAATAAATTATAAATTACAGTCATCCAAAATTAAATAAAAAAAATCTTCAAAGTGGGAACAAGAGTGTCAAAGCTACAAAGAGGGAACATAATGTAAAAAGCAAACAACAATACTCAATCTGGAAAAGCAATCTATTTGATTGAGAAATTCACAGAATCTTTATCAAGACAACAACAATACTCAATTCTGGAAAAGCAAACTAAGAACACCTTTATAATAGTGTAGAGGTGAGCCTCTGCCTTTTCTTTCTTTTGGTGGTCTTTTTCTTCCTGTTCTTTTTTCAACCTCTCCTGCATAATCCCATTGTACAACTCAGTGTCGTTAAATAGCAGCCGTGTTATATATAGTGTATATAAATTTGGAACAAATCGATATTGTTCCACGAAACAATATTTAATATAAAATGATGCCAAATAGAGGCTATATATGGCAGCAATATACGATTGTTGCCTTGCAGAATTTGAGCAAACCGTAATTTTTTATAATCAGCGATTGAAAACATTGGTACAAATTCAATGAAGATTTTCCAGAACAAACCAACAGAAATAGTACAGTAGAAAATAAGAAAATCTACTTACCCTCAAATGCTCAGCAATATCTTTCTCATCCACATTGCATACTACTTTTTCCTTGTCGGCATCACGTATATACACCAGCATATAAGCATTTGAATATTTGGTAAATTTAAAAGGAGCGTTGTTGAATCTACTTACCCTCAATGGGCTTGAAGTTATTTTCCTGCAATACCGACATTCATTTACAAATGTTATTGGAATAATTGCAAATGGCAGCTATAAAACAGGTCCAAAAGGAACATATTTAACCACTAGACCAGCATGAGTAAGTTAATAAGTAAGAAAATATGCATAAATTAAGGATATCCACATGTTTGATTTGTCCCACTTAGAAATGAAGCATCCAGGCAGAGTGATCAAGCATTCTGCTTGTATTTAATTAGGTGACAAATGATGTCAAGATATCATCATTAAAAAAACACTTCACTTAACCTTATCTTGCAAAAAATAAGCATATTGAGGTTTGATCTAAACAATTACTTTCCTTACGAAATTATGTAGTTTAAAAATTGTTAAGTGTTTTTTATAGAAACATCGGATCAAACCCAGGCACCCGCAAAAAACATCCTCACATGAAACCATTGTTATAACAACAGGGGAATAAGTAAAACAAAACTAGCAAAGGAAATTATTTATGCTAATAATTGGGAAAATTGGTTTGACAACTTATCACGCCTGCAGATGAAATTCAAAATATTGGCCCTATCTCTCAGACAAATAGAACTTGTAAAATAAATTTGTGATTTATGTTTGGAAAGACAATGTGTATTCTTCAATATCTGATGAATAATTAGTCATGTATGTTCGCGTTAGACTCGAAGCACAATAGCATCCAAAACTAGTTCACAGATTCTTCAAGATTAAAAACACTAAAAATACAATTAATAAAAAACAAACAAAACAGATTCCAATTCCAAACTCAAAACCTGTGATTCTTCTTCGTTTCTTCATTTTCGGTTCGCCATCAAGAGCTTTTCCGGTTCACCATTTTCGGTTCTTCTTCGTTGCTCTCTCTCGCGGATAACAAAACCCTCCAATCATACGCATGCTAAAAAAAAGCTATTGTAAGGTACATTATTCCAATCACAAGTTCAAAGTGAATGAATAATGATGAGTGTTTTCAAATTGAGACATTTGAAAATAACGTGAACAAAAAAAAATCAAACTGTTCCAAACATTTTTTTTACAGAACATAAATTTAACTTTTCATTTCTATTTTTATTTTAAGAAAAACGAAAAATATAATTTCCAAAAAAATAAAAACGAAAAATCAGTAAAATACAACACTAAAAGGATATACTAACTAATTTTAATCATTCATTATTATATCAAGATGAATTTAAAGTATATAAATTCTTTTTGTATAATAAAAAACTTATATTCTTTTTTTTTTTTTAAAAACACCAGATATTACTATTAAAGCTAGCTGGTTTTGTTTTTTAAACATTACTAGAGTTTTGAAACATGATATATCATTTTTATAAAGCATAATATCATTTTTGCTTTGATTTTATAGTAAAAACATGCTTTAAAAAACATTATAGTAACAAACATGCTTTAAAATATTTTCGTTTTTCAAATAGAATAAAAATATTAAATCAGTAAAATACCATAAAAACAAGAAAAATACAATAAAAAATCTAAATAAATAAATGAAAAAACAAAAAAATATATTTAAATTAAATCACAATACCAACCTTTGATGCCTAATAGTGTCTTACTTCAAGCTTTATGAAAACCTCCAAAATACATGATGATATATAAAATCTATCAAAGAATAAATTAATACATAGTTAGAACAAAAATTAAAAACAAATTAATATTATTAACGATTATTAAATAACATAAACTTACTAAATATTTAAGATACTTCTAACTTCTTCACATTATTTAAAGAGAGAATGGTGAGTTATAATATGTAGAGAGAAGAGAGTTTATAGTGAAATGAGTTATAAGTTAGAAACTCATTGTTTTAGTTGAAAGTGCAGCTGCAATATGTAGAGAAAAGAGAGCTATAATGTGTATAGAAAATATGTATAGAAAATATATGTTGCAGGTGGTGTGAGTAAACATATATATTGTTCCTATTAGTTGGCAAACATAAATGCATACAAAGAAAAAAGAAAAAAAATAGTTCAGTATCATAAATTGTACTTTCTAGCCGTTGAAGGCATTACCGGCGGCCAATATCCGCCACAAACAGTAGGCGAATATTATACAAATATTTGCGGCGGTTTTTTTTTGTTTCCGGCGGTTTTTAAAGAGTCAGTTTCCCGCCTAGAATTTCCGGCGGTTTTCAAACCGCCGCTAAGTCCCACGTATTTTTCCGGGGGCTTCCAGACCGCCGCAAAAGCGCCAGCTCAATTATACTTTCCCGCTTCTTTTTACCGGAGGTTTTTAACCGCAGCAACAACCAAAAAAACCGCCGCAAATTATTTTTTTAATAAAAAACCCGGTTATCCTTTTCGGCGGCCAGTTATCGCCGCAAATGTAAAAAAACCGCCGGAAATCTTGTGTGGGCTAAAAACCGCCGGTAAAACCGGCCAGTAAAACATCTAATTCTTGTAGTGATTTTACCAAACATACCATAAAATTTAATCATAAAACAAATAAAAAATTAACACATTATTGTTTATAGCTCATATAAACAAAATTTATACATCATATCTTGTAAAAATATAAATAAATATAATATATAAAGTACTATAATCGTTATTTTAATAAAATATTTGGAGACAGAGTCTTCATGACGTTGAGATAAAATCTGTCTCCATCTCTAAACTGTTTTTAGGGAGACTTTATCCCGCATATCTGCCTCCATGTGATGTCGTGCAGGAGGACCTAATCCATCATCAACCGCCGCACAGACACCTCATTCGTCCGCCCCTTTGTCAGATCATACTTGCAAACTCGGGGCAAATCGTTTATAATAGTAAGTTCATAACAAGAATATATTTCCTCTATCTTCCTTTTCATCATTCTATATTTAAAAAAATAAAAATAAAAAAAAATGAGGGAAAGACCCTGGATTGTTGTGTATGCACAACTATGCCATTAATATTAAGGCCACAAACAAGGAATATAATATGCAGGGATTGTTGTGTAAGAGTTAGGAGTATAATCAATATCACTAAAGCTCTCTTAAAATTGAGAAAGCAAAATGGTTCATAAGTAGAAATAACATTTGCTTATGATCTCATTATCCATTTGAAACAAAACTGTTTGTCGTATTACCATTACAACATTTCTATGCACTACAATAAAAATAGAGCATCCTTGCTTAAATTCTTGTCATATTGAGAACAACTCCCTTGCCAGGCACTACAAGCAAACGATAGGCCGGTGAATGAACATAACTAGATGAAAGAGAGAAGCGAAACTTTGACAGCATGAGTGACAAAAACACCTTCAGTTCTATCATGGATAAATGCTGTCCGGGACAGACACGGGGGCCTATTCCAAATGGCATATAAGCTTGTGGAATCTTGCAGGATCCAATCACGCCATTTGCAAATCTTTCTGGATTGAACTCGTGGGCGTCAGGCCCCCAAAGATCAATGTCATGCTGCAATATTGAGATTGGAATATGAATATTCAATCCTTTTGGAATTTCGATACCTTTTATGTTAATATCTTGGAAAGCTGTTCTGGTGACAAATACTGCTGGCGGGTAAAGCCTCAAAGTCTCTTGAATCACCATGGTTAACTGCAAATGCAACATTTTTATAGATCATTAATGCATAAGAAATTTTCTTACCAGCTGACGTCTAAGATCATGATGATTAATCTGAAGTGCGCAATGGATTTAATATATATATTTCACGGGAACATGTAGCTTTAGTGTAAAACATACCGTTTTCATGCTTCTAAGCATACTTGCATCTGGATTACTGTTTCCGCAAACTTCAAGCACCTCTGCACGAGCACAATCTTGCCATTCTTGGTATGTAGCTAACAACATTAAGCACCACGATGCTGTAATTGAAGTAGTATCATGTCCTGCGAAAAATATAGTTTTGCAGTTATCTATAATGAACCTGTCTCGTGAGATTGAATTTGATAAGAGGCCATCATTTCCATCGCAATTCTTTGCACCCTCAAGTATCATTTGCAAGAGATCTTGCTCACGACCTTCTTCTTGGCGTTGTTTTACGAGCTTTGATATATTTAAGTTAATCTCTTTCTCTAATCTCCATATCTGTCTATTGTTTTTGTTTGGCACATATCTAAAACAGATTATGGTACCATTTTCCACATTAATATCATCACTAAGAAGAACAATAAAAATAATAGTATGTGTACATCACATAGAAAACTGAAGAGAAAATCCTTTCAATGATCACGATGCATACCTAAAGCCCGGAATTCCAGCATATATCTTGGAGAGGTGTTTTAGAAGGTCTCCAATCTTTGTGAATATTTCTTTCCCTTGGACATAATTGCTCCCAAAACAAACTCTAGCAATTATGTCAGCAGACAAGCTTCGCAGATCTTCATTGATTTTAATCTCTGAAACTACTTCGTCTCTTTCTATTCTATTCTCCAAAGATCTTACCATTATATTTGTGGAGTCAACTATTTGATCAATCATTGCCTTCAAAATGATTTGCATAAAAAGAAAAGTGTTAAGAGTGCTATTTAAAACAACATTTTTAAGCAGTTAGTTATATGTGACAGCAATACCATCGGTGTTGTCCATTTCGGATCAAATTTCAATAGTGCTATAGACCGTTATTTAATAACAATTTGTACTAAATAGTGTATTTCAGAACAACTGCACTACGTTATAGCGATGCTATAGCTTCTATTAGACAACATTGAATGTTGCATACATGCTTATCAGATGCATGAGCATAATTTTTTTTCTGAGAAAAGTATTTATCGTGGCGTATTGTAGACTTACCTTGACCTTGTCTGGGTACAATTCAGGGGCAATTATCTTCCTCTGATGAGCCCAAATGAAGCCACTTGATGATAATATACCTTGGCCTAGGAGAGGTCCCATATCTTTGGATAGATAAGAAGGCTTTCCTAGATTCAAAGAGGTGTTTAGGATAATTTCCTTCACCAACTCCATATCTGTCACCATTAACCATTGTATACTCCCAGTAGAAAACAAGTATGTGGGACCTGCATATGTATCTAATCAAAATCATAGTCTTGAACTTAAAAACTAAAAGCATTAAGATCCTACTATTGTTATAGAAGACTAATCCATATTTGCAATTCCTGCAAAGGATTAATTTTTCTTGCTTTTTCTTTTGGTGCCTTAGTATTTATTTCTTATATATTTGACTATTGCTAGTGTAAACTTGTGACAGGATCACACCATTCCATTTTTTATTGTCTTAGAACAAAACCTCGAGCATAACACAAATGTAGTCGGTCCCTCCTGTTTATACTCACTCAACTATCTGTGTGTGGTAAGAGCTCAGTCTTATGGACCAACATACTTGGTACCGAACAGCGAACACAGTCCACAATCGTCAAGTCTAAAGGGTGAAGGCACTCATAATGACGAGCGGCCAAACAGTTTTGTTCTAAACACATGGCGCTAGAGGAACGGGATGAACATATGCCACATTCGAGGGCTGACAGGCTCTGTAGCCCCTTAGACTATATACGGGAGGGCTACTGTTCCGTTACACCAAAAAGTCCCACACTATTTAGAAAGCGAGGCTAAGGTTAGTTTATAAACAACAACCACACTCTTCAACCTAACAAGACGCCTGTACAAAGGACAAAACCGTGAGGGCTCACACAAGCCCAAATCAGACAATACCTCGGAAACGATGTTATATGCACTTGAGGTCGGAACACTATCTAATCCAATGAGGAATGTTACAGACACAGTTGCTCTTCACTTTTTATATGATGATAATTGTGTTGGGTGGATCCCTCCTCAAGTGGGACCACACACAAAAGAAAAAAAAAAAAAAAAAAGAGTTTTTGTTTGTTTTGTGTTGGGCTTGGCCACGTGGTGTGGTGTGTGTGTGATGGTTATATAAAAGGGATATGAAATCCCTAATTGGAATTGGCTTGTTTGCAAACAGCAACTGCAGTGCGTGAAACATAGTGTGCCGCGCAACAAAAGCACATAGTGTGCATTGAGAGAAACAGAGAGCATCACGACAGGAGAAGAATAATTGGTTACCGGTGACAAAAGTGTGTTCGGCAAACGTTTTCTGTTTTGGCAGAAATTTGAGTATGTTATTTTTGTCATTTTGTTAATTACTTAGAAAATTGTTCTGAGTAATTTTGTCATCTCTGTGTCAGTTTGTGATACCCATTTGTTGTGAGGTTGTTAGCTCTCTTGTTGTTAGTTTACCATAGGTGTTGGTGACTATTATATGTTCGGTTCCTACAGAAATTAGGAAGATATTGGTTGTACTCATTATTTGATAATAGTGAAGTTTTTGATTGATCTGCACGACCTGTGATTTTTTACTCTCACATTGAGGGTTTTCCACGTTAAAATTGCGGTGTTCTTATTTACAGTTTTCACTCCTTTTATTATTGTTATTGTTGTTGTTGGCTGTGCTGGATAATTTGGTTGTTCAGGTTTCACAAAAAGAGAATAATTAAACGTTTCCGTATATTTCGCTGTACACTCTGATCCCAACAACTGGCATCAGAGCTTCGGTTCTTTTGTGGAATTAATTTGTGGTGAACAATGGAAGTCAACACAACTCGTATGGTGACCTTGAATGGGTCGAATTATGCCCTTTGGAAAAGTAAGATGGAGGATTTGCTTTATGTGAAGAATTTTCACAAACCTGTGTTCGCTACAGAGAAGCCAGATAACAAGACTGAAGACCAGTGGACTTTACTACACAGACAGGTGTGTGGTTACATTCGTCAGTGGGTTGATGACAACGTTTTGAACCACATTAGTGGGGAGAAACATGCAAAATCATTATGGGATAAGCTTGAGCAGCTGTATGCGAAGAAAACAGGTAATAACAAGATGTATCTTATAAAGAAGATGCTGAGTTTGAAGCTCCAAGAAGGGACTTCGTGTGCAGATCATTTGAATACTTTTCAAGGAATTATGAATCAGTTGTCTGCTATGGGTATTAAGTTTGATGATGAAATTCCAGGGTTGTTTCTTCTTGGTTCTTTGCCTGACTCGTGGGAAACGTTTAGAATGTCGTTGTCCAATTCTGCTGCCGATGGTGTGTTGTCAATGGACCTTGTTAAAAGCAATATTTTGAATGACGAGATGAGAAGAAAGTCTCAAGACTCTCCTTCACAGTCAGAGATGTTGGTTACTGAATCAAGGGGGAGAAACAAGAACCGATACTCAGGTAATAAAGGTAAAGGCAGAAGCTATTCAAAGAACAAGTACACAAATGTTGATTGTTACAACTATGGTAAAAAGGGGCATATTCAAAAGGATTGCTGGTCCTTGAAAAAGGAGGATAAGGACAATGAAAAAGATGGTTCAGATGGAGAGAGTACTCATCTGCTATTAGATGACTTGCTTCTTGTTGAAGAGCATGATATGTCATATGTTATTGATAAGGCATCCAGTTGGGTGATCGATAGTGGTACTTCAGTACATGTCACTTCCAGAAGAGATATTTTCTGCTCATATACTTCAGGTGAATTTGGTGATGTGAAACTAGCACATGAAGGCGTGCTAAGGTGCATTGGCCTTGGAGATGTTAATTTAGAGATGGCTAATGGTAGCAAGTTAACTCTCAAGGATGTGAAACATGTTCCAGACATTCGGTTGAATTTACTTTCCGTGGCTAAACTATGTGATGAAGGTTATAACAACTTGTTCTCACGGGACACTTGGAAATTGACCAAGGGTTCTATGGTTGTTGCTAGAGGTAGAAAGTGTTCTACTCTTTACATTGCACATGCAAAAATAATTAAAGATGTGCATGTTGTTGAATCAGCTGAGAAAGTTGAGTTATGGCATAAGAGGTTATGTCACATGAGTGAGAACGACATGGTTGAGCTAAGCAAGCGGAGTGTGTTGTCTGACATGAGAAATCCACATTTGAAAAAATGTGATGGTTGTTTTGTTGAAAAGAAGAATAAAGCTTATTTTAATATTCACTCACCTAGAAGACCAGAAATTCTTGATTTTGTGCATACTCATTTATGTGGTCCTATGAAGACAAAGACAGTTGGAGGTAGTGTGTACTTTCTGACATTTGTTGATGACCATTCAAGAAAGACTTGGGTTTACACCTTGAAGAGTAAAAGTGGTGTTTTGAGCATGTTCAAGAAATTTAAAGCCTCGGTTGAAAATGAAACTGGGAAGAAGTTGAAGTGCATATGCATTGATAATGGCGGTGACTATATGAGAAAGCTTGAAGCTTATTGTAGAGAGAACTGGATTAGATATCAGAGGTCTCTACGTTGGAATTGTGTTGCTGAGAGAATTAATAAAGCATTGGTAGAAAGAGTTAAATGTTTGTTGTCACAGGCAGAGCTTCCAGAATCGTTTTGGGGAGAAGCATTGAGCACGGTTGTGCATGTCCAAAACCTTTCACCATGTGTATCCTTGCAACATGAAGTACCAGAGATGATTTGGTCAGGTAAGAATGTTTCTTATAACCACTTGCGTGTTTTCGGATGTAAAGCATCCGTAGAGAATCAACAGTGTGTGTTTATTGGCTATGACCTAGATGGAGTTGGCTACAGGTTTTATGATCCTGCTATGAAGAAACTTATCAGATGTTGTGATACTGAGTTTAGTGAAGACCAATGGTTGAAAGACATTGATAGAGTTAGAGGTGATGATCCAACTCATGATGATGGAATAGAGATGCAGTCACATGTTGAAGCTGATGCACAGATAAAAACCACCCAAGAAAGAAAGCCTTTGGAAAGGTACACTATTGAAGAACTTGTTGTTACAAGTGATACTGAAGTTCCTACATTAGTTGAAGATGCAGATGATTGAGACTTGCGGCATAGTTGTCGGAATGACAATTGATTGCCCCACTTGAGTCGTGAGGGGGAGAAATGTTGGGTGGATCCCTCATCAAGTGGGACCACACACAAAAGAAAAGAAAAAAAAAATAGAAAGAAAAAAAAAAAAGAGTTTTTTGTTTGTTTTGTGTTGGGCTTGGGCCACGCGGTGTGGTGTGGTGTGTGTATGTGTGATGGTTATATAAAAGGGATATGAAATCCCTAATTGGAATTGGCTTGTTTGCAAACAGCAACTGCAGTGCGTGAAACATAGTGTGCCGCGCAACAAAAGCACATAGTGTGCCTTTGAGAGAAACAGAGAGCATCACGACAGGAGAAGAATAATTGGTTACCGGTGACAAAAATGTGTTCGGCAAACGTTTTCTGTTTTGGCAGAAATTTGAATATGTTATTTTTGTCACTTTGTTAGTTACTTAGAAAATTGTTCTGAGTAGTTTTGTATTCTCTGTGTCAGTTTGGGATACCCATTTGTTGTGAGGTTGTTAGCTCTCTTGTTGTTAGTTTACCATAGGTGTTGGTGACTATTATATGTTTGTCGGTTCCTACAGAAATTAGGAAGACATTGGTTGTACTCATTATTTGATAATAGTGAAGTTTTTGATTGGTCTGCACGACCTGTGGTTTTTTACTCTCACATTGAGGGTTTTCCACGTTAAAATTGCGGTGTTCTTATTTACAGTTTTCACTCCTTTTATTATTGTTATTGTTGTTGTTGGCTGTGCTGGATAATTTGGTTGTTCAGGTTTCACAAAAAGAGAATAATTAAACGCTTCCGTATATTTCGCTATGCACTCTGATCCCGACAAATTGTGAACTTGATTCCTTTATGATTGAATTGATATTGAAAATGCTACAAATTAACAAACCAAAATCTTGTGACAAACAATCTTTTGAGAACATAAACAATTGTAACCTAACCATTTCACAATTTAGCAGATTCTAACCACTTGCATAAAAATATTTCTCATGAAAGTGATTTAAAGGGCAGTTTGTTTTTTTTTTTTTTTTCTCAGCTTAAAATTTAATCAAAACCAAACATGAAATATAAACATATAGTGATGATGAATGAATGTTTTATAAAAAGTCAAAACAAATAAGTATGAGAGAGGAGAAAGTCGTTGACCATGTTGTTTTCTCCATTTGTGAATATGAGGTAACAAATTTGAAGTCCAGTTATGAGATATAGAAACACAAACATCTTGTTTTTGTTTTGCTTGTGATTCTTGTTGTTGGAGTAAAAGGGTCTTCATTTCTTGAATATTACCAAAGTAGAAGTGAGGAGAAGGGCCATGAATCCCTTGCTTATGAAGCTTTGATCTTAATGATTTTGGTCTCAAAACCGAAACATGCAAAAAATGGACCAAACCAACGAAAACTGCTACTAGAGCCACCACAACTTCAACAACTATGCTCATTCTCTCCAACACTACACTCCTTGGTGCTTCACTTTCTTCTTTGATTTGTATCAGAAACAAAAAATATTATTTTACTTATGATATTTTATTTCTCAATAGTTTCTTGTCAAAAAATAAATAAATTATATTATAGGAAATAAATACTTGTATATTCATTGTATATTTTAAAGTACAAGGAGGTAGTCCTATTATAATATCAATTACAATAATTAGGGAATCAAGTTTACCGCAGAGATCCAATTTTCTATATTCCTTCTTTTCCATTAAACAATCAAGAAAAAGTAAATGATTGAACATACATATTGATAATTGTTTGGTGTTACGACCAATTCAAATATATATGTTAAATTAACCGAAAATAAAACATGAATATTCATTTATAATTTTGTCAAAGGAACATATTATAAAAAGAATATGCAGGGATTGTTGTGCAAGAGTTAGGAGCACAATCAATATGATAAAAACACACTTAAAAATGTAAAAGCAAATGGTTCATAAGTCCTAAGTAGAAATAACATTTGCTTATGATCTCATTATCCATTTGAAACAAAACTCTTTGTCTTATTCCTACAACAACCTTTCTAAGCACTACGATAAAAATAGAGCATCGAAGAACAAGGGGAGAAGCATTTTAGTTATATCTTGTCATATTGATAACAACTCCCTGACCAGGCGCTATAAGCAAACGAAAGGCTGGTGAATGAACATAACTAGATGAAAGAGAGAAGCGAAACTTTGACAGAATGAGTGACAAAAACACCTTCAGTTCTATGATTGATAAATTCTGTCCGGGACAGACACGCGAGCCTATTCCAAATGGCATATAAGCTTGTGGAATCTTGCAGGATCCAATCACGCCATTTGCAAATCTTTCTGGCTTGAACTCGAGGGCATCAGGTCCCCAAAGATCAATGTCATGCTGCAATATTGAGATTGGAATCTGAATATTCATTCCTTTTGGAACTTCAATACCTTGTATGTTAATATCTTGAAAAGCTGTTCTGGTGACAAATACTGCTGGCGGATAAAGCCTCAAAGTCTCTTGAATCACCATGGTTAACTGCAAATGCAACATATTTATAGATCATTAATGCATAAGAAAGTTTCATGACATTAGACGTCTAAGGTCAAGATGATTAATCTGAAGTGCACAATGGATTTAATATATTTCATGGAAACATGTAGCCTTTAGTGTAAAACATACCGTTTTCATGCTTTTAAACATACTTGCATCTGGATTACTGTTTCCGCAAACTTCAAGCACCTCTGCACGAGCACGGTCTTGCCAATCTTGGTATGTAGCTAACAACATTAAGCACCAAGATGCTGTAATTGCAGTAGTATCATGTCCAGCAAAGAAGATAGTTTTGCAGTTATCTATAATGAATCTTTCTTGTGAGATTGAACTTGATGAAAGGCCATCATTTCCATCGCAATTCTTTGCACCCTCAAGTATCATTTGCAAGAGATCTTGCTCACGACCTTCTTCTTGGCGCTGTTTTACGAGCTTTGATATATTTGAGTTAATCTCTTTCTCTAATCTCCATATCTGTCTATTGTTTTTGTTTGGCAAGTATCTAAAACAGATTATGACACCACTTCCTACATTAATATCAATAATGGAAAGTAATACACTATATCCCTCATTCATGAGTACAATAGTCTTTCAATGATCACGATGCATACCTAAAGCCTGGAATTCCAGCATATATTTTGGAGAGGAGTTTTTGAAGATCTCCAAGCTTTGTGAATATTTCTTTGCCTTGGACATAATTGCTCCCAAAACAAACTCTAGCAATGATGTCAGCAGACAAGCTTCGTATATCTTCATCGATTTTAATCTCTGAAACTACTCCGTCTCTTTCTATTCTATTCTCCCAAGATCTTACCATTATATTCGTGGAGTCAATTATTTGATCAATCATTGACTTCAAAATGATTTGCATAAAAAGAAAATTGTTAGAATGCTATTTAAAACATTTATAAACAGTTAGTTATATGTGACAGCAATACCATTGGTGTTGTGCAACGCGGTGCAATGCGGATCACAGAAAATGGCATTTTGGGCAAATTCCACTATGCTATAGTTCTAGAGCCAGCTATTTGATAACATTGTGTTGCATATATGCTTCTTCTACTCACCAACATAATTTTTGTACTTTCTGAGAAAAGTATTTATTGTGGCGTATTGTAGACTTACCTTGACCTTGCCCGGGTACAATTCAGGCGCGATTATCTTCCTCTGATGAGCCCAAATGAAGCCACTTGATGATACTATACCTTGGCCTAGGAGTGGACCCATATCTTTGGAAAGATAAGAAGGCTTTCCTAGATTCAAAGAGGTGTTTAGGAGAATTTCCTTCACCAACTCCATATCTGTCACCATTAACCATTGTATACTCCCACTAGAAAAGAAGTATGTGGGACCTGCATCATGTATCTAATCAAAATCATAGTCTTGAATTTAAGAACTAACAGCATTAAGATCTTAAAACTATTGTTATATTCCAGATGACTAGTCCATATTAGCAATTCCTGCAAAGGATTATACTCACTCAACTATGCAAGAGCTCGGTCTTATGGACCAAAATACTTGGTACTGAACACAGTCCACGATCGTTGAGTGCAAAGGAGAAGGCACAAAATGAATGAGCAGCCAAACAGTTTGGTACCGAACACAGCCCACGATCTTCGAGTCCAAAGGTGAAGGCACTCAAAATGACTGAGCAGCCAAACAATTTGGTACTGAACACTTGGTGCTAGAGGAAGGAGTCGAACCTATGCCACGCTCGAGGGCTGACAGGCCCTTTAGCCGCTTAGACTAGATTGGAGGGTACTGTTCCGCTACACCAAAAAGTCTCGCATTGTTTTGGAAGCGAGGCTAAAGTTAGTTTATAAACAACATCACACTCTTGAACCTAACAAGGTGCCTTTTACAAAGGCCAAAACCATGAAGCCTCACACAAGTCTAAAGCGGACAATACCTCAAAAACGTTGTTCTATGAACTTAAGGTCGTCACACTATCTAATCCAATAAAGAATGTTACAGTTAGGACAAAGTTTTTCACTTTTATATGATAATTGTGAACTTGATTCCTCTATGATTGATATTGAAAATGGTACAAGCTAACAAACCAAACCAAAATCCTTTGACTAACAATCTCTTCGGAACATAAACAAATGTAACTTAACCATTTCACAATTTAGCAGAATCTGAACAAGTGTCTAACTACAGAAAATTTCTACAACTTCACCACTTACATAAAAAAAATTCTCATGAAAGTGATTTAAAGGGCAGTTTTTTTTTTCTTTTTCCAGCTTACAATTTAATCAAAACCAAACATGAAACATAAACATAAAGTGATGATGAATGAATGTTTTCTCAAAAGTCAAAACAATAAGTATGAGAGAGGAGAAAGTATCTGACCATATTGTTTTCTCCACTTATGAATATGAGGGAACAAAGTTGAAGTCCAGTTATGAGATATAGAAACACAAACATCTTTTTCTTCTTCTTGTTTGTGTTTGGCTTGTGATTCTTGTTGTTGGAGTAAAAGTGTCTTCATTTCTTGAATATTACCAAAGTAAAAGTGAGGGGTAGGGCCATGAATACCCTGCTTATGAAGCTTTGATCTTAGTGATTTTGGTTTCAAAACCAAAACATGTACAAAATGGATCAATACAACCAAAACTGCTCCTAGAGCCACCACAACTTCAATATCTATACTCATCCTCTCCAACACTACACTCCCTTTTGGTGCTTTACTTTCTTTTATTATTTGTATCAGAAACAAAAAATATTATTTTATTTATGATATTCTATTTCTTAGTAGTTTCTTGTAAAAAAGAAAAAAATTCTACATTCAATGAATTCAATTTTATATTTTTCAATAAATAATTTGTTATCTAGTCAAAAATAAATGAAAAATTTGTTATTGTTTTTTTACTATATATAAATAAAAATTTATTTTTTCCTACATTTGTTTTTGGTAGATTATTTTTCCTACATTTACTTTGCTACTAAAATAGTTTATATAGTCAAAGGTCAATGAATTTAAACACGAATAATATATAAATAAGTATTGTTAGTATAGTCCTGTTAAAAAAAGTACTATGTTTGTATAATAAATATGTGACTAAATAAGTAAATAAATATGCATTTCCACTCTCTATTCTTCTAGAGAAAAACATTGAGAGGATTCATTCTCCTCTTAGAGTTTCCACATCCATAACACCCACTTCGGTGGTATAAATGAGTCTCATTTAATTTAATATATTATTTTACAGGGGTGGGTGGGGTAGCTCAGTTGGCACTTGCTGACTGAGCGGGTGTAGGCTGTTGGTCAGGGGTTCGATCCTTGGCACTAGCAAATATAGTATTTTTTTGTAAATAAGTTGGTGGTATTTATAAACCATCAACTTTAAAAATAAATAAAAAAATATATTATTTTACTGTTCTCAATTATTTAACCCACTCATTTAGTTTTTTTAAATATATATATGTGTTTCACATCAATTGAATTTAAATAATATTACTTTCTGACACATGGTGGCTTTGTGGAGTAATACCACCACCGATGTGTGAGTTCTTATGAACCCAAAGTTTCTGGTTCTATGAATATTAAGGGTATGTTTGATAAGTTTAAGAATTTAGTTTACGGTTTATTGGACTAGTTTATAAATTTGTTTGAAAAAAAAAATAGATGTATTTAGTAAAAAGCTTTTCTCATGAGCTTATAGGCTTTTTGTGAAATGTTATTTTAAATAGCATTTTAGTTCATAGTTTTTTTTTCCATTTTTAACAATTAATTTGATTTTATTATTTTTTTTAAAATAAAAAACTACCACTAAAGAGAAAAACTACCCACTAAATATACATGTCATTTTATATTTATCAATCCCTTTAAAATTTAAATCAAGCACTTTAATTTCAATCAGTATGCAATTCAGCTATCAGCTATAAACTAATTTTTAAACTATTAGCTATAAGCTAGCTTATAACTTAATTTTACCAAACATACCATAAAATTTAATCATAAAACAAATAAAAAATTAACACATTATTGTTTATAGCTCATATAAACAAAATTTATACATCATATCTTGTAAAAATATAAATAAATATAATATATAAAGTACTATAATCGTTATTTTAATAAAATATTTGGAGACAGAGTCTTCATGACGTTGAGATAAAATCTGTCTCCATCTCTAAACTGTTTTTAGGGAGACTTTATCCCGCATATCTGCCTCCATGTGATGTCGTGCAGGAGGACCTAATCCATCATCAACCGCCGCACAACCACCTCATTCGTCCGCCCCTTTGTCAGATCATACTTGCAAACTCGGGGCAAATCATTTATAATAGTAAGTTCATAACAAGAATATATTTCCTCTATCTTCCTTTTCATCATTCTATATTTAAAAAAATAAAAATAAAAAAAAATGAGGGAAAGACCCTGGATTGTTGTGTATGCACAACTATGCCATTAATATTAAGGCCACAAACAAGGAATATAATATGCAGGGATTGTTGTGTAAGAGTTAGGAGTATAATCAATATCACTAAAGCTCTCTTAAAATTGAGAAAGCAAAATGGTTCATAAGTAGAAATAACATTTGCTTATGATCTCATTATCCATTTGAAACAAAACTGTTTGTCGTATTACCATTACAACATTTCTATGCACTACAATAAAAATAGAGCATCCTTGCTTAAATTCTTGTCATATTGAGAACAACTCCCTTGCCAGGCACTACAAGCAAACGATAGGCCGGTGAATGAACATAACTAGATGAAAGAGAGAAGCGAAACTTTGACAGAATGAGTGACAAAAACACCTTCAGTTCTATCATGGATAAATGCTGTCCGGGACAGACACGGGGGCCTATTCCAAATGGCATATAAGCTTGTGGAATCTTGCAGGATCCAATCACGCCATTTGCAAATCTTTCTGGATTGAACTCGTGGGCGTCAGGCCCCCAAAGATCAATGTCATGCTGCAATATTGAGATTGGAATATGAATATTCAATCCTTTTGGAATTTCGATACCTTTTATATTAATATCTTGGAAAACTGTTCTGGTGACAAATAATGCTGGCGGATAAAGCCTCAAAGTCTCTTGAATCACCATGGTTAACTGCAAATGCAACATTTTTACAGAAGATTGTTACTTAATGCATATGAAATTTACTTGCCAGTCGACGTCTAAGGTCAAGATCATTAATCTGAAGTGCGCAATGGATTTAGTCTAAAACATACTGTTTTCATGCTTTTAAGCATACTTGCATCTGGATTACCATTTCTGCTAACTTCCAGCACCTCTGCACGAGCACGATCTTGCCAATCTTGGTTTGTAGCTAACAACATTAAGCACCACGATGCGGTAATTGAAGTAGTATCATGTCCAGCAAAGAATATAGTTTTGCAGTTATCTATAATGAATCTGTCTTGTGAGATTGAATTTGATAAGAGGCCATCATTTCCATCGCAATTCTTTGCACCCTCAAGTATCATTTGCAAGAGATCTTGCTCACGACCTTCTTCTTGGCGCTGTTTTACAAGCTTTGATATATTTGAGTTAATCTCTTTCTCTAATCTCCATATCTGTCTATTGTTTTTGTTTGGCAAATATCTAAAAGAGATTAAGGTACCATTTTCCACATTAGTATCATCACTAACAAGAACAAGAAAAACAATAGTATATGTACATCACATAGATAAAACCGAAAAGAAAATTTTAAAACAGAAAAGCAATTCACTATATCATGTCATGAGTACGAACACCTTTCAATGATTAACACATACCTAAAGCCCGGAATTCCAACATATATCTTGGAGAGGAGTTTTAGAAGATCTCCAATCTTTGTGAATATTTCTTTCCCCTGCACATAATTGCTCCCAAAACAAACTCTAGCAATTATGTCCGCAGACAAGCTTCGCAGATCTTCATCAATTTTAATCTCGGAAACTACTCCATCTCTTTCTATTCTATTCTCCAAAGATCTTACCATTATATTTGTGGAGTCAACTATTTGATCAATCATTGCCTTCAAAATGATTTGCATAAAAAGGAAAGTGTTAGAGTGCTCTTTAAAAAACATTTTTAAGCAACAACCCACTTGGGTTGGTCTGGTGGTATTGGCTTGGAAGTGTACTCCTCTTAAGGTCCCAGGTTCGATTCTCTCTGGTGCAAATTTGGGTGGACTAATTTATCTTCTTAAAAAAAAAAACATTTTTAAGCAGTTAGTTGTATGTGACAGCAATACTATCAATGTTGTCCATTGCGGATCACGGAAAATGGTGTTTTGGGAAAATTCCACTATGCAGAACACTTTCACTACTATAGCCAGGTTTTTTTATAACAATTTGTACTAAATAGCGTATTGCAGAACACTTTCACGAAGTTATAGTGCTATAGTACT
Organism: Trifolium fragiferum; assembly: GCA_954870985.1. Classification (NCBI taxonomy): domain Eukaryota; kingdom Viridiplantae; phylum Streptophyta; class Magnoliopsida; order Fabales; family Fabaceae; genus Trifolium; species Trifolium fragiferum. The sequence continues at coordinate 10,893,915 of OX940793.1, read as the reverse complement.
GCTATTTGATAATGCTGAATATTGCATAGATGCCTATCATTAGCTTCTTCTAAATCCACCAACATAAGTTTTTTATTTTCTGACCAAAGTATTTATGGTGGGAAATTGTAGACTTACCTTCACCTTGTCTGGGTAAAATTCAGGCGCGATTATCTTTCTCTGATGAGCCCAAATAGGCCCACTTGAGGATAATATACCTTGGCCAAGGAGCGGACCCATTTCTTTGGAAAGATGAAATGGTTTTCCTAGATTCAAAGAGGTGTTTAGGATAATTTCCTTTACCAACTCCATATCTGTCACCATTAACCATTGTATACTCCCAGTAGAAAAGAAGCATGTGGGACCTGCATATGTATCTAATCAAAATCATAGTCTTGAATTTCAGAACTAACAGCATTAAGATCCTACTATTGTTATAGAAGACTAGACTAATCCATATTAGCAATTCCTGATTAGTATTTATGTCTTATATATTTGATTATTGCAAGTGTAAACTTGTGAAAGGAACACACCATTTTGTTTGAGAACAAACCCTCGAGCACAACACAAATGTAGTCGGTCCCTCCTGTTTATACTCACTCGACTCAACTATCTGTGCATGGCAAGAGCTCAGACTTATGGACCAAAATACTTGCTACCAAACACAGCCCACAATCGTCATGTCTAAAGGGTTAAGGCACTCAGAATGACGAGCAGCCAAACAGTTTGGTACTAAACACATGGCGCTAGAGGAATGGGTTGAACATATGATACATTCGAGGGCTAACAGGCCCTTTAGCCCCTTAGACTAGACGAGAGGACTACTGTTCCATTACACCAAAAAGTCCCACGCTATTTAGGAAGTGAGGCTAAGGTTAGTTTATAAACAACAACCACACTCTTCAACCCAACAAGACGCCTTGTACAAAGCCCAAATCAGACAATACCTTGGAAACATTGTTATATGCACTTGAGGTCGGAATACTATCTAATCCAATGATAATTGTGACCTTGATTCCTTCTTATTGAAATTGAAAATGCTACAAGTTAACAAACCAAACCAAAATCCTGTGACAAACAATCTCACAATTTAGCAGAATACTATCAAGTGTCTAACTACAGAACATTTCATAAACCAATATATATTATTTCCTATTTCCTATGGTCCCCTCAAATTTTACAAAATGTTCGTTGGAATTTTAGATTTTTCAGCTTCTTAAAATTTAATAAAAAACCAAACATGCAAATAAATATGAGAGAGGAGAAAGTAGTTGACCATATTGTTTTCTCCATTTGTGAATATGAGGTAACAAAGTTGAAGTCCAGTTATGAGATATTGAAACACAAACATCTTCATCTTCTTCTTGTTTTTGTTTGGCTTGTTGTGATTCTTGTTGTTGGAGTAAAAGGGTCTTGATTTCTTGAATATTACCAAGGAAGAAGTGAGGAGTAGGGCCATGAATACCCTGCTTATGAAGCTTTGATCTTAATGATTTTGGTCTCAAAACCAAAACATGCAAAAAATGGATAAATCCAAACAAAACTGCTCCAAGAGCCACCACAACTTCAACAGCTATGCTCATTATCTCCAACACCACACTCCCTGTCGGTGCTTCTCTTTCTTCTTTGATTTCTATCACAAACGAAAAATATTATTTTACTTGTGATATTTTATTTCTAATTATTAGTTTCTTTATCAGAAAATAAAATTATCTACTTCTATGAAGCCGAGACAATTAAAAAATGGCGAAGTATCGTGTCCGATACTGATATTCGCCCGATACTCTCCGAGGATACTTCTCTGATACACGTATCAGAAAAGTATCGGAAAAATAATTTTTTTATGATAGAAATGGAGGAGATAAGACTGATACAATTTGTGTTTCCTCTTAAATAATGAATGTTAGAGTATGATGTTTTTTATAGATTGACAACCATGTGTTTTTTGAATTGTACCAATGATGTTTTGTCTTTTGGATAGTAATAATTATTCTTTTTCGGTAGTACTTAATTAAATTGAGATATGTAATTGTCACTTGTTTGAGTAATTTGAATATTAATTTATTATATTTCTCGATTTTTTTTATGTTTATATATTATGTATTTGTATATTTAATTTTAATTTTATTTTTAAACAACGTATCGCGACCGTATCGTATCGAGAATTTTAAAAAATTTCACGTATCGCCGTATCGGTATCGTATTGTATCGGTATCGTGTCACGTATCCGGGCTTCATAGATCTACTTCAATGAATTCAATTTTAATATTTTCTAGCCCAACTAAGTATGGATCTACAATGACACATCAGCACAAAATATTATAGTATTCGATTTTATGGACCCGTTTGGCCTAGCTTATTTTTGAACTTATACAAATGACTTATGCAACTTTTATATATTATTATAAGTTTTTCAAGGTAGTTTATGATAAAATAACTTCTAAAAATTTAATTTTAACTAGTTTAAACTTATAACATAGCATAAAACCTAATTTATATTGCATAAGCCGTTTGCATAAGCTCTAAAATAAGTTAGGCCAAACGAGACTTATATATAAGTAAAATTTGACTTTTTAGATTCATTGAAAACGTAATGTATGTAGTTAATAATGTAGACTAGATACATTACTTTTCAATGAATTTATAAAGTAAAGTTTTGCTTATATATAAAACCGGAGGAAGTACTATATATTTAAGGGTCATGCTAAATAGTGTGCCCCTGAACTCTTGTTAAACATATAAAAAAGGAAAAGAAACAAAAAATTAATATTAAAAAGATAAATTTCTACAATTTTGAGATATTAAATGCACAAATTAAATAAAAAATTTATTTATTAACAAGCTTAATCGAGCTTAATCGGTATCCGGGACACGGGAGGAGTTATGGTGCATAAGTCTTTTCCTTATACACGGTGCATAAACAATGAAATTGCTTCGTGCACCCTCCAAATTTCTTGCATACCCCCAAAATTTCTCTCGCACCTCCCATGACTTGTGCCTCCAATTTTTTTTATTATTTTTTTGTTCCCCACATTTTTAGCTAAAACCATTTTACTAGTAGAATGTTTTGAGAGAGTTCTACTTTAAAACCATTTTGCTAGTAAAATGGTTTCAGAGGGTTTTACTTTAAAACCATTAAATGCGTAAAATGGTTTTGAAGTACAACCTTATAATTATGCACTTAACATTTTTTTTCCTCCCTCCTTTCAGATTTCTAGTCGAAACCATCATATGCACTTAATGATTTTGAAGTGCAAATCTCTGAAATCATTCCCACAGCAAAATGATTTAGACTTAATTTGGGAGTGCGCGAAAAATATTGAAGCGTGCGAGAAATATGAGGGTGCGCGAAAAATTTGGAGGTGCACGAATAATATGAAGAGTGCGTTAAGTAAGGTGCATAACCACAGGGACACTATTTATAATTAAATATAATAGCCCAAGCTGCTTAGTCGGTATTTAGTACTATATTTAATAACAATTTGCGTGTTCCATCCTTGCAAGTTTCTGACTTAAATTGATCAGTGTGTAAGCAACATTTAAATCAATTTGCTTTTTCATAGAAACTTCTAAGAGTTTACTTGTTATATATAAACTATTCATACAAATATGACTTTGAATCTTTCTAAGTCTTAGCAAATTATAACCTTTCTTAATTTTATGTGTATGTCACTAAACTTTGTTTATATGCATTTTTTACTAAGTTAACTTCACCAAACTCAAATCATTTTTCCAATGTTGGTTCTTCTTTTGAAACCAATTACATTTGTTGTGATAACATTATGGAGTTTATTAACTCGTTTAATCTTCAACACTATTGCTTACACAATTGTTCTGTTAATTCAAGGTTTAAGAACTTCTGGTGATGGCTCACTTGGAATATTTCAACAAATTGCTGAGATCATAAAGACATGTTTTGAATTCATCCTTCAGATATTAATTGATTCAATAACTTCCATAGTTTCTTTAGTTTTTGATGTTCTTAAAGATGCCATCACAGGATCAGTTTCTGCTACAGGATCCATGGCTGCAGGACTTGTAGAGAAATTGAAGACTTCATTTGAAGAATCATTCGAACAGGTGCCGGAGCTATTTGGTGAAATCTCAGATATGATGTCAAATATGGTAACAGAATTGTGGAACAATTGCATGGAAGCTGTTGAATATGTTACAGGAAATGCTTAATTTTGGTGGCTATATGATATGATCTTATTTATTTATTTTGTGTAACATTGACATTAGGAAGGGTAGTTGATGAAATTTATCCTAGCATTAGAAGCTGTGGATCTTCTGAAAATAGTTTAAAGAGTATGCATAGCAATGTAGTTTGTCTTGAATATATAATGATATATCCTTTAATTAGTTAGCTAGCATGTTTGAATTTTCATTTGCAAAACTCGAAACCATGATTCATGGCATAGTCACATAATTCGCTGTTTACCCTGGGAACCGCAAATCCAATTCATGCGTGCCGATTTGCGGTACTTTTTCAAATTGATACCTGCAAATTTATCCAGAATTCACAGCAAATTGTGTACCGGTAAAACTGGTAATAAAAATATTAACTAAAAAATATTAAACTACTTCGCGTTGGACTGTGCTTATCAGTTATCACTTTAGAAAACGTTAAACAACAGTAGGCCCACCGGTGAAGCAGTGCCTGTGCTTTGCCTACGCCTGTTCTTTGAGAATCTGTTGTATGCTTATTTAGAGTAGTTTACCACTCTAAGCTTCTGAAACTTCTTCGAAGTTGTGTACCACAAACCTGAATCCGTACGACATACTGAAGACAATTGCGAACCAGGTGACTATGATTTATAGGTATAGAAATACTTCAACACCACACGCCAACGTTCTCTATGCTGACAGGCATTCCGATTTAGCTGAACTCACAAATGCAGTGATAGCAAAGTCACTCCAATTTACAAATCATCATTTGTAGTCAAAACTCATAAGCATAAAATGCATATGCCACATCACATGTTATATTCATTTTTTCTTGGAACTATGTAAAGACAGATGAATAGCTCAAACTCTAACGCATACAAGGTATATGAAACTCTGTTAATTTTGGATTTAGTTGTATTCGAAGCGCCAAATATCAATACTCGTTAGATACACGTCAAACTCTTCAAACAAGTGTCCGGCATTTTTTTCTTGGCTTCGGCACACAGTCAGCTGTGCTTAACTGCTTAAGAATGAACAAGTTGCAGTGATAGTAAATTGAGAACATATTTTTGGCTTCAATCTTATATATACAAGTGTATTTATATGTATGATACAAACATAACCAAATCAATTACAAGTTGTAACAGACTCTAAATTCCTATTACAAATACAACTAACTCTACTATATCACATTAACTAAAGCTCCAAGGCATAATCTAACAGTTTTATTATTATAATAACCGCCTTCACGAGAACAACGGGAGAAGTATTTCAGTTACATTGTTACTTATACTCTTGTCATGTTTAGAACAACTCCCTGACCAGGTTCTATAAGCAACCGAAAGGCCGGTGAATGTGAGTAACTTGATGAAAGAGAGAAGCGAAACTTTGACAGAATGAGAGACAAAATCACCTTCAATTCTATCATGGATAAATGCTGTCCCGGACAGACACGGGAGCCTATTCCAAATGGCATATAAGCTTGTGGAATCTTGCAGGCTCCAAGCACGCCATTCGCAAATCTTTCTGGATTGAACTTGTGGGCATCGGGACCCCAAAGATCAATGTCATGCTGCAATATTGGAATTGGAATCTGAATATTCATTCCTTTTGGAACTTCGATACCTTTTATGTTAATATCTTGAAATGCTGTTCTTTCAACAAATACTATTGGTGAATAAAGCCTCAAAGTCTCCTGAATCACCATGGTTAACTGCAATTGCAACATTTTATAGACGATCTTTATTTAATGCATAAGAATATCGAAAATGGCATGATTAATATGTCTTTGTCCCTTCTTACACATAGAGACATTCAATATATGCTTTAGTGTACATCATACCGTTTTCATGCTTCGGAGTATACTTGCGTCTGGATTACCATTTCTGCAAACTTCAAGCACCTCTGCACGAACACGATCTTGCCAATCTTGGTATGTAGCTAACAACATTAAGCACCATGACGCTGTAATTGAAGTAGTATCATGTCCAGCGAAGAATATAGTTTTGCAGTTATCTATAATGAACCTGTCTCGTGAGATTGAATTTGATAAAAGGCCATCATTTCCATCGCAATTTTTTGCACCCTCAAGTATCATTTGCAAGAGATCTTGCTCACGACCTTCTTCTTGGCGCTGTTTTACGAGCTTTGATATATTTGAGTTAATCTCTTTCTCTAATCTCCATATCTGTCTATTGCTTTTGTTTGGCAAGTATCTAAAACAGATTATGATACCATTTTCCACATTAGTATCAACACTAACAAGAACAAGAAAATAATAATATATAACAGTCTTTCGATGAGCATAAAAGTCTTTCGATGATCATGCTCATGCATACCTAAAGCCGGGAATTCCAACATATATCTTGGAGAGAATTTTTAGAAGATCTCTAAGCTTTGTGAATATTTCTTTTCCTTGGACATAATTGCTCCCAAAACAAGCTCTGGCAATTATATCAGCCGACAAGCTTCGCAAATCTTCATCGACTTTAATCTCTGAAACTACTCCATCTCTTTCTACTCTACTCTCCCAAGAACTTATCATTATATTTGTGGAATCAATTATTTGATCAACCATTGCCTTCACAATGATTTACATAAAAAACAAAATTATTAATTTTTAATCAACATGATTTCGAAAGATCTTAGCATTGTATTGTACACTTTACCTTAACCTTGTCTAGGTACAATTCAGGAGCAATTATCTTCCTTTGATGAGCCCAAATGTGACCACTTGATGATACCATACCTTGGCCTAAGAGTGGTCTCATATCTTTGGAAAGATAAGAAGGCTTTCCTAGATTCAAAGAGGTGTTTAGGATAATTTCCTTCACCATCTCCATATCTGTCACCATTAACCTTTGTATACTCCCAGTAGAAAACAAGTATATGGGACCTGCATGTATTAATTAAAATCATATTAACTTTCTACTGTTAGATTAAGCTAGAAGGCTAATCCATATTTTCAATTCCTGCCAAAGTATTTTGAAATAATTTCGGGAGAACCCGAGTTCAAATCCTGATTGAAATAATTTTGTCATATTTTAGTTATTGAACTCCAAATTATCAAGGTCTCCTGAGAATCAGAGGGTTAATAATAATATTTGGTTTAATAGATCTTTTGATCCCTGTATGTTCGCAAATTTTTTGTTTTAGTCCATGTATCTTGTTTTGTTGCAAATAAATCCCTGAATGTACAAAATTTTTTGGTTTTAGTCCATAAAGTCAAAATTCGCAGAAAAATCTGCAATTTTCGTGCAGATTTTCCTTCAGATTTTCCTGCGGATTTTGACTTTATAGACCAAAACAAACAAAAAAATTGTACATTCAGGGACTTATTTACAACAAAACAAGATACAGGGACTAAAACCAAAAATTCGCGAACATACAGGAACCAAAAGATCTATTAAGCCATAATATTTCTACGACTACACAAACAAAACCAAACATGGAACATACAAAATAGTGATGATCATGGAACATGGAACATATAAGAAAGGAGAAAGTAGTTGACCATATTGATTTCTCCACTTGTGAATATGAGGGAACAAAGTTGAAGTCCAGTTATGAGATATAGAAACACAAACATCTTCATCTTCTTCTTGTGATTCTTGTTGTTGGAGTATAAGTGTCTTGATATCTTGGATATTACCAAAGTAGAAGTGAGGACAAGGGCCATGAATACCTTGCTTATGAAGCTTTGTTCTTAATGATTTTGGTCTCAAAACTAAAATATGCAAAAAATGGATCAATCCCAACAAAACTGCTCCAAGAGCCCCCACAACTTCAAAAACTATGCTCATTCTCTTCAACACTAGTTAACCTCTTGCACTACCTATTGTTACACAGCTTTGTTCTTTGATTTGAATCAGATAAGAAGAAAACGTTCCAAAACAATATTTAAAGTGTTTTTCTGGTATTGCCTGCTCCTTCTATGAGTGGGAGGTGCAACTTATCTTGTGTTGGAATCAATAGCAGTAGGTGATCTGCTGGTTGTGGGTCATGTTGCTTCTTGGTGGTGATCGGCATGTTCTTTGTCGGTCTTATCTTCGTTTTTATTTTTCCCCTTTATTAGGTGTCTTGATTCAGGTGGCTGTAGTTTTGGGAGTGTATTTCTAGTACACTTCCTTATTTTATTTTGTTGTTTCTCTTATTGTACTGCTATCTTTTTTCGTATTATAATATATTTATCTTTGCCATTAAAAAAAATATATATTTAAAGTGTTTTGGTTTTGATTATTCAAACAATATTGTTCAATAGTTTATGTTAATATAATAAATACTCCAATCTCTAACACTTACTTCTTCCACTCTATATTGTTTATTTAATTTACTTTTTTATTAGTGTTTTATTAAAGTAAACCTGAATATGTGGAGAATGTAATTAAAAAAGCTCTAACTAACCGAATGATATTGTTTTTTAAAGTCAAATTTAAAGATCACAAAATCATTCTTTGAACCACTTCATTTAGGACAAGTGCATAAAATAATTCCGTGTTAGCATCATCTTCTTTGAACCATCGTGATTTTGATCTTTAGAGTGTGGAATTATCAATGTTCTTCGTCAACATGACAGCATCCACCATGATCTAACCCAAGCATCAAAATATGGAGATTTTTTTTCCACGCTATCCATTTTCTCGTGAGCCTTATGAATTTATCAAAATACTCCTATATTGGATCACTCATTTCCTATATCGTTATACTTGATTTGCAGTTTTCGATAAAAGACGTGTTTTCCACGGGAAGTCCTCATGATCAAAGTCGATACCCTCAGCTCCTTTCGTTGGTTTTTGATGTCATTAATAACACTAACTTCAAGTTCAATAATTCCATCGAAGATACCTTCATTTGGACCATCAACAAAAACAACACCTACACTACTAAAAGTGGTTATAACTGGTTACTCTTCTTGACGTAGCCGGTAATAACTTATAATCCTTTACACTCTTTTTGCATAGGTCTTTACTCAATCACCGCAAAATGAGTCATTTTGCCACTTGCACCCATTGTGGCCTTCAAGGTGTAAATTTTTTCTTCATTGCATTTAGAATTGTTAGTTCTCTCGTAGCCTTTGGAACCACGTTGGTTTTAACAATTTAGATTTCTTATCAAATCTTGATATGTATGATTTTCTCAAGTTGGGTGCCATAGGTTCACAAGCTCTCACATTCTCGGATGGTGCCTGGTGGTCTTGGAGACTTGGTTAGAGCCGGGCCTAAAAAAAGCATGAAAAAAATGATCGGACCTTTCTGGGCTGACCCCCTGAGCCTATATTTTGCATGGGTCGGTCTAGGCTGGCCCACTTTGTGATTCACTATTCACAAATCTATCTACTTTTGTGTGGATAATTTTTAGTATTTTTTATCTCTATAAAATAATGACATTCACTTTTTTTATGAATATTAATTTGTATGATATGTATGAAGTTTTATTATCATCGAAATTTTTTTTAAAATAAAAATTAATCGGACAAGTGGGTCATATATAACCCTTTTACTAATTGGATCAAGTACAAGTTAGCAACCCATAAAATTTAATGGGCTGATCCACTTAAATTCCTTTACATGTTCTGCCCCGAGGACGAGGCGGATGGAGACGGAATAGTCCCCTTAACAACTCTAGCTATAACATCCGAACTATGGTTGAAATCTTCTTCTCTTCTCTTTGTAAAAAAAAAAAATTATCGTGATAGAAGGTGTTAGTTACATGGTAGTGCGTTGGTCCTCCTTTTTCCAAATTGTGCTTTTAGTTTGCTTGGGATTGAATTGAAACTCGTGCATGATTGACACTTTCTACACTGGTTGAGTGCTTTTATGTTTCTATTTCTGTCGGTTAAATAAACTTTTTTAAAGGCAATAATAATTTTTATCTGTTGGAGGTTGACATTTGCTACTAAGGCTGCATTATTACATTTTGGATCCTCTCTATTATTGTTTTTGCTTCTTTAATTTTATGAATCGGGTGTTTGTTCTGTTTAATTTGGTGATACATTGCATCATTCCATGTATTTGATTCATAGTTATGAGTGAGTAACTGAGTATATATATGAGAATGTGATTCATATAAGTGTGTGTGAGAACTTATTTGAGTGTGTGTGAGAACTTATTTATTTAAGTGAATCCTATTATATAATTATGGACTTATTTTGAGTGAATTGAATCCTATGATACAATTATGGATTATATAACTTCAAAAGTTTATATCGCGGTAAAAAGATATATTTTAAATTTAAATGATTTGGTTCGAACTCCAGTAATATTCTTAGCGAGAACTAATTATATTTTTATAAGTGTTGATTTTAAGATTTTTTCTACTTTGAATCAAAACTTAATGTAGTCAATAATAAGTAATTCAGAACCATCTGATGAAATATCAGATAGCTCAAAGATTAAGGCAAATTTTTATTTTTGTTTAATATAAAATTTTGAAATCACATAGTTTCCGCGAACTTAGTTCACTTAATAAGTACATTACATTTTATATTAATCATAAGTTTAAACTCCGATCGCTCAATTTATTCACATTTAAGAATGAAATTTTAGTTATTAAACTACTTTAAAAAATTTAAAATAACATCTAAATCATCCGATTAAAATTGAACTGCACTGAATTCACAAATCCATTAATTCCATCAATTTCAACCCAAAAATCTCTATCACATCAATGTATGAGAGTGTACGTTGCTGCAACTTCCGTTGCCACCATTTGTCTGTAACCAACAACCCCATTGGATGGATTCAATTCAACTATATATAGGGGTTTTGTTTTACTTTAAGATTTTAGTAATTATGTATGCTTTCTTGGTTGCACAATTATTATTGATATTTTAAATTTAAAAAAAAAAATAAATCTAAATTAGACATTAACTATGAATTTAACCAAGTAAGCACATTGTGTCAAAAAAAAACCAAGTAAGCACATGCGCTTTAAATCCACATTTGTAAGTCCACATATAGACAAAATATAACACCAAAACAATTTGGACCTAGTCAAAATTAAGAGACTTGGTAGTTTAAAAAACATGTATCCACCCATCGTTACTTAGTTCAGTAGTGATTGGCGTTAATTTAATAAGGAGAATTACAGTTCGATTCCTCGCAACTGCGATCGGGAGGAGGCTAAAATCACTTAAAAATAAAATAAAAAAACATATATCTAGCTCTACTTAAAGAAATTAGCATTTTAATTAGTGTTGACTATAGAGTACTTAAATAAAATTAACTATTAATTAATAAATAAAAAATATATAGTGTAAAATATTAATTTTTTATGGTATAGTGTAACATATAGTAAATTATAAGTTGTTAAAATAATAATCTTAATTATTTTATTTCATACTTTACACACTTTAAATGATTCAAATTAAAAAAGTGAAGGGCCAAAATCACTAAATCGTAATAGTTGAATGGCCGAAAATACAGTTTAACTTTTTTATTATACAAACTTTATTGTTAGTGGACAGTGACATTAATTCCTAATTAAGATTAATCCGTCTTTATTAAGGGTGTATGCGGGTTGGGTTGGGCCGGATTTGGCCTAATCCGTTATCCAATCCGTTCAATATTCATTGGGTTGGGTTTATCATCAAATTCACACGTTTACTATCAAATCCGAACCGAACCAATCCGGTTATTAGCGGGTTGGGTTGGATTGGATTCGCGGGTTGTTTATAAAATTAAAAATAATTTTTTGATAGACAAAAAATACATTTTTTAAAAACTTCTAAAAAATACCTATAATACAATTTAACACAATTGTGATACATTTCTTGTTAAATTAAATAAAACACACTCATTTAACTTCAAATAAAAATTCATCCATAATCATTATCTTTAATAAATTAAATAAGAGTAACAAATTTCCACAAAACACGTCATTTTCATTAGACCCATAATTTGAATATGTCGTGTAGCAACAAAAGCAAAGTGCAAATTACATAAGTTCAAATAGGTAAATTAAATAAGTTCTAGACTTGTAGTAGTAAATTACATAAATTCAACAAAAGCAAAATGTATAATATTGTACGATAACACCTTTTAAATATAAATTTAATGAGCGAGTTGGATTCACGGGCAGACGGGTTCAAAAGCTCAAATACAATATCCGAACCGATTTCTTGTGGTTTTGGTGGGTTGGGCCGGATTCTACCCGCAAGTTAACGGATCCGGATAAACAATGAGTTGGGTTGGATTGGGTTGGTGGGTTCACGGATTGACCCGTAACCATGAACACCCCTAATCTTTATGTTGGATATTAAGTTTAAGAAAAATAAAAAATTATGCAAACTTTATGCACTAATACACTAGCTAGTTAGCTATATAAGCTATCCAATTTCTTTAATTATTATACAATTTTATACTCCCTCCGTCCCTATATATAAGCACCCCAAAAGAAATTTTACGCTTATTAAAAAAAGTTGATAGTGTAATTAATGTATATCTTTTGAGTATCACAATTACTAAATTGTCCTTGGTGAAAAGATGTATTTGTAGTTGACATTATATATTTCAATGCAAAGTGGGATTATGTTTGAAAAAGTAATAATAAATGTGTCTAGAAAATTGAAAAGGGACTTATATTTAGGGACAAATAAAATCTTTGTAAGGGTGCTTATAATAAGAGACGGAGGGAGTACAATAATATACACTAGCTATGTGTCGCGGTTAAAAAAAAAACTAACTATGTGTCAAAAAAATAAAAATTAATAATACACTAGCTATAACTATAAGCTATTCCGATTTGTCGTTGGATTGGAGATAACTATAGTCTAGAGAATTGCTAATCAGGTTGGCATGATGAAGTAGCTATTTCTCTGTCACGTCAGCTTAACCATCACCTATTACCATTTCTATGTAAACAATAAAAGAATCTTACTGTTTTTTGTCCAGAAAAAAAAAAATAATAAAAAGAATCTCATTGTTTTGTTTTTTGCTAGAGTACAATGATTGGTTCATACTCCATGTCGAAGAGGAAATGTAAAAAAAAAAAAAGTTACTGGTCGACATTTAAAGAAAAACAAACAATGTGTGTGAAGACTTTTTCTTATTTTTATCTATAAAGTAAAAGTGTAACCACAGACATATGGTCCTTTGTAAATAAGGAGGGAGGGGGGCATGAATAATTGAGTAGCAATCAGTAGCTTCCATTGTGTAATTCTAAATTGACCCTTGTCCTCAAATTATACTGCTCCTATCACTAATTTAACTACTGTCCGAATCTTTTTTTTCTTGGTTTTTTCTTTTGCTGCATATCTTCTTTTTTCGACATGCAGATTAGATTAGTTTTACCTTACTTGTTGCAGTCTTGCGGATATTTTTTGGTATTTAGTGAATTTGTATCTAATAAAGTACTCCCTCCGTCCCTTATTGACTTGAATGTGTGAGTTCTAACATATTTTGCAGGTACATTCGTCACCACAAACCACCACTCCAAGAATTTGTTACCACCGTAACCGCCTCAAACCTCACCGTCATAGTCAACCAATTCTATTAGGATCAGAGCAGATGAAATGTGTCACTCATTATAAATTAATTAATTTTTATAAAGGGGATTGCAAGATAAAATGTGTCATTCGTTATAAATTTATTTCAACCGTATCACTATTTAACATTTAGACTAACCACTTAAACTTGAACATAATAAGAATCACTCTGTTACAACTAACGGAACACATCTCTTGACTACACCTTGATTCATTAGAACCGTTGGAGAACCCCCTCTTAACTATATATACCAACAATATATTTGCATCTCGTATAGAACCAATGAAACACGCATCTTGACTACACCTATGTGAAAACCACCCAAACATACCTATTAAGTCTTAAGTACGCCGCTAGGAAGCCGCTATGATATCATTTGTTGGGAAGTCGGAAGAAGCGCAAAAAGAGCGATAAGAAACTAACGCTTTTTTACCAACCAAAGACCGAGACACCACATCTCTCCAAAAACTTTAATTCATTATATATATATGAGTCACTTCTTGAATATCCAAGATTTAGTTCATTTTAACTTAGTTCATTTTTGTTGGAAAAATATAATGACATAGAATTATTTCAATAATATAAATCATAGAAAACTATTGTTACAAATTAATATAACTCATAATAAAATAAAATAGAGAATAAAAAAAATTTATCGGATTTGACTGAGACGTGCAAATGCACTAGGTTTAAGAGTATTTCGCCACCACATATAAGTTACCCGATGTGGTTGGTCTCATAGCTATAATACCCTCTAGGATACAACAGTCACTTCTTGCTAACACCGCACGTGAATTAGCAAGGTCTCAAGGAACTACTTTTGGATGCTTAAGGAAACTTAATATTATTATATAGTTAGATAACTTATTTTATTTGTTCTTCATTCTTTACTCCCACACTCAAGGCCACGTATATGTCTATATATAACATGATCCTTAAAACTGATCACCAACAACGGTCTTGTTATTAAGTATACAATGAAACCTATTAATTAAAATTTTTTTTTTTTTTTTTTTTGACTAAAGAAACCTATTAATTAGAATTGATAGCATGTAAATAGGAACAACATAAAATGTGCATCATATTCATATATTATTAATAGTAATTAATAATAGTAATAATAATAATAAATTAATATATTAAAATATCCAACAATTTTAACCACTTTAATTCAACCCAATGTAATAACATATGGTATATCCAAGTGAATATGTGATTAATCTTCCCTAGCTGTTATTGTGGTGATTGCACAACAAAAAAAGTGGTGGGTAACATGGTTGTTGGTTGTTATAGACAAGAAAGAAAGGTAGAAAAGTTTCCAAAGCTTCTTTTTTCATCACATATCAATACAACTATACAAGTGTTTGGTTCTCACTTATATATATATATTACTCTCTCTTACCAATCTATTCCCTATATTCACGCCTCACTCACTCACTTTCTTCTCTTTCCAAAAGCAAAAAACAAAAATCATCACAAAATCCATTCCTAGTGCTACTTTTCTACTAAACCAAACCATTTCTTCTATTTCTCTCTGCTTTGTCGCAAACACAAACAAAAACAAAAAACATGAGTGAGTTATCTTTCTCAAACACTTCAAACAAGAACAATGAATTCTCTACTAAAATCTTCACCATCTTCTTCAATTTTTGCTTCTCCATATTTTCTCACCCTTTATACTTTTCCTACTTCCTTTTCTTCTCTCCATATATCCTTAAACTCCTCTCTTTTCTTTCACCTTTGTTCATCACTACTACTCTTCTTCTCCTTGTTGCTCTTCTTACTTTCACTCCTAACCTTGTTCATCAAAAGGGTAGTAGCAAAAGTACTAATTCTGATCTTTCTGAGTCTAAATTATGCTTTTTTCTTTCTATTTTGCAAAATTTTCTAGCATGGTTTGAAGCTGATGATAAAGATGAAGATATTGGTTTACTTGATGAGTTGGAAGCATATTTGGTTATGTTCCAAGCTTCAATCTTTGAAGTTCATGAACCAAAATCAGAAGAAGATTTTGTCTTTGAAGAAACATATGAAGAGTTTTCAGTTGAAGCAAGTGAAGTTTTTAGTCCAATGGAAGAAGAGAAAAAAGTGAACTTAGATGAAGAAAATCAAGTTGAAAAAGTTGTTGAATCAACCAAGGAAGAAAAAGTGTTAGATGTTAAGAGTTTAGTAACATTGTTTCAAGAATATGCAGAGTTAGAAAATGTGTCTTGTGAAAAAGAAGAAAAAGAATTAGTCAATAAAGTTGAAGAAAGCAAAGAAACATTATGGTCCATGAAAAATGGATCCAAAGTGAAGAAGGGTAATAGAGACATTTATGAGTATGATAATAAAGTGATGAGAAGTACTAAAAGTGATGAAGAACATGTTTTTGATGAAGTAGTTAAAGTGAAAGTGAAATCTCAAAGACAAGAAGAAAATTTTGGGAGTCCACAAAGTAATTGGGAGTATAGTCCAAAGGGTATTATAGGAAATAATGAAGATGTTAGTTCTAATCTTGGAAGTTTTGGATCAATGAGAGTGGAAAAAGAGTGGAGAAGGACATTGGCTTGTAAACTTTTTGAGGAAAGACATAATAATGGTGATGGAAGTGAAGGAATGGATATGCTTTGGGAAACATATGAGAAAGACTCAAACAAGGGTTTGAAGAAAAGTAACACAAAAAAAGGGAAGAAAAGTGAAGTTGAGTATTATAGTGAGGATGAGGTAGAGGAAGAATTAGATGAAGAAATTGGGACTAAGTTATGTTGTTTACAAGCTTTGAAATTTTCAACTGGGAAGATGAATTTAGGAATGGGAAGGCCTAATCTTGTGAAATTCTCTAAAGCTTTGAAAGGTATAGGATGGTTGCATAATGTAGGCAAGAATGGAAAGAAGAATAACCATAACCACTGAATTTATTATAATTTTTCTATATATTTTGTGACTTATGATTAGTGTAGAAATTGTGCATTTGTTTGATGATGAGAAGTAAATATTTTTCATGTCAATTGTATAATGATGCTTCTATCGAGAAGTTTGAATGAGATATCGATAATTTGTGTTTATCTGTATTCTGGAGTGATTATTTTACGAACTAATTTTGTAGATTTAAATTTTTTATTATATTTGTTAAAGTTATAGAATTTGACCGTCTGATTTTAAATTAACTGACAGTTGAGATTGTTTAACGATAATTTAATAATTGTGTAATTTTAAACATTTAATCTAAATTCAATATCCATTATTAAATTCTGTGTATAACTGTATTATCATGTAGTGACATAACACATTCATAGTTCATCAAAATCTGCAGGGAAGAGAACTATGTTTCAAGCAACTAGTCAGCTGCATGATTAGATGTACTTTAGCATTTGCACTATTAAAAGAAAAAATATCATTATAACTTGCATGTTTTTGCTTATAATTACTTGAGGACCATTCATGTATTGTATACCATCTCACATGACACATAGGTTCTTCTTGAGTAGGACCAAGAGTTCTTTTTTTTACAATAATCCCAAGTAAACAGTTATTTTTTTGTCAAAAAAAAAGTAAACAGTTATTTTAGTTATTAAAAGTGGCCTGTCATATTAATTCTAAATCATCAAAAAACATTTCATAATCCTTGAATCTAATTTCTGTTTGTCAAGAATTTATTTACAAATTTTTTTTCCTTATCCGGGCATTAGTTAGCATATCCTTATAAAAAAGTCGTTTAGTTAAGAATAAGATAGATACTATGTTGACCAATATGTGTCGATTGTCTTTAAAAATTAATGTTACGAACTAGTATGTTTGATTTAGACTCTGACAGAGATACTACGACACCGCTAATTTAAAAAATATATGACATCAATACTATTATATATTTATAAAAAAATTTAAAATTAAAATATATACATATGTATCTAAGTTGAATTAATTTTTAATTAAAATTTTTAAAAAATATACGATAGTATATTTGACATTTATTCATCCATCTATTATCAAAAAAACTAAAACTAATGTAATCAAAGTGCAATTTTTTTAATTCTTTATTGATCAACATTATTGTTTCGACATATATATATATATCTTTAATCGTTGTAGATATGTTTAAAAAGAGCAAAAGTAAAGAAAATGAATAATTTTTTGAAACACTTATCTGACACGTTCACGAGTGTCTTACAAGTATCGAACATTGATCTAAAATCGAGATAAAGAAAAAAAAAAATTTGAACACATATTCAACATATGTCGTTATCATACGCGAGTGTGTTAGCTATAAATATTTCTCATTATTGAGAAGTCAGATATTCTATTTTCATTTTCTACCTCTTCTTTTCTGTATTGTAGCTAACTTAACCGTCGGAACATCTGCAGGTACAAACCCCCTCCATTGTCAATCACCGTTCACGGCGTATTTGCTTGTCAATGATCTGATCCTCCAGGTATCGAACACCATATTTGATGACGAGTAAATATTTGATTAGTTGAATATAATTTGGTTGCTGGCCCGCACTTAAACCAGCTTACAAACAGCTAATATAGGACGTAAGAAAATAACAAGCATTTTGGGAGTCGACCGGTAACCGGAACGCGGAGATTGCAGGTGAAGGCGATGGATTGTCGGCAAATTATAAAATTTGGAGAAAAAAATATTTATTGTCACATTTTTTTAATTTAAAACTTGGAACATAATGGCCATCAGGTCATTTACTAATTTTCTTTTTGAGCTGGTTTAAAACTTGGAACAAATTTATATTTATGTAAAAAATAAACTTTGGATTAACTATTTTTAATCGTTTTTGCCAAAAAAAATTAAATTAAATCGTTTATTTTTTACAAATAAGTTAAATCATTTGTAAGCTCTTTAATTATATTTTTATTAAATTCATTATCTACATTAACTGAATTCTATAGTTTATGAATTAATGCATGATTTTAGAAAATTAAACTATTTAAATAATTTATGGATGAATATGATCAATAATTAATTGGTTCAAGTGTTACGATTTCTTAAATAAATAGTTGAGAGTTCGATTTATGACTCTTATGCATGAAAGAAAATTCAGTTGAGAGAAAATAACTCGTTTTATTTGTTCCATGTATTGTCACTACTAAACAAACGATAGAAACTTGCATTTATATCATACTAACAAAAAAAACTCAAGTATTCATCAATGTTAAAATTAGAGAGAATTTTTGTCACTCACTTAAGTTATAATTTATGATATTGTACCCAAAACAATATTATAATTTATTTTTAAAAATAATAGTATTTCTAACCAAAGATAAAGAATAAAAATTTGTCCAAGGAAAAGTGCAAACTACAAATGTCTATTTAAGTTGAAAGTCTTCTTTTCTTAAAATTGGGACATAATTTCTTTATTCTTTTTTTTTCATTATATAAAAATAAAACTATTAACCAATATTTTGAGACACTTTTTAAAATAATTTATAAAAAATTATAAAAATATGTTAAATGAATGCATTGAAAATTAAATTATTTAATTTAAAAAAAATGCTCTAAAAATACCGTTTAACAAGACTAGAGTGAAATATTTCGGATAACAACAAAAAAAACAATGCTAATAAAATCATTGATATACTCTTTCTCTGTTAGGATAGAGTCACATCACAATAGTGTCATGAATCTCAACCGAGGAATGATCAACCTCCTAAAAAGAGAAAAGGTAAGTCTATCTCTGTTTCTGAGAGTCGAGTCATATCATGCTATAGATGATCCTCTTGTTGTTAGAAAACATGTTAGATCTTGCACTAATTGAGAGGAGACAACTGTGGGTGTGGGAGGAAAAGATGTTAGAGGAGTGTCAAACTTTACTTCTTCCTGTGATATTGCAGGTTGAGTCCTCCGATAGGTGGCGGCCGTACCCTATTACAGGTTATTCTGTTCGAGATGCGTATCAGATTTTAACTTCTCAGGAGATAGTTCCATAAGGGGCAGCTGCTGACATACTATGGCATATACAAGTTCCCTTGAAGGTGTCTGTTTTTGTGTGGCGTCTCTTACGAGATCGGTTGCCTATAAAGGCAAACTTGATTACTCGTGACATTCTTTCTTCAGATCTTCATTTTTGTGTGACGGGTTGTGGTAGCATTGAGACAGCACAACATTTATTTCTCACTTGTAGTACTTTTGGGTCTTTGGGGCATCTGGTCAGGTCTGAGATTGACTTATCGGCGGTGGATGCTTACAGTCTCTCAGATCATTTCGTTCAGTTCACGTTTTTTCTCGTCGGCCTCCGAGCTTGGCAGTCTTTTCTCTAGCTTGTTTGGCTTGCCTGTGTTTGGTTGTGTTGAATGAACGAAACCAGCGTGTTTTTAGGAATCGGCTAAGTCTTGTGCATTAGCTCCTAGACAATGTCAAGATATACTCCTACTTGTAGATGCGGTCGTCGGATGTTACTTTAATGATGCACTTTCATGTGTGGTGGTCAAACTCATTGCTATATTTGGGTATCGACTGATTATATTTTATCTCGTTGCTTTGATGAAATTCTCTTGCAAACTTTTGTAACACATCTTGTGCTAAGAGGTTTACTTATGTAGTTGGTTATATATATATATATATTTCATTTTTACTTGTTAAAAAAAGTAAAAAAGAAAAATGTATATTTTTGACAAGAAAAATTATTTATATATTACCATATTTTAATACTGTATTCATTATTTCATTTATACACGTCAAAAAAAAAATTAAGCTTATACACGTCAAACAAAAAAAAAAAAATTGACGCAATACACGTCAAAATTTAAAACTTACATTAAATAATACAAACACCAATAAATATACACAATTAATTTCCCATACAATACTCACTTAAATAATCAACTTAAAAATTAAAAACACATCTATAAATTTTCCTCTCTCTGCACTTGAGAAAGAAAGAACACTGTATCTGAGAGAGAGAGAAACAAAATCTGTTAACTTTTCATATACATGATTCTATGATTTCGATACTGAATGAGTAAGTGTTGTTGTTGCTTCTTCTGATTCAAACAAAAATGGTTAATCATCGTTTTCCACGCTCCAGGATCCGAATCTTTAGCTTCTCCTTAACACTCATCGCTCTCTGCATTTTTTTCACTCTCTCTTTTCTCTTCACAGCTCATTCCTATTCATCTCATCAACAACAACAACATCACTTGGTAAGCTTTTGGTGATTTCTCTAACCCCTTTTTGGTTTTGTTTATGTGATTTTTTTTCCCGGGAAAGAAACAGATTTTATTGGGGTTGTGATTTTATTTTAGTTTTGTAAAGTTTTAATTTTTTTGCCTTTTTTGTTTCTGGGTTAGTTTAATTTGCGGAAATAATTGGTGGGTTGAGGTTAGTTTTGGATCTTACTATATAGGTTCAATTGGGTCGGGATCTGACTATTTTTTGGCTTGCTAATTTTCTCGGGAAAATAAAGATGGAAAATTTGCATTTTTCTTTTTGGGAAAGTACATAGATTTGATGGAGCTAGGTTAATGTGTTGCTGTGTTTTTTAAGTAGGCATGGTGTTTGCTGATTTTCTTGGCAGAAGAATATGATGAAGTTTTTTTTTTTTTTGTTAGTCTAGTTTTGGAAAGGAAAATGTTTGTGATTTTAATGTATAGATTTTCTAGGGAAGGAAAAATATTTGATGAAGCTTTGTTAATTTTTGTTGTTATGGTTTTGTACTAGGATTCTGATGGTGGTGGTGCTCATGGATTTGAATCAATAAGGAGATCTGTTTTGGCATTGAAAACCGATCCCCTCAAGCCTCGGTTGGATCAGATCCGTAAGCAAGCTGAGGATCATAAGTCTTTGGCTCTTATGTATGCTTCTTATGCACGAAAGCTCAAGCTTGAGAGCTCAAAGCTTGTTAGGATTTTCGCGGAACTATCACGAAACTTCTCGGATTTGATGAGTAAACCTCAATACAGGACTCTTTTCAGCAACGAGGCAGTCCCTGTTGATGAGTCAGTGGTTCGCCAATTAGAGAAGGAAGTGAAGGAGCGCATTAAAACCACACGCCAGGTGATCGGTGAAGCCAAGGAATCCTTTGATAACCAGCTCAAGATTCAGAAGTTGAAGGATACGATCTTTGCTGTGAATGAACAGTTAACGAAGGCAAAAAAGCAGGGTGCTTTCTCGAGTTTGATCGCCGCAAAGTCAATTCCAAAGAGCTTGCATTGTCTATCGATGAGGCTGATGGAAGAGAGGATTGCTCATCCGGAGAAGTATATAGATGAGGGGAAGCCTACTCCTCCTGAAGTTGAAGATCCTAGTCTTTACCATTATGCTTTGTTCTCGGACAATGTTGTAGCTGCATCTGTCGTGGTAAATTCAGCAACAAAGAATGCTAAGGAACCATGGAAGCACGTGTTTCATGTTGTGACCGATAAGATGAATCTTGGAGCTATGCAAGTGATGTTCAAGTTGAAAGATTATAATGGTGCACACATTGAAGTTAAGGCAGTTGAGGATTACAAATTCCTGAATTCTTCTTATGTGCCCGTCCTTCGACAGCTCGAGTCTGCTAACCTACAGAGATTTTACTTTGAGAACAAGCTAGAGAATGCTACAAAGGACACAACAAATATGAAGTTCAGGAATCCCAAATATTTGTCGATATTGAATCATTTAAGATTCTACTTGCCAGAAATGTATCCAAAGTTGCATAAGGTTTTATTTTTGGATGATGACATAGTAGTTCAGAAGGACCTTACTGGGCTGTGGAAGATTGATATGGATGGCAAGGTGAATGGTGCTGTAGAAACATGTTTTGGTTCATTCCATAGATATGCACAGTACATGAATTTCTCGCATCCTTTGATCAAAGCTAGATTTAATCCAAAGGCTTGTGCATGGGCTTATGGAATGAATTTCTTTGATTTGGATGCTTGGCGAAAGGAAAAATGCACAGAAGAGTATCATTATTGGCAGAATCTGGTAAGACCTTTAAGCTCATATTCATATTATTCTTTTATTATTTATGACAACTTTTCTGCATTCTTCAACAGCATGTAGCAGCAGTAGTACTATAAATGCAATCCTAGGTTTTAGAATAATAACACAATTTGACACTAATTGATTCCTATTAATACTAAGGTTTTAAAAATGGTTTGCGATTCAGGGCAGTCAAATAGTGGCTATAGCACTATACCATAGCCGAATTTGAACAACCTGCAATCGTTTTGCAATACACAATTTAGTACAAAGTGTTGTCAAATAGTGTCTATAGTACTGTTAGATAGCAGAAATTGAACAACTTGTTATTTTCCTCAATCCATGATTGACAACACTTATGCGACTACTATGTGCCTTTGATGTCAAGGTTTTTTGTGGTCACATATCAGTATTTTGACACGACTTTTGCATATTGACCATAATTTAAAACCTTGGTTGATACTTTGAAATAAATGTCATGTTAATCAACCATCACTAGCATTGGTTCCTAAAGGCTTTATCTTCAAAATCATCATTGTCTATGCATGCTATAGTCTCATTCTCATCAAATTTATTTCAATATCTACCATTATAGTCTCATTCTCATCGAATTTATCTTTAAAATCTAGAATATAAATCATTGCTCCTAAAAATATGTATCCACGTTGTATAACATAATATGTTTGTGCTGCTGCAGAACGAGAATCGGACATTATGGAAACTAGGAACATTGCCACCTGGTCTAATCACATATTACTCAACAACAAAGCCACTGGATAAATCATGGCATGTCTTGGGACTTGGTTATAACCCAAGCATCAGCATGGATGAGATAAACAATGCAGCAGTGGTGCATTTCAATGGTAACATGAAACCATGGCTTGATATCGCAATGACTCAATTCAAGCCACTTTGGTCAAAGTATGTTGACTATGAGTTAGAGTTTGTTCAGGCCTGCAATTTTGGTATTTAAATGTTTAAATTTCTTCTACTCGGTGTCGATGATGACGTATCATGTGCCTCTGCAACAGTTATTTCATGGTTATTTTTTATATATGATACCTATACGTTTAGCTGAGGTTCTAGTTTTGCAAGAAAAATTCTTGCTTCTTTTTCTAATTGTATAATATATTAGTATAGTAATTAGAACATGTATTTCCTCTTATTTATTCATATCATTAACGGTTAAGCAATAATGTTATGTTGAATATGTCGTTGATCTTGAACAATACTTAATTTAATGTTTTGTACCTTTCAAAGTTGGCTTCAGCTGTTTATTTCTCTTGATTTTCATTTTGGCAGTAAATATTTTCATTCATAAGATTTTGAATAAACTATAAAGAGATTGATACAAAGAATTTGAAACAATAGTGTTGGGGCATTTACTTTTGCCACATATTGGACTGAATACAAATTAAGAGTTCATAAACTAAAAAGACATTACCAAGTCAATATCTAAAACTCAACAACAAAAAAACAGTTTCTTCTATACACAGTCTGTCTTTGACTTTTGTAGGCAATATTTCATTATACTAAGTGGTATTAGATTAGTCCGTAGTAGTAAGGTCTAAAGTATAGTCTCACATGTATGTGGTAGCCATTTGTCGAAGGGGGAGGATAGTGAGGTTGGCAGCGACGTGATGAGTCAAGACTAACAGGATCCATTCGTGAGATCTACTTTCTTTCATCCGAATTTTCTTCATACGCATGAGGTGAGGTAAGAATTGATCCCCTGACCACAATCCACATGTTTAAGAAGACCAAAATTGTTACCACTTGAATCAATTCATTGTCGCTTTTGCGAGAATATATTTAAATCATTAATTGAGATAACATACTTAAACCAAATTGTTTAAGTATCTTTAAACATGAAGGATTAATAAGTTCAAAGAAAAAACCACAACCGTCCCTTATGTTATTAATAAAATAAAAAGTTGGAAAATTAAATAGAACAAAAATACCTTTATTTTAGTAGTACAACACTACCACTACTTCTTAACCAAACTATTCAACTTTATCAGCTGAATCCTGAACTTAATTTTGAGTACTATTATCAAATTATACGTTCAGATAGTCAAGTTTGGCACTTTCCATAGATTGGTGTGGTTGTAGTGGTAGTCACTTGCATTCAGATAAGTTTAGGCAGATCAACACTTAGCTGAATAATGAAGTATTATAGAATGAAGCGTTCTCTTCCAATAGAAATCTTGTTTGGTTTGCAATTTTAGTTTTAGGTACAAAGACATAATACTTTATGACCAAATCTCTATTTTATATCACGTTGAGTGGAGTGTGTGTAGTAAGAAATCAAATAATCCTTTTACTTCGAATATTACACCAGATTATTGACCAATACAGGATGTATAATTGGATATATAATATATTAGACGAGATTATAGGAGACTGCTAGAGATACTAAAGAAGAAATTAATCGTATTTACGCTTAGGAATTATAAAGGTTAAATTTGACTAAAAATATTGACAAGAATATCAATTGTCCACCTTTTATGTACAAAGGATTTTGTTGAAATCAACCAATATTGTATGACACAAAGTGCAGATGTTTGAATCCCTTAATTATTTAATTGAATTAATTAGTTTGATTATTAGCTTTTGTTCTTAAACAATAAACAGAAGATGGCATGTTAACAATTCTAATTCGGATACACTACCAACGACTCAGAAGTGAGAACAAAAGTTCAGTTAGTGAACTAAAAGGGAAAAATTATCAGATTTAACACTAACTACCAAGCTTAAAAGAATCATTCCCTGAAATTAATGGTGGTAGCAAACATCTCAAGTCACAACTACCAAATACTAGAATATATCAAAAAAATGATACCCCAAGGATATATATATTCATAAAACTGGGGAAGCACAAAAACTACGGCTAGATTCATTATATATAATGAACAGAAATCAGAAACTACCTTTTCCCAAGACCTCCGATATCAGAAAAACGACCAAAAAAAGGGGACCTTGTAAAATTAACTCGTCTAATAAAGGTTTTCTATTTAACTATTTCTAATTCCAATTGCTTCAGTTACTGCAAATTGTAATACTATCAATCAGTCTGACTCTTTGATGCATAGCTTCCTCAAGCAGAGGCAGGAACACGAGGAGCAGCAGTAGGTTTGGATGCTGAATTAACAGAAGACCCACCAGTACGATTCATGCGCCCACCATTGGTTCCCATATGATCGTTTCTCTGATACCCATCACCTCCACGGCTTGAAAACCCTCCTCGATTGCCATTCCTGTATCCATATTCCCCCCTGCCGTTAAAGTCTCCACGACCGTTGAAGTCACCACGACCATTGAAGTCTCCACGACCATCGAAGTCTCCACGACCATTGAAGTCTCCACGACCATTAAATTCTCCACGACCGTTGAAGTCTCCACGGCCAAAACTTCGGCTATTTCCATAATTTCCACGGCCTCTTGCTCCCTCGCCCCTGAAACTGGGTGCTCTTCCAGGTAAGAATCGCCCCCTGCTGTAACCTGAAGAGAGAGAGAGAGAGCGCAAACAGCTGACTTCAAAATGCAATATAATCAGCAACACTAAATAGAAGCCCATGCTTTTATGTCAAAAGGTTGGCAATTCAAGTGTGCAAGGATTTGAAAAATTAGGAATTAGAAATAATATGAATAACCATCTAAAAGTAGCCAAATAACTATCTTTGACACTTCAAATTCATGGCTAGTCATTGAGCAAAACGAAAATGAACACCTAACACATCCAAGTTTGGAATCCATTTTATTAAGTTATCCCCATAATGTCTTTGGAGGGTACCCTAAAATCTTGAAACATAGACACTAATTTATTGAAGGTAATGTTTCGATCAATGCTTGAATTGAGTCCAATGAGTAAGAGAAATCTCTTTACAAATCAATGCATGCATGCACAAACAGGTTATACATAGACAAACCCCATAATTTCATAGTTATGATGTGCAGAAACATACATTTAGAACCTTGATGTGAATTGAACCAATACTAAAAACCACTTGCCTCTGTTAGTTGATCTCTTTTCCTCGACGATGACATTTCGGCCATTGATAAGAATGGGTGAAGCCTGAAATGCAGACAAAAAAGTATTGGTTACCAAAAAAATATGCAAAATAAATAATAAAAATATATAGAGCAATGACAGACCAAGACAAATCAGAAGATTACATTCTGAACAGTTACAAAAAAACAAGTATAAAAGTGGAAACAAAATTTTAAAAAAAAGTCAAACATAATGAGAGCTTAGTCAAGCAGAAGCTCTCGATCTCATTTGCTCCACACAAACACCACAAGGATAGAAAGGATAACCACAACTCAGTAGCATACAAAATGTACCACAATTATAAGCACTGAAACCCAACTCGATTTCAGTGCAGAAGAAGTTGGCAAAAGTGGAACATGTGCCTGTGGATTAATGCAAAGAAAAAACAACACTATTGAGAGAAAGTAACCATGCGAATAAGTATAAGGGAAAAAAATATATGTTTGTCTGATCTGCATAACACACTGAAGAGCTTCATGATTTTGATTTTAGGTTAGAAATTGTTCATGCGAATCATAATTTTAATGCAGAATTCCTGGAGATAAGTTGCATCTGATAAATACCTCAAGTGCACTTTGCACAGCACTTGCCACTTCAAATTCCACAAAGCCAAAGGAAAATCCCTGATAAACCCATACATATTCAAAACAGGTGTTAGTTAATAGGCAGTCATTTGTTGAAGATAAGCAGCCAGCATTAAAAAAAAAAACAGGCAATTAAATTACAAAGTGAAATACCTTTTGCATCCTAACTTGGACACCACCACTCTTAATAGGACCAAACTTCTTGAACTCATTCTCGACAAGGGCATGTGTAGCATTCCCAGGCAACCCTTTCAGATAAATTGAATAACCTTCTGCTGTCAAAACAACCAACTAAACATGTCAATACACACTGACAAATTCTATTAAATTTGAATTACTCAAATAGTAGGATATGGTGCATCAGACCTTCAGTTTCTTGATTGTTTCCACCTCCATTAGTATTTATAATAGAATCATTTGTTTCTGACATGCTGGGTGGTGGAGGTGCAGCAGTACTCTGCTGTTCTTGAATCTTTCTGGCAGGTTTCACAGAAGCAGCTGTAGCTATAGGCGATGGTGGTGCTCCCTCTTTCATGACCTTAACCTAGATTCACCAGTTACAAAGGAAAAAAGAAAGTAACAGACACAATTATTACTCTTGTAGATAAAATAACAACAAAAGTATCACTCTGGTCAATTTTCAGCATTTAAACCAATTTAATACAGTCAAAGTCTAGAATATAAAAAAGGCATTTGCAATGGTAACTCAGTAAGAGTGAAGAAAGGACCAGAAAGGAAGAGGGTATTTTTTAATGGAGACTTACAATAGAGGCATACGACTTCTTTGGTAGTTCTTCAGTTTGGGATGCCAATCCAGATACCTTCTGCGAATCATCAGGAATTTCATCAAGAACCTCAGGAACAGGAGCTTTCTCTTCTTCAACATACACTTGCTCATTTTCTGGATTGACTTCTTCCCCATCACCATCCTCATTAGTCACGGATATTTGCTCTGAAACTTGTGTCTCCAGCACAGGAGGATCTGACACTGAAATAAGGTTGAGGAAATAGGCAACTTAAGTGAACAGCCAAAGGGAACAAAAAAAATCTTAAATGAATCACACATTATGCATCATATTACCATTGACAGGAGAGGCGGGAAATCCAATATCATGATCAGATCCTTTGATTCCATTTTCGTCAACATAGCGGAAAACATCATTCAAAACAAAGTAGCCTTTCTCTTGAGGAGCAAGGAAGAAACATTGAGTAAATTTCTGCTTAATGTCATCCTTTCCTATCATAAACCCAGTGACCAAGACAATGACTCCCCCAGCATAGGACTGTTGTGCATCCACAGATATAATTTCTGCACTTAGTTCGCTATAACCCAATGATAGTATCTTCTTGTCAATTTCCTGCTTGATGAAATTAAATAGGATACATTAAAATTCAAAATTTAGAGATATATATCGAGCTATTTGTTTTCATGTTCAACTACCTCTATTATTGTATTTACATTTTCTTAGTATATGAGTTAACAAATGGACTTCGGAGAATCATGTAAATAGGTGGACAGGAAATTTTGGAGGTCTGAACTATGAAGTAAACAATAAATCACACTAATGCATAGAGGGATTGGAGTAAGAGCCAAGAGTATTGCACAATGGTACCGATACAATACATCAATATCAATCGAAATATTACATAAACCTATCAGAATCGGAATACAAGTATAAATGAAAATGCACACAAGAAACAGGGATACACGGGATGTTTGACATTGACGTGACAACAGATACATGAACAGATAGATATATAAAGAGAGTAAGAGAGAACTCACAGCCATTGTGGTTGTGATGCCCATTATACCATCTGGTTCAGGACGGCCAAGCTTACTGACTTCTTGGTAAAACCTATGCACAAGCTGAGGGCTTTCATGCAACATATGATAGTACTGATCAACAAAGGCATGACCAACCTAAACCAACGTCACATAAAAAAAACAGTCAGCTATGTAAAGATTAACAAAATCCAAGTATCAGACTATCAGACACAAAAAAAAATGTAGTAGTAGATATACATACAACATCGGGTGCCGGAGTTTTGGTTGAAACTTGCAGCTCTGAAGTTGCCATTACAATGATTTCCGAAAGCTAACAACACAGCTGCCAAATGAAAACACCAAATTCTCATTATCAATACTTTATGTTAAATCATTAAATGAAAAAACTCAAGCATTTTGCATAATTCTTTTTTTTTTGTAATAAGAGTAACCTATCAAGCACAGAAACTTCTTGGATTAGGCGTGTCCCAGTGTCAGACATGTGTCGGCGTCTGTGTATTACCCTGACACTTATGATTTCATTTAATTGGTCATTTTCTCAAAATATAATTGTTGTCAATGTTGTGTCAGGTGTCTATGTTAGTGTTCGTCATAGAGAGTAACAATTCATCATTTCCAAAACAATAAAGACTCGTTTTAACAAAAATGAAAGATAAAAAAAAATAGCATCAAAGTTTTCTACTTTTATATACACTATTGATCCAAGAACTATGAAAGTAACAAAGTGAAATTTGACGTTCCATAAAGAAACCCTAACTTAAAGAAAATGTATGAAGCATTGATTTGAGTAATAAAGTTAAAGAACAAAAATTTTACTAAAAACGGAAATGGAAATGGAAATCGCGAAAAGAAGTAGAAACGATTGAGGGTGGTTAAGAGAAATTACCTGAGAAGAGAAGAGAGAGTGAGACTCCTCTCTGCAGGAGGGGTTTGCTAGGGTTTGGGGTGTGTGTGGATCTTACAGAGAGGAGTGAGAAAGAAGAGAACACTGCACGATGTGATTTAGAGAGAGAAAGAATATGAATAGAAAAATGAAAAGAATTCGAGCGGGTTTTATATATCGATCAATATAATAATATAATAATAATATTTATATTTATATTTATATTTATATTATAATATTGTTGTTACTTTATTATCCACTTTTTCTTTCCACCAAATAATTTGCTTAAATTAAATATTGTACCCAAAAAGAAAAAAATGCTTAAATGGATTTTTGTCACTTGCTCCGAGTAGATTTTGATTTTCGTAAAATTGATGGGTTAAATATGTTTTTATTCTCTATATTTTGTCTTATAGTTAAAAATAGTTCCTATATTTTTTTTATAATTTAAAAAATCCTACAATTTTTTCCGTAATCAAAATTGGTCCCGCTGTTAATTTTTTTAACAGAACACTAATGTGACACAATTAGCCAATAACATGGTGACATGTGTCTTTTTTCATCAAGTTTATTGTGTATCTTTCCACACCAAATCGTTCTTTCTATCTTTCTTCCTCCAACACAACCCTCATCTTCATCACCACAAACTCAATCAAAACCACAACAACAACTCAAACTGAAGTCATGGTAAAAGACACGTGTCATTATGTTATTGGTTAATTGCGCTTCGTCGGCGTTCTGTTAAAAAAAATGAACGGCGGGGACCAATTTTGATTATGAAAAAAAATTATAGGGTTTTTTAAACTATAAAAAAATGTAGAGACTATTCGTGACTATAAGGCAAAATGTAAGGACTAAAAACATATTTAACTATTTTATGATTGAAGCAAATTTCATGATGGATTGCTTCCTTCTAAAAATAGGAGGTCGTTGTCTGGGTAAAATTGTTCGGATGAGTTGTTAGTCGAGATAAAGGTTTTATTGTGTATGTGGCCAAGAAAATAGTTGTTACCGTTGTTGAGTTAATACATTTTCTTCCTTGGATTTATTGTTTCGGAGCATATTCATCGTCTTTGAATTCAAATATGCCAATAGATATTTCATACTATGATCAAGCATCACCGGTGACTCGTCCCATGAAAAAAAAAAAAAAAAGCAAAAAAGAAGGAAGTGAAAAAAGTAGCCGAAACTCCTAATCCAATCAATTTGACAATCGTGGAAGATATTGTAAAGGTAAAAAAATGAAGTTATGATAAAATTAGACAATGCAATGAACCCTAAGAACATCTAGAAATGGCATGAAATTCACGCGAAAGATAAATCTACTATGAGTAAGGACAAACTCATAAATCATGGGACATGGATCCTCTCAATCTTCAATTCTCTCAATCTCTCTCAACAATAAATCATAGTCATTATCTTTATATATCCTAAAGGTTGTTAAGGGTCAACCCTAATGCCACTTCAAAAACCCTACTATCATACATCATCGATGATGTCATCATGACATCATCTAATCTATGTCATTCATTCGTTGTCTGCCATGTGTATCATCTCGCCACGTCACCTTTGACACTTCAACATCCACATCATCCGCCACGTCACTCCAGCCACGTCAGCATCATATTTTAAAATTACAGTTTTGCCCCTATACCTTATATATTTACATTTACATCTCGCACTTTCATTATTTTTGCTTTGACCCATGTACTTTATAGATTGCATTTTGAATCCTAATTTTTTTAAAAATTTCAATTTTGCTTCTATTTTTTTAAAATTACAGTTTTGTCCCAATATTTTTCAAAATTACATTTTTACTCTTAACAAAAAAAATTAAAACCCTATTTATTTTTTAGGCTTCCCATTAAATAGAATTTTATGATTGATGTTTGGTTAAGTCTATATGGTTGTTTTGCTAAAGATAATATTCCAAATGTCACTTTAGACTTTATGTTGAGTATTGAATGATTGGATGAAATCTTTTATATTGATATGTTTTTGCCTATTATTTGCTAATGACCGATTTAGGTTCACATCAATAACAATCCAAAGAGAGATGAACATGACAACTGTTTTGCAGTAAAAGAAGCAACAACAATTGAGTTGTTTGAGGCAGAGATGGCCTCTACATTGCAATTTAATCTCGGTGGAACTTTCTTGCTTGAAAGCAACACAATGTGTAAAAAGTGTTTTTGTTAACTTGGATGAATGAAAATAATGACCAATAATTTGCATTTTTACAACAAAAATTAACATATAGTTCTAATATGATAGACTTTTAACCCACCATAAATCTCTTCTACCCCGCAACTTGAAAGAATCTATTAAGTTAAGAGTGTTCAATTACCACTATAACATGGTCAATTTTATGGTATACAAGTGTACTAACTTAATAAAAATTGATGGGTCTCCGTAGGGATTTGTAGTGTACTTAACAAAACACTACTACTTCTCTTGAACTAAGAATGTCTTATTTTAATCTATAAAGATATATCGTAAACCTTTCTATAACATCTAATGAGTCTTCTAAATAAATATTTATAACGGGTGATTGAACTCTTAATTAAATGTTAATGTTTCGAATTTAACTAACTTTTACGCGCTACATATAAATAGGTTTGTAATTTCTGCGCTCTACTTACATAAAGTTTTAAAAAATTTGCGCACTATGTTAAGTATCCTATCTCTAATCCTCCCAAGAGACATTTATTGCATAAGAGTGGTTTTGATTGTGGGGGTTGGTTCATCTACTTTGTCTCTTCCTCAATCAAAATTATTTGTTCATTGTTTGATCCAAGCATTGACATTATCCGATATTATTTTTCTATACGCGGCAACACTACTTTATGGCACATGATTAATTTCAACTATTTTGATTGGTGTCTTAATGAAGTTTTATTTTTAATTCATTGATGTTTGTCCTTTAAAATCATATTAACTGCGCAAGAAAAAAAGGTAAAAATTAAATTTTTATACATGTCACAGGTCTTTGAAGGTTCCACTATAAAATTTGATATGACTGAACTATCCAACAATAGTATGCAATGTACTTCTTGATCCTATTATCAATGACAATATGAATGATTTTTAATTTCATTATCTTAACGCATTTCTTTAAAATCAAATTAATTGAGCAGCAAAAAAAGGTAAAAATTAAATTTTTATACATGTCACGGGTCTTTGAAGGTTCCACTATAAAATTTGATGTGACTGAGCTATCCAACAATAATATGCAATGTATTTCTTGATCCTATTATTAATGATTATATGAATGATTTTTAATTTCATCATATTAACGTGTTACAAATGAGAAAATTTGACCAACTTAGTTTATATTATTTGAGATACACACACACACCTAAACATGAGAAATTTAAATTAAGTGTGTTGTTACGTCAAAATTAAATTGTATACATACCACGGGTCTTGAAGGTTCCATTGTAAAATTCGGTGTGATGCTTCACTTGATTCGCTTTATTATAGAGTTCCACAAAACATATGCAACACACGATTAATGCTATAAGCATGTATCATTTTTATGCTATATATTTTTCTTTTCTATGAATTTAGACTTTGTAATCGTAACTTAGTGCTATCTCTAAATTATTTAATGCTTGCAACTAAATCACTTCATCCTAATCGAGAATTCAAATAATTGACATTATCAAATATTATTTTTCTGTATGCGACAACACTACTTTGTGGCGCATAATTTAGACTTTGTAATCGTAACTTAGTGCTATCTCAAAATTATTTAATCCTTGCAACTAAATCACTTCATCCTAATCGAGCATTCAAATAATTGGCATTATCAAATATTATTTTTCTGTATTTATGCAGTTATCTTTACTTGATTTGATCCTTGATGTCAACTATTTTGTTTGAAGTCTTAATGAAGTTTTCTTTTTAATCAATTGATAGTTGTCCTTTAGAACCATATTAATTGCACACAAAAAGGATAAAATTAAATTTTATACATGTCACGGGTCTTTGAAGACTTAACTATGAAATTAGATGTGACTGAACCATCCAACAATAGAGTGGTTCACTTTTGTATTGTATTATCCTATTATCAATGATTATATTAAGTATACTCTTAGAAAAAAATTAAATTTTATACATGACACGGATCTTGAAAGGTCCACTATAAAATTTGGTGTGATGCTTCACTTGATTCGCTTTGTTATGGCGTTTCGCAAAAGCCGTGCAACACCACGGGACAGTGTTAGTTTGATAGAGATTGTATTCATTGATTTAATTTGGTTAATCCCTTTGTATGATTTTGTCTTTGAACTCACATCAAACATTTCTATAATTACCTTATATCACACCGCTAATCTAAAGCAACAACCATGATTGACATACATATGTCGTTCCGCCGAACCCGTGCATCGCACGGGCCGGCGACTAGTATTTAATCTAATGGTGGAAAGAAAAAATTCCACCATAAAAAAATAAAAAACTTCCAAATTTAATTCTTATGTTAATCACATGTACAAATTTTAAAATTAAAATCAGCATTGCACAAAAAAAAACTTTCTATGATTTTCTTCCTCATTTTCTCGATAATGGTTTCATTACAAAGTTATAAAAGTAGAGGCAATATATAAATAAAATTGGAATTCTTTTATGAAGAAAATATATTAAAGAATATAACATTTTTTCTAAAACAAAATATAACATGTCAAATATAAATTATTTTATTTATTTATTTTTATAAGTAAATACAAATGGATTGGTTTTCTCGTTTATTGTTTTCCTTTTGAATTTTTGTTAAACAAAAATCTGAAGAAGAAAATAAAAACAGAGAAATGAAATCATAAAAAAGGAAAATTTCAAAATAGGAAAGAATTGAATTTTTATACCCTATTTTTATTTATGGAGGTGCTTTCCTTTTTCCACCATCGGATTAAGTTTAATGGCTATGATGTATTGTTGAGAGAGATTGAGATAAATGGAGATTGAGAGAATCCATATCCTAAATGGACATCATGAAGGTTGCTGCAAAATTATCAGGGAAAAATTATGACTTTAATAGTTTGATGTTTTATTTTGTGTGTTTTTCATATATTTATTTGTAAATTAGGACTTTAATAGTTTGGTGTTTTATTTTGTGTGCTTTTCGTATATTTACTTGTGTTTATTCTAGCAAAATGTATTTCCCATTGTGTGTTTTATTCTAGCATCGCGTATTTTTTTTCTTCATAATTATCGTTTTTGCAATAAAATTACCATTTCATGTGTTTGCTTTAATTTAAAGAAAATGTAGCTAATGTGCTTAAGGCACTAGTTAAAGAAACTGACATAGTAAAATACTACTGTCCCAAAATATAACAACTAGTTTGACTACTGTATGTATGTCAACGCACAATTTTGATCATTAATATCTTTAATTCTTTATTAGTAAAAATTATAAAAATTGGATATTTTAAAAATACTCATCAAAACAAATCAAACAAGATCTTATATGCTTATATTTATATTTATATATTATTAAAAAAGTATGGTCAAACCATGATAAATGAATAATACTATTTAATCAAAGTAGCTCTAATAAAATAGGACGGAGATAATAGTTTAGTAAAAACAAAACATAGTAAATTAGTTTTCAAAGTTATATAGTCCATCTTTCCAAAAAAAATAAAAAAAAATTACAAGTGCATTTTCATATTAGGATTGATGTAGCTGGTAGAAATGGTCTTTCACCATTACATAAATGCACTACATCTATTTGTATACTGCATATGGCATTCCTGCTGATATTTTCAATGACGATGTTCGAGTAGTGGCATCCAATGTGTTTAAAGATGTTCTAGATGGACGAACTCTCACAATTCAATACAAAGTGAATATGACTCCATATACTATGAGATATTATCTAGCTGATGATATTTATTCTGAATGAGCTACATTTGTGAAGACTATTCCAACGCCGCAAGGGGAAAACAAAAAGTTATTTTCCCAATGACAGAAATCAATAAGAAAGAATGTGGAACGAGCATTATAAGAACTACAAATCTGATTCTTAATTGTTAGTGGTCCGACACACGCTTGGCACATGAATACAATGAAAAGTATAATGTATGCATGCATCATATTATATAACATGATTGTCGAGGCCTCGAGGGAAAACGATACACATATGATGGTAATTCTGGCTAAAATCGTGTGGATGGTGATGTCCTAGTAGATGAAGCGTTGAATGACCCTCTACCAAATTTTGCAACCTATATGCAAAAAAGAGTACATATTCATGAAAAGATAAATCACCAACAACTGTAAGCAGATCTTAGGGAACATATTTGGGACTATGATGCACATGTACTCAATTTGAGGGAGAGTACCGGTATACGTATCCGTATTAGTACAGGATATATATTCGTATCTTAATTTATAACCATACACGTTCATTAGTTTTTCAAAAAATACCGTACATCGTATCAGTACCCGTATCAGGTACCGATACCATACCCACATCTAGGCAATACATTTTGGGAGAATTTAGAATAAAAAAAATATTTGAAAATTAATTATTATATTTTTCATTATATTTCCCGTCATATTTATGTATTTTTCACCATTTTAGATTTATTGTTTTGCATTTCTAAATATTTAATTATAATTTATATATAACTACGTATTTATTAAAATAAATAAATTTTTATTGAGACAAAGTTTTAAAAAAATAGAAGTATGAGTTGCTTGAGAGTTGCATAATTTTGCCTCACTAAGACAAAATATGCATGAGTTGCATAAGTATTACATAACATTATAGTGACCAATTATTAGTAATGTATGTGCGATATTCAAAGTGGTATCACCATTAAAGATGCTTTAAACTACATTTTTTTTTGGAACTTACCTACTAAGATAGACTCTAATCACCTACTATATATCAATATAGTTTTAAATATAGCAACAAAATTTCAATTCAACCCGAAACAGTCGACCCGCTCTACATGCCACTACACGGTCTAACATCCGAATAAACTGAAGATGTAGACCGTTAGAATTTGATCCAAATTAAGTAGTTACAATTTTTTACGAGTTTGGTGATTTTCAACCATAAACCGATCTATGCTCAACCCTAATGGGTGTAATAATAATTAAAGAGAAAATCTCAATGTACCCGCAAAATACTATCAAATAGATCCACGACTTTATGAATATTTCAAAATGATATTCAACTATGATAAAATATCAAATTAATCCTTATAGTTATAACTTTTTTTTTGAACAAGCAAAAATGAATCATATATAGATGAAACATAAGAAATGGTAGCCTCCTCAGCACAAGGCGTGCTAAGAATACAAAAGTATCAAAGAGCGCAACATATAAAGAAGTACAATCAGTTGATGCCCAAACATAGCAAATTGCTCGTCCACCAACAATGAGAGTTAGAAGCTAAAGTAATATCCGTCGTTTGCAGCCACCGATAAGATAACAGCTTGACTTTGTCCAGTAGTTGGTGTACAAATTTCGCCGAATTACTGAATACCCGAAGATTTCTTTCATTCCACACTACCCAAACACAAGCAAGTCAGATGAGCTATAGGAAGGACCGCCGAACACGAAGACCACTTGCTGAAAAAGTGAACTGAACGAAGTGATCTGAGAGAGTGTGAGCATCCACCGCCGAGAAGCCAATCCAAGACCGAACGAGAGGCCAATATATTTTATATCTTATTCTTAAATTTGTCCAAATATTCTCAATTTAGTCTCAATATATTTTTTAAAGGATTAATATGAATTAAATAAATTTGCAAAATAAAAATCTCTTTAGCTTAACCAAGGTTTTAGGTTCGATCCCTGATTTGGGCATGCAGCAGTGTTAAAACTTTTAGGGTCCGTTTGATCCGTAAAATATAAGTACTGGACAGAACAAGGACAAAGTTTAAGGTGTTGAACAAATTTTGTCTTTGTACGATGTTTGGTGGACAAAAGGTTATTTTGATATTTTAGACAACTTGTGCAGAGGACAAAAAGTTGTTCCGTGGTTCAGTGAGGGACAAAAATATTGGTTTTTGTCCAGTCCCTTGGTCCCTAGTTTGTCCGGTCCCAGGAACAGTTTTGAAATCAAACACAGTACAACTTCAGTTGTCCTGTCCAGTCTCTTATTTTTTAACAAATCAAACGCACTCTTAGGATCTGTTTGGTTCACGGGTTTTGAAGGGGAGGGGAGGGAAGATGAGGTAATATTTTAAAGTTTTTATGTTTGATTCAATTTTTTAGAATGTGAGGTGAGGGGAGAGGAGGGATTCAAAACACCTTTTAAACCACTTTTTGCTTCCCCCCAAATTGGGGGGATTTGGAGGGGAGAAGAGGGGAGACAATAAATGTTATTACAATATTAATTATATTGACATAATAGCCTCTATTTATTTTAAAATACCAAATTTGTCCTTATCTTTATTTTTTTTTGTTAACTTGCTATTTTTTTCCCAACGATTTGTGTTACGTTGATTTTATGCATAGAATTTAGGCATACCACTTTTGAGTTAAGACTAATTTCTAGTTTTTTTACGTTAAATATATTGCTATGTTTTTTCCATATTCATATCCTAGTTTTTTAGCTTCGTTGTTATATCCTACAATTTTGTCATTTTTTTTTTTTTGCATATTGTGTTTGTTTGTTTTTTTTTTTTTTTGTATATATATATATATATCAAAAAACATTTTAAATTTTTTGTGTAGAGTTTTATTTTATAAATTATTTATCATCAACTATCAAGTTCTAAAAAAATTATATATTATCAACAAATAATTCGATTACGAGACTTTTGTATATTATCAATTAATTATTTTATAAAGTGAATAATTTTAAAATTACGAAACTTTTGTAAGATTATAAAGGTAAAAATGTAATTTTATTATATCAACCCTCCCATTCACTCGTGAACCAAACATATTTGGCTATTTGCAATTAAAATGTCTTCCCTTCCCTCCTCCCTTCTTGTGAACCAAAGATATATATAATTAAAAACATCATCTCCCCTCCCCTTCATTAAAATTCCCCCTCCCTTTTTTGAACCAAACAGGGAGAGTTTGACGCCTATTTGGGTCATATAAGATTCGAGGGATTAGTCTCTGCAATTGCGTGCAGGGATATCGGTTTGCAAAATAAAATAAAAATCAAAGACATATACTCTTTATTTAAATGGGTGGTGCTAATAGCAACTCCCATGCCGAACACAGCAGGAACACGAACCAGTTCTTCTGTTTCGCTCTCTCCGTATGCTCTCTCTCTCTCTCTCTGTTTCCGTTTTCTGTTCTTTTCATACTATATTGCATAGTTCATGTTAATTTCTTATAAATTTGGGTTTTTTCTTTTACCTAGTTCTTCTTTCTCTTGTGTTTTTCATAATTTGAGCTGTTGATGAATTGTTTCGAATATTTATTTTCTTTTTTGCGAAATTAATGTTTAAATTTGTTTGATAGTGCTAGTTATTCATAAAAAGTTGGAACATTTAATTGAGATAAATGATGTTTAATAGTCAAAAACAAAATCAATATATTTAATTGTATTCCACTTTTATATGATTTGCTTAATGCTGACAGTGATTTGTTTCTCTGATCTCTGAAGAATTCATCATGGCTGCAAATTTCTGGGCATCATCACATTAGTATGTTTCATATCTTTTTGACTTTTTATTTTTATGTTAAATTTTTGTGGATTTGTGTTCTAATTTTGGATTCTTATTATTGATGTTGTGTGAATTTTGCAGTAGGCATCTTCGGGATCAAGAAGAAGTAGATATGGTGAATCCACTCGACAAAGAAAAGGGTGTCACACTCGAGGATTTTAAGCTTATCAAGATGCATATGTCCAATTGTATGCTCTCTTTTTATATCTATATATGCATTTCGTCGATATATATCTAATTTGGGAGCGAAATGTTTCGGAGGGTTCGATTTATATTTTTGAATTAAGTGATTCTGTGATTGTTTAAAATTTATAGAAACGGTTAAGGAATTAGGACATTAAGTGAAATGAAGATAATATTTAATTATTTCTTCTTATTTATTGGATAAAATGAGCGCCTAAGCCCAAAAGGAAAATGAAATTACAACTTCATCATCGTAGGAGTAGACACCGCTACAATGTCAGCTAACAACAAATGACTAACTTGTGCCGGAGAAAGCTTGTAAATGATCGAGGAACCATCTCCGTCACATCCCATATTTATCAGAGCGTCTGCGCATTTATTTGCCTCGCAGTATGAGCGATAAAACTTTAACCTCCCAATCCATCTCAATTAGATGAGAAATATGTTGAATAGTTCTCGAGCTTCCGATACTCCATGCCATGTTTTTATTCAGGCAGGTAACCACCACACTTGAATCTACATGGAGCTTGAACCACGATTCCGAGCCAATTTTAAACCTTCCAACACTCCCCGTCTAAGATCAATATCGCCCTAAATGCGCCACATATCATTTGTAAACCATGTTTTCGTATTACGGGTAGATGTCCCCGTGACATCTCACTTTGTATCCAGCTGTGATTACGGACGAATTGGCACTTATGAGGCCGCAACAGCTACCTTGCATTGCAAAGGGAATTTCTTATGTTGATTATGTCGCTCAGGTCATAAAGTGCTTTCAAGGATTTTCTTTGCTTATTCTTGTGTTTAGAGTTTAGACTATTATAGAAATCCAAACATTTATAAAAGAAAATCACTAGGGAAATTAGAATTGACATCTTATTATTTAACTTTACTGAGTTCCCACTTTTTATTTTCTCTCTTTTGCAGATATTTTGAAATTGGCTCAACAAGTAAAAGTGAGGCAGAGGTGTGAACTGTATATTATTTCTTGAATATGTGCAACTCTATTCCTTCTATTTTTTAATCTATTACATCTTAATATTGGGGGGAGGAGGTTACAAAATATACATTTGGTTACTAGAGAAAGGTTTGTATATTGGTTTGATTTTTCTGGCTTAATATGTGTGTGTAGCCTGCAATGCCTGAATTGCAATCTTTGAGACCAAAAGTCCATCGAGAAACAGAAAAGAAATAAAGTTATTTGCAAAGTTCAGGCTTTTATCTATGTTCATTTGAAGTTGGTTATTTATGTAACATTTGGATATCATATTGATTTGATTTTTGCAATGCATGTTGAGTTTCACGATCTGATTAAGTTTGATCAATTTTGGAACTGGAGTTGGAACTCATTAGAATTAAATGGCAATTGTTCAAATTTGGAAGCAAACTATAACATTAATATCCTCATTTTTTTGTTTTGTTTTTTGATAAGCACATTAATA
Organism: Trifolium fragiferum; assembly: GCA_954870985.1. Taxonomy (NCBI): domain Eukaryota; kingdom Viridiplantae; phylum Streptophyta; class Magnoliopsida; order Fabales; family Fabaceae; genus Trifolium; species Trifolium fragiferum. The sequence continues at coordinate 10,852,811 of OX940793.1, read as the reverse complement.
TCCTCATTAATATTAATGGTTGAGGAACTTAAGAAATCCTTCCGTACCCCATACATAAGTATATATGAACGGGTAAAAGAGTTGAGTTTTCGTTCTAAACTTTTCTGGTAAAAAAGTGATATATATTTTTCATCATCTTGCCAAAACTTTAAGATAATCTCTTGTCTATTACTTTAATTGTTGCGACACCATCTAATATGTTGATCAATCTTTCAGGGTTGTTGCTACTGCAGTTACATACATGAGGCGTGTTTACACATGGTATGTGTTATGAACTTGCTTGATATGAGATCAAAAGAACTTCTTGTTTTAGTTTTTAGATGGAAGATAGGTTGTATATTTTTTGTTGTATTTACGAAGTTTTTAGTCAGTATTGTTGCAACTTGCAAGTTTAAAGCTCATAAATTGTTTTTCTTTTCGTGCTTCTATAGAACTGGCAGAAGACAATATGCATAATCCAATGAGTATTTTACTTCGTATTTATAAGCATAAAACTTCTGTTTATACTGTATCTGAATTTTGAAATTGAAAAAGTAACAAGTTGACCTTTGTCATTGAAATTGAAACAGATTATTAAACTCTAATACCCAAATTTTTTTATCAATTAAATAGCAAAGAAATTTGTAGCTGATCCTATTGTCTAGTTTTTTCTTGTATTCAATTTGAAAAACGTTTCTTTGCCTGGATAAAGTATACTTAACTAATATCATCTCATGTAAGAGCTGTCTTCATTTTCTTTTTGTTCTCAGCAAGAGTATGACAGAATATGATCCACGCCTTGTAGCTCCAGCGTGCTTGTACCTTGCATCAAAAGCAGAAGAAAGCACAGTGCAAGCTAGGCTACTTGTATTTTACATTAAGAAATTATGTAAGCTGTCCGTTAGCCTTTAAATTTTTCTTATTTTGCCTCTTGTTAACTTCTGATCTTAAAAGCAGATTATTTGTTTTTAAAGTTGTCTCTTGCTAGTACATTTCCTTTTTGTTCTGAAAGCACAATTTCGTTTGCAGACGCTGATGATAAGTATAGGTATGAAATCAAGGACATACTTGAAATGGAGATGAAGATTTTAGAAGCATTGAACTATTACTTGGTTGTATTCCACCCCTACCGTTCCCTCTCCGGGTAATGACAAATTGCACAAATACCCTTTTACTTTGACCTTGGCAGACATACAGTATCTATGTTTTGTTTCAGACTTTCAGTCACGTTCTATTTAATATTTAGCCATAATTCTTATGGACAACTCATATTTAGGATTTAGTTCTATCTAAGATAAGTGAAGAGAGAGAGACACAATGATGTCCACTTATATGGTGTAACCCATTATGGTTGGCAAACTCATCAGATTTAGCATTTTCCATAAACTATTATGGTTGGCAAACTCATCAGATTTTAAACATCAAGCCAAATCAATATCAAAGAATATGTTACAACTAGGAATATGCATTACAGGACACTATACATAATACCACCAAGATATTTTGGTAACAAAGAAAGAAGACCTTATATGGTGAGCAGGTGATACCTCGAGTTAAGAGCCTCCCATAGCACCTTGCGTTACCAAGGGATGCCATGCTTTTTTCCAAAATAATATACAATATAATAGAAAAGCGCCCATGAGTATCGGGTACGGCACTGGGTACGGTGCGGCATGAATTTTGGAGTACCTATGCTTCAGAGTTTGAAACATGGGTTAACTCTTGAAGAGCCTGATGGTATAGATAAAATTTGTATTTTTAATCATTGAACTTTACATTCAAATTTCCTGATACCCTTTTAGTTACCTTTTTTAGTTTTCGTTGTTTCTCACAGTTTTACTGTTGCATTGTGTTATTTATGTCACATACAAATTTAATGTTCATGAAAGACAAGATACAACAAATGTACTACACAAAGGGGAACAGAAACCCTATTTGGATCATTACTTTCATGTTTTCCTACAACTATAAGATGCCTAAATTTGTGAAATTATTTCCAAACTTTTTTCAAGTCAAACGAATACCAAAATAAACATTTTAGCTAATTAATGTCTCAAATAGTCCTTCATTTTTTCATTGAGATTACATTTGTTTATAATTTCACACTTACTATAATTATAATTCTCCAGGTTGCTTCAGGATGCAGGTCTGAATGATCTAAGCATGACTCAACTAACTTGGTAAGAGTCCGTGTTGACTATATATAATTTCACTTTTCTATTTGACCATATATTAATCTAAAACATATGCCTGGCATTATAATTATCCCTTATTTATTGAAAGGAAACAAATATAAATCATCTTTGAAGGATCAGAAACCAACACCATGACCTTGCACTTCTTTTTTCTCGTAGTGAATTATTTTCTTCAAAGGAAAAGGGGAAAATATACAATATATGCTCTCATGTTTGTTTAGATTTTCTAGACTAGTATGCATGTAGGCGACTTTCATATTTGAATGCTTTTAGAGTTAGGTTTTTGGTGTATCTCAAATGGTTATAGCAACTCCTGTATACTCAAGCATTACCCTTTTTGCATACATCAATATAGGTCGTCATGATGATTCTTGAGATATTATACAATCTTCATGCTGTTAAGTTATACTTTTGCATATACTTTTGTTCGTTCTAGGGTAAAGATTTGTCCCAGAAACACCATGATGTTGAGATGAAACAGTTCAGGGGTGTATGTATTGTTTTACTGTTATTTAATTTTCATGCCACAATCAGATAGATATATACATATACTGATTGGAACCCAGATTATGAAAGAACAGAAAAATAGTATTAGTGATTTAAAAAAGGAACTATTACAGAAGAATCCGTGTATCTCTCTGACTCTCTCTCTTCACTTTGTTTTGTTCAGCCCTCATTCTAAGCCACGTTGCATCTTTCACTCCCATTTCCTGTATTTCATAACATCACTCCCTATTTAATGGACTTGGGCAACGGATTAACCAATTTCCTATTTGGGCCCACACTCTCATCCGGGTCCTAACATTACCTAGACTTGTCTGCAAGTCTGGACTTAGAAAATTGACTTTAGAAATAGACCTCATCCTCCCAATTTGCATCTTCACCTGGTGAGTGCTTTCATTGTATTATTAGAAGTTCCACAACTTAAAGTATAATGACCAAGCTATGCGTGGTTCTGAGGAACTTCCTTTGGGTCAAATACTCAGTTTTCTGCTAGTTAAGACCCTCTCCATTTTCCCTCTCTTTTACTTTAGTTTTGACGAGTTTTAGAATATATATTAAATAATTGGACCCACCAAGTAATGGAAAAAAGGGAGAGAGTAAAAAAATTAGAGAGAATCTTAATTCGTTTTATGCAGCCTTTTTTTTTTTTGGTGCCATAAAACAGTGTCAAGGCTGCTAGGTTAACTGAAAAAGGCCCGCCATTTTCTCCAATTGAGCAGTCATTAAATAGTGGTGCACAATGCTAGCTTTCTGGCACCAAGATTAGAGCCAAGGAATATAATTCCCAATCTCGACTTAGGTCCTTATGGCACCAAGATTGAAACCACAACACGACTAAGCCTTCCATCCTTATGAATGGCCATTGGCCACTATAACTTATCAGATGAATGGATTTCCTGCACCTCATAAAACTTATCTTCCGTATTGGTCCATCCATTGGTGTCTTCCCTCACAAGTTCTGGCAGCGCTTTGTGAACCGATTGTTCAATTCTTCCGCTTTAAACACCGGCTGTCTGTCGGAAATCTGGCATCTCTGACCAATTGATAGGAACCCAAATTAAGAAAGAACAGAAATTTAGTATTATTGATTTAAAAAATAAACTATTACAGAAGAATCCTTGTATTCTCAGAGCAAAGCTCCTTAGTGGAGAGATCTGCCTAGCCTCTAACGTGTTCTAATTGAATAACGATCAACGATACCCTCTCTCTCTCTCTCTCTCTTGCCTAGTTGGGGCCCCACACTGTCTAATTCTAACGGACCCCTCACCCTAGGAAAAGATGGAGATGGCTCAAAGCTTAGACTAATACTAATACTAATTATTTGTTTACCTGTTAATGCATAAAGACATAAATGTTTCATTCGAAGGAGCTTAAATATCATTGTCATAAAATAAATGTCAGAATTGTTCCAACTTTATTGTTGCAGTTGCAGTCAATAATGAATTCCTTAACCGGAAGCTCTGTTTTATTTACATCATTAATCACGATTTTCTGTTAGGTGGCATCTTGCTAATGCTGTTTGACACTGTAACTTCCAGTATATTATTTATTTGGGTTAAATATGTTTTTAGTTCCTACAAAAATTACAAAATTTTGTAGGGACAAATAACATATTTAACCCTGTTGATTTTGTTGAATAGAATTATGAAAATAACCAAACATGAATGTCTATGGACAGGGGGCTTGTTAATGACACATACAAGATGGACCTAATGCTTGTACATCCACCACATCAGATTGCTTTAGCTTGCATATATATTGCTAGTGTACTCAGGGAGAAAGACACCACTGTCTGGTATGAAGAACTTCGTGTTGATATGAATGTGGTGAGTATTCTATTTGATTAAAATATATTTAGTCCCTATAAAATACTCTTATCAAGTTTAGTCTCTACCAAAATTCCATCCATGTTTACTCTGCCATTTAGTGAAAGGAAGAATGCAAAATGAGTCTATTTTCATTTTTTATCCAATAAAAAGGTTAAGTCCACCGCCAAACCCACATTTGATTACACTCAACAAAATATTGTCCGTCATTATATCCCATCATCATTGTGGGATCACAGAATAATTTGTCAAGTAGCACAGCTGCAATATACTCATGAAAGAAGCGCACACAAACATTAGTCCTATTTTACTTAACCTTTACAATAGTGAAGAAATTAGCTTTTGAAACATTCAAAATTATTTTAAACATTGTTTTTATACAAGTTATGATCTGTTTATATAAATTATCCTCGAGAGCTTAAACAAATAAGATGTAGCCAACTTATATATGCCAATATATAATCTTTAATAAGTCAACCCAAACAGGCCCATACTTCGGTTCGACCATGGCCACCCATATTTTCAATTCTTAAGGAGTTGGAAGGAATGTTTTGAAAACCAATGGTTTACGTTAGAATGAGAGGGGGTTGAAAGAACGTAATTGTGCGATCACACAAGGTGACTTGCAATCCTCCACACTTGTTGGGAGCATAGTTGCAACAAGATGCATCTATCGTGTGTCAAATTTTTCTTGTGGACTACCTGCTCCACGTGAATTGATATTTGTAGAATGTTACATTGATGTTTAGATTTAAGAGTTTGTAGTGAGATTATCTGGAAACTTAGTTGTCACTTGTCAGTATAGTAATTTGTCCTATACTCCTACCCTGCGTGCTATAATAAATACATAGTTATGGTCGAGGTCTAACATGCATTGTCGACTTTTGCCATCTCACCAGGCTACAATCATTTCGTTGAATTTGTTCTGCATATGGTGCACTAGTTTTCTATTCATTTGTTTGATAAAGAAAGCAAATTGTATGTCTAAGGTAATTTCTTTTCCCGTCTTCGACAGATTAAAAACATATCAATGGAGATACTTGATTTTTATGAAAACAACAGAATGTTCACTGATGAGAGAATCAATGCTGCTCTCCAGAAGCTATGATCTTGAGCTCGTAAAAGTGTTGATGTTTAATATGTGGAACTGGAATGAAGTTATTTAATATAGTAGCTGATCTGAAAGAAGAAAAAATAATTATAGTTTAATTATCAATGGCATGTTATACATTGAAACGCTTTGTAATCGTTACCAAAAGGGATGGAACCAGGAAAGTTTAATAGGGGTGCCAAAAAAAATTTTAAGACAATTTTGCTACCACAAAAAGGTGATCGAAAAAACACAATTACAATCGAAAAAAAAATTGCGTCATAATTTCAAATTGTTTGACGACATATTATATTTAGTTTGTCACTTAAATAAGAGGAAAAAATTGAGATCATGCAATGACATAACCTAATGTCAATAAATTTAGTATGGTAATGGTCTCTCTCTCTCTCTCTCACAAATTCAAAAGCTCTCACCTCTCTCTAAAACCTAGATCCGCCGCCCAACCTTCTCCCTTTTCAACCCAAACCTTATGTCCAAGATGTAGATCCCAACTTCGGTGGTGCTTATCCTCTCACGGTCACACCACCGCTCTCCCGATAGGTAACAACCCTTGTCCTTTCAGGCGGTCGTTAGCTTTCTGTGTGTTTCTCCTTCCGTCGTCGTGTTTCTTCTGGTTCTTCGGATATGGCTTCGATCACTGTGGTTTTGGCTTTTTAGAAGATGTTCTGGTTGTTTTAAGGTGGAGGATCCGGGTTTTTATGGCTCTTTTTGGTCTGTTTGTTTTCCAGACATGGATTGAGGTGGTGCTCAAGATGGGTGTTGGTTTATGTGTGTTGAGGGTGGTTGTTTGGGGGTCGGTGCCGCTCTGATGGTTTTGTGACAATGGTGGTTTTGGTGGTTGTTGGAGTTGAGATGATGGTGGGGTAGTTGGAGGTGATGGGGGGATGTTTATGGTGGTGAGGTGTTGTTGTGGTGGTGAGGTGATGTTGTGGGGGTGTCTGGATTCGGCGTTGTGGGTCTCTGTGAGTAGTTTCTCTAGATATGATTTCACCATTTAAATAACAGAAATGTTATTTGTACAGCTAAACTGTACAACTTCTTAGACAATCTTCTCTCTCATACAGAGTGGTTTTTTTTTTTTTTTTCAAAACGTGTAGTGAAAGTTGTCTAATAGGACAAAAAAATTAAAATTGCATTAGAAAAGTTTGAAAAGGTAAACTCGAAAAAACAAGTAAACTCGCCCGAGTTTACCCGATTTTAGTATTTTCACACTGAGTTAACTCGATTAGGATCTCTTTTTTGCGATTTTACAAAAAATTCAAGTTTACATACAAGTTAACCAGTTTTAACACCTAAAATCGTAAACTCAGACGATTAGGATCTCTTTTTTGCGATTTTGCGATTTTTTGCAAATCGTAAATGACATATCTGCATTTAATGTAGGTTTACAAAGTATTACAGGGTATACAAACTTTATATGATATGCGTGTATAATAGACTTTTCAAACATTAAATTGTGTCTCAATGACAGCGAATGGCGTGTAAGCGTTGAAAAATGTATAGAAGGGCAAAGATGCTCATAAGTTGGATGATCTCCAATAAATTGCACGCATTAAATTCGTATACATCTTCCCAATATTTGTCTGTGTCTATTCCTAAATTGTTTTTATTCCTTTGTGTCTTCTTAATTAAGGTCGTACAATCATTAAATTGTGTGGATCAATGACCATAAGTGGAAGGCAAACTTTGGTAAATGTGTGGAAAAGCAAAAAAACACTCATGTTGGATGATCTCTATTGAATTGCAAGCTTCTCTATGTCTTTCTAAGGTTGTGCAATCATTAAAGTGTGTGGATCGATAAGAGAAAGTGGTGTGCAAACATTGGTAAATGCATGGGAGACCAATTCACATTTTACATGATTTATCTCCCACAATAGTGACTAAGACTCTTTTATCTCCCACAATTCACATTTCTAAGAAAAACTTCAATTCGTTTCATAAAAAAGTTCATATTCATCAAAGTACTACTCAATTTATGCTCTCAATATAACTTTTATTTTACGGTTGAAATTACGTTTTACTCGGAACGGAAGTAAGTATTCCCTTCGATCTCGAATATAAACAACAACAAAAAAGTCTCAAATATAAGCAAAAGTTAGTATATTTATTACAACTTTTTAAAAACCTATAATAATTACATTGTTTTGTGCGATTTCCAATATAGTTTTATTCCACTCCACCAATCCATGCAACTACTAATGTCATAAACAAACCCAAAAGCAAAGGTAAAATTGAAAATGAAATAATTATTTTCATTACTTAATGCACTTTATCTATTTTCTTAAAGGATGTTTTTTTTTTTACTTATATATAAAACTAGAGACAATACTTAAGAAATGGGCGGTCGCCACCTTGAAATCGTACCAAACAATGAAGTTTCCCTTATATGTAACACATATATATATATATATATATATATATATATATATATATATATATATATATATATATATATATATATATATATATATATATATATACTATGTGTATATATGTTTTTGTTTTGTTGCTTATATTCGAGATTGAAAGGAATACTTACTTCCGTTCCGAGTAAAATGTAATTTCAATCGTAAAATAAAAGTTATATTGAGAGCATAGATTGAGTAGTACTTTGATGAATATGAACTTTTTTTTTTAAAGGAATTGAAGTTTTACTTAGCAATGTGAATTGTGGGAGATAAAAGAGTCTTAGTCACTATTGTGGGAGATAAATCATGTAAAATGTGAATTGGTCTCCCATGCATTTACCAATGTTTGCACATCACTTTCTCTTATCAATCTACACACTTTAATGATTGCACAACCTTAGAAAGACGTAGAGAAGCTTGCAATTCAATAGAGATCATCCAACATGAGTGTTTTTTTGCTTTTCCACACATTTACCAAAGTTTGCCTTCCACTTATGGTCATTGATCCACACAATTTAATGATTGTACGACCTTAATTAAGAAGACACAAAGGAATAAAAACAATTTAGGAATAGACACAGACAAATATTGGGAAGATGTATACGAATTTAATGCGTGCAATTTATTGGAGATCATCCAACTTAAGAGCATCTTTGCCCTTCTATACATTTTTCAACGCTTACACGCCATTCGCTGTCATTGAGACACAATTTAATGTTTGAAAAGTCTATTATACACGCATATCATATAAAGTTTGTATACCCTGTAATACTTTGTAAACCTACATTAAATGCAGATATGTCATTTACGATTTGCAAAAAATCGCAAAATCGCAAAAAAGAGATCCTAATCGTCTGAGTTTACGATTTTAGGTGTTAAAACTGGTTAACTTGTATGTAAACTTGAATTTTTTGTAAAATCGCAAAAAAGAGATCCTAATCGAGTTAACTCAGTGTGAAAATACTAAAATCGGGTAAACTCGGGCGAGTTTACTTGTTTTTTCGAGTTTACCTTTTCAAACTTTTCTAATGCAATTTTAGTTTTTTTGTCCTATTAGACAACTTTCACTACACGTTTTGAAAAAAAAAACCACTATGCATGAGAGAGAAGATTGTCTAAGAAGTTGTACAGTTTAGTTGTACAAATAACAATTCTGTTATTTAAAAGGTGAAACCACTCAAAGAATCTAGTATCTAGAGAAACTACTCACAGATACCCACAACGCCGAATCCAGACACCCCCACAACATCACCTCACCACCACAACAACACCTCACCACCATAAACATCCCCCCAATCACCTCCAACCACCCCACCATCATCTCAACTCCAACAACAACCAAAACCACCATTGTCACAAAACCATCAGAGCGGCACCGACCCCCAAACAACCACCCTCAACCCACATAAACCAACACCCATCTTGAGCACCACCTCAATCCATGTATGGAAAACAAACGGACCAAAAAGAGCCATAAAAACCCAGATCCTCCACCTTAAAACAACCAGAACATCTTATAAAAAGCCAAAATCACCGTGATCGAAGCCACATCCGAAGAACCAGAAGAAACACGACGACGGAAGGAGAAACACGCAGAAAGCTAACGACCGCCGGAAAGGACAAGGGTTGTTACCAATCGGGAGAGCGGTGGTGTGACCGTGAGAGGATAAGCACCACCGAAGTTGGGATCTACATCTTGCACATAAGGTTTGGATTGAAAAGGGAGAAGATTGGGCGGCGGATCTAGGTTTTAGAGAGAAGTGAGAGCTTTTGAAATTTTTGAGAGAGAGAGAGAGAAATAGAGAGCGCGTTAACAGACCATTGCGATACTAAATTTATTGACATTAGGTTATGTCATTGCATGATCTCAATTTTTTCCTCTTATTTAAGTGACACACTTACAAAACCTTTGTATCGAAATCTACAAAGAAATCATCCAATTAATTGAGACCAACAAATAATATCCATACAATTTTGCACTTACTTCGCTTAGTTCTCATTATCACCTACAAACTCTTTTCATTTTGTCAAATTTCTTCAGTGATTCTCTTGATTCATCAATGGCTTCAAGGATCACATCATTTGCCGCTATACCTAAGGTCTGTTTCTCCTATTTTCCCTTGATTTCTTTAATTCCTTCTCTTTTAAGTTTTTAATTTCATTTTTTCATGCATCTATATGTTTAATTTTTTTTAAAAAAATTCAACTCAAATCTTTATTCAATGATTGAGAATGATGTTACAAAATTATTCTTTCATCCACTTATGGTGTAAATGCATGTATTTTATTCTGGGAACAGAAAGAACACGAAGAGGCGAAAACGGAAGAACATCAAATCTTGATGGAAAAAATCAACTCGTTCAAAGAAAAAATCCAAAATGATCGAACTGCATCAATCAAAGTAAGTTCAATTCAGTGGCCGATTATTTGAAGTACTCTAGATTTGGTGTTATTATGTTTGTTAGAAATTATTTTCGATGTAAATTTAGGGAAATGAAGTTGATTTACTAGTAACATTTAGGTAATGAAGTGCTAAGTTAACTTGTTTTAATTGAATTATTGGTCGAGTTCAGCTTAATTTTTTGGCATCCAGTTATATAATTTCAAAGCGCATAATAATCAATCAAAATTAAACCATGATTCAAATTGGTTATTAGGGTTTTATATTGATGTTTTTTTTTTTTTTTTTTCTTCAGTTTTTTGCCCTATTTCTTGTTCCCTTTGTAGTAGTTTTTGTGATGATTTATTAATTTTTTTAATCGAATTATCGGTCGAGTTCATCTTTATTTTTTGGCATCCAGTTGAATAATTTCAAAGCGCAGGACAATTAATCAAAATTGAACCGTGTTTCAAATCGGTTGTTAGCTAGGGTTTCATAACGGCGTTTATCAATTTTGTTGCCCCATTTTTTATAATTTCTACCTTAGTAGGTAGTATTTTTGTGGAATGACTTTATTATTACTTGTTTACAATTATTTTTGGGCTTTTTTTTTTTTAACTTTATAGTTTAACTTGGATTTAATCTTCAATATTTTTTCTTAGGATAAACTTCGGATAAATCGGGAGAATCTCCAGCTTCAACTTTCCAACGTCATGGCAATAGTGTCAAGAAATGCTGAGGAGGATACTTTTCAAATGCTTTCTTCCAGAATTAATCACCCATTGCATAAATTTAATGGCTTATCTAAAGGTTCCAGAAACAATGAGGAATTTATAGATCAAGAAATACTTTTTGAAGACATCACACTGCCAGAAAAAAAGAAGATACCCCGTTTTACATTCTGGTCACATTTGGTCAGGTGTGTCTTACTTTTCAAATTTTAAAGATATATAAATCCTATAATTGTGCAATATTTTTGAAATTGAAAATACACATTTATTTTTCAATTATATTCCATTTTCAAGTATACATTTAATGTCAAATATATTAATCCATATCAATGTGTCATTTTGATTGTATATTTATGGATTTATTAAAATCTTTCGCACAATACAGAAATAAGATAATGACCAAGGATCAAGCGTTTTCGGCAAGAAAAAATATTTATTATGACAAATATGGCGAAGCACAAATATGTAGTGATTCCGATGATGTTAAAGAAAATATAGAAGTTAAACGTGATTTTTCTCATGGTGAAGACCAAATCATATGGTAAATCAAAATAGAAAAGTTAATTATATACTTACATTTAGAAGTTATATATATTTATTTGTTATTATAAATTATATGAATTTTTTATTTTTCCACTTCACTTTTAACCTCCTTATTTACGGATTACTATTTTGACTATTGAATATATTAGGATGGCATTTGAAGAGCACAATTTAATTGATCATGAGGATGTCTTGCGCATTGTTCAAAGTTGTATTGGGGGTACTTATTCAGAGATTCAGGTAAAATTTAATAAGTTACAGACATGAATGCTTCCATGTTACTTGTTAACCTTAATATTTATTGCAAAATAAGTTTTCCCATAAATATGTATTTTAAAGTGTCTCTAGTTAATTTGGTCTAGTTCAATTGGGGATGGGACTCAAATTCCCCTATGTTCGATATAGTTTCGCGTATTAGTGAATCTCCGGCTATTTATTTTGTTTCTTGCGACCTTATCTCTCCTGTTTGTTATAAGCTTTTTTTGTAGTTGGATTTCCGGTATGTGTCTTTCCTTATATATATATATATATATATATATATATATAGTTTTGTGTATATGAGTGGCAATAAGATTACATGCAGTAAATGTGTTGACGCATTAGTAATGATATACCAACCGTCCAATCTAAATCAGTGGTTGAGATCGATTGGTGATAATTTAATTTCAGTCGTTCAATCTAAAATCAATGATTGTAATTAAAATTAGTGGGAAACTGTGTTATAAATAACCGCAACAAATCTGAATCCCTAGGAGTGGATAGGAAGAATAAGTTAGGGTGATTGTTATTTTGACATACTACTGTGTGGATAATCTGGAACTCTCAAAATGATCTACTCTTTGTGAGAAAAATTGTTTTTATCAACTCTTTGATGGAAAAAGGTGAAACTTTCATCTTAAAAGTGGTATATGGCTAAAAATTCTAGTAGTATTTCATGTTCTTTCTATGAGCGAGAGGTGCAACATGACTTGTGATGAGTCTGTAGAGACACGTGAAATGTTAGTGTTGAGTTTCATTGTCTTTTATTGATGGGGCATGTCCCTTCTGTCCTCCCTTATCTTGTAAGTTTCAATTTATCATGAGTTTGTTAAACAACAACAACATATTGAGATCTCACACTCCTTTTAATTCTCAATTCGCATCAGTTGAGCTACTTCATCCATTTCACAATACAGTGCTATTATGTTTTCTAAACAACAACATATTAATAAATTGTATTAAGATGTTATACCAAATTAACCTTAAACCTTTTACAAAGTTACATATTATATACATTTGTATTTTGAGCAATCATTTTGTATGCAGGAGAGGTATAAATATCTCAAGGAAAAGGACATGCATGCTACAGAAAGTGGATCTAGTACTGCCATTTGTTTGGACAAAAGTTTGAGTGAAACAATAAATACTCTCGATCACTTGTTTTGTCGTCGTTGCATGGTAAATACTCCACTAAAAATATGATTAATTGTGTTGAGTAGATGGTTAATTAAATTTACGGTTAAAATCTAGTTAATTTAACTCTATGATTAATCACAATTTTCAACGCAATTTAAATTAATGATTTATTCAATTGAATTTATATTTTTATATGTGATTAATTATGTGTCGAACTTGTAAAAAAAGGGTGTCAGAAATTTTCGTATTAAATTTTTTTTGGTTAGGTAATCTAACGACTATAAATTCACCTTTTAAAGGTGAATAATTGGATATACTGGATTCGAACTTCGGTCCCTACACAAATGTGCAATATTTTTTACCAATTAAGCTAGGCTCATGAGGATATTTTCGTATCAAATTTATTGGGTATTTATATTTTCTTAATTCTCTACAACAGATATATGATTGTCCGTTCCATGAATGTCCACAACGGTTATTTTATCCGGTAAGTTAAAAAATCTCCTATTCATTTATTTCTTAATTTGTGTGTGAATTAGTAAATTAATATATAATGATTTATTTTGTAGACTGAAAAGCAACCAACTTGGAATGTACCTGAAAATGAAAGGCAACCATGCGGGGAAAATTGTTACCTTGAGGTATTATTTTTCTTATTTCTTTGATATTATTCTATTGAAATGTTTTAATTCTAGTAAATTATTTCAATGTTTCTATGTTAAGTTTTTTTTAATATATTATATTTTTAGTAATTATTTAATGATGCATGCTTTTCAATTTATTTTAGATGTATGATTATATATTCATTATTTGTAGTTAAAGGATGCCAATACAAATTCAACTCCAGAGTCTTTGCTAACAAAAGAAACTGTAGATGAGGTATTTGGACCTACTAGTTCAAAGAAAATCACAGATAAAATAGAATTGATGAGATTATCCAACTCAATGGAAGAGCAAGAACAAGATGATAGCTCAGATTGGAAACCTTTGGAGAAAGAATTATGTTTGAAGGGAATAGAAATGTTTGGAAAAAACAGGTATCAATATTTATTGATTTTCACATTGCACTTACACTTAGTAGTACTTGTCATCGACTAATGCTGTCAGATGCAATTATCACTACTGGACCGTCTAATCAATATCAGACGGTTCATATTTTAATATTGTTTTAAATTTGTTATTTATAATTTGAGTTAAAAAACTGAACCGTCTGATCGAACGACTTTCAATTAAGAGCGCCGACTGCATGAGTTTCCGACTATACCGAATCCGAATGCATACTTAGTATGTTGCTTGCTATAATTCATGATGGATGCAGTTGTCTTATATTTCGGAACTTACTTCGTGGATTCAAGACTTGCATGGAAATAGGCATCTACATGTCTGAAAGGTTCAAGGTGAATATTACAATAATTCATTTCCTTATCTTTTATGTTAGTTTTAAATTTATGCATATAGACATTTTAGGATATGTTGAAATTTATAACAAATTTTGGATAGGAGAAATAGTGTGTTCTAAGACCCAGCTCAAATTTTAGAGTTCAAAGTGCGTTTATGCAGGTGTAGAATATAGAATTCGAACACTTTATATGTACAGTTTAACCTACTAGCGGATCAAATAAATAGTCTTGACCGGTGGTTTATCTGATTAGACAAAGAAGCAAAATTTCACTTGTAGTAGACTTAGCTACCGTGCTTTTCTTAATGAACAATTTTTATCAATCAAAGAATTCGAACAATTATTCATATGTAATTATTCTATATAAATATATATATAATTGCTGATACCTATATACCTATTAAAATTGTTTACATTTATCTATGAAGTTAATTATTTGTTTTTTAAAGAAAATTCCTTCTAAAACTTTTATGTCATAGTACTTTATATTTTAATTAAGAGTTTTTTTTTTCCTAGGACCATGACATGCCATCAAGTTCAAGGAAATCTAAGAGAAAAGGAAAAAGCAAGAGATTTTTTCATAGGAGAAGAAATTATAATGATAGGGAAGAAAACGAACCCCTTGAGCATTATACACCTTGTGAGTGTCAAGGAATGTGTGGAAAAGAATGTCCTTGTTATGTTAAAGGACCAAGAGGAACTTGTGAAAAATATTGTGGGTATGTGTATTTTTATTTAATTGCATGTCTAATATTTTCCATAATAAAGAAATGAACGAAGATCCGTTTTGGTTTACCACAAATTTTTATACTAGATACAAATTAGTCCATTTGTTATGGGACTAGTTTATCTCCCCGTTATGAAAATGTCTAAACTAATTTGAATTTTATTTTTGTTAAAGACTGAATGATTTGTTGAAAAATTGTGAAGAATCAAAACGAATTTTTAATGTAACATCGATCGCAAAATGTTATGTTACTATTAAATGTTCTTAAGATGAAATACTACTATGTTTTTGAACATGATTACATGATTAATTAATTACTTTTCCTTTATGTAGGTGTGCAAAGCAATGCAATAATCGGTACAGAGGATGTCTTTGTGAGAAAGGACAATGTGATAAAGGATATTGTCCATGTTTTGCAGAAGATCGTGAATGTGACCCTGATGTGTGCATAAATTGTTGGCTTGGGTAATTTACTTTTGCTCTTAATTAACTTGATTTTCTTTATAACTATGTTTCGTTTTGTTCCTAATCTATTGAAAAGAAAATAAGCTTTTATTTGAAAAATAAGCTATGATAAGTCTTGTTTTTGTAATATTTTTTTCTTTTGAAAGTTTATATCTTAGTTTTAGTAGTTTATAATTTATTTTGATAAACTAATTCAATTAGTTTATAGTTTAAAAACTTATATTGCTTATTATTATTTTTTTCAATTTTATTTTTACCTTTATAATCTTATTTAAAAATTAAATTTACAGTGTTAATTAAATATTTATAAGTTAATTCAACGATTAATAAAATTAAATACAACAAATTTAACCAATTAAATTATTATTTAATATAAACCAACTTATAATTATTTTCTATAACATCATGCTTACAGGTGTGGCGATGGTTCATCACAGGAGCCACCTAATCAAGAAAAGGGTCAATGTAAAAATATGAAAATGTTTTTGGGGAAACAAAAAAAGGTAAGATATAAATATTCTTTTGCTCTTTAAATAATATGTATTTAATTCATGAATGCATGATTGTCTTCTAATATTGTCATCATTTCTCAGATTCTTTTAGGTGAATCTAAAATTGCTGGATGGGGAGCTTTCATAAAGGTTGAGATGTTTTTATACATTTTTCTTAACACACATTTTAATTGATTATTTTGTTTAAAAAAGTGATAACAATAGATCCATAGTAGAATTTATATAAATTTCAACCAATTAAAATGTTTTTTTTGAAGTGTGTTGATATTAAGTACTCTTCATTTTAAAATGATGTGAAAGTGTTTCTTATCACTAATTCTTAATTATTTCAGAACCCTGTAAAAAAAGATGAATATTTAGGAGAGTACACAGGCGAATTAATTTCTCATGCAGAAGCAGAAAAACGTGGTATATTATATGAACGTGGGGGATTCTCTTACCTTTTTGACTTGGATGATAAGGCAAGTGTCTCATATCCATTACATTTTCTCTCATCATAATTGTCTTATACCCTCAATTTTTATTATTATTGGTATTCTACTATTTTTAAAATTAACACCAATAAAACTATATATAAAATTAATATTGCGAAGAAAGTGAATGATTTTTTTTAATCAAATGAAACAAAAATGTTAAATGAAATCGATTAAGTTAATTGAATATTTTCTTTTACGTCTTAAAAGTAACATTTAAATAAAAATTTAATTATGAACGGTTTAAAAAGCTCTCATTTTATATTTCACCATAGACCTTAGGTTGGATCGACCTTTAATTAGTTAACAAGTGTGTTGGGATGATGTTAAGATTTTAAACTTGCTATGTTAAGTCTATTGTGCTTCTTTTTTGTTGATATTGTTTTGTTATCTTTTTATTAAGTTTCATTAATCTAATTTCTCATTCATATCTATTTTTTTCTTCCTTTTCAGTATTGTATTGATGCTTATCGTATGGGAAACAAGTTAAAATTTGCAAACCACTCATCAACGCCCAATTGTTATCCAAAGGTTAGTATACAAACTATTTTTTTTATCCAAAGGTATGATATATTTTACACATTATTTAAGATTTGGGCACATGAATTAATATATATTTTTGCAATTACTTATTATTACAACAATTGACAAAAAAGTTATTTCTTTTCAAAAACAAAATCGAATTAGTGAGGTGCACAAGAAATTAATATATCATCATAATATTGTTTATAAAATGACATATAATTTTTTAAAAAAAAAACGATTTATAATATAGGACGAAGGAAGTAACGTTTTTATCACAATTATTGAATTGACAAATGATTTGCTTTTTGTATAGGGTTTATTTGTTGGGGGAGACCATCGAATAGGCATATTTGCCAAGGAAGACATTAAAGCTGGTGAAGAACTTTTCTATGATTATCACTATACCAAATATCAAAAAACACCTAAATGGTTTTTTGAACAATCCAAGGAAAAAGAATCTAAAAGTTCTCGGGGCAAAGGAAAGATTGGTTCAAAGGTCAAGTAATTTAAGTAAAGTGTTTAGATTTTAAAATTTTGGATTGAAAAAGAATTCTAAAAAGTTTAGTTTAGTTATAAATATATAATTAAATTAAGATAATTAGCTGTTGGTTTTAGCCGTGTTTCTTTAATTGATTGTAATTTTTCGTTTGAATCAGCCTACATTTTGTGTGGATTCATTGAGTTAGACTTTATATTCCTAGTTTTTGTTCTTTTATATATATATATATATTTTTTTTTTTATAATATATTTGCTATTATGAATATAGATACAACTAATAATCTCAGTGTATGCTAATACTATCAACTTATAAAAAAAAAAATGATATAATGTGTATAGATATTTGTTTTGTTTAGTTAGTCAGAATGTGGGTTGATATTTTTATAGTCTCACTACAAAATTATACTTTAATATTGTACTAGTATTGGAATTCATATTGATAGTGTTTTTTTTTTTCTGTTCTTGATGCTAAAATTTACAACTTTCATGAATGTCATAATTTTGACCATTTCTAATGGCAAGACTAGTTTGAGTGCAAAGAGGAAATTCACGAACCAGAACAAGAACAAATCTGCTTTATATATTTCATTCATAATATATTCAATTGCGATATCGATAAAAAGTTGAAAAACAAGCTATAAATAAGGTGACTTTAACAAGGGACGAACAACCTTATTACTTGTTTAAAGCGGTTGTGGAAGAATAATGTTCCATCAAAAATAAATATTTTTGGTTGGCGTTTATTGTTTGGTACCAACTAGGAAACTTTTATTTCGAAAGGAAATCATATTACCAATAACTTAGAGTGTTGTTGTGTGTTGTGTTTTAATTTGGAAGAATCTTTGGATCACTTGTTTTAACTTGGTTAGCTGCGACTTGGAATTTGTGGCGTACGTGGAACAATATTTTATTCCAAGAGGATAGCGTTAATATATCTATGTTGGTAAATCAAATTAAATTTGTGTCGTGGTTTTGGTTTACAGGCCGATTTTGTAATAATGTTGATGTAGAGTTTTCCACTTGATGTAGCAATCCCCTAGCTTGCTTTCAAAGCATTTAGATCTTTATGATTCTCTTGCGAATCGTAAGGATTGAATACCCCCCTTATACAAAAAAGTGAGACCCCATCCCTAGGATTATTACGCTCTCGTAACATGAGGCTATAATCTTAGCAGCCCCATACTACTCTGAAACTTAAATTTCTAACCATCATAAACCTAGACCATCGAAATGTTGGATATTTTGATCATATAATTTATTTTAAAGTTATTGAATATTATTTTATATATAAATTTAAAAGAATTAATAGTATTTATTATTATTATTATTATTATTATTATTATTATTATTATTATTATTATTATTATTATTATTATTATTAATAATTTGTTAAAATGTGCCTTTTACTTGGTCAAAGAAACGTTTATCATTTAATCCCTATTACATGGTTTTCAATCCTAATTACTAGGATTTTGTGGTTATGCTTGTAACTGATTATTATTATCAGAGAGCATGAGGATATAAAGAGATTTTGGGATAAAAACGGTGTGAGAAGAAAAATACATCCCCATGAGTAAAATATAATTCATCTTGTTATTCTTCATTACATAAAAAATTGAGTTACTACTTCCTGGGTTACATCACCGGTGTCTATTATTTTCTTGCTAGTTCTGTTATCTCATTGAGAAAGACATATTGAATACATCAATGAGAAGGACCTGTTGAATCCTGGGGATTTGCGCTTATGAGGCGGATAAATCCTTAAGGATAGTGCGATCAGCACGCCTCAGGTATTGTTTATGATTTACTATTTTCAAGTCCTCTATACGTGACTAGATGGTCGTGTACTATATGGTAGCGCCGACGTCAAATTGCTACACTCACCGAAAGATAAGTTCCTGTGAACTCTATTTCAATTTATTCTCTATAATATTTATTGAGTTATTTAAATTTACTTGTTGTTTATAATTGTGAATAGGTCCAATATTTACAACAATCTTAAGGATTTATCGTTAATTTATAAAATAGATGATGAATTGACAATGAAATTTCTTAGCCTTGAAAATGGAGCAATCAGCAGAGGGGAATTATTACTATGTTCTGTTTTTCTTTTGAATTCGATTGTTGATACGATAATAAATTTTGGTTTTGATAGCTACATGTAATAAGAATATTGTGGGAGTTACGAGTTCCAGTATATGCCTGCCTACATGGTGCTTAAAAGGTTTTGAGAATGGTCATCTCCACCAGGTTCTATTGTTTTTAAATTTTGCTTCCATGAATTTAAATGTCTTTTCTTAAAATGGTAGAGCAATATTATTCTTACCTCTAATTTTATTTCTGAGTTCCAAATTTATACAATGAAATTGTGATTCTCGTTTTGTTGTGATAGAATAAATATTTAGATGAAAATAAAATAAAATTGAGACATGTATTTTGTTCACGTTGGTACTAAATACAAGGTTTTATAATACTTGAGAAAATTGTTATTTACTTGCGTTCATCTTGTTGATTGAGTTGGTTGCTTGAGTTGTCAGCATGTTTAACATGTTTATAAGCAAAAGAATTAAGCATGACATTTACCAATATTTGTGATTGTGTTACATGTTATTTTTAAAGAAAGTTTACGTGTGAGGATTTTATATTGAATTAACTTTATAGCATTACTATGTTCAACCATTTTTCTACTGCCATTGATGCTTGCTTGAAGAGAAATAGTAGACTTAATTTTATTTGCCAGTGTTGAACTCATGCTTGATAATGCTGGTTTTTGGTGGAATGTATTACTGTGTAGTAATTCTATTGTGGTCATGCTCCATGCATATGATACCTTATGGATTAATTTGTTTGATATGTGTGGTCATGTAATTGAATCTAACTCTCGTTTAAAGTCCAAGAAGTGCACTGAATTGTTGCTTTCAAATATTTTGGTTCTATGTTACTACTTACTATTGTCAGCAGTAATTAATGGTTAATTTTAAGAGTTAGTTTTAAGATTATTTGAAGCTAAATTATTGAGCTTGTATGAGGCTGACACTTATATAATAAGAAATTAGAAAAATATAAACTGATGTGAATCAAAGGATAAGAGAATCAAATCTAATTTGTGGTGTAAGATCATAAGGATGTGTGATAGTATAATCCTATCACAAGTATATTATGTTGAGTATCCCTTATGAGTCTAATATTACTTGATTGAAAAGAAAAGAAAAATTGAAGTGATACTGTTCACAATGTGAAATATTTGAGAAATGCCATATATTATATATTATATGATATATTGTGGATTAGCCATTGTATTAAAATAATACAATGATGTTTAATGAATTTTGTTTATGAGAAAATATATTTATATATATATGAAGACTTATAAATTGTCTTCGATGTAGAGATATTGTCGCTTGAAATCATTCAAGCAGACCTGAAATGTGGATTTAAAAATTGTGGTATTGTCGCTTGAAATCATTCAAGTAGACCTGAATAAAAATTCACATATATTATAAAATGTGGGGGTGTTGTTGCTTGAAGACCTTTCAATTAAACCTGTTAATAAATCTAATCATATATTTAATTTTTCCCTTTGTGGAAATGTTGTCGCTTAGAATTTATCTAAGCAGACCTGAAGAAATATATTATAAAGTCAGTTTGACAATATATGAGATATCGATGAGTCATTATATTAAAATAATATAATGATGTTAATTGGGATTTAATTTCAATGAGATCAAACTATGAGTTATTTTACTCATCGTGTGAATGTTGTCGCTTAATATTCATATAAGCACACATATATAAATAAGATTGTAGAGACCAAGTTCATTGTTATAGACTTGGATGATTATATAAGATTAATTGACTTAGAGACGTCTTAGTCAATATTATTTTGGTGAAAGAAAATTGTCTTCATCATTCGTGTGTAAAGTACGTACTAAATAAAACCTCTGGGAAGAAATGATTTTGTGATGCATCGAGGGGAACTGGACTTAAGCCAATTGAAATCAACAAGTGATAGGAACCCAACCTTTGTGATTGGAGATCCCATGAATAAGGTTCATATGGGTAAGAACAAGTTACTTGTTAGATCTGCTAGCACCAAAAATTAATTAATTAATTTTTGTTATTGTCCTTTTCCTATGGTGTAAATGAGAAAGTGCTTGTTAAAGTACAAAAGTAAGTATATTTTTATCGTCTCCACAGGGACTGGTGCGATATTAAAACCGTTCAACAATTAATATAATTTTAAGTATAGTGATTATAAGATTGTTTAAGCGTGAAATTATGAAATTGTAATTGCAAGTAAAAATATGATAAAGTTTCAGAGAGATAAGTTTGCTGGGATTATATTTTACTAACTCAATCGCATGTATTCTTCCAATCAGTTATACAGACTTTAGCTATTTATCAATATTGTCACGTATCGCTCACGTATGTGTTCGTGTCCGGATCACGATAAGAATCCCGTTATATCTGTTAATCCCCAATGTCTCGGGTGATCAATCAATACATCGGATTTATCGTATTGCTTCAACTCCGATGTCTCGGACAATTTAACCAATACAATAGCATTAAGATTCGATAATCTAAGTGAATATTAAACCTAAATCTATGTCTAGAGTTTAGAATTTAATAGATAATTGTTCTAGGTCTTGGATTCAAAAAGTATATGTCTATAGCATTTCAAACCCTAAAATTTATAATTGAAATCAAGAACAATATCAATATTGATTAATAATCTAAAACCATATATAACACCATGATCAAAAGAAATACATAATCATAAGTTAATTACATCTAACCCAACAAAAGTGTCTTTAGCTACTCATTGTCATGGTAGCCTTACACAAGTGAGAAGGAAAAAGATAAAATACCAACACCTGTTGATTTCTCGAACAGTTGGTGTGCATCCCACGATTTTCCTCTCGACCTCTTTGCTCTTTCACTCTGTTCTCTGTTTTTCTCTCTTTCTCGTGTCAGAGTTCTGGTGTTGCAAGAATCAATCCCCAGTGGAATGGTTGATGCATGCTTTTATAGTCTTTGGAAATGCACATTCCTTTGGTATTAAGAAACATAAAAACGGTGGATACTACTTGCACAACTTGACCGCCTCTTAACTTCTACTTTCTTGTTTTTTTTCTTTTTCTTTTACAACCTGTTATAAAACATAAATATTATATATAAAAGCAATAATAAATATAACTAATATATAGCAACTATTATAAACTAGGAGATATATCAATATATTTAAGTTAATAAGTGTCTTTAATTTAAATCACTTATAAGTAAAATTGACTCTTATTATTAATCTTATAAAAATCTACAGAAGTGAAGTGAAATAGATAAAAATAACTAAAATATTAAGTTGCTAGCAAAGATTAATATTTACACATAGTTGAGGTTTTTACTTCAAATAACTCTATAAAATAAGTTAATTAGTGCTTAAAATGTTTAAGTAAAATAACTCTTTTTGGCACTTATCAGTGCTAGATACTGCATTGCTGAGAGGATAAACTATAATGTTTTTAATGAATTTCATATCCCTTATGGGTGGTGTATGATTTGCAGCATACACTTGATGAAATCACATATATGAGTGTTAAGTGGGGCCGCTTGTATGAGATTTTGGCGAAATCTCTAGAGCACTCATGAATAAATCCAGGCACGCGCACGGCCTATTCGCGCAACACAGCGGCAACGGCAAGAACTGTGGGGGTGTAATGCGATTGGTAGACCACTAACATACGCTAAGTTTCATTGGTTCATATAGCTTGCTACACCAATGTTACTGTGTGTTAAGTACTATCAGTTTAGCACTGGTTCATATAGCTTGCTATACCAGTTTGATGCATTACATCAATGATGTTAATCCACGAAATGTTTTGAAATGTTCTTTAAAACTTTAAAATAAATTGTGGGGGATTGTTGGATATTTTGATCATATAATTTATTTTAAAGTTATTGAATATTATTTTATATATAAATTTAAAAGAATTAATAGTATTTATTATTATTATTATTATTATTATTATTATTAATGATTTGTTAAAATGTGCCTTTTACTTGGTCAAAGAAACGTTTATCATTTAATCCCTATTACATGGTTTTCAATCCTAATTACTAGGATTTTGTGGTTATGCTTGTAACTGATTATTATTATCAGAGAGCATGAGGATATAAAGAGATTTTGGGGTTTTGGGATAAAAACGGTGTGAGAAGAAAAATACATCCCCATGAGTAAAATATAATTGATCTTGTTATTTCTCATTACATAAAAAATTGAGTTGTTACTTCCTGGGTTACATCGGTGTCTATTATTTTCTTGCTAGTTCTGTTATCTCATTGAGAAAGACATATTAAATACATCAATGAGAAGGACCTGTTGAATCCTGAGGGATTTGCGCTTATGAGGCGGATAAATCCTTAAGAACAGTGCGATCAGCACGCCTCAGGTATTGTTTATGATTTACTATTTTCAAGTCCTCTATACGTGACTAGATGGTCGTGTACTATGTGGTAGCGCTGACGTCAAATTGCTACACTCACCGAAAGATAAGTTCCTGTGAACTCTATTTCAATTTATTCTCTATAATATTTATTGAGTTATTTAAATTTACTTATTGTTTATAATTGTGAATAGGTCCAATATTTACAACACGAAACACATAAACCATACCTTTTACAAATCCTACAATCAAACACCCTTTAAAACATTTACTAATCACTAACCAACATCTAATTAACCCCTGACAAAAACAAATCATCCTAACCCAAATACTAATGCAAGCCTCCATTTAAACCAAATCATCCTAACGGAAAGAATTAAAAAAGGTTGTTGCGAAGCTCTTGTTCTTTAGATTTGGATTCAAACCATTACATGACCATAAGGTGGAGATTTTGCACTATACTTGTTCACTACACTTATTTGAAATCCCTAAAACTAAAACATGAAAAAATTGGATATCAAGCATTTGAGAGGAAAAATGTTCGTAATGAGTAGATATTGCGTTCAAAACATGTGCAAGTATACTATGCACAATTAAAATATAACAAGTGATAAGAAAAAGTATGATTATTAAATTAGATTTTTATTATTTCAATCGCAAGAAACATATGAAAGTTACATCTTGGATGTACTATTTGCATCCATTAATTGATATCTTTCAATACTTTTCCAGGGAAAACATAGGGTACCAACTGTCGCAGATTCCCAATAACATCCGCCCGTGTTATTTACATACCAGTCACATTGTGTGCAATCCATATGCTTTTGAACGTAAATATCAAGATAATGACGAAAGGGGTTTTCTGGCCATGTAAAACTGCAGAAGAATAACGTCGATTTAAAGATAGGAAATGCTGATTTTCTGAATGTAAACGTGTACTTTCCTAGATGTGTGAGCGTGTGAAATCCAAGATCATCATCTTTGGATTTACAATGAACGGTCATAGGCCTTGAAGTTGGATTTAAATTATTAGTAATTGAAACATGTATAGGATAATTTGCTATGGTCTCTCTAGTCACAAATGCAAGTATTGAAATCAACACAGTTGTGAGTTTTAGGGTAATTCGATTTGGATATGCCATGACTAGATGCACAATACCTAAAAGCCTTATAACAATCTTAATTTATAGAATTATAAATCCTTATAAATACTCCTTTCAAATTTTAAAACGCACAAATTTATATTTATTTATTATGTTTTGAGCAACCATTAGATAAACTATCATTTATGTTTTTCTTAAAAAACACAAAAATATCGGTTGACCAACTATCAAATGGTTATTTCAATTAAATGTGCTGTAAATGATAAATAAATTATAAATGAGATAGGATCAAATGACATATATGTGTCAAAATTAGTTTTACATCAAATTTGAAAGAAGTAAAACAATTTTGACAAAATTAAATATTTTTAAATTTGTCTCGCAATCTTTTCAAATATAGCAGATTTGTCTTCAATCTTCATAAACATTAATTCTTGTTCGCGCTACAATGTCCATCGATTTCCCCCTCAATCAATCATGTTTGGAAGAGGACTATAAAGGCTATGGTGTTTTTTTTTTATCTTCTACAAAGACATGCAATTTTAATTTTAAAAAATTAATTAATTATGTCAAAATCAAATTGAAATTCAGAACATCTAAACTCAAATTTCAAGCAATTTTTCATAGTTCTTGTTTACTATTACTAGTATATTTAATATGGTTATGATATAAGAAAGGAGAAAACCAAATCATTACATTCATGCGAATCATGTCCATTAAGAGAATGAACATTACTCTCTTATGAATGTATGATGATGAACATTTCTCTCTTTAATTTTGGTGATAGATAGAGGAAAACATCTTCTATTTAAGGAAATACTGTTATATGAATAAAAAAATCATGAATATTCAAAAGTTGAAAGTCAACAAATTAGAACCAATGAATGTGTAATTGATTATAGACAAAACGATTATAATCAAAAGAGTAGTGCTATATGTTACGGGAGAAAAAACACAAGAAAGAGAAGAATTGTACTATATTGTTTTAAAAAAATTAAAATTGCTATAAATTAGGAAGTTTAGAGGAAATCATGGGGAGGTTGGTTATGAAATTGTAAGGCCATGATTTATTCTTCTCTTTCTTGCTTGTTAATTTCTTACAAACAAGCATTTCCCTAATCAAAATCATGTGAACGTGACATCACAACTGGCGTGTTCAAGTTTTATTTGTATGTGGTATCTTCCGAATATTTGTTTTGAAATTATCTCACCGACTTGTGTGCCAAGACACGCGTATTTTCTGGAAACAACAGCAAGCAACACATATTTGCTCAATCCTTAAGATGTTGAAATATTTAAGGAAATAAAATATTTGATGCAAATATATTTATGAAAAATATATTTTGCTTCGAGAAGATTGTAGCTGGAGATTCTCTAAGACCACTTGTATTGTTTAGTCCGACTTGCTCAGAAAACTCATGCTAACTCGTGGCTATTTAAAGGAAGATGTTAAACCTAATGTATTTATACCAAAATCAAATATCAAAGATGTAGTCTTTTAGGGTTTCGTGTTTTTGTAAGCCTTGTGCTTTATTTTGTACACCTCTCTGGTGCTACATCTGATTATCAATGCACATAGATGGTTTGTGATAGTTGAGTTGTAATTTGTGATCTACTCTTAAGCTTTAAGCACATAGTTAGGTTGTTTATTGGAGTATGACTCCTTCTGATTGTTATCGTTTGTAAACACTGATTGTGTTGATTGAGGGAAAGTGAGATGAGATCTCAGGACTTCCTAGGTAGAAGTTGCACGGATAGTATAGGTGATCAGACGTAAAATGCGGGTTTGCTGAGGTCTTTGAATTAGAACTATTATAGTGGATTTTCTTCCTGACTTGGTAGCTCTCAGAGTATGTGACGTTGCACCGAACTGAGTTAACAAATAACGTGTGTTATTTTATTTCTTGTCATTTACTATTTTATTATCCATTGTGCTCGCAATCTTGTGAGATTTTTAGTTTTTTACTATAGTGCTTGAGAGACTTTAAGAAATGCTGCACTTTCAATCTTTTGATCATCTGACCTTTTACAGGCTGTACAGCTTCTTCAAACTTACAATGCACACATATTCCTTCTTTGCAATCCAAAGAAGATCACCAATGTTCTTACAATCGATTGATATCGTTTGAGACTGGATATAGATCTCACTAATTAAGTCTTATCTTTTAAGATACACGTAAGAATTTATAAGAAAATACAGTGTATGAGTGTACATGAGTGTATTTTGAGATTTTCCAACAGAGAAATTATTATAATCTTGTTTACATTTTATAAGTATGTGTTTGCTATTCTAATTAACTAATGGCAAACAATGAATAGCCGATTGGTTTGTGCCTCCCTTGCCGACGTTGTTCTCTGTTGGGGGTTCTGCATCGGAGATGGCGGAGCTGCCGGTGACAATTTGGTGTTGTGTTGGGGTAGTGGTCGTAGGTGATGAGGTGGTGAAGTGGCAGTGAGGTGCTGATGTGGTGGCACCGGGTTCTGGCGGAGGTTGTTTAAGTTTGGTCCTTTATTTTTGGTGTGTTGTTTAGCTGCGGTTGTTCTTGGTGTTGTGTTTCCAATGGTTTTGGCGGCTGTCTCTTGCTCCGGCGACGGTTTTAGCGGTGGTGTATTCTTGGTGCTTGGTGGCTGTTTCGACATTGCGGTGGTGCCGACAGTTTG
The DNA here is from genome assembly GCA_954870985.1 of Trifolium fragiferum. Classification (NCBI taxonomy): domain Eukaryota; kingdom Viridiplantae; phylum Streptophyta; class Magnoliopsida; order Fabales; family Fabaceae; genus Trifolium; species Trifolium fragiferum. The sequence goes on along the minus strand of OX940793.1, from coordinate 10,824,935 downwards.
GATTTTGGTGCCTTTGGCGGTGGTGATGTGCAGGTGATAGGGTTGTATTACAGTCAGGTGATGAGTTTAACAGAATTGTGTTATTTCACTACTGTTGTTTTGTATTTTTGTTACAACTCCAATGTTCGATTGTGGTTCAGCTGTTGCGCCGTTTATCTTCCCTCTCCCTTTCAAGAAAACCACCGCGAAGTCTCAACCTCTCTCCAAAACATTTCTTCACCGCGATTTTAGCCCTTTACGTCGTAGCTTTTTTGTTTTGTTTTTGGAGTTTGGTTGCGATTGTTCTCTGAGTTTGGGTTTGGTGCTCTGACGTGACTGATTTTGCATTGATGTTGAATGGTGGTTCTCTTTGGAGCGAACTTAGGTTTGATATCCGATTGAGTTTAAGTTTGTGGTGCTCAGCGGTCTCCACTGTGCCGGTTGCTTTGGTTGTGTTTCCTGGTTAGCATTGATGTGTTGGTGTTGGCGTAAGGTACATTGATTTTTGTTTTGCTTTGGGGTTGCTGCTGTTTTGATTGCTATTCGTCGAGATGGAGTTTGTGTTGGCGGGCGGGGATGATGATATTTGGTGTAAGGGCTCCGCTATGGGTGTTAGTGGATTTAGATGTTGTTTTAGTTTATTTTCTTTCTTATGATGTGCTTATATATGTTTTCGTATTACGCATTCTGCTCGTCTTACGTGCAATTGCAATATTAATAAAATTTAGCTGTTAAAAAAAATAAATAGAAAAAAAAAGAAATATCTTCGCTTTCTCTTTCTCATATGATTTCTTTTCCTTTTGACAAACAATGGTGCCCATGTGATTTTGGAGTATCTTTGTACCCTTCGAGATGTATATACACGGAAATAGATTAGGTGTAGTCACTTTGTTGCACATTCACTTTATAGCCGTCCGATCATAATCGGACGGTTTAAATAAATACAGTTGATAAATAAATTTTTAAATCATGACCATTTAATCTTGATCAGACAGCTATAACTGTACGACTGCACCCAAAATGTGACTGCATGAAATCCTGGTCCGTATATACACACATACATCAAATGAAGTCTTAATTTAAGATTTAAGAAGTGAAAGATGACATTGACTCTCATATTTCAATGTCCACCGACCCTATTATTTTTTAATACTACACACAAATATTTTTATTAGATTTGAATTGCATGCAGTAAGGGAATATTTGACTATCCGATTAATATTAAACAGTCCAAATATAAATAATATTTAATTAAATTTGATGACTGTTTTTTATAGACCGTTCGATTTTAATCGACAATCAGTTTTTTTTTTAGCTGGACGATAGCATCCAGTTTTGACTGTATATGCAATCCAAATTTCTTTTTATTAGACTCTTTCCGATTTTAAATATATTTTGTAATTATTTTAAAAAAATTCATTAAATAAAATACATATTTGACTTACTTTATTAAACAAACCTAAGAATATTGTTTATATTTAAAACCGAAATAAATAGTTATTTATTTATACTGCACATTCTATCCACTCTAAAATGTAGATTGGTAAGATATGGCTGCCTAGTGCCTATATTATTATAATTTTTTAATTTAAAAATAAACTGCAGGATTGTAATTTTGGTGAGGAGAGTATCAGACCAATTTTAAGACTTGAGGTCTTTTCCTTTTCTTTCAAAAGAATCAAAGAAAAAGTGAAAGTTAGTCAAAGAAAAATCGTACACGTAACTTTTGCTTAATTTTTTTTTCTTTTCAACCATGAAATAAATAAAATTTAATAAAAAATTGTTTCTCTTAAATATTTTGTTTTTTGAAAAATTTATTTAACTATTTGAGATTAATCATTTGATTAGTGAGGCCTATTGAATGGGCTTCTTAACATTTGCATAACCATATAAATTAAAGGGTTAAATATGTATTTACTGTGAGTTTCGACTTTTAGTTTCTATATTTTTTTATTATATTTTTAGTCCCTATTTTCGCCTTTGTATTTTTAGTTTCTACCGTCAATTTTTTGTGACTTGGATAACGAAATCAGCCACATAGGATGACACATAGATACATGTCATTCGATGCAAATGTTATTATAGTCAATTTAAGTTATCCTATGTAGTCAATTCTGTTATTCTAGTCATAAAAAATTGACTAAAAATATAATAAAAAAATGTAGGGACAAAAAAATAATTAAAAAAATGTAAGGACTAAAAGTCGAAACTCACATAAAAGTAGGGACTAAAAACATATTTAACCCTAAATTAAAGGGTTATGTCTTTATCTCCTGCAATGTAAACGGGTTTTGTTTTATCTTTGTAATTATTTATTTTTAAATTATTCTCCTCTAATGTTGTTTTTTTCATAGTGTATTTTATCCTCTTGTGTTGAAACAAAAAAATTCATTAGGGGATAAAATACACTATAAAAAAAATCATTACAGAGATAATCTCAAAAAATAATAATAATAAGGGTAAAACAAAACCCGCCTACTTGCAAAGGGTAAAAATTTATTTACCCTAAATTAAATAAAGAGTTTTGGTTGGTGTCCGTTGGATTTTTTTTTTTTTTGTATCTACTGAAATTAAACTCACATAATTTTTTATTTAATTTTAGGCAGAGTTAAATAAGTATTTCTTTCCTATAAATATTAAAAAGTTTATTTTTAGTCTCTCTAAATAATTTAAGTAAGTTTTGATTTCCACTAGGGATGTCAATTTGCATCTGTCAGAGCGGATCCCCGCAAGGATTGTCCCGTTTGGATCTCCGAAAACAAATAGTTTTTCCCCGTGGGGACGGGGATGGAGGCAAAAATTCTCCCGCGGGCAGTTCGGGGCGGGGAACAGGGAAGCTATATCCGCCCCTGCGGATTTCCCGAATGTTTTGGCCAATAAGTTTCGTATGATTATTAGTAGCCAAATGTTTTTGCAATGTCTTTTTGGTTATGAATGCATTATTTATGTGTTGTTTTATTTTTTTAAAAAGAAAGATGCAAAATATTTGTTTTTTAAAATATTTCCCTAATTTCCACAACGTACTTTTAGTTTTATTTAAGTCAACTCATGCGATTTGAATTTAGCGCAGTCAGACTGCATGCAGTGCATTTGGACCGTATGATCTTGCTTTTAATTGAATTTTAATTTTTATAATTAAAAAATTCTAGCTTAAATTTTAGATCGTCCGATCTTCATTATCTAATGGTGATTATTGGATCGACTGCATTGTAGTTATTATTGTCCGACTGCACACAACCTAGGTCCCAACTCATGTCTATCTCTCGATATTTAAATTATTTTTTGCAGCCATGTTTAATACATTATAGAAACATCCCTTTGAAAAGTTTATTTTTTTTTTTAAACTATGGATGAATTAAATATATATTATTATAATTTTTGCATTTAAGAATTCATATTTAAATCATCTTTTTTACAAAAATGTTAAATTTTTAAAAAAGAGATTTTTATATTTCTTTCAAAATTTTGAATTACTTACTAAATTACATTAGGCTATACTACTAACATAATTATACGTGGAATTGACAATATCATTTTACATAACTCTTTTAAATTTTGTCCTACACAAAAGGATCCATATCATAACAAAAATGAAGAATTTGAATCCTCTTCAATCATCTCTTTCATGTTTTTCATCTTATGCTAAATAATATCATCCGCTATATATAATTATAATTAGGTCATGTATAGTGCTCTCGGTATACTAGTTACAAAACTAAAAATAGTAAATTTTGTCTTTAAAACATTATTCATATTTTAAGTATATTAATTACACAAATTCCTAGATTATTATACTATAATTTGTATTTTTAACTAGTGCATCAGATATTCAGATGTACTAGTTAATATTTTTCTTATGATTACTATTACTACCTCCGTACCGAAATATAAATCACTTTTAAAAAAAATTGTACCAAATTATTAGTCGTTTTACATTACTAATGAAACATTTAATTTTTTTTTTCTTCATATTATACCCCTTTCAACAAGCAAAAATAAGACATATTAACAAACCATTTAGTCTCTTCTGCACACAAAGTGTCAAAAAAGACTGCATAAGTTACAAAAGCATCAAAACAAAATACAACATGAGAAACAGAATTAGACAATGCCTTAAAAAATAAATGGGTTCGTCCATCAACTATGGTAGTTTGAAACTAGATTGACGTTCGTTGTCTTCAACCATTCGTAGGAATTGAGTTTAACCTTGTCCAACAATTGAGATAAAGACATTTCTGAATTTCTAAATAACCCGTGATTCCGTTCATTCCAAATGATCCAGACACACAAAAGCCAAATAAACTGCAAGAAAGAGCTCCATGCACGTAATCCACCTGATAAATGAGTAAATTGGTAAAAATGATCTGACAGATTTTGAAAGATTTTTCTATTATACCATAAACTATTTATTTCAATTTCTTCATTCAATTCTCAATATCTTTTCTATATCACTAATGAAAAACAATTTTATAAATTAACTCGTAATTCTTTTTCCTATATAACATTAATTAAATTTTTTAATTTGTGTAATATAATAAAAACCGTTTATATTTTGGCATAGAAAAATATATAATAAATAATATAATATTCATGATTCCAACATCTTTGTAATTTTACCTCAAAGAAGAAAAAAAAATCTTTGTAACAACAGCAACATAAGATCCACACAAATCAGAGCCAATCAGGTCCAACAACACCAACCCATCGCACCACACCAACCCCCCTTTTTTGTTTCATTCTTCATTCCTTTTTTCTTGGCCTCTCTCTCTCTCTCTCTCTCTCTGCATTATTCTTCATCATCTCCATTTTCTAACACCGATCTCAGTGACCCATTTTCATTTTCACACGTGATTTCTGTTTTTCAAACTTGGGTTATCTTCAAAATTCTATCTTGGGGTGCATGTCACCCTGTTTTTTCGATATTATTGTAAAACTCTGATTTTTATTTTTTGGGATTTGTTGTATTTCAATGGGCTGTTTAGACGATGGGCATTTCAATGTTGAGCTTGAAAATGGAATGAATATTTGTTGTGGTGAAAATGGAAAAGATGGTGCTGTTATTGAAGATGCTGTTAAGGTTTTGTTGATGGGTCTTGGTGAAGATATTAATAGGGAAGGTATTAGAAAGACACCACTTCGTGTTGCCAAATCCCTTCGTGAAGGAACAAGAGGTAACAAAAACTGTTTTTTCTTATTCTTAAATTGTTGATAGATAGTTAGTAACTTAGCTCTTGAGTATGTGTTTAATTCTATTGTGGCAAAAATTGATTTTGATTGAATTTGTAAAATTGAAGTTAATTAATAGTGAGTTCAAGGTAAAATGATTTATGCTTGGATAGATTCATTGATATGAAAGCTACAAATTACAGCTTCAAGTTAGAACCAACTCTAGAATCTAATAATTGAGACCCCCAAAGATATCGAAATTGATTTTGTAAGTCTGCAGAATCACTTTTGGCAACCAAAATATTGGGCCCAAGTGATTAATGAGCCCCATAGGACGAATTGTTCGGGAGGATCCGAGATCGATTCCGTGTGGGAACAATTCTTAGTCAGAGTTTACTTACCTCGCAGCCGAAATTTGGATCTTGGGGGCACTTCCCCTAGAAACTAGATGGTTAATAAAAAAAGAATCACTTTTGACCAAAAGTGAATACAAACATGCATTATATCATATATGTGCTTTTGTTTTTTTGTTGTTCAATTTACATGATAGTATTTACTTTAAAATTTAGATGGTGATGTGAGTTATATTTGTTCAAATTTGGCTTTACAGTGTTTTATGAGTAGTGGATTTTTGTTTGTCCTGATATTAAAGTTTGGATCTTTTACTATCTTATTCCTATGAAAAAGTCAGAGAAAAAGATGATTATGAGTTTATTTATTTGTATATTGTTAGATGACAATTTGTTATTTATCTACTACAGGCTTTCTGCATTCCTAGCACTTTACATGCATGTTTGTCCCTTTCTTATGAGTGGACAAAATTGAAGGGGGGTGGACATTGGTAGTGAATACTTTGTATTAATTAATCTTGTCAACTTCCATCGTACTATTTTGGTTTAGATCTTGTTTAGGAAAGGCTTAATTGCTTGCTTAACCAAAAAGGGTATATGTTTTATACGCTTCTCTTAAGTTTACTGCTATGCTGTGGTGATCTCAAATGTCAACTTTGTGAGCAGTTATTGTTAAGAGTTTTATCGGTAAGGTGGTATAGACGATAGTAGAAACTGCCAGCAAGACGATAGTAGAACTTGCACCACGTGGCCCTTGTTATGGAGTGCAATTATTAGGTGTTTATGACCTTCCATGATTCAAATCCTATTTTAAATTTTCTGTGTTTGAACACGATGTTGCTGTATATACCGGGAATAATTTATGGAAATTATTCATTTGTCAATCTGTTTTAAGGGACCAATATCTGGTTATTTAGGTATCTTCAATTTTATCAGCTTTTGCATTTCCTTTTTCTGCGCACCTGTGCTGCAGGGAGGCTTTTATTTTCCACCGACACTCCACATTACACTATGCTAATTGAAAATTATAATATATTTTTCAATACTTCCATTACTAATCATAAGGAGATCTATCGTCTTCCAGGTTACAGGCAAAAGGTGAAGGATATTGTTCAAGGAGCTTTATTCCCTGAAGCTGGTCTCGATAATAGAGTTGGTCATGCTGGTGGAGCAGGTGGACTCGTGATTGTCAGAGATATTGACTTGTTTTCCTATTGTGAGTCATGCATGCTTCCATTCCAGGTCAAGTGTCATGTGGGTTATGTTCCATCCGGTGAAAGAGTTGTCGGTTTGAGCAAACTCTCTCGTGTTGCTGATGTATTCGCAAAACGACTCCAAGAGCCTCAGCGTCTGGCAAATGAAGTTTGTTCTGCTTTGCATCAAGGAATAAAGCCAGCAGGTGTTGCCGTCATATTTCAATGTACACACATCCACTTTCCAGACATAGAATCAGTCTTTCTCGACTCAAACCACCAAGGATTGGTTAAGATACTTGTTTCCGCTGGTTCTGGAGTTTTTGAAAACAAAAATGCAGACGAATGGGCTGATTTCTTTAGTCTCCTCAAATTTAGAGGTATCAGTATGGAAAAAGTCCATTTTAGAGGATCATCTGACTCATCCTGGTGTCCTTCTCAATCGGCTAAAGTTTCCTCCAAAATAGGAACTGTCAACCCTGCAATGGTCACTGCAGTTGCTTCAATTATCAAATCTTTGGGAGAAGATCCACTGAGGAAGGAGCTTAGAGGGACTCCAAGTAGATTTGTGAAGTGGTTGATGAACTTTCAAAACAGCAACTTCGACATGAAGTTAAACGGTTTTCTCAATGGTGGGATAAATTCTTTAACGGCAAATAAGGAGGTTGACATGAACAATAAAAAAATATGCTCTGAGCTGAACTTAACATTTTGGTCACAATGTGAACACCATTTACTTCCATTTCATGGTGTTGTTCACATAGGTTATATCCTATCAGATGGATTTAGTCCTATCGGAAAATCTCTTTTACAATCAATAGTACATTTTTACGGTTTCAAGCTTCAAGTTCAGGAGAGACTTACCAGACAGATAGCTGAGACAATTTCGCCGCTGATCGGTGGAGATGTGATAGTAGTTGTAGAAGCAAGTCACACATGTATGATTTCTAGAGGTATTGAGAAGTTTGGAAGCAGTACTGCCACTATTGCTGTTTTAGGACAATTTTCGACCAACCTTGCCACAAGGGCTTCCTTCTTGCAGGGTATTCCAAGTCCTACATCATCTTCAGAGCATTGATTCTTGTTTGAACTCATTTGAAATAATTTAGCACTAGCTCCAATTGTTGTTTGTATTTTGAAGTTTTGAAGTTGTTCAATTTTGTCTCAGATTTCATAGAATTATAGCCAGAAATTTTCTTTTACATGCTTGTTATACACTGTGTCCCTTGAGAAAAGTTGGATTTATATACTGGCCAACTTTGGTAGTAAAATGTTGTTTAAGTTTACCTTGAAAGTTTTGTTGATGTTGAGGTTAGATATACTCTTGAGCATCTTGTTTTGCATGCATATGCTTCAGTGGTACTAGAGTATTCTAGTAGTGTAATGTTTTTTCTTTCCTGATAAGACTTACATGACATTTTATTGAAGCCAATTTTTGGTTTGAATGATATTCTTTTTTTAGACGAATCAATTTAGATATAGTTATACACATTCTTGTGAAATGGATATCAGAAATAGATATAATAGCTGCTTTGAACTAATCATGGTTATGTAAATGGTATCAAAATGTATATTTGTCAAGTTAACCAGGATGAGTAAAGTTCTTGGAACTATTTGGCATCAATCAGATATTTTCAGTAATAGCTACTGTTAGTTGACCCTGTAACAGAGGAGTTCCACCATCCAACAACACTCTCATAAACTTGTTTATTTTTTCTCGAGTAGCCTACAGGCTAGACTTTTTAAGTACGGAAAAGTGGGGGATCAGTACGGAAAAGTGGGGGATCCGGAGTTCGAACTTCGGTCCCTGCAATAATGTTTTGGATAACTATCAATTAAGCTACATTTACAGGTATTTTAATTACAAAAATAAAACAATTTTTTCTCTTATGATTAATATAAAAACTATACATGAAATGGTAAAAATCTGTGAAGCATGAGTACTCCTAAAAAGATAAGTAATGTAATTCATATGAATTTCACCACTACCCTGGATCTAGTGCAAGTGGTTGGTGTGTAGTGTGTAAGTGTTGTAAAACCTGAGATACCAAGTTATATTCATGTTTTTCACTAAAAAGAGTGTCATCAAGTAAAATTCCTCTAGAACTTACCTAATAATGAAAAGTTAATTGTGATATAATGCACTGCTGGCATTTTTTTATAAAAACTTTCTGCTTTGGATTTCAACCATGTACAGAATTACCATTGCAAGGAACAAAAATGATAGATCCTACATGCTTAGTATTGTCAATTCAATGGTAACCAAGTACTCCTAATTACATCTCCTTTCACCTAGCTCCATAACAGAGTATTTACAAGTCATATCAGCAATATTCATAGCTACCATATGTGCCGAATTTTATGCCACTCTATCTTCGGTTCCTTTTTAGGAGCTTTCAGATTTCGACGCTCTATCTTGGGTGCCTTTTTAGGAACATCAACATTTGGATGCATGTCTTGAACTATTCCACTACAAGTTTGCGCTTGAGGAGCATGGTACTGGTTCATGAACTTATTTTGTTCCAAGCCAATGCCAAATCCTATTCCTAGTATCAGCAAAATCATGAATAGTGATAGAGATATTTTATGAACCTGCAAGCACCAACAGTTCGCAAACTCAATGAGATTTTGTTAAAGTGTGCCTTTAGTCACTGCTTAAGAAATAAAAAATCGAGACAGTGCTTGATTTGACAGTCTCGATTATAAGCAAAAACTACACGTGTTCAATGGTCCAAAATATAAGCAAATTATACTACTTTCACTACATTTCAGTCAGTCATATCAACTTAAAACAGCTTTTGTTATCACAGTTTGTAGCTATAAATTTTGAGAAATAGCACAAACCTTATTCATAACATTGCTTTTCTGAGGAAAATTTCTGTCAGCATGCTCAAGAGTATATCTTAACATTCCAACTATGGCAGATTCAGTCACTAGGTCATCACAGTCTGCAGCATAATTAAGCAATTGATGATATGGAAGAATATTCAATGAAATTGATGGTAACAATGCTGAAAGGCTACCTGGGATGTCAAAAATTTGCTTTGTTGGTGGAATTCCCAATAACTCCCCCAAATATGCACGCACACGAGCACGGTCAGAGAGTGATAGGAGATCGCCATGAGTTAAAACAAGTACAGGTTTGTCATCTGCAAGCAATAGAAATGAACTATCAGATTGGTTACTATTATGAACCGAGGTATGATGAAATAAATAACTCTATAAGGGTTATTGTAAGAGGATAACACATAAGCTTGTCCGGAAAATACCTTTAAATGACAGGTACGGGCAATTGAAAGTAGAAACAATTGCTTCAATATATCGTGCCTCCAAATCATCGTGAGCATTCTCCATCGCATTCAGAACAGAAAGACAATCTACGACACATATAACAAAATTAACTTTTCTGCCCTTACTGGAAAAGAAACCTTTCTTGCCACCTTTACGCTTCAAAGTCTTACTCAGTCTTTGAGTATCTGTACTCCTGATAGAGAATTCGTAAAACTTGACGTAAATAACAACATATGATAATATTGGGAATGTTAAGTACTTAAATTATATTCAAACCTGACAACAAGCTCTCCATGATGAACACCTTTTGTCATCCAATTTTTCAGCATTTTACTATTCTCATGAGAATTATCCGACAAACTACGCGTATCATACAGACAGATAGAATTTGAATCTCTCGGAATCATAAACTCGCGGAGGAAGTAAGTTCCATCCCCTATAAGTGAATTATCTGGCATCAAAAGATAAATGTAACGAAAATTTCATAAGTCAATGTACAGATATTTATTCTGATGTAAAGAAGATATATCGATGGACTGAAATCACACGATCTTCATTATTCAAGTCGATATCAAATTTAAAGTGCTAAAAAGCATACATGATACTTGTGCTCTTTCAGGTGCGAATTTGTCGTCATCGAACACCTTAGAGATTCTATTTATGAGACCACTTTTCCCCGATCCACTCGGACCAACCAATATGAGGCATGTTGTCTCTGGTACATCATAATCACATAACTTTAAGCCCCCAACCTGCTCAGCCCATGTTCCAGGTCTGTACCTATGTTACAAACACGACAAACTTCATTCAGATTTCCATATAAAAATAATTGAAATTTGAGTTCAAATCAACACCTCAAGATTTTTTCTTTCGCCTCTTTCAAACTCTTGCTATCAATCTTCAATTCATCATAACTTTGCAGGATATCTTGGTAGATACTAAGTCTCTTCCTTTCACCGACAAAATCAGCAGAAGAAGAAGTCTCTCTATTTTCTTCACCAACTTCTCCAAAATTTAATCCATTTTTCTCATTCACTCCACCGCCTTTATTCTGCAAGCTCAAGGTATCCCTGAAATATTAGAAATAACATAACCATCATCAAGTCACTGTCAGAATAATAATTTCAACCAAGTAAATGATACAACAGGATCAAGAAATAAAGGATTCAATCATTAAACCTTAATGGCATGCAATATATCAACATGATTATTCTCTATTTAGTTTAGCTTCTAGCTTAGGGGTGCTTGTCAAAAATAAGTTTAGGGCTCATAACTCAAGGAAAAGTACAACCAACCAAGTGATTGAATTTAAGTGGTTAATGAGCTCTCCCTACGACGAATCGTGCAGGAGAATCCAAGTTTGATTCTTGGCATCAACAATTTTTGGTCAGACTCTACTCACTTCATTCCGAATTACCGGGGGGCCTTCCCCAGTAACCATAGGGTTAACACAAAAAAACTTTAGTTTAAAAAGATAATTTGAAGTTATACTACAAAAAAATTTAGTTTAAAAAATTCTTAATTATCATATCATACTTTTCTTTATAACTACAATACAATAATAATGATCATAAAAGAAACTATCGTAGCATTATGATACTTGAATCTTGTACATAATTGGTAACAACTGAACAAAAAGTGAGACAATTCAAAAAATTAAAACAAGAACACAATAAATAGCCACTGATCATGATCAATCACACTACCTGGGAGCGAATGGGGAGGAAAGAAAGGGAAAATCTTCACCCAAACAAGAATCTTCATGTGTACCACCACCCATGATGATGATTATGATGATGATGGGTTGCGTTGTCTTTGTTGGAATTGAATGGTTTTGGAGTGAAATGAAGATAACTTTCAAGCTAAGTAAGAAGAAATTGAAATGAGGAATATTCTTTCTATCTGAGTGAGTGGGTAACTTGTTGAATTAACAAGTCTCATGTATCTTATATAATCCACGCGCACCCCCCCGATTTCCGATATTACCCTTTCATTATAGCAAACTCAGGAGGGAAAATACAAAAATATCAGATTTTATAAGATTCGTATTCTAGAATGCGAACTAAGTTTGTATTCTAGATAGCGAATTGTTTTTTCTCCAGCTTTGGCATCCCTAAGTTTGCATTTTAGAAAACGAACTATTTTTCCCCCCAATTTTTGTTATTTACATACCCGCATCCTACATTGCGATAAGGGTAAATTGAAAATCCAAAAGGTGCGTGTGAGACTCAATGAGTGCAAAAAGAATGAATCTATTTTTATATTTTATCATTTTAAAAATTCCAAAAGGGATAATCATCACACACACACACACAAATATAAATGGTTGCTAATTTACATCCACCTAAAAATGTTAAGGTGTAAATTTGTTGTAACGCCCCAAACTGCTTTCAGGATGATCGACTGGCCCCACAAACCAACACGAGTTTTTTCAGCGAGCTTTGTCCTCACTTGCACGCTTTTCGGAAAACTTCCCAGAAGGTCACCAATCCAAAGACTACTCCAAGTCAAGAACACTTCACTGTGGAGTTCTTATTGAATGAGCTACCGAAAAGAAGATGCATCTTGTTGGTATAGGTAGTTCAAATCAATCCTTATAAGCCTTCCTTCAATCATGCAGTCCCATACCCGCACAGCCTCAGGATCCCTCTCATTCCAATGTGAATTCAGTTTTTGCCTAGAAGCTGTCAGGAGCCGCACATTGTCATGCCTCGTGCACCGACGACCACTCCCCGCACTCGTCGGCCTCGAGTATTACATGCCCACCAGCTTCCGCTTGGTTCGTCCCCGAACCCCATCGTACTGGGAGAACTCTGCTCTGATACCATTTGTAACGCCTCAGACTGCTTTCAGGATGAGCGACTGGCCCTACAAACCAACACAAGTCTTTTCAGCGAGCTTTGTCCTCATTTGCACGCTTTCCGGGAAACTTCCCAGAAGGTCACTCATCCAAAGACTACTCCAAGTCAAGCACGCTTAACTGTGGAGTTCTTATTGAATGAGCTACAGAAAAGAAGATGCATCTTGTTGGTATAGGTAGTTCAAATCAATCCTTATAAGTCTTCCTTCAACCATGCAGTCCCATACCTGCACAGCCTCAGGATCCCTCTCATTCCGATGTGAATTCGGATTTTGCCTAGAAGCTGTCAGGAGCCGCACATTGTCATGCCTCGTCAGCCTCGGGTATTACATTTGCAATACGCACATTTTTTAATTGAACAAAACAATTTTGATATTTAATTATTTTACACTAAAAAATCGAGGGTTAATTTGATAAATTTTATTAAATGATGTGCTTCCGCTTTGCTAATTTACTCCTAAATAAACAACTATAACACAAATAAACACATGACAACCTAGGAAATAAAAAATAGACAACTTGGAAAAACATAGTTGGTATCAATTGGAAAAGGTTAGTGTATGTTTTCTGTTTTAACATTAATTTAATTTTACAAAATTACCATTTATCCACAATTTAAATTAGAAAGTCAGAGAGTGAGAATTGATACGAATACGAGATTAGTATTTCTGGGTATAGACTGTGATCGTTACCATACGCGGTAAAAAATAATTAAAATTATAAAATGTAGTAACAAGGTAGTTGAACCTTGATCTCGTCTCACAAGGACCTCTAATTTGATAATTAACAAATCTAAGAACGATGAATAACACAATTAAACAGTGGTTTTCGATTTGTTCAGATTGAAAGATCAGAATCAGAAATTCAATTAATAAAAAAATGATTGATCCATTGGTTTAAGGAGAACTATTTAAACAAGCGATAAAACTATTTAAACAAGCGATAAACCGTTTTATACATTGGTTTAAGGAGAACTATTTAAACAAGCGATAAAACTATTTAAACAAGCGATAAACCGTTTTATACAAATTTCATTCGATCAAGCGTCAGACTGCGTTCAATTAAATGTAGGCAGTGGCGGACAAGCGTAACTAATACTCAGTTAATATCATAAGATAAAAGAAAATGCATTAGAAATGCACTGATCACACTGTACAATGTTGGGAGTTAATGACAATAATGTCCCCTATAGTTTCCTAGAATTTCATTTTTAGTCCCTAAAGTTTTTTTTCACATTTTTTTGTCCCTGAAGAAATTTTTGTCACTATTTTTAAGGATTAAAAACAAAGTTCTAGGAAACTACAGGGACTAAAAACAGTGATAAAAAATTCTTCAGGGACCAAAAATAGTGACGGAAAATTCTTTAGTGACCAAAAAGTGTGAAAAAAATTAGGGACTAAAAATGAAATTCTAAAAAACTATAAGGATCATTTACTTATTTAACCCTTTAAAATTTCACATTTATTTATTAGTAGGAGAATATATTGCATGCGGAAGCGATGATATTTGTGCCATATATATGGTACACTTGTCGTCTCTAAGGTTTTCTTTTTTGATTAAGTCTCCCCTTTATGCATGTTGATGTTATTTTTTCCAATACAACTGTAATTTATGTGCAAAGCCATCCCTCGGAGTTAGCTACTGCAACCAGTGGATTTGGTACAATTGATCCAAATGATCAGTTAGCTCTTGCAACTTCCGAGGTTAATGTGAATGGTCTAATCAATGAGTTTATTGATGACTTGGTAAAGGTAATAACAACATAACTCAATATGTATTTTGGTTTCGAATAAAAAAAATAAAAATAATTCCTAAAACTTCTTTTTTATATGATGTGAATTGTGGCACGATGGATCTATTTTTGAACATCATCGTAGCACGATCATGGCACGAATTAGAATTTCTTTAAACAATATCGTGACAGGATTTAACACTTGGTTAAACATTTGTTTTTCTATCTTTTTCTCCTTCGAATCGTGACACAATGCAAAAGATCACTTTTATGGCTATTTTAATCTCATTTGTGCAATTTCTTCTAACTCTTGCTTCTTCTTCAAGTAACTTGGTTCCTTAGGCATTTTCCATGGATTGGTGTCTAAAATTACAAAAATTACTTCGAAATGTTAATACTAAAATTATCCTAAAAACATCATATAAATTCTTGTCATCAGCACCAAAGTAGGAGGAGGAATAGCTGACCGAGGTTGTAGTGGTGGCTAATCTGAAGCATGCGACACTGAATCAGAGAGATCCAACAATGAATCCAGTGAAGAATCCGAATCGGGTGAAGCTGAAGCAACTGACAGTGAATCCGGTGAAGAATCCAAGCGTACTAATGCTCGAAATGACTATAGAGTCACAACCGAAATTTTATATTTAAAGGGAAACATCTATAAAACCCTTGAAGGATGGAAATATGGTCTTCGCATGCTTCACCCTCAGGATGGATAAAACATTGTGTTGGAATTAGTCCAGCGTCACCCTAGGATTCGATGTGCTTAACATCCCAACTCATGGTGCTCAGGCGCAACCCCTTAATTAAGGAACTCAATACTATAAGTATATTAAGTTGCGCCTTCACTAACATCAATTGATTTTGGTGCAGTGGTAAGCGCTTGGTTGGCTCAAAAATACAAGCATGTTTTCGTACTACTTGCCGGCAACAAAGGGTACTCTGAAACGTATTTCCCATCAGAGGGTGCGCCAACATCAAAAGAGAGACTGATGTGTCTAGGATGGGTGAACGGTAACCATTTCATGGTCATCCATTTGAAATAGATTGTTCATTACCTCCTACCAGTCCGATGTGGGAACAATACTATTTGGGAAATGGATCAAAGTGACCCGACAGATACATTCATCGAATGTCTGTCTATAACATCTCAAGCGTTCTTATGGAAACATTATAGTTGATAGGGGTGTTCATGGGTACGGGTCCATCCGCGATCCCGTCAATCCAACCCAACTTATTGTTTACCCGAACCCATTTATTTGCGGGTAGAATCCGGTCCAACCCGACAAACTCTCAAGTAATCGGTTCGGATATTGGATTTGAGTTTTTAGACCCGTCTATCTGCGAACCCAACCCGATCATTGAACGCATATTTGAAACATGTTGTCGCACAATACTATACACTTTGCTTGTTGAATTTATGTAATTTACTACTTGAACTTATTTTGTTTTTGTTGCTAAATATCATTTTCTAATTATGGATCTAATGGAACTGATATGTTTTGTGGGATTTTACTACTCTTATTAATGATTATGGATGATTTTTTATTTCAAGTTAAACGAGTGTGTTTTATTCGATTTAAGTGCTATAAATGTATCACAATTGTGTGAAATTGTATTATAGATTTTTTTTAGAAATTTTTAAAAAATGTATTTTTTTTCATCAAAAATTTATTTTTAAGTTTATAAACAACCCGTGAACCCAATCCAATCCAACCCGTTCATAATCGGGTTGGTTCGAATTTGATAATGAAAGTGTGTATTTGTTGATGAACCCAATCAAATGAATATTGAACGGATTGGGTACGTAACGGATTAGGCCAAATCCGGCCCAACTCAACCCGCATACACCCCTAATAGTTGAAGATGATGAGACACGTCCGAAGATAGTTGTAGATCTTGATACAGAAGATATCATCGTGCCTGAAACTGTTGATCTCGCCAAAGATTAGTGTGATCGTTATGCCTAACCAATTTTTGATAATTTTGTTTTTTTTGTAATTTGGTTAAATATTTAGTTTTATGTAATTTGGTTAGAATCCAACATTTATAATTGACATATCATATTATTATATATAAAAATATATTTTCATATTACTTTTGCAAGTTTATAAGCTATTTTAATATAAAATTAGGTAACATCTTTCAAATTTTTCCAAAATCTAGTGTGTTCAGTTTTTAAAGGCCTGTTTGACCTTTTGTGGTGGTAGAGTACATCTAGTACTCTTTTCAATAATTTTTTTGCATAAAAAAAATAAAAAAATCCACCAATTGTTGTTGCTACCCACCAGGAGGTTATCCTAGAAGCAGACATCCTTGAAAGAGTGCGTAATAGCTTATTGATCGATCGCTCTTGTGCCGAAGATGAATGGGGATAATCGATATGTCGAAGTTGTGGGATGTAAAAATAAATCGGTAGGGGAGCATTCCGCCTTAGAACGAAATACCCGCGCGAGCAGGGTTGGACGAAGCGGAAGCGAGAATGTCGGCTATAAACATTTTTACAGTTTATACTTGATATGTTATAACTTAAAATTTGTACACCGTACGGATTTATGATTTTTTATTTTTTTTGTGTGGCCAAATTTTATTCGCATTAAAAGGTTAAGTATGAAATATATATTTTATTTGTTTCAATTTTTTTTGTTTTTTTAAAGTTTTGTATATAGATTAAGAAATAATAAATATTGAAATGGTAAGTTATTTTTACTCTTACTTTTTATTAAAAAGAGCAAAATTCATTTAATTGATGATTTAATTAATTTTTGTAAATAAACAACTGGTAAAACATCATTAATTATAGTTTAGGTTTTTAAAAGAATCAACGTTTTAAGACAAAAGTAAAAGAATCAAAGATTAGAGACAGAAAGAATAATAAGAGTTTAGTGTTCTCTTTATCATATCTAACATTGAACTTATGCAAATGCAAATCTACAATACTAAATAATTGTACTTCTCTTTTATTTATCATTTTTTGACATGATATGGATTTAAATGAGTTTTTTAAATAACAACAGTTCAAGATAAAATTAATGAAAATCATGATCTGAAAATCAAATTTTTTGAATTCGTTTTTTCTGGATGAACTTTTTTCTAAACATACCTGCAAAAAAATATTAAAAAAATACAAGTTGCCTTAACAGTTGAGAACAAAATTAAGTGCATGATAATTTTTTAGAGACAAAAAATTTAATAAAATATAAGTAAAGCCTAAATTTAAAATATCATCATTTTATAAGGACCAAAAACACATTTAAACATGTATCATATATATATATATATATTGAAACAAAAAATTATAAATTCTGCGCCCTTAAGTAGTTCCGCCACTTCAGTCACTTGTAATTTTTACACATGCCTTTTGTCTGGACTTGGATTTGCTGCAGTGTGAAAAGTAGCAATTTAACAGCATGGCATTGGTATGGTATCACAATTTTACAGTTAAGATGTGGTAAACAATCAAGGAGAGATCAATTTTTCAAAAGCACATATCATAAAAATTAAAGGATAAGTTATAAGTTATTCTACATAAACAAGTAATCTCAAGATTCAGATTGAATTTATAAACTAGAGTCTCAAATTTGGCGTTATTACAGTGTTTGCGACAAGCTTAAGGCTGCTACTACTTAGGGCCGTCTCCGAGAATTTCGAGGTCCCGTGCTAATAATAATAATAGACCCATAATAGAAAATATATTATTTTTTTATAAAAAAAATATATATATTCAAATTGTAAACATATCAATAACATCAAAAGTAATTATCATCTTTGTGACTAACAAAAAAAGGTCATATTTTAATCAATATCATCAAAATCCATTAAAAAAATTTTAGCTACTAACAAAAATACATTTGTTTTTTGGGCCTCCTGTTTACTACTACACCCCCTTACATACTACCAAAAATAAAAATTTGAGACCCCAGATTTTTGAGGCCCAGTTCTGCAGCACTGGCTGCACTGGCCCAGAACCGGGCCTGACTACTACATGCATGCTCCATTAATTTCAAATAATTAAAAGTTCACATGTGGCTGATTTGGTTATATTGTCAAATCTTGCATATAAATCATAAATATTGAGAGAATAGTTAAGTAACATGAGGTTGCATGATTATTAAGGAGAATTAATATTAGTCCGTCGGATTAAAACATAATTAAGGGTGAGGATCTGGAGTAACTCAAATGAGTTACACTTGAAGTCAATATAACCCTCCTCATATATATATATATATATATATATATATATATATATATATATATATATATATATATATATATATATATAATTTGGATTTCAAGTAGATATGATTTGTTAGATTTTTCTTCATCAAATTTTTCTCGAACTTTGATCACACGGCACGTAGCCACCATTGCTTCTTCATTTACCAAGAACGCAACATCTCTCTCAAGGCATAAAATTATGGAGGCTCGTGGTTCAAGATCTAATACTTCCGAATCCTCATCCTTCATACTTGCAGGTTTATGCTTTTTTCCAGTTAACACTTTGTACAACTTTTGTGAAATAAGCAGATCTTTCTTCTGCATCCTCCAGTATGAAAAATTATTTTTTCCATTAGATTTTTCAATTTCATGTTTACCAACCTTGACTGATGTACTAGTAGAAACCATTATATTCGAAAACAAAATTTAAAGTATTACCACTCTAGTATTTTACAATTGGCTATGATACCAAATGTTAAGTCGCAATGCAAATTTAGCTGCTAATAATGATATGAAACACAACTCATTAAAGTTGAACAAGAAAATAATGTAGCATAAATAATGAATTGTATGAAGAGATATAAATGTCTAAAAAAGAAAAATTAATTTATTATAAGATAAAACTGATTACTTTGTTACACATGTATTTCTATTGTTGTTTTATATTTTGCTTACATCCTAAACAATTTATAAGAAATTACATGCTAAAATATGATTGAGTTTCCTACGTTTTCTATCTACAAAGCAAAAAATAAAATTCACTCTTTATTCTCCTAACATTGTTCTTCTCCTGCTCAATTTAGAGAATCAAGTATAACCATACATTTTCAAAAAATTTAGAGAAATTAAAGCGCATAATTTTGAGAATGTATGGTTATACTTAATTCTCTAAATTGAGTAGGAGAAGAGCAATGTTAGGAAAATAAAGAGGGAATTCTATGGTCTATTTTGTACATAGAAAATGTACGAAACCCATTCATATTTTAGCATGTTATAAATTGTTTAGGATGTAAGCACAAGATATATATAACAACAATTAAAATATAAATTGTAACAAAGTGAGTTTTATCTTATCATAAATTAATATTTCTTTTGTAGACATTTATATTTCTTCATACAATTAATTGTCCAGACTACATTATATTTTCTTGTTCAACTTTAGTGAGAGTTGTGTTTCATATCATTATTAGAAGCTAAATTTTCACCGCAACTCCAACAATTGGTATCAAACCTAATTGTAAAATTGTTGAGCGGTAAAACTTTTATTAAGAAATAAGTATGAGCCTAACTCATCCTCACAAAATCGGCTTGTAAGGTGAGAATTGTCACTTGCTTATAAAGACATATTCAGGCCATCACATATCCGAGGTGAGAATCACGTTCATCCTCTTCCTCATCTTCACTGACGATAGGATTCTCCACCTGACCACGATTAGAATCTGGCTGGTCTTCAAATTCTATCTCAATAACTTGATTTGACATTTTAACATCACCATCATTATGCACCATAAATTTTTCATCAAAGGTAACATATCCCTGCTAATCACAAACTTAGAATCTTCTACACTCCAAAGGCAATTGTCTTTGACCCCTTTTGCATATCCTAGAAATATAGCTTTATTGGTTCTATTATCAAGTTTGTTATCCTTGACGTGATAATATGTTGTGCATCCGAAGATTTTCAGTCTTTCATAATAAGCATGTTCACCTGACCACACCCTATAGGGTGTGTCTCCACCTAAACTAAAATGCGGGGATATGTTTACAACATAACAAGTTGTAGCAGCCGACTCTGCCCACCATTCTCGGCCTAACCCAGAATTAGAGCACATACACCTTGCTTTCTCAAGAAGTGTACGGTTCGGTCTTTCCATGACTCCATTATGTTTCAGTGTGCCTTTTACCGTCCAGTGTCTAACAATGTCTTCCTAATCACAAAACCTCTTGAAAGCTCCATCTGTATACTCTGTACCATTATATGATCGCAGAGTTTTCAGGTTTCTACCTGTTTTGTTCTCAACCATTGCTTTCCAACACTTGAAAATATCAAATACCTCATTGTTATGCTTAAGAAAATAAATCTAAGCATACCTCGAATGATCATCAACATATGTAACAAAGTACCTGGAACTACCCTTATAAGTAACCGGAGCCGGACCCCAAACGTCAGTATACATGTAGTCTAATATTCCCCTGCATGGATTTTTCATGTAACCTATGTGCTTTGCCATACACACAATATTTATAAAATTCCATGCATGGCTTTTCCATGTTTTTCAACAAACCTTTCTCACCAAGCAGTCATAGACATTTTTCCATGTTCCATCATGCATTTTGATTTGTATTGTACCATACCCCATAATTTTACAGGCATGGTTATTCCCCATTAAGACTGTACCACCATATGTGCTTTGATAGGTAGTAAACCACTTCATATTTGGCCATATATGGTGTGAAGCTCCTGAATCAAGCATCCATATGGTGTGAAGCTCCTGAATCAAGTATCCATCTCCCGAAGATATCATGGTCTTGCTCTGAAACCGAGAAGCAATCATCCTCGCCATTTGAGATATAACTCTGGAGTTGTTTTCGTTATTGGTATACTTATTAAATAATATCCTCTTATTTAGACAATTTGCTTAAAAGTTCCCAAGCTTATTACATTTAAAGCACGTTCTTTCTGCATGAGCTCTAGATTTTAATCTAAACTTGCCACCCATGTTCTGTCCTCTTTCACTAGTCCTCCCTTTAGTAGCAAACAATCCCTGTGTCTGTTCGTCATTTTGTCCACCATTACCAGACATCCCACTAGTAGCAACCTTTCAAAGATCATCCTCTAATAACGATGTTCTAGTCTCAACCATGGTTAGAGTATCACCCACAAGCATCAATGTTTGAACTAGATTTTAATACTTATTGGTCAATGAAAGAAGAAACATAAGTGCTTGGTCTTCATCATCAATCTTCACTCCTATAACCTTCAAGTTTGATATAATCCTATCAAACTTGTTGACATAATCCTGGATTGAGATGTCTTTCTCCATCTTGCATGTATACAATTTGGATTTCAAGTAGATCCGATTTGTTAGAGTTTTTGTCATGAAATTTTTCTCTAACTTTGACCACACGCCAGCAGTCGTTGCTTCTTCATTAACCAAGAATGCAACATCCCTCTCAAGGCATAATATTATGGCTGCACGTGCTTCAAGATCTAACTCTTCCCAATCCTGATCATTCATACTCTCAGGTTTCTGTTCTGCTAACGCCTTGTGCAACTTTTGTGAAATAATATTTTTCATTTGCATCCTCCAATAGGAAAAATAACTTTTCCCATTAAACTTCTCTATTTTATATTTTCCAACCTTGACGGTTTCACTGGTAGATGCCATTATTTTCGATAACTAATAAAAATAATAAAGTTTTACCACTTTACAATTTTACAATTGGCTCTGATACCAATTGTTGAAGTCGCAGCGGAATTTTGGCTTCTAATAACGACGTGAAATACAATCCCCACTAAAGTTGAACAAAAAAATAATATAGCATGAACAATAAACTTATATGAAGTGATATAAAAAAGATTGAATTTATAAGAGAAAACTAATACTTGTTACACTGTTGCTGTGTTTTTATTGTTACAAACATGCTTCATTTTATACTAACCCATATACTTTAAAATGAGTGAATTACATTACAGATAAATATAATCCATTGCCTACCTATTGTTACTCTTTATTTTCACTAGAGTATGTTGCATTGTATTCACCACACTCAATCTTTCCATATTTAGCTTTGCTAAATATTCCTTTAATTCCACAATTGATTATCCTAGATCAAATTTTCCCACTATAATAATAAAAACAATGGAACAACAAGAATATCTTCTGTTTAAATAAATAATAATACAAAATGATTATTACAACTCTCATCACCAAATATGATGCATAACCTCTCAAAACAATGGAACAACAAGAATATATTCTATATAAGCTTCTGTTGTTTCATTTCTAAATACATCATCAAAGTGAAATCCTATTGAGAAAAAAAATTCAGAAGAGAGGTTATCCACCACATTTGTTGGTGAGAGTTGTAATAATCATTTTGTATTATTATTCATTTAAACAGAAGATACTCTTGTTGTTCCATTGTTATTATTATTATAGTGGAAAAAATTTGATCTAGGATAATCAATTGTGGAATTATAGAAATATTTAGCAAAGCTAAATATGGAAAGATTGAGTGTAATGAATACAATGCAACATACTCCAGTGAAAATAAGGAGTAACAATAGGTAGGCAACGACATATATTTATCTGTAATTAATGTAATTCACTCATTTTACAGTAAATGGGTTACTATAAAATGAAACATGTTTGTAACAATAAAAACATAGCAACAGTGTAACAAGTATTAGTTTTCTCTTATAAATTCAATCTTCTTTATATCGCTTCATACAAGTTTATTGTTCATGCTATATTATTTTCTTGTTCAACTTTAGTGAGGATTGTATTTCATATCATTATTATAAGTCAAAATTCCACTGCGACTTCAACAATTGGTATCAGAGCCAATTGTAAAATTATAGAGTGGTAAAACTTTATTATTTTTATTGGTTATCGAAAATAATGGTGTCTACCAGTGGAATTGTCAAGGTTGGGAACTATGAAATAGAGAAGTTTAATGGGAAAATTTATTTTTCCTATTGGAGGATGTAAATGAAAAATCTTCTTATTTCACAAAAGTTGCATAAGGCATTAGCAGAACAAAAACCCGAGAGTATGAATGATGATGATTGGGAAGAGTTAGATCTTGAAACACGGACAGCCATAATATTATGCCTTGAGAGGGATGTTGCATTCTTGGTTAATGAAGAAGCAACGGCTGCTGGCGTGTGGTCAAAGTTAGAGAAAAATTTCATGACCAAAACTCTAACAAATCAGGTCTACTTGAAATCCAAATTGTATACATGCAAGATGGAGGAAGGCACCTCAATCCAGGATTATGTCAACAATCTTGATAGGATTATATTAGACTTGAATGATATAGGAGTGAAGATTGATGATGAAGACCAAGCACTTATGTTGCTTCTTTCATTGACCAATAAGTATGAAAATCTAGTTCAAACATTGATGCTTGTGGGTGATACTCTAACCATGGATGAAACTAGAACATTGTTATTAGCGGATGATCTTCGAAAGGTTGCTACTAGTGGGATGTCTGGTAATCGTGGAGAAAATAACAAAGGGGCACAATGATTGTTTATTACTAGAGGGAGAACCAATGAAAGAGGACAAGGAAGGGGTGGCAAGTCTAGATTAAGATCTAGAGCTCTTTCGGAAAGAACATGCTTTAAATGTGGTGAGCTTGGACATTTTAAAGCAAATTGTCCAAATAAGAGGGTATTATTTAAGAAGTATACCAATAACGAAAATAACTCCAGAGGTAATCAAGATTTGGAGGAGGCGAGTTATGTCTCAAACGGCAAGGATGATTGCTTCTCGATTTCAGAGCAAGTCCATGATATCTCTGGAAGATGGATGCTTGATTCAGGATTTTCACACCATATGTGCCCAAATAAGATGTGGTCTACTACCTACCAAAGCACATACGGTGGTACAGTCTTAATGGGGAATAATCATACCTGTAAAATTATGGGGTATGGTACAATACAAATCAAGATGCATGATGGAACGGTAAGGACTTTGAGGAATGGGAGACATGTCCCTAATTTCCCATAGTACTTTTTGGACATACTATTTAAACACGACAACGACACCAAACTGTAATTCGGTCTAGTTGCATATAATTTAACCCACATAGATTGGCTTAGTGGTGTTGACTTGAGACCTCTTAGTGTGCTCCTCTCAAGGTTTTATGTTTGATTTCCTCTAGTGACAATTTCAGTGGACGCAAGTGCACAATGAGATTAGTCCCTAAAATTAGTTAACCTTCGGTCAGGACGAAGAAGTAGTGACGATAACTTTAACAATACTAATCAAGTGAGATCACTTCTTGTTATTAAAAAATGAAAACAAGATGGCTTTATATAAGCCTTACAAATTTAATAGAAACCTTAGAGGATAATAAAAAATAACAAACATAATATACTTATTCAACTTTCATTAAAGCTATAGCTTATTAAACTTGACTAAATTAACATTTCTATTTATAACAAAGACTAAGTCTTAGTAAATATACACCAAATTCCTCCCCTTAAACTAAAAAGCTCACTGTGCATACACCTTAATTTTCAAGTGGTTGTAAATAGCACCTGACTGGATTTAGAGTTTGACGTGACCATTTTTTAAAGGCTTAAATATGCTTTTGGTCCCTGCAATTATGCCTTGTTTTGAAAAGAGCCCCTGTAAAAAAAAAAAATTGATTTTAGTCCCTACAATATCTCAAAACTTTCAAAATAGCCCCTGACTGAATTTCTTCATAATATTGCAAGGACTAAAATCAAATTTTTATTTTTTTACAGGGACTATTTTTAAAACAAGACATAATTGCAAGGACCAAAAACATATTTAAAAATTGGCCACGTCAGCTCTAAATCCAGCCAGGGGCTATTTTGAAAGTTTTGAGATATTGCAGGGAGTAAAATCAAATTTTTTTTTTTACAAGGGCTCTTTTCAAAACAAGGCATAATTGCATGGACCAAAAGCATATTTAAGCCTTTTTTAAATATACTAGTTTTGAGACCCGTGCATTCGCACGGGTCTATTAACTTTTATTTATAAAATATTATAAATATAAATAATGTAATTTTGCTATTTTTTGTAAAATTTATTAAATTAAGTAATATTTTTTATTAAAGTAATTATCCCGTGTATGATTTTGTGTAATAAATTATAATTAATAATAACAAATATTTATTATTCAATTACTATTTTCTTATTAAAGCAATTGTCCCGTGTATGATTAATTTTGTTTTTATTAAAGCAATTCTCCCGTGTATGATTTTTTTATAATAAATTATAATTAATAATAAAAAAATATTTATTATTCAATTCCCTCTTTTTTTTATTAAAGCAATTGTCCCGTGTATAATTGATTATTTTTTATTAAAGCAATTGTCCCGTGTAAGAATTTTTTATTCAATACCTTTTTATGTATCGGTGATAAATATTTTGTCTTGTTTTTTCTATATTTATTATTGATGAGAGTTCATATTTCAGTTGTTTTTTCAAATAAAAAAAAAAACTATTTGTGAAAACTATTTTTGGCGTGTATCTTTTATCGTGATTTTTTGTTCGTATTTTTATGCGTAAATTTATTTTAATTAAATGTTTTTATTCCCTATTTTTTAAGTTAAAATAGATTGGATTAATATATTTTTTAGAGGTGGTTTCGTTGTTATTTTTATGAGAATATTTTTTTTATGCTTATCTTTTTTTTTTTTTTAGAGATGCGGTTTCTGTTGCTATTTTTATGGAAAATTTCTTTTTTCTTATTTTTGTTTTGTATTATTTTTAATATTAACTAGTTTTGAGACCCGTGCATTCGCACGGGTCTATCGACGTTGTTCTGCTATTTTTTTGTAAAACTTATTAAATTAAGTAAAAAAACATTATTAAAGCAATTGTCCCGTGTATGATTTTTGTGTAATAAATTATAATTAATAAAAATAAAAATTTATTATTCAATTCTTTTTTTATTAAATCAATTGTCCCGTGTATGATTAAATTTTTTTATTAAAACAATTGTCCCGTGTATTATTATAATATATATTTATCAATAATATATTCATCAACAATTGTTCCGTGGATTATTATAATATATTATTCAATTCATTTTTTTTTTGGTACAAATTCCTTTTTTTTATTAAAGAAATTGTCTCGTGTATGATTAATTTTTTTTATTAAAACAATTGTCCCGTGTGATAAATATAGTAATATAATAAATTATAATTATCGGTGATAAATATTTATCCAATTTTTGTTATGTATGAGTGAAAAATATTTGTCAATGATTTTTTATATTGATCGATAAGAACTACTTGTTTTGTTTTAAAAAAACTATTAGTTAATTTTTATGCTTATCTTTAGAAGTGGTTTCTATTGCTATTTTTATGAGTAAGTTTGTTTTATTCTCTTTCTTAATTTTTTTTATATTTTTTTATGAGTATATTTGTTTTATGCTTATCTTTTTTTTTGTTCTTTTTTTTTTAATATTTTTTTTATGAATAGATTTGTTTAATGTTTATCTTCTCTTTTTTTGTTTGTTATTTGAGTTTAGAGTTAAAATTACTTTTGAGGGTATAAACGGTGAAATACTATTAAACGTGCTAAGGACAAAAGAGGTTTTTTGGTAGTAGTTTCTTTTAATATATTGTAAATAGATTAGAGTTAAAATTACTTTTAAGGGCATAAACGGTGAAATATTATGAAACGTGCTAAGGACAAAATAGGTTTTTTAGTAGTAGTTTCTTTTAATATATTGTAAATAGATTTTTGGTCTCTGCAATTATATCTTGTTTTGAAAAGAGTCCCCGTAAAAAAAATGATTTTAGTCCTTGTAAAAAAAATAAAACTTGATTTTAGTCACTGCAATATCATCAAGAAATCCAGTCGGGGGCTATTTTATAAGTTTTGAGATATTGCAGGGACTAAAATCAATTTTTTTTTATATTTTACAGGAGCTCTTTTCAAAACAAAGCATAATTACAAGAATCAAAAGTATATTTAAGCCTTAAAAATATTTAAAATGGTAAAGAGAGACTATAAATTTTTTTTTTTTTTTTTACATTCCATATATTTCCTAGAGAAACTCGTGATTACTGTAATTTCATAATTACTACTTTTATAGGTTACTCTCCTTCATTTCCTCCTCCTAAAGAGGAAACCCATCACCCCCTTGAAAATACCGCACTTTAGGATATGTGTTCTTCATGGGAAATACCGTTTTCTAAGAAGCAATCGATAGTAACGCTCTCGACATGTAAAGCTGAATATGTGATAACATCTTTGTGTGTTTGTCATGCAATATGGCTTAGAAGATTGTTGAGCAAAATGGAGCTAAAACAGGTAGGTGCAACAGTCATACAAGTGGACAACAAATCAGCAATTGAGTTAGCAAAGAATCCTGTAAACCATGAAAGAAGCAAACACATCGACGTTCGCTTCCACTTTATTCGAGAACATGCGAAGGAAGGAAGTGTCGAATTGAGGCATGTAGCAAGCAAGGATCAAGCAGCAGATATTTTCACAAAACCATTATCGAAATTTTTTTTTTTTGAAAGAGGCAAGAAGTTGATAGGCATGATAATAGAAGGAACATTTAAGTTTACAGGGGAGTTTTGTTGAATAAACTTTAATGTTATATTTAGTGGGTTTCTATTAATAAGTTAGTGGAAAGACAAAGTCTCTGTTGTAGTTGGAAGGCTAAGAGATAGTGGGCTATTAATAGTATTTATTTGTTTTCTTAGAATAGCAGTAAGCAGACTATATAAATACCAATGTTGTATTTTCATTTCAACAGAATATATAAAAGTAGTGCTTCTGTTCACAAATTGGAATCAGAAGCACTAGTGCTTCTGTTCGATAATGGGGCTCTGATTCCAATTTGTGAACAGAAACACTACTTTTATATATTCTATTGAAATGAAAATACAACATTGGTATTTATATAGTCTCATTACTGCTATTCTAAGAAAACAAATAAATAATATTAATAGCCCACTATCTCTTAGCCTTCCAACTACAACAGAGACTTTGTCTTTCCACTAACTTATTAATAGAAACCCACTAAATATAACATTAAAGTTTATTCAACAAAACTCCCCTGTAAACTTAAATGTTCCTTCTATTATCATGCCTATCAACTTCTTGCCTCTTTCGAAAATTTCTTTCGATAATGGTTTTATGAAAATATCTGCTGCTTGATCTTTGCTTGCTACATGCCTCAATTCAACACTTCCTTCCTTCGCATGTTCTCGAATAAAGTGGAAGCGAACGTCGATGTGTTTGCTTCTTTCATGGTTTACAGGATTCTTTGCTAACTCAATTGTTGATTTGTTGTCCACTTGTATGACTGTTGCACCTACCTGTTTTAGCTCCATTTTGCTCAACAATCTTCTAAGCCATATTGCATGACAAACACACAAAGATGCTGCCACTTATTCGGCTTTACATGTCGAGAGCGTTACTATCGGTTGCTTCTTAGAAAGCCAAGTAAATGCAGTATTTCCCATGAAGAACACATATCCTGAAGTGTTTTTCCGATCGTATATATCTCCGCACCAATCACCGTCGGAGTAACCAACCAACTTGTAATCTTCTATTCTTGAGTAAAACATTCCAAATGACAATGTTCCTTGGATGTACCTTAAGATTCGTTTCAATGCCTTCCAATGTGAATATACTGGCTCCTCCATGAATCGACTTCCAATGCCGACACTTAATGAAATGTCCGGCCTTGTAGGTAGTTCGCTATCTCACATGTCCGGCCTTGAATAAGTGTTATGGTTTATTATAGTTTGTTATTCCTTATTATTCTCCGAGATTTCTATTCAATTTGTAAGGCTTATATAAAGCCATCATATTTTCATTTTGTAATAACTTATCTCACTTGATTAATATTGTTAAAGTTATCGTTACTACTACTTCATTTTGGCATCAGAGATAGATGAAAGACTGCAAATCATAAGTTTCAGCAATTAGGTTTATCTAATTTTCCAGGTTTATTTGCTAAACAAATCTAATGCTACAAATGTCACTAGTTAACATTACATAATTTTTGGGAGAGGATCTAAGAGTCAACATGCTGAAGAGTTAAGGAAGTACTTATTAAATGGAAAATCTACAAGGCATAGTTTAGCATAATTTAAAACTTGCATTCTGACCTGCCTCATCACTGATGAATCTGTCTCAAGGTCCATGTAAGATTAACTTTAGCTTGCTGAAAAAGATAAATCATTGTAGTTTGCAGGTACCTAACCAGAGAAAAAGGAGTCAAAACCTACAAATTGTTATCATACTACATAAATAAGCATATATAAATATTAAATACCAACCAATCTAGCGTAGCATAGTTGGTAGATAACTGAGTCTGTTAAGCACGTGGTCATGAGTTCGATCTTTGGTCAGTGCGTATGGAAGAGTACTTGGACAACAACAAAAAGAATGTTGAATGTTGGCTATCACAACTTTCTGAAGCGTCATTTTGAATTTCATACTCGAAGGCAAACAATAAACACAAGTCTAAGAGGGGTTTGAAAATAGTTTTTAACCAGGACGCGCCTAGGTTAGAATCCACTAGCTGCGTCATTGCCCTAAGTGCAAAGATGATTCATGTTGCTATTAATTGATAACCATCCCAAAAACAAATTGAAGTTACACGAAATTAATTCTTAAACCATGAAATAAAAATAATCAATCTATAATTGCATAGAATGTGTAAGAAGTCATGACTCATGAGAAACTAAAATCACCTTAACAATCCAATAATAAAAAACTGAATTCTACTGCATACTATAGTTAAGTGTGTTAGACTCGCGGTCAATTTGGCAGAATCATAGGTGCCAAAGGAAAATGTCAAAACTATACTTTTGATTGGATGGTCAAACAAATATTTCCACATTTGGCGGAATACGTGGGGAGAGTGGAGATAAAACAGCCATCCAGCCTAACCAATGGTTAGTTAGTTTAGCGGTGATTAATTTGGTAGGAAAGATCACGGTTTGATCCTTCGCAACTGCGATTGGAAGGGGTTGGAACAGAACTGAGCTCCGAACCAGATTAAACTGATAGTAAAAGTTAAAAAAAAAAAAAAAAAAACCATCCAGCCTTGTTCATTTTACAGCATTTTCCTAATTTAAAGTTAGCCTTTGTAGGCTTAACTCATATATTATGTAGAACGCTCTACTTATTCTTAATAAATGAAAATTGAAATATTTGGTACATTATAATATGGTTCTTTAAACGAATTGATTCTCATATATGATATTTCCTCCATTTCTTTTTGTTTGTTGTTTTAGAATAATAAATTTGTTTCCAATTGTTTGTCGTTTGATAATTTAAGGTTATATTTTGTCTATTATACCCTCTTTTTATATAATCTTTTTATTGTATGTTTTTTTACTAAACTTATTATATCATGTTCGTTTAGAAGCTTGCTTGCCCAACCACTCAAAGTATATCTTGTCAAAAAATTGATTTGTTTTAATTTTTTCTTGAAAAGGCAAAAAGTAATGATTTATTACAATCCGCCTTTAATTTTTTTGAAAAGAGAAAGTGTATGCAAAAAAATAGGAATTTTTTTATGGATTAAAATTAGAGTATAATATATTAAAAAAAGTGTATAATAAAAAAATAAGGTGCAAAAATACACTTTCTTACTTTTTTTTCTTTTTCAAACGACAAACAAAAAGGAACTGAGCGAGTAGTTATTAAAATATGCTACACAGATATGTACTTTGTAACATCTAAGTCTTTTTTTTTTTTTTTCGGTTTTCACCACCAGTTGAATCTGGTTCGGGGGTCAGTTCTGGCATCAAGTGGTTCCAGCCCCCTCCCGATCGCAGTTGCGGGGGATCGAACCGTGGTCCTCCCTACCAAATTCAGCGCCAATCACCACTGAACCAACTAACGATTGGTTGTAACATCTAAGTCTAACTGACATGTAGCCTTATAAAACGTCTACAATGGTTTGTAAGCTTATTTAAAGAGCTATTTTATATCATCGTCTTCAAATAAGTAATCTATCAAATATTTAAATAAACTAATGTGACATGGTAGGCCCAAAAGATTTTTTGTGGCCTAAACCCTGACCCTTTTTTTTTGTGGCCTAAACCCTGACCTTTTTTAACTCTTATGTCTTTGTTTTCAAACATCATTTCAAATGACTAGATACATTAACATTCAAGTAACAAAAAAAAAAGACTAGATTCAATATATATTTTTCTTCATATATATAAAAAATGTAGGGACACACAACAAATGATATCTGACTCATATCATACATAAAACTGCACAACATTACTCTATATCAATTCATATAATTTAGTGTATAGTACATATATTATAAAGCACTATATATAATCCATAATTAGAACTCAAAAATGATCTTCCCAGTTGCATGACCATCAATACTCTTAGCCCAACCATCTTCAGCCTTAGTTAGAGGATACTTGGAATCTATAACTGTTTTAAGCTTTCCTTGCTTAACCAAATCAACAAGATATTGAAGGTCCTTACCCTTAGGAATTAAAAGCAAAGGCACAAGTTGTTTTTTGGAACAAGTAATTTTCTTAAGAGCAAATGTCATCATTGAACTTGAGCTAGGAGTTATATCTACAACTTTACCATTCATGCTTAAATTAGGCTCAAAAATTGACCATGGACATTCAACTGCACAATGAACCACTCCGTCATATTTCTTACCAGATGGACTTTTTAATGCAGCGCCATCTGGTGTCTTATAGTCAATTACCTCATCGGCTCCTAAACTTTTGACGAATTCGATGTTTCTAGCGCCGCAGGTGGCTGTTACATGAGTGTTACCTAGCTTTGCTAATTGAACTGCATAGTGGCCTACACCGCCTGATGCAGCGGTGATCAAAATGTTTTTTCGCTCTCCGCTTCCATCGAGTTTGATCCCTATGGATTTTGAGAGTGCTTGGAGTGCTGTTAGTCCGGCGACTGGTAAGCCGGCACAATCGGCTGCTGAGATTTCTGGTGGTATTGAAGCAGCGATACTCTCCTTGACAACAGCAAACTCGGCTAGTCCTCCACCACTCTACGAGTAAAATTTCATCACTCAAATAATGCTATGTTTACATTGATGCTATAAACATTAAAGCTATAAGCGCTTGATAAGTTGTTTATCCAAACATGGCCTTAATCACTTTTTTCTGTATCAAAACACTTGAAGGAAACTAGATCATATCTTAAAACTTGTAACAACATGAAACCAGAGTGATACTTGTGTAACTATGACTGAAAATAGAATCCGAAAACAGAAAAAGTTTTCTCAAATCCAACAACACTTAAAATTTAAGGAGAATCTCTTTATCAGTAAAGTACTCAAAGCAATGATTCATTAATGAAAATGACTGAATAGTATGCTAACTACTTACAAAGGGGCTGACTAAGCCTACAACTTTGTCACCTGGTTTGAACTTTTTAACACCTTTTCCGATCTCCGTGACCTCTCCTGCTATATCAGTACCTATTACAAAATGTAGTATCTCGATAATCATGCTCATCAAAGTTTCGAATAATCAAGATAAAGCCAAACTTTGAACTCCTGCTATAGTGGTTTGTTCAAATTATTCTATGTCGCGGTGCTATATGCCACTATATCCATTATTTTACAAGACTTTGTACTAAATGGCATATTGTGGAACAATAGCGATATGTTCAGATTCAATTACGCCATAACCATTATTTGACAACATTGATTAACCATATTTCAGCGATGATTAGTATTTAAAGCGACACAAGTCTTTGCAAACAAATCATAAATGTGTTATAAAAGAAACAGATATTCAACAGATTCATGTCAACATAAAAATTAATATGTAAAGATTGAGAAAGAAGGAAAGGAAGTTACAAGGTATATATGGGAACTTGGGAGGCAAAATTGGCCACAACATTCGTTTCTGTACTTTCCAATCAAATGGATTTATACTAGCTGCTTCCAATTTTATCAATATCTCGTCTTTACTAGGACTCGGTATGGGAACTTCAACATGCTGCAATATAAGTCAAAATTATAAATAACTTCATATACCTACTAATATTTTTCATGGCATTTGATGCTTCTAAATTCTAAGCATAGTAACAGAAACATAAGTTATTTCCTACATCATATTAAAACCAGTGTTATCAATCGTGGATTGTGGGTTTAAAAGTGAATCTTTGAAGGCTCGTCGTCTATCTATCCTAAGAAAACTCCTACTCAATATAACTAGATTCATCTTATAAACTAATACTATCACCAGCGAGGTTTTAAAATTGTTCGCAATCGCAATTATAGCTGTGACATCAAAGTTATTAATGCCTCCGCCATCATAGTTTTGGTCATCTGGCTTAGATGACTGTAACTTTAACAATATTAATGACACTACGCGATCACAATTTAAAACCTTGATCACTAGTTATAAACATCTAATTCTTGTTGATACAGAGGGAGACCTTCTGCTCGCACCAATTGTGACATGAGAACAAAATTAGGTGTGCGGTGTGCTTTCCCTAATCTAAATTTTTGCATATAAAACTAGTTATAGTAAGAGTCTCACATCGGATGTTAGAAGACAACTCTCACATTTCAAACCGGTTTTGTACGGTTGAGTTAGGCCCAACCCAAATTTTAAGATGGTATAGAGTCATTTCAAGATCCGTTGGGCCACCTGCTATCAGGTTTCGTTATTGGGCCACCCACCATTTATATTCATGTCTAAGATACCTTATCATGGGTTTAAAAGTAGAGGAATTTTTCACCTTAGATTATATCTAATAAAGGATAAGAACAAAATGTAATCATCAAAATTATAAATCTATGGTCCATGAAGTCATTCATTATGAAATAATCCACCGAAATCACATTCACATAGACATAATTAAGTTAAAACAGAAATAAAATGAAGTTGATGAAAGAACCTTTAAGGCATTGGATCCTCCACCATAGGCAATGTACTGAATAGCATGCATGAGTCTCTTCTCCATCTCCACAGCAAGAGTGTTGAGAATGTGAGTGTAGTGTGTAGAAAGAATTAGAAGAAAATAAAGAGAGGAGAAGAAACTGAATTTAGCATAAATAAATGTATGGTTAGAAACAAGACAAGTAGTGGCATCGTATACGCATAGGCTTTGCCGCAAAAGGTTTTGTCGCATAGATTTTTTTTCTATAGATAAACTCGTTTTAGTTTGTGTCAATTTTTTGTGTCAAAAATTGTTGGGGTCGATTTAAAACGTTTTTATAATTATGTTTTGTTTTGATTTTAGTCTCTTGTAAAAAAAATTGATTTTAATCCTATAAAATCTCAAAACTTTTAAAATAGATCATGAATTGGATTTTTTGATGACATGTCCCATTTTTTATGATGTGGATTAATATATTGATTTTTATTTAATTTTTAAAGGCTTAAATATGAAAAGGGTTTTTACAATTATATCTTGTTTTGATTATAACCTCTGTAAAAAAAAGTGACTTTAGTCCCATTTTTTATGATTTGACTCATGTTGAGTAGGATTTGTTAATGATGTTGATTAATACATGCATTTTTCATTTATTTTTAATTCAAAAATACAATTTTCCATTTTTCAACAGAAAAAAATTAAAAAAAGAGGTTGAAAGGGAAATCTGAAAATGCAGAAGGGAAATAGTCTAACATACCAAGGACCGTAATAAGATCGTCATGATCAGCCATTTCCATTTGGATCTGTTCTAAGAAAAAAACAATTGAGCCTCACAGAAAATAACCAGAAAACACTAAAATATAACCTATCACAATCAGAGAGGACATAAGAATATTGTATGTCTTTACAATCCTAATTTTTTCCTTATATAAAGCCTGAAAAAGGCTACTACATGTATGCAATATCTACCTCTAATTACTTCTCACTCTATGGCACTTACTTACTTGATTGTCGGAGTGTATATAGGTATCACCCCCTTCTTCACAACGGGATCAACTAATTACCAACAATAACTTCCTTACATATAGCAGCTTCCACTGTCTTATCATCCAGATCTCAAGTCTAAAATGGGCCAAAATAAAATCGATATGAAAATCTTAGCTCATTAAATGAAAATCTATCAAAATACTGCATCGTGACCATTGCAGATTTTAGGTGCTTATGTATGTGGGTATGAATTTATATGTCTCATATATATTTATTGATGGCAGATATTTATCTTATACTATTTTCATATTTGTCAATGCACAATGATATAAATTCAAAACAAGATCTTCAAATCACACATAATGACAATATATATTATAATTATTATCGTAAACTTTGATAAAAAAAATATTGGACATCTTTGATGAGAGTGAAAAATATAATATAAATTTGATAACAAATAGAGATATGTAAACAATATTAATAGAAAAATATAATATAAATTCAGGTGAGTAGCATCAACAAATTCATATTCGTATGTGCTTTGCACATCAGAACTTAACTTGGTTCAAACCAGCCTAATTTTGCTTATTGTTGGGGTGTTCTTATACCGCATCTCTAGTTGTCTCTTTGTTCTCAAGATGAAAAATATTCTTACCTGCCACCCTAGATTTACTCTTTCTTTTAGAAAAGAAACCCTCCAGAATAATGACCTATGCCTCCTTACTTTTCTATTTTTCTACTCAAATTCCTTTATAGGTCCAAGACCAAGATTCTCACCAAGTTTACTTTGATCATCCTTACTAAATTACTACTATCCTTAATACTTTTGCAAATTTAAAAAAATAGTGAACAATTCACTTGCAATGAGTACAAAAACCTAGTTGATTTTCAAAATCAACATAAAAAAAAAAAAAAAAAAAAAAAAGCACATAGCATTTTCTTTCTACCAAGTTTGGAACAAATTCAAAACAACCAAAGCGGTTCGATCCGATGCTTCTTGCAATAGCAAAATGTAACTTTTTTTGCTTTTGCACCGGTTTTCGACTCATCAAAGGTGGACGATTAATCCAGCTCGTGCGTAGAGGCATAGGCACTGGTCAAGCGTTGTTCAAAATGTATCTTTAGACGTAAACATAATATTATTGAGCTAGCTAGTGACAAATATTGTTGCACACCCTGAAAATATTATTGAGGAGATAAAGAATCTTGGATAATATGAGGATATACATTTTGAAGGTTCTAATAGCGATATTTTCCATTCATGGTGCAAGAGGAAGAAAACTCAATGGCTGTGGTAGTGGAATAGGGCGGCGAAGCTAGTTAGGTTGAGAAAACTTTAGGGTTAATCATATGAAATTTATTTAAAAAATTATTATAAGATCGAAGATCTAAATTTATATTTACAATAATAACATTAATAAACATATAATAGGATCCAAAATTTGAATAAAATTCTGCAAAGTTTTTTTATGGAAAATAAAATTTTTCACAATTATTTCATATTTAATACATACAATTATATGCGTATTAGTAATTTTTTACGATGATAATTTAATTGATTCAAATCCTTCTCTAATTTTCTTTAATTCTATTTCCACAAAAGATAAAGAGAACGCCATAAGTATATGTGGATGAAAAATACATTTTATAATTAAAACAAGCAATTGATCATGCACTCAAAATTAATTCGTGGATTTAGTGGTAAAATTTGATTCTTGATTTATGAAATTCGCTTGCACATGTTTGGAAGTGACAAATCATGACAAAAATTAAGACAACAATAATCTATCCACTTGAAAAATAAGTACTTAATATTAATAAAAAAGACATAAATTCGATTATTTGATGAAACAAAGTACATGAAGTTATACCACTACATCAACCTATGATGTAAATACATAAAAGATATGCAGAAAATAATAAATGAAAAAGCCAGACAATAAAAAGGATATTAAACTATAGAGTGGCCATAAAAATATTATGTCACAAAATGTGCCTATTATATTTTTATTAACTAGAAAATAATATTAAAGGGTGAGATCCAAGTTAATTTCCTCTGAGGTTGATTGAGTTGATGATAAAGATGCATTGGGATTTGCTTGATTTGGCCCTTCTCTAATAGGATCACGAGGTAACAATTGAAGAGTTTGAGAATCAAGTTCAGCATTCACATTTCTTGCTGCACCCTCAACAATTGAAGGGGTTTGATTTCCTTGAGAAAAAAGCTCCAAATTGAAAGTGTTTGACCTTTGTGGAATTGGCAATGAAGTATTTTGATTTCCACCCAAAAAATTAGTCATACCAAATTGTGGTGTTGTTAAGGATGAATTTGGCATTTGCATCCCAAATCGGGGTGATGTGGGGGTTGTATTTGGCATATACGACCCATCATAGCCTCTAGAAAGAGAACCACCAGCCCAAGAAGTCGTGGTATTGTTCATATGGGTGCTAGTTGGCTGGAAAAAATTAGCATTGCGGAAATAAGAATACCCTTGATAGGGAATAGGGTTTGAAAATGAATGAGGGTATATTTGATTGTTGGATCTAGACGCTATGATTGCATTTATTTCATCCTCTCTCCTTTGTGCTTCAAGTTTTTTGAGGTCACGTTCACTCTTATGAGCGTTTTGGTGTCCTCCAAGTGCTTGAGGAGAGGAGAATTTCTTGTCACAATATTGACAAGGGAATTGATCCCTCACTTCTTGCTCAGGTAAAGGTTCATCATTAGCGTTCTTATAGGGTTCACCTATAGTGTTTTGAGATGAAGATTCACCTGTAGCTTTATGAGATGAACTTGAATGTTCACCAATCTCCAATGGTTTGGAAGTGGACTTGGTGCAAATGTTAAGCCTTGGAGTGACTATACCCTCAACATCAGATTGAGAGGATGAAGGTATCACATTTGATTCCTCAGATTTCGGCTCTGATGTCTCCTCCATTTTGTGCTTCAGCTTTCTGCCCTCAGCATTTTCAATGGAAATTCTCTCAGACATTTTTTAAATCATAGAATTGAAACTTCTAAGTGAGAAAAAGGCTTGTATGGTTTCATATTTGCTCAAGAGGGATATTTATTGTTGGATGAATTATCTATATAAGGAAAAAACATGCAAGAAAAAGGTTATCTTTTAGAGTCAAAAAAAAAATTTGACCAAGTAAAATAAAATATAGAACATTTATTAAGGTCAAGCAAGAGCAATAATATGACTTGAAATTACTTTTTTTGTCAATAAAAAAAGTATATATTTTTTCAAGTTATTTTACCTATTATAGATTATGTTTTATTTTGAATACAATAACGGAGTTAGAAATTTTATAAAGTTCGACAAAATCTTAATTTTAAATAAAAATTTCAATTTTACACTAAAAATTTTAATTTTGAACGAAAAAGTTTCAATTTTGCCCAATATTAACAGTTAAAAATTTCAATTTTACCAAAACTAACCTCTAAAATACTAAAAAAAAAAATTACCGAAGCCTGGGCAAGTGCCCGGCTTACCGGGCTATAGATCCGCCCCTGATTAAATATATGAATGGGAATTATTATATGATGAAAAAGTTTCTTTTAATAAATTAGTTGGTCAACTCACCCAAACTGTTTCCAAATTATGTATATAGTAATAATAATAAAATATATAATAAATTGTAAATAGCAAATATTGAATCTGCAAATCCAAATTAATGCAAGATAAATATTATTTTTTTTGGTACATATAAAAATTGTTTTTTATTGGATAAGAAAGTTGTTTCTGTTGTTATCATCATTATTATTATTATTATTATTATTATAAGAGAAGTATCATTTTGTATTTCAAACTGTCGTGTGTAACAAAAAAAAAAATACTTCAGTCAAAAAATAAATAAAAATACTATTATAATTTTATGTTTGTACTAAACTCTTCTCCATATAAAAATATCTTCATATAATTATTTTTTTTTTTGAAGCAATATCTCTCACATATAATTCACAATAGAAAAATAAAATAATTTCATGTTCATATAAAATATAAAGTTTATTAATACAGCATATAAAGTATATAGAAAACTTGAAGCGGGTTATCAATAACGCGTACTTTGAAATTTTTACAAAAGAGCTGCACTATATTTGTCAAAAAAAAAAAAAAATTTGCAAAACAGCTGCAATATAGAAAACAGCTGCACTATATTTGTCAAAAAAAAAAAAAACAGCTGCACTATATAAAACTTTTTTTTTGTACAAAACACTATAAAACATATGTTTAAGATATGCCAATTAAACCGTCAAAAAAAAAAAAAAAAAAAAAAAGATATGCCAATTAAAACATGGTAAAAAGTTACTACCAAGAAATAAAAAAAAAGTGGTAAAAAGAATTTTAACACTTCGGCATTTCTAAACATGTTTTGGTTTTCAAATAAAAACTAAACATGTTTTGGGTTTATCTCCTTTTTTTTATTATTAAAGATCTGTCCCATAAATCCTAGCTCAACTGGCAAAAATTTGCCGAAATTGCAAGGCATGGACGTCATGATCGGGGTTCGAACCCCGGCTCTCTCACTTGTGTGAGAATTTCTTATATTTACTTTGTCAATTCTTCTATGTACAAAAAAAAATGATCTGTCTTTTATTTATGCGTCAGAAACAATATTATTTTTAATATATGTTTTAGAAATTAATTAGAAGCCTTTCGGTCAAAAAAGGTAAATTATTTTCTAAAATTGTTAATAATATATATTTCAACTCAAAATTTAATAATCATCGTTGAATTGAAAAAATTTAAATGCAGAAAAACTATGGGTGCGTTTGTTTAAGCTTTAAAAATGTGATCTTTTTAAAAGATAATTTAGAGGTTTTTTTTAGAGATTTTGAAGAAAATGTAAAGCTATTTTGTATTTGTTTACAATTAGAGTTGAAAATAGACTAAGCAGAGTTAGGTTTTACCAACTCTAAGTCTAATCTGTCAAAAATTGAAAGACATAAATCTGGCATGTGTCTATTATAGGCCTGAGACTAGCCTCTTGAAAGTCTGGTATGACCTATTAGTCTGTTTAATAGATTATTGCACGTGAGCTTATTTAAATAAATAATTATATTTATTTTTAAATATACTAAAGAGTTAATAAATCAATGAGATTAAACTTATTTTATAGAATTTTACTATACTATATGTAAAAATATTATTTAAATCTACAATCATAAAAATTTATTTATTTATAAATAGAAAGTTTTCACACTTAAATTCCTTGGTTTTTTTTTTTAAAAAAATTGAATATAATATCTCGAAACAATTGAAATTTTATCGGGTGCGTTTTAAAAAAAAAATTGAATGTAATATCTCAAAACACTTAAGTTCTTTTGTCTTAAAAAATTCAAAAACAAACGCACCCTATATAATGTCTCAAAAAATGACTCTATTTGGTTTTTTTTAACCAATTAAAAAATAGATTAAATAACTATAATATAATATAAAATAATGCATAATGTGAAAAAGAGTAAGTATTTTCTTATCAAAAGATAAAGGTGTTAGCCTGTATTTTCGACAGGCATTAATGAATTGGAGTGAGATGATGGATTCTCATTTAATGTACATTATTGTGTTTTAATATTCTCTTGGAAATTGGTTGATTAATAAATCAGGAGAAGATTAAGGCCTTCGACGTCGAAAGCCTTTTTAGTTTAAAAGAAGCTGTCGAATTCGACAGGAGCCTGTTTAAATAAGTATATATTCGAATGCTTCGACACTATGTTGTGTTTGTCGAAATTGTATATATATATATGTGTGTGTGTGTGTGTGTGTGTGTGTGTGTGTGTGTGTGTGTGTGTGTGTGTGTGTGTGTTTGCTTGTATAACGTATTGTGCAGTACGGAGAAAGCATACTCTGGACTTAGCAGAATATTCAAAGTGGATAACGTTCGAAAGCCTCGCTAGGTGTCCAAGAAATTCAAATTGTCGAAGACACGTGTAGTTTAGTTAGACGTTATGTAGGTTTTGACGGTTATTCTAGTTTGCCTATAAATATTAGTTTCTCATAGGAGAAACGGGTTCACAATTCTCATGCAA
Organism: Trifolium fragiferum; assembly: GCA_954870985.1. Lineage (NCBI taxonomy): Eukaryota > Viridiplantae > Streptophyta > Magnoliopsida > Fabales > Fabaceae > Trifolium > Trifolium fragiferum. The sequence goes on along the minus strand of OX940793.1, from coordinate 10,783,541 downwards.
ATTCCTGACAAACTCAGAGTACCCATGTCAACGAGCGAAATGAGTGCAATATGGAACATGTACGAATCTGTGTACCATTTTCTGTAAACGTTTTACAATTATCAATGCAATTTACATTTTTCAAGTATTGATTACTTGCCTTGTCATTTAAAGTTTCTGCACTTTAAACCTTTCTGCAATTTACTTCATTGCATGCTTTTATCTTTCAAAGTCTTCTTTAAACTTTATCTGCAATTCATTTATAAGTTTTTTGCAAATTTAAACTTTGAAGCATTTTACTTTAAGCAAACCCATTCGACTGCGTCGAGTGATTTTATTGTTTTTTATCAACTTATCCGATTTAACCCAGAAAATATGAACATGTTTTCGTCAATTCTGCACAATCCATATGTCCCAGGATTTACTAGTTGATCCTTCTTGTAATAATTAAACTAGCGGTTGTTTGCTAAAAATCGGGGTAAACAAATTGGCACGCCCAGTGGGACCATTGGATTGTGTGATTTAATTTAGTTTGTTTTTGAAAACTTTTTGCAAAATTGTTGTTTGGTGTTAAAATTTGATTGTGTGTATATCTTTATATGCATTTGAGGAGTGGTAAATCTCTCCCAGAATTCTCAAAAATACCAACTCGTCCTCGTACTAGAATGGTGAGACCACCAAGCAATTCTTCTAATAATAACAATAATAATGGATCAGAAACGAATCTGATTCCAAACCCCCAGAATGTAACAGGGCAACCTAGTCAACCAGCATCTGGCGTTTCTAACGCCAATCCTACTGGTGGGCCAACAGGCCCTGCACTAAATTCTACAACTTCTGAAAGTATCCCAAATAATAATAATAATGGCGGAAGTTCGAACCCTGCAATGAATTCCAGTACCATTGGTGCAAACGCCAGTGGATCAACAATGCCTGCCGTTACTTCAAGTATGACAGAAGGATTTCCTCCTCCAAATCCTAATGGTGCAGCAATGACACAATTGAACATGTCATCCATGCCAACAAACGTATCACACACACATGGATACACAGACGGTAGTCAAGTTGGTGGAACACCGTCAAGACCCCCATGGTTGCCTAGAAACCCACAATTTGGAATGCCAACAACGATGATGGCAAACCTGTATAATTGACCCTCGATAGAAAGTTCTCCCTCGTCTTCTACGATGGGAAATAGAGGAAATTCTCTTAATTTAACAAATAATTCTATGGCAGTACTAAGGCAACAAATGGATGAGAGCAACCATGATATGGTGAACGCGTTGACCCAACAGATTGGCACAATTTTTAATCCTATGTTACAGACAACCAACGATAGTTACCTGTTATTAGCCAATCAAATGGGAAGAATGGCAGACTTTTTTGGAGCCCCTGATGCTCCAAATAACCAAAGGGTTCCTCGTGCAAACCCAGAAATTCAACCAGAAGTTCAAGCCCAGCCACTACGCATTGAAGGAGAACAACCAGAACAGGGAATGGTATTGGTTAATAGAAACCAAAATGCTGATGACAAGATAACATAGTAGGGCAGAATAACTTGGCCAACTTAGTAGAAAATATCTTGGCCCAAAATGGTTTGAATATAGGATTGCATAGGCCAAATTTCGTGTCAGCATTGTCTGAATATGTATTGCAGACAGAACTACCGAGGGGATGGAAAATTCCCAAATTCACAAAATTTGCTGGTGATACTAATGAGTCTACTGTCGAACACATTGCCAGATATATGGCAGAAGCAGGGAATTTAGCAAATAATGAAGATTTAAGAATGAAATTCTTCCCCAATTCCCTCACAAAAAATGCCTTTACGTGGTTTACCACGCTTCCCCCTCATTCAATTCATAATTGGACTCAATTAGAAAGGCTATTTCATGAACAATTTTATATGGGACAATCTAGGATTAGTCTCAAAGAATTAGCCAGTATGAAGCGTAAGACTGCAGAAGCCATTGACGATTATCTGAACAGATTTCGTCTCCTTAAGGCAAGGTGCTTTACGCAAGTGCCTGAACATGAATTGGTTGAGATGGCTGCTGGTGGCCTCGACTATTCCATTAGGAAGAAGTTGGATACTCAACATTTGAGAGACATGGCCCAATTGGCAGATCGCGTTCGACAAGTCGAACGCCTTAAGGCTGAAAAAGTCAGAAATTCCAAATTCCATAAAAAAGAAAAAGTGGCGTATATAGAAACTTATGAAAGTGAAAATGAGTTCGACGATGGTCAGGATTACATAGAAAATAATGAGGTCAATATTGCTGAATTGAAACCGGGACCTCCCTACACTTGTAAAATGTTGAAACCATCAAATGGAAATAATCCTGTCGAACCAAAAAATGATAGATTTGTTTCTAAGACATATACGTTCGACATTACTAAATGTGATGAAATTTTTGACTTATTGGTCACTGATGGCCAAATAATTATACCAAAGGGGTTAAAAGTTCCACCTTTGGAACAACGTAAGAAAAGAGGTTTTTGTAAATATCATAATTTCTTGGGTCATAAAACCTCACAATGTGTTCTTTTCAGGGACCTGGTCCAGAAAGCCCTGCAGGAGGGAAGACTTAAATTTGGCGAAAAGCCAAAATCCAAACAGCAGGTGGACGAGAATCCATTACAGATTGCTGACACTGCTTACACAGAGCCGTTCGAGTGTCTGATGTTGGAGGCATTGAACCTCACTAAAGGGGGGCAATTAGTTTCTATTCCTGAGGAAGAGTACGAAAACAAAGTGGAAGAGGTGTATCCACAAGCTGGAGAGAAGTTGCTAGATTTCCTTCAACGCTGCAAAGAGAATGATGGCGAAGCTACATTATGTCCTCATTGTAGTGCCATGTTCGACAAAAAGGCTGCTGCAGGCCTTACCAAATTTTTGCCTCATAGTCAGGGCAGAAACAATTGGCCAAATCAAAGGCCAACTTATTCCAACATTCTGAATAGCCAACAGGCGCCTGTACATCAAAGGTTGGGACCACAAAAATCATTTGTCCCCTCAAACAGGACACCTGTCAATCAATGGGTTCATGGAAGAAACATGGTCTCTGGCCAAAGGAATTTTGAGAAAGGAAATTCCAGTAACTCCAATCCCAAAAAGGATTCTGAATCAAGGAAATATGATTACAAGAATAACTACAAAGGGAAAAACCCTATGATAAGATCTCAATGGCGTAGATATCAACGCCAGAAAAAGTTGGCTGCTCAAAAATCCCAGATTACTACTGATGGTAACGGGAAGAAACCTATGGAATTGGCTAAGAAGCCAATGAAAGAAAGGTTAGTTGAACCAAAAATAGAGTCTTCAGTTGCTGATGATGTCGAAGACGAACACATGGAAGCTGATGATTTTCTGGATTCTGAACCTGATCTCGACATAATAATAAATGTTATGTCAATTTTGCCAAGAGAGTTCGACGTCTGTTCTGAAATAACAGATGAAGAGGAAGAATCTGGAATGCAAATGGCCCTTCACAGGCCAGTCTGTTACTATGTAATGAACAATGGTGCTTTGGAAGACCAAATGGCTACATTTGAAAAGCCAGATGAAGGCATGAAAAATCACTTGAAGCCTCTCTTCATACAGGCTAAAGTGAATAATGTAGGAATCAACAAAGTACTGATTGATGGTGGTGCTGCTGTCAACCTAATGCCAGAATTTCTGCTGAAAAAGATTGGCAAGTCCTTGGTGGATCTTCATCCTCACAACATAGTTCTGTCAAATTATGAGGGTGAAACTGGTTTGTCATTAGGAGCAATCCAGGTGGATGTGGTTCTTGGAAGTACTATAAGGCCAACCTTGTTTTTGGTTGTGGCCTCTAAGGCAAACTACAATCTGCTCCTAGGACGAGAGTGGATTCATGGCGTGGGGGCAGTCTCATCTACCTTGCACCAACGCCTGATTATCTGGCGAGATGATGGTATTGTCGAAAATGTTGAAGCAGACCAAAGCTACTGCAAAACAGAAGTTCATCATCTTACAAAGCACTCGTTCGACAAGAAATTGGCAACTATCTCGCCATGCACTGAAAGAGATTTTGCATATCGTTCAGTGAGAAATGTTCACCATTCAATTAAGTTGGACCCCACACATGGTTTTCTGTGGGAAAGAGAGGATGGAGGCATTGAAGATGGCGAATATGAAGGCCACAACTACCCAACTGGGTGGGATATCAATGAAGATTACTATGTTTGAGTCCCAAACTTGGGCGAAGATTTCGGCCTATATGGCTGAAAATAGAATCAAAATGGCTTTGGAAGCCAATTCACTGTCAGAAAATATGGCTGTTGCAGCCAATGATATAAAATTTGGCAAACACAAGCCAGAAATGCAAAAGCTGGATTGCATCTATGATGACGAACCCCTAGGATTTGAAAAAGATCCAATCAGTCAAAGTCACAAGATGCAAGCACAGGATCCTTTGCAAGAAATTGACCTTGGAGATGGTCTGACGAAAATACCAACGTACATTAGTGCAAACATTCCTCCTGATCTAAAGGCAAAAGTGGTGCAACTTCTGGTGGAATTCAAAGATTGTTTTGCTTGGGATTACAACGAAATGCCAGGTTTGAGCAGAAAGTTGGTGGAACATGAACTACCAGTTCGACCAGATAAAAAGCCAGTGAAACAATTGCCTAGGAGATTCGCACCAGAAATAATGTCAAAGATCAAAGAAGAAATTGAAAGGCTGCTGAGGAGCAAATTCATCAAAACTGCAAGGTATGTCGAATGGTTAGCCAATATAGTGCCTGTGATTAAGAAAAATGGTTCTCTTAGAGTATGCATAGACTTTAGAGATTTAAATAATGCTACACCAAAAGACGAATATCCAATGCCTGTGGCAGAAATGTTAATAGACTCAGCAGCTGGGTTTGAATATTTGAGTATGTTGGATGGTTATTCTGGTTATAACCAGATTTTCATTGCTGAGCATGATGTACCCAAAACTGCTTTTAGGTGCCCAGCAGCATTAGGCACATATGAATGGGTAATGATGCCTTTTGGTCTGAAAAATGCTGGGGCTACTTATCAAAGAGCAATGAATCTAATTTTTCATGAATACATAGACACTTTCATGCAAGTGTATATTGACGACATAGTTGTCAAATCCTCGTCAAATGATGATCATTTAGATCACTTGAGAAAATCTTTTGAAAAGATGAGGAAATATGGATTAAAAATGAATCCATTAAAGTGTGTTTTTTGTGTTAATGCAGGAGATTTCCTTGGGTTTGTTGTGCACAAAAAGGCATTGAAATAAATCAAAACAAAACAAAGGCTATTATGGAGACAAAATCTCCAACTACAAAAAAACAACTTCAGTCCTTACTTGGGAAGATCGATTTCTTGAGAAGATTTATCTCAAATTTAAGTGGTAAAGCTCAACCGTTTTCGCCATTACTTCGACTCAAGAAAGAAAGTGTTTTCACTTGGGGGCAAGATCAACAACAAGCTTTTGACGAAATCAAGAGTTATTTGTCAAACCCACCAATGTTAATGCCTCCAATAAGGAACAAATTCATGAAGTTGTATATATCAGCATCAGATTCGACACTGGGTAGTATGCTTGCTCAGGAAGATGAAAATGGTGAAGAAAAAGCCATATATTACTTAAGTAGGGTTTTAAATGATGCTGAAACTAGATATAGTAGTATTGAAAAATTATGCTTATGTTTGTATTTTTCTTGTATGAAACTCAAGCATTATATAAAGCCTGTTGATGTTTTTGTTTATTCTCATTGTGATATCATCAAGCATTGTTATCTAAACCAATCCTGCATAGTCGAATTGGAAAATGGGCCTTAGCCTTAACAGAATATTCACTAACTTATAAACCTTTGAAGGCAGTTAAAGGCCAAATTGTGGCTGATTTTATAGTGGATCATTCTGCATTAGAAACTCCACAAAACTATGTAGATTCAGAACCTTGGAAATTATATTTTGATGGTTCTAAACACAAACATGGATTTGGAATTGGGATTTTAATCATTTCTCCCTCCAAAATTCCCACCAAGTTCAAATATAAGATCAATGGGTTCTGCTCAAATAACGAAGCAGAATATGAGGCTTTAATAACAGGCCTGAAAATTTTATTAGACTCAGGGGCAAAAAATATTTTGATCAGAGGTGATTCAGAATTGGTGTTGAAACAATTGACAAAAGAATACAAATGCATAAAAGAGCACTTGATGAAATATTTTGTCATAGCAATTTCTTTGTTAAAACGTTTCGACCAAGTTATCTTTGAACATGTACCTCGTATAGAAAATCAAGAAGCCAATGATTTGGCTCAAATAGCTTCTGGTTATAAAATCTCTAGTGAAAAACTAGAAGAGTTGATTGAGATTAAAGATAAACTCATTGTTGATCAACCTACTTCGATGGAATTGTCAATGCCAAAACTTGTGGGGGCAGACTCACCACAAGACAGTGGTCAAGATATCACTTATGATTATGATGAAAATTCAGAAATTTTTGAAATTTTGGTCATTGACAATCTATCTGATAATGATTGGAGAAAACAACTTGTCGAATATTTGAAAGATCCAAATGGAACGACCAATAGAAAAATCAAATATAGAGCCTTGAGTTATGTCATCATTGGTAATGAACTAATGAAGAAAACACCTGAGGGAGTTTTGCTAAAATGTTTAAGTGAAACTGAAGCTTATTTGGCTATATCTGATGTGCACAGTGGTGCATGTGGATCCCATCAGGCAGGCCACAAGATGAAATGGTTGTTATTTCGACAAGGTGTGTATTGGCCAACAATTCTAAAGGACTGTATAGAGTTTGCTAAAGGTTGTCAAGAGTGTCAAAGACATTCAGGTATACAACATGTACCTGCAAGTGAACTCCATTCAATAGTAAAACCTTGGCCTTTTAGAGGATGGACTTTAGATTTAATTGGTGAAATTAAACCAAGTTCGTCAAAAAACCAACGTTATATTTTAGTTGGTATAGATTATTTTACCAAATGGATAGAAGCAATTTCATTACCAAATGTTGACCAAGAAGCAGTGATTAGTTTTATACAAAGTCACATCATTTATAGATTTGGTATACCTGAATCTATTACTACAGATCAAGGTTCAGTATTCACTGGACGAAAGATGGTTGAATTTGCCCAACAAACTGGTTTTAAACTTTTGACCTCTACACCATATTATGCCCAAGCAAATGGTCAAGTAGAAGCTGCTAATAAGATCATCATTGGCTTAATTAAAAAGCATATTGCCCAAAAGCCTAGAAATTGGAACAAGACTTTAGATCAAGTATTATGGGCATGTAGAAATTCTCCAAAAGAATCAACTAACACCACACCCTTTCGACTAACATATGGGCATGATGCAGTCTTGCCTGTCGAAATACACCTGCAGTCAGTTAGGATTCAAAGGCAGGCAGAAATCCCAAGGGATCATTATTGGGATATGATGTTAGACGAATTATTGGGATATGATGTTAGACGAATTAGTTGATTTAGATGAGAAGAGATTAAAAGCTTTAGAGATGTTAACTCGACAGAAAGAAAGAGTTGCTAAGGCTTATAATAAAAAGGTTAAGTCTAAAACCTTTAATGTTGGAAATTTGGTTTGGAAAGTTATTTTGCCAATGGATAAAAAAGATAGAGTCTTAGGCAAATGGTCTCCAAATTGGGAAGGCCCTTTTAAAGTTGTTCAAGTTTTTTCAAATGGTGCTTATGAAATTGAAGAATTAACAGAGGAACAACGTTCATTAATTATAAATGGTAAATACTTGAAGAAGTATAAACCAGCGTTGCAAGAAATAAAAATTAACGAAGAATAAAGCGTGAGACATAATGAAATCATGGTGATCATAAAGTCGTTCGCCACAAAATGGGCATTGTCAAAGAAGTACAAACCAAAATACTTTAACAAATTGTACAAACAGTTGAGACAAAAAACTAAGAACAACAAAAACTAAAATCACTACAAAGTTAAAATTGTTTCTTCAAATCTTCATATAAGCTTTTGAAAGAGGCAACTTCTGCGTCGAGAACCATGTTGGAATCCATCAGAGTCTTGATTTCTTCATCCACAGCTGCAGAATGGCTAAAATACTTGATGCCTGCATTTGCTTCTTTGTCAATCATGGCCTTGGTTGCTTTAGAAATATTAGCTTTGGCTTCGTCACGCTTAGCTTTCTCAGTAGTGATCTTGGCATTGAGGCTTTGAAAAGAAAAGAATCTTCAAAATTGCCATTTCTTCCTTTCTGTCTTCGACATGCAGTCGAAATTGGCATTTTTGAGGGGGCAATTTGTTAGCCTGTATTTTCGACAGGCATTAATGAATTGGAGTGAGATGATGGATTCTCATTTAATGTACATTATTGTGTTTTAATATTCTCTTGGAAATTGGTTGATTAATAAATCAGGAGAAGATTAAGGCCTTCGACGTCGAAAGCCTTTTTAGTTTAAAAGAAGCTGTCGAATTCGACAGGAGCCTGTTTAAATAAGTATATATTCGAATGCTTCGACACTATGTTGTGTTTGTCGAAATTGTATATATATATATGTGTGTGTGTGTGTGTGTGTGTGTGTGTGTGTGTGTGTGTGTGTGTGTGTGTGTGTGTGTGTGTGTGTGTGTTTGCTTGTATAACGTATTGTGCAGTACGGAGAAAGCATACTCTGGATTTAGCAGAATATTCAAAGTGGATAACGTTCGAAAGCCTCGCTAGGTGTCCAAGAAATTCAAATTGTCGAAGACACGTGTAGTTTAGTTAGACGTTATGTAGGTTTTGACGGTTATTCTAGTTTGCCTATAAATATTAGTTTCTCATAGGAGAAACGGGTTCACAATTCTCATGCAAATTCCTGACAAACTCAGAGTACCCATGTCAACGAGCGAAATGAGTGCAATATGGAACATGTACGAATCTGTGTACCATTTTCTGTAAACGTTTTACAATTATCAATGCAATTTACATTTTTCAAGTATTGATTACTTGCCTTGTCATTTAAAGTTTCTGCACTTTAAACCTTTCTGCAATTTACTTCATTGCATGCTTTTATCTTTCAAAGTCTTCTTTAAACTTTATCTGCAATTCATTTATAAGTTTTCTGCAAATTTAAACTTTGAAGCATTTTACTTTAAGCAAACTCATTCGACTGCGTCGAGTGATTTTATTGTTTTTTATCAACTTATCCGATTTAACCCAGAAAATATGAACATGTTTTCGTTAATTCTGCACAATCCATATGTCCCAGGATTTACTAGTTGATCCTTCTTGTAATAATTAAACTAGCGGTTGTTTGCTAAAAATCGGGGTAAACAAAAGGGTTGGTAGGTTATTACCCCCTGTTAAGTAGATATGTTTTGCGTTACCCTCTACTAATTTTTTTTTTTATTTTCTTCTCTTGCAAAGTAAATTTTTTTTGTCCGCCTTTGAATGCACTTTTTAAATCAGTTATTTTGTTAAACGGATTTAAAAAATTTATGTGTTTTAAATCTGTTATTTTATTCGATCGATTTAAAAAATGTAAATTCCTTGCAACCAAGGGTGAAAACCAAAAAAAAATTATTTTGCAAGGAAAAAAACTTAAACAAATTTTTAGCGGAGAATAACAACCTATTAACCCAAAAAAAAAAACATAAGTAGTATAATAATACAATAATTTCTAACGTAAAGATAATAGTTAGTAACTAATTAAGAAATTAAAAGAAGCAGCTTTTGTATTAAAAATACCATTTTTCAATTTTTAAGACGTGAACTACACTTTGTCAATAAAAGATGTCAACTACACAAATTTTAAAAATAGTTTTATTTCTTTTGGTTTTTTAACAAAATTCTTAAGGATATCGGTTAATATTTTTCTTAGCTTATTTTTTTGGCTAAACTACACATTTTGTCCTTTACGTTTATTTTAGGATTCAATTTGGTCCCTTATGTTTAAAAAGTTTCAATTTGGTCCCTTACGTTTATTTTAGGTTTCAATTTGGTCCCTTCCGTCAGTTTTTGCACATGTGGCAGACGGTTTGCTTACGTGGCAGACGGTTTGCACACGTGGATTGACACGTGGACACGTTGACACGTGTCCAATTGAAACAGTGGAACAGTGAAATCTGACGGAAGGGACCAACTAATGCAAACGTTGATAACGTAAGGGACCAAATTGAAACTTTTTAAACGTAAGGGACCAAATTGAAACCTAAAATAAACGTAAGGGACCAAATATGTAGTTTAGCCTATTTTTTTTTATTTTTTTTTTAATAACATTTAACTGTTTGTGTTACCACTTAAAATCCATGCCAACCTAATTAACAGAGTTAGAAAGCAAAAGTTAACCGAGGAAAAGTTCAATTTATAAGTTTGTCTAAAGTTATTCTAGTATTGAGAAAATTTGAAATTTGAGATCAAGCCCATAAAGAGTGGTTTTTTCGACTTACAAACCAGATTTATAAGATGAGTTAGACTCATTTTCTACAACATTTTAGGCCTACCGTAACGCCTAAATTTTGGGATGTAAAAAAAAGTTCTCGTAGGGTGTATAAGGCAACCCTTTTTGTAAACCGTTGTGATAGTATATATATTTTTGTTAATTGTATGCAACAGTAGAAAACCGTTCTTATAGATACCAACAAGAACGGTTTTCTATCTGTAATCTACAACAACGGTGAAGAACGGTACTCATATAATTTTAAATTATTTTAATAAAATATATTTTTCATTGTATTTTTTTGTGGAAGTTTGGAGAAAACCGTTTTTATAGTCAATTGCAACAAGAACGGTTTTTTATTTTTAATCTATAATAACGGTTAAAAATTGTACCCGTATAATTTTAAATTATTTTAATCAAATATTTTTTTCATTGTATTTTTTTGTGAAATTTTGAAGAAAACCGTTCTCATAGTCAATTACAACAAGAATGGTTTTTTATTTTGTAATCTATAATAACTGTTAAAAATTGTACTCGTATAATTTTAAATTATTTTAATAAAATAGTGTATATCCATTCCAAATTATAAGGGTTTAGTCACAAATAAAAAAAGATTTGCAGAAAACTATTTTTTTATTTTGTTAAATTTCACAAAGATTAAGTAAAAAAACAAACAAAGTTACTTGTACGAAAAAAAAAAAAACTAAAATACAATATTATAAAAAACTTAATATAAAACTGGTTGGAATTCCGCGGAAGTGCAGAAGAAACAACGAGGCATGGCTCTAGAATCATAAGAGAGGGAGACACTATATTTCCATCAAAAACTTTAGAACATTAGATTTATGAATCACCTTTTTATAACTTCAACGGTTTTCTCATTCATAACTCATGTGAACCGCTTATAAAAATTAGCGCCACATTTTATATTAATGTATCCGTCAAGTCAATTATGTTGGGTCAGGGTGTATTCATTAAAACTCAAATTCTAAATAAGATTGTCATGAATAATATGATTTAGGGTCCGTTTGATTTGCAAATCAGTAAGTACTGGACAGAACAGTACAGGACAAAACAAGACAATACAGGACAGAACAAGAGAATATAGGACAGGACAAAACTGTACTGTAGAGAGATAGAGAAATAATATTTTTTATATTCGAAAATAAAATGGATATTTTCGTATTTTTTATAGTTGTACTATGGACAAAAAGTTGTCCTTTGGTTTAGTGGGGGACAAAAAATCTTGTTTTTGTCCTGTCATTTACTGTCTTTTTTGTCTAGTCCCTTAACCAGTTTCTGAATCAAACAGAGTACAATAAAAATTGTCCTGTCCAGTCCTCTGTTTTTTAGCATATCAAACGCACCCTTAGAGTCTTCCAAATAAAAACAGGAGATAAAATAAGTATATGTAGATATTAACAAATTAAAGCATATATCTCATCAAACTAGCAGCTAGCTAACCTTCCTATTGTCAATGTTTCTAAATCATCTTTTGTTCTTGTATATTCACGACTTTATTTTTTTTTAGTTTTTGTATTTTTTATTGCAAATAAATTTTTGAATATGCAAAATTAATTTTGGTTCCTAAAGTCAAAATCCGTAGAAAAATTTGAAGGAAAATCTGCACGAAAACTGCAAATTTTTCTCCGGATTTTGACTTTGTGGACTAAAACCAACAAATTTTATATATTCAGAGATTTATTTGTAACAAAAAAATATATAGGGACTAAAATAAAAATTTCACGAAGATACAGGAATGAAAATGATATTTACCAAAATAATATCATTATCACATAGTTACCAAAATCAAGCATTTCCTGTAACATATTCAACAGCTTCCATGCAATTGTTCCACAATTCTGTTACCATATTTGACATCATATCTGAGATTTCCTCAATTAACTCTGGCCCCTGTTTCAATGATTCTTCAAATGAAGTCTTCAATTTCTCTGCAAGTTCTGCAGCAATTGATCCTGTAGCAGAAACTGATCCTGTGATGGTATCTTTAAGAACATCAAAAGCTAAAGAAACTATGGAAGTTATTGCATCAATTAATATCTGAAGGATGAATTCAAAACATGTCTTTATGATCTCAGCAACTTGTTGAAATATTCCAAGTGAGCCTTCACCAGAACTTCTTAAGCCTTGAATTAACAGAACAATTGTATATGCAATAGTGTTGAAGATTAAACGAGTTAATAAACTCCATAATGTTATCACAACAAATGTAATTAGTTTCAGAAGAAGAACCAACATTGAAACAAAGGTTTTGAGTTTGGAACAAAAAATGCATATAAACAAAGTTTAGTGACATAGACATAAAATTAAGAAAGGTTATAATTAATTTGGTAAGACTTAGAAAGATTCAAAGTCATATTTATATGAATAGTTTATTTATATAACAAGCAATTAAACTCTTAGAAGACAATTAATTGGTTAGAGAAGTTTCTATGAAAAAGCAAATTGATTTAAATGTTGCTTACACACTTAAGTTAGAAACTTGCAAGAATGGAACACGCAAAATTGTTATAAAATATATGTACTATACTACTAAATATATGACTAAGCTTTGGTCATCAATCTTTGTTAGATCTGTTAATTATGAGAATGAATCCTCTCAATTTATTTTCTCTCAATTTTTTTCAATTTTCACATCTCAACCATCAATCAATTTTTTCTCATTTCTTTTCAATTTAAATATTACTTTATATTTATAATTCAATGGTTTAAAACCCCACTTTATTTCCTCAATTTTTTTTTTCAAATTGAGAGGATCCTTTCTCGTTAAGTATATGCTTTGAAGCAACTCTTCTTCATATGCGTATTTTTTATACATAATGATGTTAGTTCTTGACGACCATACGTATATAGTACACTTGCTAAATGACATTTTGTAATATTTGATTCTATTATATTGTTACTATACAAATTTTAAGAAAATTTTATTATATTTTGATTCCTTAACTAGTAAATAAGAGCACTACTTGCCATTTTTCTTATTTGTATTAAAAAATTTACTCTTACAATGAAAAGATGTTTTTACACCTAAAAATAAATTATTTATAAATTGGCAAGACATATAAGACATAGATGTATGCCAATTTTCCTCGGTTGATAGAAGGATATATAGGCAAAGTATTAACCGTTTGAATTGACTTATTTTTGAGTTTATACAAAGTAGTTTATGCAAATAAATAAATTTTTAATGTATTATTATAAATTTTTCAAGGTAGTTTATAATAAAACAAATTATAAAAATACAATTTTTACCAGCAAAACTTTTTTAATCAATATAAAATTTTATTTATTTGCATAAGCTATTTTAATAAGCTCAAAAATAAGTTAAATCCAAACAGGTCTATATGGTCGAATACGAGTGTAGTCAAAACTTACTCAAGTCTAATGAGATGGATTTGGATTCCCTGCTATAGAGAATTTCGGCAATTAATTATCAGATCGAGCGGACCCAAATAATTCATTTAGAAAACTACTTAAAATGATCACATCCATACGATTGTGACCGGACGGCCCTTAACCGTTACAACGTCCTGCTAAGTAGCGAATGTTCAAGTGATATTATTTATGGATAATCAACTATGTCTTTTTTGAATAATACTTAACTTAAGATATGTAATTGTCACTTGTTTGCTTATTTTGAATAATTTAGCATTTTCCTTTTTTATATTCTATAATAAATTAAGCATAACACTAATCATTAATGTTGGAATTTGAAATGTTTTCTGATACAAATCAAAGAAGAAAGTAAAGCAACAATAGGAAGTGGAAAAAGCAGTGGTGGAGAATGAGCATAGCTGTTGAAGTTGTGGTGGCTCTAGGAGCAGTTTTGGTTGTATTGATCCATTTTTTACATGTTTTGGTTTTGAAACCAAAATCACTAAGATCAAAGCTTCATAAGCAGGGGGTATTCATGGCCCTTCTCCTCACTTCTACTTTGGTAATATTCAAGAAATGAAGACACTTTTACTCCAACAACAAGAATCACAAGCCAAACACAAACAAGAAGATGAAGATGTTTGTGTTTCTATATCTCATAACTGGACTTCAACTTTGTTCCCTCATATTCACAAGTGGAGAAATCAATATGGTTAACTACTTTCTACTCTCTCATAGTTATTTGTTATGATTAATAAAACAATCATCCATCATCATCCCAATTTTTTTATTTTCCATGTTTAATTTTGGTTTATTTTTTAATTGATAAAGTTGTAGAAATGTTATTTAGTTAGACTTAGACACTTAACTTAATCAGATTATGCCAAACTGAGAAATGGTTAGGATAAACTGTGGCATTTTCAATTTCAATAGTGACAATTTTACACTTTTTTTTAACCCTCCGGTTTCCAGAGGACTCTAGTAATTCGGAGTTTATTCAGGAGGTAAGCAAAATCTAACCAAAGATTGCTAATCAGGATTCGAACTCACGTTCTCTCAAACCATTCATACTTAACACGACCGCATTAACCACTTGAGTTCTACCACTTGTTTACACAACAAGTTTGCACTTACAATAATCAAATATATACGAAATAAATACCGAAAAAGCAAGCAAAATTAATCCTTTGCTAGAAATAGTACTAATACTGGTTAGTTTCCTAGAATCATACATAAGGTGAATATGATTTTAATTATATTATTTTGAATTTCAGAACTTCGATTTTATTTAGAATTCATGCAGGTCCAATATACTTATTTTCTTCTGGGAGTATACAATAGTTAATGGTGGCAGATATGGAGATGGTGAAGGAAATCCTCCTAAACACTTCTTTGGATCTAGGAAAGCCTTCTTATCTTTCCAAAGATATGGGACCTCTCTTAGGCCAAGGTATATTATCCTCAAGTGGGCCTATTTGGGCTCATCAGAGGAAGATAATCGCGCCTGAATTGTACCTAGACAAGGTGAAGGTAAGTCATTGTTCTGCGATACACTATTTATTACAAAGTGTTGTCAAATAGGCGCAATAGCAGCGTTAGCACTATAGCATATTGGAATTTGCATAAAATGCTGTTTGCAGATGTTGATTGAAATAGTATTCTAATAATTTTCTTTTAATGTAAATCATGTTGAAGGCAATGGTTGATCAGATAGTTGACTCGACAAATATAATGCTAGGATCATGGGAGAGCAGAATAGAAAGAGACGGAGTAGATTCAGAGTTTAAAATTGATGATGATCTGCGAAGCTTGTCAGCTGACATAATTTCTAGAGCTTGTTTTGGAAGCAATTACGTCCAAGGAAAAGAAATATTCACAAAGCTTAGAGATCTTCAAAAGGCCCTCTCCAACATATATATATGCTGGAATTCCAGGCTTTAGGTATGCATGATCATCGAAGGACTTTTGTACTCATGAATTGTCAGCGATATAATGTACTGAAACCTTTGTTATATATTATTATTTTCTTGTTCTTGTTAGTGTTGACACTAATGTGGAAAATGGTATCATAATCTGCTTTAGATGCTTGCCAAACAAAAACAATAGACAGATATGGAGAATAGAGAAAGAGATCAACACAAATATATCAAAGCTCGTAAAACAACGCCAAAAAGAAGGTCATGAGAAAGATCTCTTGCAAATGATACTCGAGGGTGCAAACAATTGTGAGGGAAGTGATGGCCTCTTACCAAATTCAGTCGCACGAGACAAGTTCATTATAGATAACTGCAAAAATATATTCTTTGCTGGACATGAAACTACTGCAATTACAGCATCTTGGTGCTTAATGTTGTTAGCTACATACCAAGATTGGCAAGATCGTGTTCGTGCAGAGGTGCTTGAAGTTTGCGGAAACAGTAATCCAGATGCAAGTATGCTTAGAAGCATGAAAACGGTATGTTTTACAATAAGGATACATATTTAATCTAAATCCATTTCCCTTCAGCTTAATCATCTTGACTGGAAACAATGCACGAAAAACATATATTGAATTTGGTTTTTTGGTTTCTTAAGAGCCTAGAGGCGAAACTCACACACTTACCAATATAATTGTACTTCATCTTTTCAAAGATTCATTAGCATTTTTAATCCATTGAGTAAAGATCTTCTATACAATTGTTGCAATATTTGCAGTTAACCATGGTGATTCAAGAGACTTTAAGGCTTTATCCACCAGCAGCATTTGTTGTCAGAACAGCTTTTCAAAATATAAACATGAAAGGCATAGAAGTTCCAAAAGGAATGAATATTCAGATTACAATCTCAATATTGCAGCATGACATTGATCTTTGGGGTCCCGATGCCCACAAGTTCAATCCAGAAAGATTTGCCAATGGCGTGCTTGGAGCCTGCAAGATTCCACAAGCTTATATGCCATTTGGAATAGGCGCCCGTGTATGTGCCGGACAGCATTTAGCCATGATAGAATTGAAGGTGATTTTGTCTCTCATTCTGTCAAAGTTTCGCTTCTCTCTTTCATCAAGTTACTGCCATTCACCGGCCTTTCGTTTGGTTATAGTACCTGGTCATGGAGTTGTTCTTAAAATGACAAAAATTTGAAGTAACAATTAATGTGACTAAAATACAAACAGTTTTCTTTCAAATCGATAATGAAATAAACAAACGCATTCAAGTACAACTTTTTATGTTGTGCTCACTGCTCACTTAAAGATTAGCAAACGATAGCAGTCATACTCTGATAAAAATATTTATGCATTCCGCTCCTCGCACTTTATTTACTTCAAAGTACCGAGTTGTATTTGAAACAATGTTTGTAATGAAATGAAGTGATTCTAACCACTAATTGAAATCTCTCTAAACTAATAAACCGAACATTAAAACTCTATTCAAGAATAAACTATTTTTTTTTTAATCTAATTCACAACATTATGCTCCTTCACTTTGCTTCAAGATCTTCAAGCTTATATATTCTGTCAATCATATCTTCTGCCATCCACAAGAAAGATCCAAAAGCAAGACCTTCCCATAGTAATCTCTTTATACTAGAAAATGAAGCTTCAATAAACATATCATTACCATCATCATCGTCATCGAACTCAATCGAACCATATTCCTTGTTATGCTCAAAAAGTGCTTGAGTATGACTCTCTACCAATTGCAAAGCTTCTTTTGATCTCAATTCGCAACCATCCAATACTAACTTTGGTCGTTTAAAGCCCTTCACATAATCTTTCAATCCGTGAAGATCATGTTAAGACGAAACTAAGCATTTTTCTAGTTTGTATCTCAATGAAACTGATTTCAAAAAGTAACCATATAATATGCAGGCAACATACATTTTGGCGAACCAATCTTTCGTAATGATAATCGTTCGTGAACTCTCAGCTTCAATGTTTATTGTGTTCACAAAAGTAAGCATATTTAGAATTTCCATTATGGCATCCCAAAATTCCCAGCTGTGAATATACTTTAGCTTCTTTTCCATATCAGGCAATGACTCGAGCCTTCCATTGCATAGACATTTCGAAATCTTTGGAACCAAAGAGACATCATAGACATTAAACTGGAATATAATTAGAAGATACATTACATCTTGTATAGCAATTCGACATTTCTCCTGTTCTAGTTCTGCAATCCTCCTGATATTCAGAAAAATTTAGTCGATGAACATATACAAATATATGCAGTATGATGCATTTCGATTCTGTGCATGATTATTTTATCCATGTCCAAAGTTTTAAAAATCTTTTCTTGAGGTGGAATCAGCTACATGGATTACACGATGACACAAAGTTCTATCGCAAGTCATGTTAGGCGGTTGTATCGTATCACTAAACAATGTAAAACTTTTTTTAAAATATTGTTGAGCATCTATTGACCTAGTTCATATTATGTGATTGCTTATTATTTAACTATACTATAACTTCAAAGTACTTTTAGACCCATGTGAAATTTTTGTTATCTACACAAACACCATAACCGACACTATGTTTGTGTGTGACACAAACACATAAAGACTTACTAAAGACCAAAAACGCGTTCAATCAGAAGTGTCGGTGCTGTAAAACATGTCTTCAACACGTTCAATCACAAGAATCCAATCTATGTAAAACATAGATTTTTTAAAATAATAAAGAAAAGGGTATTTGAAATTGGTGACAAACAAACTAACCTCTGAAACATGTGTTCAACAGAGGAATCAGTGTCAGTGATAAGCATTTGTTTAATAGCAGAATTTCTACGATGATTCAACAGCTTCAAATCATCAATGACAACAGGATAGAACTTTTGAGGATTGTCCTGAATCATCACATCATGCAATATACCGCTGAGAAATTTTCCAACCTTAGACTTTAGCTTAAGAGGCACGTTAAGTTTTCTGAACTTCCTGTTATAATTACTCTCTGCATATTCTGCTTTCACCTTGATCATGTTCACATTATGGTTTGTGGCGAAGATTTTCAAATGGGGTTTGGATAAAGAAGAACAGGGTGGTGATGATGATGGGATAGTGACAAAGGTTTTAAGGTTTTCCATTGAATAAGGTTGTGATTAATTGTGGAGGATAGAACAAAAATAATATAGGGTTTTATACTTCTATTATGCGGAGGATCACAACAACAACAATAAAAGGAGAGATACAAATCATTAACTATTTATTTTGATATATATCTCACTAATCAATTTGATTACTTTAATTATTAAAAAAATACATTTTTTTTATCAAGTAGCACATATATCTGACGGCTGAAAATTTCATCTTTAAACCAACAAATGAGATGATTGATCTTTGAACTCTAGCTTCTTACCTATGTAATACAATATCCTATCAACCAAGAAAACTAATTAATCACTTATATTTTACATTGTCTCAAAAAAATAACATACATATCATAAAAAAAATGGCATATAAAATAAGTGGTTAATAACTTTAAAATAATAAAAGTGATTAATGAAAAAAAAAATGAAAGAAAAAGTAACTAATAAAATATTATTTTTTAAAAAAAATAAAATAATAATTCACTGAAATTAAACTCACACGTGAAATTTTGACGACCAATCTAATAATTTTACCATTTTTATGGAACATGAAATATACTTTTAATAAAATGGTTAATAACATAAATATTTTTAGGTTTTCAGTTACACTTCCGATCTTGATCATCTATCTCATGTAAGCAACTCATTTTCGATATCTCCGCCTCCCGCCGCCACATTTCACCGTCTCAGCTCGCCGCTTAACTGCACCATCTTCCTCACCATCTAACCTCTTTTTCAGGTTTTCTCTTTCTCTCTGCACTCACTCATTCACGCAATTTTCATTTTCTTGTGCTTGTTCGAGGATTACTTTTTGTCTTAGTTAATACCATCTAGCTAAATGTTGAATCATATTTACGCAATATTCAATTTTCCCGAAATACCATATGATCAAAAATCAATTTTCTTGATGTTTCGTCTCATTACAATATTATGCAGTGAAGTTTGAATTTTTCTTATTTTTCTATGAATTTCATGTTAGTAATTTTAATATGATTTGATTTTTAGTTTCCTAGTTTTGATTAGGTTCAATTTCTATTGATTAAGTTAGTATATGTTTGTTAATATTGTTTTATTATTATTATTTGGTCTCTGTCTTTAACAAAATGGAAGCAGAACAGAGGTGAGAATTGAAAAACAAATAGTATTGAGTAGGAAGAGGATCGGCCAGTTTTTCCCGACCCCTGATTATGCAATCGCATTTGTAACGATGAGTGGTGTGAATGAGGATATGATTGGTGTTAGTTTCGGGATTTATGGACTTGGGGTTGGGAAGGAGGAAGGGGAAATACACCGTTGACTTGCCGCGTTGCCATTGCCTATTTGGCAGTTGTGTTAAGGAGTTTGTTTGTTTTGTGATTTGTGGTTTTGTGGTTTTGTGTTTTTTCTTGTCAGCTCATCATGCTTATATTTTCATATTTTGTTACGCTATTTGCTTCTGAGGAAACGGACTCTCTCTCTATGGGGGGTAAGACTGCATATATTTACCGTCTCCGGACTCCACCTAGTGGGAGTCTTTTGCAATTGACATCTTTTTATTGACTTTCAGTGGTTAATAAATCTTCGAGCATTGTTCACTTCTGTGAAATCATCCATAACCTAAGAATACGTGTGGCATTGGGTCTATCTGTCTTTAAGATTTAGTAATTTACTTCAAGCAATATGCAATGCAATTTTTTAGAACAGTTGCACAATTTGATCTGTGTTAGATAAACAACATTCCAATAAGCTTTGGATAATTGTTGATTTAGTGTGTTTCTGTGGAAGCTTTCTCTGCTGTGTATCAGTTTTGTTATTTTGTTGTAGGTATCTGGTTTTTCTTTATTTGAATTTTGGGTATCCATTGTTGGCAGGGCGTTTTGTAACTTGGTTGAGACACGTGTTGTTTTATTTGTATATGGTGTCGTTGGTTTTCAGGTTTGGTGGATTAAGTGCGGTGCTTGGTTGTGAGGGGTGTTGTGGTTTGTCCCTTATGTCTGTTATTTTTTGCATTCCAGTTAGTGCAGTGTTTGTATCTTTGTTTCTCTCCTTAGCATTTCTTGTGCAATGGAGGGAGCTTTTAATAAAATTTTGCCGATTCAAAAAATAAATAAGCTTTGGATAATAACAATAATAATGTTTAATCGTTTTTTTTTTTCATTCGGCTTTCAGGATATTTATGTATTGGAGTAGGAGTTCGGAAATCGCAATGTGTGTCCTACGGAGCTGATTTACCATCCTGAGAGTGAGAAATAGAAACCACATACGCCAATAATGAGCTTGCTTTTAAGAGTGAGGAATTGTTTACCCAATGGTTTGTTGTATAGACAACCTCTTTTTGCTAGCAATGTAGGGCTTAATTCTAGGAAATTAAATATATTTACAAGAAACTTAGGTCAAGCTGCAAGGAAAGAGGAAGAAGAGGATGTAGAGGAAGTTGAAATTGATCAAAGAAGTCTCCCAACTGATTTTGATCCAGCAACATTCGATCCTAATGACCATCGTGGCCCTCCATCGGAGAAAGTTTTCAGGCTTGTTGATGAAATGTCGTCTTTAACGCTAGCTGAAGGTGCAGAATTGGGTCTCATTCTGATGAAGAAAATGGGGATAAAGGAGATGCCTAATGTGGGATTTATGAAACCAGGATCTGTAAATTTGGCTGGAATGGGAGCAAAAGCATCAACAGCAGCCAAGGAAGAACAAAAGCCGGAAAAAACTGTATTTGAATTGAAACTGTTGTCGTATGAAGCAGCTTCCAAAATTAAAGTCATCAAGGAGGTTCGAGGTTTTACTGATTTAGGTTTGAAGGAGGCAAAGGATTTAGTGGAAAAAACACCTTCTATTATAAAGAAAGGTGTTTCAAAGGAAGAAGGGGAGCAGATAATAGAGAAGTTGAAAGCCCTTGGCGCAAATGTCGTTATGGAATGAAGTATTGTATTGTGTTTACTGGAGAGATTTTTCATCTAGTATAAAAAGAAATTATAAGTTATCTGAAATTTAGAAAATTTCATTTTGTTAGTCAAAGATACTGCAAATTTTGTGCTCATTTTTAGCTGCTATAAAACTTTATCCCTCATTTTTCCTCCTGATGGAATAAAAGTAGTATTCATGCTTCCGTGATTTGTTTGCATACATATGTAGTACTCTATTTTACGAGAAAATTAGTGTTTTCGGCAGTTTTTTACAGCTTAATTTTGGTGCAGCCATGGTTGCTTAAATATTTGAACCAGTAAAGCCTTCATAGTAGTATCAGACCTAACATGAAAAGTACCAACAAAGGGAGCAAGCACCATTTTCTGAATTGAGTTTAGCTGCTATTTTTACTACAAAATTGATATATACTACTATTCACAATCACCATGGCAACATGGTTGCTGACTATTGATTCTTGACAGCTTATCTTAGATTATGAAAGTAAATGTAGGTGCCTCTATTAGGTAATGGAAATATGATATTGATATACAAGTTTCATGGGTTTTGGAATTTTGTTGAACATAATGTTGACAATTGTGCTCAAATTTCAATCGAGTATATTGAGATGGTGTCAGGGAGAAGTTACTTTGCTTTGAGTTGGTTGGATACTAAATTAGAGAGAGAAGAGGGGGAATATTATTAGTCAGGGATCAAACACTCTTTTAGCGTTCCAATCCGTTATCCCTGAACTACATTTTCAGAGACATTGTCAAGAATTTTGTCATAAAATTATTGTAAGTCATTGTTGTTTTACCCAACACAAAGGCCACACACGATTATTCATTTGTGCTTCAAAAAATAGTTTTTTTTATTGATGCTTCAAAATAGTTCTTAAATAGCTTGCCACAAAAATGTTAGAGTTTGTATTTGCGGCCCCCTCCTTCGCCTTATAAAAAATTCCGCTTGAGCTTTAGAATTCAAACCCGATTTCACGTTTTAGAATTTGAATGTTGATATAATAAAATTATCCCCAACGTTCAAACCTGTTTGTCTCACCTCCGCAAAACTTTAGAGTTTGAACACTTAAAAACGCAATTTGAATTTAGGACTCAAATTTGTTTTAAAAGAAAAACCAATTCATTCGATCAGTTTTCAAAACAAAAAAAAAAAAAAAAAACTCAGCAAACTCTAATTCTTCAAATCTTTGTTTAAAACCATCAATTTGTTGAAAAATCTAGGCACCAAACAAGAAGGTTAGTACATATTTATTCAGCTGAGATCTATATTGTTTTGTATACTAGGGTTTGTTGCTCAACTTATATAATTTCTTGAAGGGTGGCTGGCGTTGAGTTTTGGCGACCGTTGGTTGACTCAAACAAGACGTGTACGTGTTAAATTTGCCAACCTTCAAAACAACGACGATATGAGAATCATTGTCATCGATTTTCATATAGTACCAAAAGACCAATCTAATTAGACATGACACCCTTGATGAAATTGTTGTGTGCATGCATCCAATGGGGATTAATTAATTTAGCTCTTCCAAAATTTTATTCATGTATAATTGATGTTCTTAATTTAAGTTTATACTATTGATCATTATTTTTATGTTCTTAACTTGTTATTGTAGATGAAAAGATTGCGGATAAGTGTATTGCATCTTTTCTTGTATTCGTTTCGAATTATAAAACTCAAAACATACTTGTATAGTTATAGTTCTATGACTCGAATCTTATTTTTTCAACGTGCAAATCTTAAAACTCAGCCATTACTTCAAATATTGGCTATTATGTTCTTAACTTGTTATTGTAGATGAAAAGATTGCGGATAAGTGTATTGCATCTTTTCTTGTATTCGTTTCGAATTATAAAACTCAAAACATACTTGTATAGTTATAGTTCTATGACTCGAATCTTATTTTTTCAACGTGCAAATCTTAAAACTCAGCCATTACTTCAAATATTGGCTATTATGCATAAAAAATAATGGCTATCGTATTATTAATAAAAATATTGTACAATATAAATAAGTTCCTCCTTTGTGGGTTCAATGTGACCACTTACATCAAACTACAATATAAATAAGTATCCCAAATTCAAATTTCATGTCAATTAATGAATGATTAAGATTGGAGGATGAAGAGAACTCCGCTTTCATGATTTGATTCCTTCTTCAAAGTGTCACACTTGGAAATTTGCAAGATCCATAACCTACGAAAGTTCACAAAAGAAAATACAATATTGAGGAATGGCCAATTATATAAGAAAAACTTAAATAAAAATAAAATATTACTTTAACATTTTATCTTCACTATCTAATGTAGTAACTAAATCCATTTTTATGTACCCAAAAAAAAAAAAAAACTAAATCCATTTTTTTTAAGTACTCCTGATAACAAACAAATAAATCTAACTTGTTCCAAAAAAAATTAAATTTAAACTACTCTAACTTTTTTTTATAAGTGGCTCCTACCATATTATAAAAACAATATAAAATATTATAAATTTTGTGCAATTTTTTTAAAAATATTAAAAAAATATTTATAAAATTTTAAGGATTCAAATTTTGAAAATCACAGATATAATAGATTGTCTGAAAAAAGTGTTAATTGGATTATATGATAAACTTTTATCCCAACTAAGTCTGGCTGTGACTCCTATCCAATAGATACCTAGATACCGTGGGTGGGTTCTGTAGCAGGAAAATGTTGTGGAAAAATCTCCTGAATGTGACGATGAAAGTGAAAATGCTTCCACAATGCTTTCATCCACCACATTAAGGAGATCGCATCAACACTTTTAACACTTTCCTCCTTTATACAACCTGCGATGAAGTCGCCACTCATGATGTACAATAAAATGACTATGTGGTATGCACGAATTGAATTTACAAGAAAACCATTAAATATATTTGTCATGCACAGTTGTACCGTTTACGTTATTACCGGGTGGCACTTTGTGTGACGATTATTCAAAAATTGGATTTCATTTTCACATGCAATAAATCAACCTTTTGTCCACGATTATTGACTATGTGGTATGCAAACGTATTTTATAGTATTATGCGAAGTGTTTATTTGAATTCAAATATGAGATAATTGGTTGCCGACCAACAATGAGTGTCCTACTATATACTCCCTCTGGTCAATAGACACAAAATATGTTAGCATACCACAAAGTCAATAGACACGAACAAAATGTTGATTTTTGGCATCATCTTGGAATAATCGTCTCGCAAAAGTGCTAATTGAAAAATATGGTAAATCATTCAATTGTGCACAACGAAAAATATATTTCAGATTTTTTATATTTTAAATGTCCCTAAAAAAAATTACAACAATACTCCTTTGGGACAAAAACTCACGCATTGCAGGTCCCCTCTGATGGTGGTGGGGGCACTGCCACCTCACGATCTTCTCCAACCCCCTTTTCTATTGGAGTTTTTTGTCTTCCGTGGGAATCGAACCCATGTACCTGGGGATAAGTACATTGTTCATTCCATTCCCACTACCAATTGAGCTACTTTTTGTAACAGCCCAGGCCCCACCACCATAGGTGGTCCCGACACTGCCACCTCACGATCTTCTCCAACCCCCTTCTCTATTTGAGTTTTTTGCCTTCCGTGTAGCTCAATTGGTAGTGGAAATGGAATGAACAATGTACTTATCCCCAGGTACATGGGTTCGATTCCCACGGAAGACAAAAAACTCCAATAGAGAAGGGGGTTGGAGAAGATCGTGAGGTGACAGTGCCGGGACCACCTATGGTGGTGGGGCCTGGGCTGTTACACTTTTCGTTTCCACGTGCTGCTGTTGCGTGGAAAATCAATTTTGATTTTCTTTAAAAAAGTGTTAATGATAAATATATTACAATTATTGTTTTTATTCAACTCTCATCTCATTCTATAAACATCCCACTCTATTATGTTTGTGTAATTCTATTAATTAAAAATCATGTAAGCCTTGAATTTACTAATTTAATTTTATGAATTCATATGAAAGTGAAATTTAAAATTTAATACTCCCTCCATTCCTTAATATAAGAGAAAGTTTGCTTTTTAGATTCATTGAGATTTTAATGTATCTAGTCTATAATATAGTCCAAATACATTACAAACTCAATGAATCTAAAAAGCAAATTTTTTCTTATATTAACGAATGGAGGGAGTATATTGCTAATATAATAGAATTACGTAGAGGGCCCCACAGCATTAGGACAAGCATTATAGTTATGACCGATCCGACAATAGCCACATCAATGCTCAGGTTTTTCGAAATCGTCCATTTCAGTTCTAATGCGAGTCTTTTTTGGATGTCCTTTCTTGATTCTTTTCATATTGGCGCGGGGGCAAACATATTCGAGCCAATATCTTCTGCCTTGAACTACTGAGAATGTGTTATCATACACGGCATATACAGTGGCAGTTGTGTACATGTCATCAATGTGTTCTTGATAGGAAATGTTAGCATGAGAACATGCAGCAATAACATGTGAACAAGACAAATGTAAAGCCTGAAACTTTCCGCAGTCGCACCACTTTTCTTACAAGTCTACTTTAAAATGATTCATTGGTCGGCCTTCATGGGATCCTCAGTTTTCTGCACCGAGAAAGTATAAATTCGCCTATCAAAGTGACTGACTACGTGTGTGTTAGCCTTACGAACTGCATCTAAAATCTTTTTCTGGCATGCTTCAGTATATTCTTGACCAGTTTGCTGTTGACGCCCTTCCTCGACAAAGTTGTGATGGGTTGGTTGCGGATATTCTTAGACACTAAGTTTGTTGTCTCGGTAAGATTACTTGTCATGTGACCCCACCGGGGGGGGGGGGGGGGTTGCGCTAAAATTGTAGAGAAGTTTAGATATTTACCTATATTAATAGCAAATTTTCGAAGCTTTTTGTCTTTGATTTTCCTCACAAAGTTTTGTGCGACGTGCCGAATGCAATACACATACAAGGAGGGAGGATCATTTCATCTATTAGAAGGGTTTTCATAAGCACTTTTGACAGGTGCCTATCTGAAATCATGCAGATGCCTTCTTTTGGAGTTATATGCTCTCTTAAATTTTTAAGAAAGAAGTTCCAAGCGACCAGGAAAATATGGCTGTTTCCATCTTGGGCGACGGCCAGCAACAACGTCCCCTTATACTTTCTGCCCAATCAAGTTCCATCAACTTGCACAAGTGACTTGCAATGCGCAAAACCTTGAATACATGGTTTAAAAGCTCAAAACAAACCTTCAAAGGACATTTGACCCTGAATGGCTGTTGAACCATTATCAAACTGGAGACAAGTCCAACAGCCATTTATGGTCAAATGTCCTTTGAGCGTTTGTTTTGGACTTTTAAACCATGCATTCAAGGTTTTGCGCATTGCAAGTCACTTGTGCAAGTTGATGGAACTTGATTGGGCAGAAAGTATAAGGGGACGTTGTTGCTGGTCGTCGCCCAAGATGGAAACAGCCATATTTTCCCGGTCGCTTGGAACTTCTTTCTTAAAAATTTAAGAGAGCATATAACTCCAAAAGAAGGCATCTGCATGATTTCAGATAGGCACCTGTCAAAAGTGCTTATGAAAACCCTTCTAATAGATGAAATGATCCTCCCTCCTCGCATATGTACTGCATTCGACACATTGCACAAAACTTCATGAGGGAAATCAAAGACAAAAAACTTCGGAAATTAGCTGTTAATATGGGTAAATATCTAAAATTATCTAAACTTTTCTACAATTTTAGTGCAATTTCCCCTAACATATAAAGCTAAATATACTTTTTCCTTTTAGGGTATGTACACCGAGAGAGTTTAAGGTCCCGAAACAAAAATGAACGCAAGCATATGATGGAGGTATTTGGTGGGGTCACATGACAAGTAATCTTGTCGAGGCAAGGAACTCAGTGCTCAAAGATATTTGCAACCAACTCATCACAACTTTGATCAAATCAACCTACGATAGGTGTGCGAAACTTTTTGCAAAACGAGGAAGGAAGTCAGCAGTTGTGTTAACTTCTGGTCAAGAGTATATACTAAAGCGTGCCAGAAAAAGATATTAGATGCAGTGCGTAAGGCTAACACACACGTAGTCGGCCCTTTTGATATGCGAAATTATACTTTCTCGATGCAGAAAACTGGGGATCCCCATGAAGGTCGACCGATGGGTCATTTTAAAGTAGACTTACAAGAAAAGTGGTACGACTGTGGAAAGTTTCTGGCTTTACATTTGTCTTGTTCGCATGTTATTGCTGCATGTTCTCATGCTCGCTTTTCCTATCAAAAACACATTGAGAACATGTACAAAGCTGCCACTGTATATGCAGTATGTGATAACACATTCCCAGTAGTACAAGGCAGAAGATATTGGTCTGAATATGTAGGGGATGTTGTTTTCCCCCGAGCTGATATGAAAAGAATCAAGAAAGGACGTCCAAAAAAGAGTCGCATTAGAACTGAAATTGACGATTTCAAAAAAAATAAGCACTGTTGTGGCTTATGTCGAACGTCGAGTCATAACTATAATGATTATCCTAATGTTGTGGTGCCATCTGTGTAACTCTAGCTTATTTTATTTTTTATGTAGTTTTTTGTACGTGTTTTTATTATATTAGCAATATATTAATATTAAATTTAAAATTTAACTTCAAAACACATAATTGTCCATATTCCTACGAAATCATAAAAAATTAAATTAAATTAGTAATTTCAAGACTTACATCATTTTTAATTAATAAAATTACACAAACATAATAGAATTTGATATTTATAAAATAAGATGAGAGTTGAATAAAATTAATAATTGAAATATATTTATTATTGACATTTACAAATATATATATATATATATATATATATATATATATATATATATATATATATATATATATATATATATATATATATATTTCAAATAAATGGTTAAGATAAATTTTCAAATAAAATAAATCAGAACCATTTGATCTATTTTATGTGGCTGTGATTGCTTACCACAATCTAGACCCCACCATACCCTTACAACACAAGATTTTAACTTTGTCTAATCACCAATTCAAATCACAACATCAATCAGCCCATTATATGGAGACTATCCCTCTACCCAATTCTCAAGATGGTTTCTCATCCCACCCCCCGTCATTCTTTTTCACCCTCCAAAAATTCAACTTTATCCTTGATTTTACCTCCAAAAAATTCGGTACACGTGTACTGAACTTTTTCGATATTGAAAAATAGCCAGGGGGTGAAAAAGAAAGCTGGGGGGTGGGGAAAGAAATCTTCAATTCTCAATTCATGACAATCAAATCTACGTCTCACCAACAACCAAACAATACCACAAACAACTAAACTTCAACCAATCTCATAAGACTACTGGCTACTGCGTACCAATTAGCACTTTGTTTGGACAATTTATTATATATGTGCTTTTAAAATTTTGCATTTTATATTTGTATTATTTTTATTAATTAAAAATATTTTTGTATTCTTTTTAAAAAATTGGACAAATCTCCACCTCAAATCCTAAACCCTAACGTACTTCATAACCTTAAAAATGTTCTAACTCCAACCCTTAAACAAAATGAGAAGAAAAAAAAAGGCAAGTGGATGCGCCATTGGGAAGGACACGACACTCAAAGAATGCACCGCTCTAAAGGACGCTACATATACCATGTCTAATAAGTAAGACAATTCCATATTTTTTTTAAAAGTTAGGGTGGTTCGTAAAAAATGTCAGGGGTACTTCAAAAAAAGTAGAGTAGTTGTTAAACTAAGGGTGCATTTGTTATAGATTTTTTTAAAATAGATTCTTATAGTGTAAAAAAAATTTACAATTTTTTTTTTATAAAAGCTTTAAATAAAAATTTGGTTTGAATAGTTATTCTTAAAATGTCATTTTAAGTATTTCATCATTTTATTGAAATTTTTTTTAAACATCAAAATTTCAAAAAAATCACTTTTTTTTGAAGCTATTTCAAATAGATTTTCATAAAAATCATTTTTGAATTACAACTTTTTGTAAAAATTGAGATTTTGACTATGTTTTGATCATCAATAATGTACGTTTATGTTATATAATGCCAAAATTAGTGTTTGAATTTAGAAAAAATTAATATATAAAAACTTATAATATTTTGAAAAACGATTTTTGAAAATCTATTTTCAAAAATACAAAGAAAAATATATTTTTTTTAAAGCTAAACCAAACGCACCCTAAATTTCATAATAACACCTTGTTTGTTAACAAAAATCAAATACTTCATTTTAATTTTAATGGATATACAATTAGCGTTTAATTTAACAAGATTTCATAACTACGTACTTTAAAAAAAATCATAACGAAAAATAAACTTTCAACTTTAATAGGAAATTAAAACCAACTGCAGAAGAATAAAATAAATTATCTTTAAGGGCCTATTTGATGCGCAGGATAGTAAGACAGGATAATCCTACTTCA
Organism: Trifolium fragiferum; assembly: GCA_954870985.1. Lineage (NCBI taxonomy): Eukaryota > Viridiplantae > Streptophyta > Magnoliopsida > Fabales > Fabaceae > Trifolium > Trifolium fragiferum. The sequence continues at coordinate 10,753,360 of OX940793.1, read as the reverse complement.
ATCCATTGTTTGGTGCACTAATAGGAAATGATAAATTAAACCTAGTCCCTATCATATCCTATTGCTCCTTTGTTATTTTAATCCTTAATTTTTGGTGGGTTATCAACATGATAGTGAAGCACCTTCTTCGATTCCCGCTGCTAATAACTTTATACATTTATATGTGGAATTTGTCTTTTATGCTATACACATTATTTTCGTAACATTTTAAAACCTTTTTTTTTAATATTCCTGTAAATTATTTTACATTCATTTTAAAACCTTTTGCTATACACATTATCGATATAAGTTATTTTACACTCTTTCCTGTAAGTTATTCCTGTAATTTTTTTTGTTGATATTTTTTTTTTATTTTCCAACTTCAACCTCTCTGTATGTTATTTTACTTTTTTTTTTTGGAAAAATAATCTTTTTTTTCTAGTTTGATTTTTGTTGGAAATTGTTTAATACTTTCATTACATATTTTATTTAATGCTAATTAAAAAAATTAAAACTATTTTTATTATAAAAAAATGCATTTATTTTACAAAAATAATTTTTGTATTTAAATATAACATGTGTCTTATTATCATGTCAATATACAATGTATTTATTTCTTCATGATAAATTAATGTTATCATGTGTTTTATTTATCATATGTGCAACAAACACATGACATGATATGTGTTTATCCTGTTATTATCCTATCCTATCATTATCCAGCTTTTTATCCTATCATACTCCTATCATATCATGCGCATCAAACGGACCCTAAAATCCAAATTAATAAAAACAATACTAAGAAAATCAACCAACAATTTGTTGTTGAAAAAATAATCAAAAAATGTAAACTATGTAACCCACTTACTATGTAAACTATACTCTGATAAAAAATAATCATAAATCACAATTAGAAAGATTAAACGACCAAGTTATTTATTTTTAGTAGTATAAGAAAATACACTTACTTGGATCCTTTGCAGTTTGAGTAGCAAGACCATCAAAGTAACAAGTTCCCCCAATCTTCTTAAACTGTGCCCAATAAGAACTAAACGCATAGCTAGCATGCCAAAAAACCGAATCCGGTTTAAAACATTGTTTCCCGGGTTGAATCGGTTCACAAGTCCGGTTCCCCTGTGAGCACGCGTACGACAACGCCTCCCCCAATGCAGTCACATTACTCCCACGCGCCGCCACACACCAAATTTTTCCCTTATAAGGCTCATTATTCTCCGGCGGAGGAAGCATCGGAAACTCAGACTCCGATGTCTTCCCCGAAAGATCAATCTCATAAACCCTCGACCCATTTGGATACAATAATCCAAAATGCCGCTCCGTACCTGGACCCGGTTTTATATTTTCATTAAACAAAGCGAATAAAAAACTCGGAAGAATCAAACCGGGTCGAGCTGGAGTCCCCGGTTTTTCCATAACTTTTTTAACAAAATTTCTATTATAAGTAGCCGCATTAAAAACATTAGCACCAATTTGATCAACATCACCACCGTTAGGCCAACCTGTTTCCGCAATAAATATCCGAATATCCGGAAACCCGAGTTTCTCCATGGCAAAATAAACCGCATCCACCATCTGATCAAACAAATTAGTATAAACCAAACCCGAACCCGGATCCTTAACAGTAACATTACTCGCTCGAAACAAAGCATAATCCAAGTTAATATTAACCGGGTCGGAGCTCCAAGGAAAAAACGGGTAAACATCTAAAAAGAAAAAAGAACCAGTCCGGTTCAAAAACCGAAGCATGGGTTTAATAACTTGAACCGCTATATCTTTACGAAACGCAGCGTTTGAAGGTGGAAAAGAAGTTTCTAGAACATCCATAGCAGAAGAAGTACCAACTTTAATGTTTTTTATCCTCAATTTTTTCAAAGAATGTTTGATTCTTCGCATCGCAGGTACAAGATGAAGCCACGTGGAATTTGGTGTTGATGAAATGATTTCGTTACCTATGAGAATGTAACGGATTAAGGTTTGAGGGTAATAAGGTAAAACATTTGATTTGATCCATTGGTCTGAGAGGGTTTGATTTGTTGAGATGTTTGTGATGAGTTCGTTTGGTAACATGATTGAGACTTGAATGTTTGTGTTTTTTAAGGTTGTTAGGATTTGTGGGTTTGTGTCGTAGATTTTGATGCGTTTTGCGTTTAAGGATTTGATTAGAGAAATTGATTTTGAGGGTTTTGGTAGGTTGTTTCCTAGTTGTCCGTAGCAGATTCCTGGTTGAGATGAAAGAGCTGAAGTATCTGTAAAAAAAAAAAAAAAAAAGTTAATTCATTAATCAATTAAATAAATGAGAGAAGAGAATGAAGAAAAAATGAGAAGTGATTTTTTTGTATTTGCTTACTTGAAATGGTGTTGAGTAGAATGGAGAATAGAAGGAAGAGAGAAAAGAAAGACATTTTTTATTTTTTTTTCACTTTTTTAGAAGATGTGATTATGAAGAGATGATGAAAGTGTAAGTGAAGTTAGATTTGGATACATGAAATGTGGGATATTATTTGAGTTTGGTTTGTTTGATTACTATGTTTGTACTTAGTACTATTTTCAATGTTGGTGATAAAAGAGGAAAGGAAAGTGACAAGGAAATAGATGGATCCTGGAAATGGGTGGGTTGTGTGTATGAGAAGATGAGATGAGACAATGGTGGGTGGTTTAATAAAGTGGAAAAATTTATCATTAATGAATGAGTTGAACACTTGAAACTAAGCAACGACTATATTTTGAGTGAATAGTGAACTCTTTTTACTTGTCTCATCCAAGGAAGGAAATTGGAGGAAGAATAAAATGCTATAATTTTTACTAATTATTTTTTAATTATTCTCATGAATTCGTTTATTAACCATTTAAATTAAATATCTTGATTGTCGTGTGAATTTATCTTAATTGGTAGGACATTACATTATATATATAGAGAGAGTCGAGATTCGAACTCTAGGCTATTCGATAAAAAAAAGTGACATTGTGTTTCCTAAGTCTACAAATGTGGCTTTTCGAATGCTTACGTTTTATCTATTCGTAGATGATTTATCTAAAAAGATTTAAGGAATTAAAAAAATAGATGATTTATTTATAAAAATTTACTTTTTGCTTAAGAAAAGATAAGAGAAATATGTGATACATTATACATATGAATTTTGCTATGAAAAATTGTTCCTATGTTTTACTCTGTAAATTACAGATTTGTTGAAGATTAGCAGGGAATGAGAATGGATCCTCTCAATTGTTTTTTCCTCAATCCTCAATTTTTACATTTCAACCATCAATCAATTTCTCTCAATTTTTTTTAAATTTAAATATTATTTTATATTTATAATTTAATGGTATATAATCCACATTATTTTCTCAATTTATTTTTACACTTGAGAGAATCAATTCTCCGTAGGAAATAGTTGCAAAGTATGAGCATTTATGGGGTGAGTTTCCAAGAAGGAGGGATAAAAAAGTGGGTGTGAAAAGACAAAAAAGAATAGTGAAGTCTGAATGCAGCACAAATTAAAAAGAAAAAAACTAGCCGTTTGAGGAGAATGGATCCCCTCAAGTGCAATTTAGGATAAATTTTTTTTCAAACCATTGATTTGAGAGAAGAGAGAGAAAAGAAAAAGTGAAAAGATGAATTTAATGGTGATGATTTAACAATTGAGACAATTGAGAGGAAAAAAAATTGAGAGAATCCATTCTCCCGTTTGAGAGTGTAGAAAGAGTGATCATGTGCGTGTGTAAATCTACGTACTTTCAGCATAGTAATGCTTAGATTCTGATTAACTTTATGTGGAATAAAGAGAGTAGAAAGTACAAAGTTATTTGTCGATGCGTCACAAAGAAAGAGAGTCCTTTGCATTGGTGTATGATCCTATTTTATCGGTTTTGGCTACTCACCGACACAGCTGTCCAGCAATAGAGAGAGACGGATCCAAGGGAAGAAGCTTGTGGTATACTGTACATTACAAGAGACACATTGCTGTATAAGCTCTTTGCAAGAGACAAATCGACTCTACCCATAAGTTAGTTCATAATAGAAAACATAAAAGATAGTATATGGTTAATTAGTATTTAAATTTTTAAAATAAGATGATAGAAGTAAAATTTAAATAAAAAATAATAAGTACTTCATCCGTTTCAAAATATAAGTCGTTTTGGAAAAAAAATTTGTTCTAAAATATAAATCGCTTTACAATTTCAATGAAGAATTTAATGTTATTTTTCTTATTATGCCCTTAACTTTTTATTTCTTTCTCTTCTTTCAATTCTTTCATTTATCTTTCTCATACAATTGATGAAAGATAATTTTGTAAACTTATTCATAATTTCTCTTTTCTATACAGCATGATTACATTTCTTAATTTGTGTAATATGGTCAAAACGACTTATATTTTAGAACGGAATAAGTAATAAGCTACTTCCTCCTGTGGCGGAGTTGAGAAAAAACATCAGGTGGACCATTAAAGTGAACTATAATATATAAATTAAATTTAAAAATTATAAGCTACTAGGATCACGAATCTTCGCTACAGTGTCCATACATGTTTGTAAATCAACACGGGATGAAATGTCTTTCTAGTCCAGGCAATTCAAATGTGTAATGTTTATTATTTTGTTTTTCTAAAAAAAAGGAAAATATTTCTTCAAAGATCTTTCTTTACGGTAAAAGGAATCTTCAAGAAAGGATCACGAAGCTTCGCTACAGTGCCCGTACATATTTGTAAATCAACACGGGATGAAATGTTTTCCTTCGGACGTCTTTCTAGTCCGGGCAATTCAAATGTGTAATGTTTACTATTTTTTTTTTTCTAAAAAAAGAAAATATTTCTTCAAAGGTCTTTTTTTACAGTGAAACGAATGGCAAAGGTTATTATGCATAAGCCTGATATTTATGCACGGTGCATAAGTCAATATCCACCCTCAGACCCAAACAACACGTGTAATAATCATAACTGAAAAACTTTGTATTTTTGTTTGCTCAATTTCGGCCACATTTTATATGCGATTCGATCACCGATTTCGAAAACTAATACCTAATTCATTCATAAAATCGAACGACGATCAAACCGGTATAAAGAACGTCGAGTTTCATTGATTATTGAGGGAGAACGAACCGGGTCGACGAACCGGGTCGTCGCGACCCGTTTCTGCAGAAAATGGGTGATGAAGATTATGAACAGTGACGCGCCTCCACGCCCACTCTCACTGGCGGCGCGTGGGGGCGCGTGCGGTGCCTAGGGGACTCCAATTTTTTTTATTTTTTTTACAAAATAATAGGAAATAATTTTCTGGGAATTTTGGGACCAGTTAGGTATTTTTCTGAGACCTGGAACTATTTTTAGTTAATTAAATGAGGTAAATATGCTTTTATAAATATCAAATATTAATAAAATTTTCCCAAAATTTTATTTAGGGTATTTTGAATTATTTGGAACGGTTGGGGATACCTCACTCTCTCTGGTTTTATATCGTGTTAAAAATTTAAATTTATGACCATTATTATAATTAAATGAGCATTAATGTCAATATGTTATACACTGAAACCATTTGTATAGTTAAATGGTTTCATACTATTATACACTGAAACCATTAGTCTAATTAAAAGGTTTCATAGCGTTATATACTGAAATAATTATTCTAAATAAATGGTTTCATAGTGTTATACACTGAAACCATTAATCTTTTTATTTGGTTTCAAGATGTTATACACTGAAACCATTTGTCTAGTTAAATGGTTTCATACTATTATACACTTATACCATTATTCTAGTTAAATGGTTTCATAGCGTTATACACTGAAACCATTAGTCTTGTTATTTGGTTTCAAGATGTTATATACTGAAACCATAAGTTTAACTAAATGGTTTCATGGCGTTATACACTGAAACCATTATTCTAGTTAAATGGTTTCATAGCGTTATACACTGAAACCATTAGTCTTGTTATTTGGTTTCAAGATGTTATACACTGAAACCATTAGTCTAGCTAAATGGTTTCATGGCGTTATACACTGAAACCATTATTTTGGATAAATGGTTTCATATGGGCATTAGTGTCAATATGTTATACACTGAAACCATTGTTATTAAGTAACACATCACATAACCATTTTACAAAACCATGCTACATAAAGCAAAAAATCATATAAAGCAATTAGGGTTAGTTTAGTTGAGAAAAATTTGGATAGTATGCATGAGATATTGGATTCGATCATTTTTTTATTGTAAATAAAAAAATCCATATATATATATATATATATATATATATATATATATATATATATATATGTATATATATATGTAATTAATGTATGAAATTTTATTTATGTTGTGATTATGATTGATAAAACTTAAAATTAAATTGTATGTTTGACAAGTATGCTTTATATATACATGAACCATTAGTTATTATGTTGGGCTTCGAGGGGGTGTATGACAAAAATTAATTAAAAATTGATTCTTATAATATATACTTCAAAGGAACAAAAATTATTATTCAATTGGAAACGGGGGGCGCGTTAGAAATTAGGGTGGGAGTGCGCTAGAAGTTTGGAGGAGGGAAAAAAATTGGGGGGCGCGCTAGAAATTTGGGGAGGAAAAAAAATTGGGGGGCTCACAAGAAAATCTAGGGAGAAAATGAGAAAAAACTGGGGGGTGCGCTAAGCAAATGGGGGGTGCGCAAGTAATAGGGTAGTATATGGGGGGCGCGCGAAGTAACTAGGGGGGTGCACTAAGCAACTGTAAGAGTGATTATTTTAAGGTGGACTTTGAGTAGAGTGTATAACAAAATGAGAGGAGTGCAAATAGGAAGTTTATGCACGGTGCATAAGCATGGGCTTATGCACCATAACCAAACCCGAAACGAATCTTCATGAAAGGATCACGAAGCTTCACTACAATGCATGTACATGTTTGTAAATCGGTTACACACAATCTACTTCTACTACAAATATACTCCCTCCGATCTTTTTTTTTTTGGGTACAACTACTTCCTCCGATCTTTAATATATGAAACAAATTACCTTTTAGATACATTGAAAAGTTTATATATCTAGACTATTTTATTAACTAGATAAATATATTTGTTCTTTGTATATTTCATTTCAATTGACATCAAGGTGTTAAAGTTTAATTTGACACCATATTTCATCCATCCATTTTGTTTAATCTAAAGGTCTTTCTATACAAGAGACAAATCAACTCAAAAAAAAAATAAAAATTGACGACCATATTAGTTTATAATACTACAAGACATAAAAGATTGAATTGGAATCGTTGCTCTCACTCCTTTGTGAGTCAAGTCACCACATTTTATAACTGTAATGATATTTTGACTGCACAAAACTGATACGTATATTAATAAACTAATATTATTATTTAATATATGCATATTATTTGTATATAATATAAATTATTAATTAGATAATTATATATTTAGGTAGTTATTAGTAGTTTTAAGAAGTTAATAGTAGTTTTATGATATTTGTCTATATATACTTGTATTGTATGTGTAAACAAGAATGAAGAAAATTAATTAAAGAATTATAGTCTTATCTCCCATTTCTAAAATTAATTATATCACTTCTCTGATTCTTGAAACTTTAGCAGGTTCGAATATAGAAACATACTCACAAGCTTTCCTCTTAAAAAACTAATTAATATTTTTATTCTTCATCTTTATTTTTCTACTTTACAAGAAATCAACAACAATTAATCAACTAAATTCATATTTAGCAACAACACAAAAATAATGACAGTTACTTGCCAAAAAAACAAAAAATACTGACAATCAATATAACAAAAATAATCACCAAAACTCAAACCTAAAAACTTATATTAGGAAATCCTAGTCAATAGAAAATTACTCAAAGTCACAATCTTCACACCAAAATCACAATCTCATTCTTCAATCAGATCCATCGATATAATTTGGGAGAAAGAAAATAATGTTTTCATATCTATTGTTCATCAACCTCAATTTGTTTCCATGGCAAAAATAAGATAGGAAAATATAAACCATAACATAGAAACAAAGGTAAATTCTAATATGTACCACCTTATCAAGTGGTCCATGATGGACCATTGATGAAAAACTCTATAACGAATACGAATTTTACAAAATCTACCGTTGGATTGAAAGTTTATATCATATAGATCATCTATAGAAAATTTTAGAAAAATTAAAAATCATTTGATATGTTATTGAGATCCATCAAGATTAACAAAAGGTTTAATTACTCATTTGATCCTTTATCTTTAATTTAGTTCTTAATTTGGTCCCTTATATTTTAAACGTCTTAATTTGATCCCTTATCTTTTCTGCAAGTTTCAAGTTGGTCTCTCGCGTCAAATTTTTCACTATTACCATTAAATTTGGACACGTGTCATCTGTCCAAAAGTGCCACGTGTTCAAATTTTTAAAAGATAAGGGATCAAATTGAGACTTTTAAAAGATAAGGGAACAACTTTAAATCCACAAAAAAGATAAGGGACCAAATTGAGAACTAAATTAAAGATAAGTGACCAAATGAGTAATTAAACCTTAAAAAAAATCACTTTTGCATATTGTATCCCAACAAAATAAAAAGTATTTTATTAAAAACAATAATTTTTTTGTCAAATAGACTAGTGGTTAGAAATTTCACCTTTAAAGTGGATAAGTGGGATGGTCGGGTCCCCCCGACCCCCTGCAAATAGAGTTGTCATAGGGTCGGCCCGCCTCGACCCGAGAGGCCATAGCATATGAAGGGGGCTTAAGTGGATCAGCCCGTTAAACCTCATGGCCCGGCACGTCAAGCCCGGCCTAATAAGCAAAGGGCTATATGGTCCAATGGACCGGCCCGACAAACTTTCATTTTTTTTTACAAATGTTTTTTTTTAAAAAAATTCAATTATATCTATATGAATGAACCGAACCACAAAGTATTAATACATTACCTCTAGTGCTCGAAGATTGTTATATTATGTATTTTATTTCGTGACTAGTTATAATTTGATTAATTTTTTTCTTATATTTTTCTATTTATAATGATTGAATAAGTTGTCATTAGTTTTTTTTCAAATAAAGACAAGCTTAATAAATTTGGTTTAATAATTATCTCTTAACTAACAAATCTCGTCTTTTGTTACTTATTTATCTAAAGATTTTATGGTAACTAAAACTCCTTATTTTTAGCCAAAACTATTTTTTAAATTTTTAATTTTTTTTTTAACTCTTTAAAGGGCCGACCCAAAAGCCTTGGGGCCAGCCCAATAAGGCTTGATCAATTTTTTTAAAAACCTGGCCCGTATAAAAATAAAGGGCTAATGGGCCGGCCCGATTGCCCGACCCATTTTTACAGCTCTACCTGCATATATAATGTATTATTCTACCAATTGAGCTAAGCTCATAAGACAATAAATAAACACAAAGTAATATACTTTTCTGTAAAATTAAATATTAATCTCTAAATTATTGAACGTTAAAATTACTAATTTTTTAATCGGTAATAGACAAACCCTAAAAATCAACATTGTAATTTGATGGTGAAATGATTCTAACTACCCAAATTTGTAAGTTCAACGTGATATCACAATACTCGAAAGATTAATCTCTATTGTTGCAAGATAAAAATACTCGATTTAAAAAAAAATAGTAATTACTGTTGTCATCGTTTTAAAAAAACAAAGTCTTTTCCTTTTCATTTGGAACTTTCTAGAACCTCACACAGTGAGTTTTTTCCCTTCCCACCCTTAAAAAACTCAAAAAAAACCCACAATACCCCCCCCCCCCCCCCCTTTCAAAAAAATTCCCGTAATACTCCCCATTCAGACAAAACCTGCACACTCAGGTGGAGCCAGTCAAAACGGCTACAGCTGTTGGTCAATGTAGCTAGTAAAAATGGCTACACCTGCTAGTCAATGTAGCCAGTCAAAATGGCTACACCTACTAGTCAATGCCACGTGTCAGATGCTGTCTGCATGCAGACAGTTTTTTTTTTTTTTTTTTTTTTAAAAATAAAAAATATAATTTAAATTTTATTTTTATTCAATTATCACTCATTCTATAAATATCACACTCTATACTTTCATTTTTCACTCACAAATTTCGTAATTTTCATCACTCATAAATTTTCATTCTCTATTTATTTTATCATAAATGGCAATAAATAAATATAACTCATGAATAAAAGCTTATTGAAATGATAAAAAAAAATTATTATTATAAAAAAGTAAATAATATATATTAATAAAATAATTTTTACAATAATTCTGATACTAATGACCATCTCTATGTCCACCGGTGCCACACGGCGGAGGTTGACCTTGCCGACATCCTCGTCCATATAATTGTTCACCCTCCGCATCGCGACTCAATCCAAGAAAATCATGGATTCCTGGCATTGGAGCATTTTGTTCCGCAGCCGATGTGGAACCTTGACCACCATGATCCGGCGCCGAAGTTTGACCAACAAGAGTCGCCCACGATGAATTTACAATTTCGTCCGTATCTTGCATCCATGATAAATCTTGGGAGATTCCTTGGGTTGGTGGGGGTTGTGTGGGTTGGTTGGAGGTTGTGCCATAAAGATGTGCGTAATCTTCGTTAAAACGTTGAGTTCCCGGTGAAAACCAAGATTCCATGTGGTCGAATAGATTACGTGTTTGTGGCATTGTGGTCGTAAACTCTAAATCATTATATGATTCAGAACATGGTGGTGGTTGTGGGATGAAGGTATGTTGTTGTTCTTGGGTATAAGATGATGGAGGATCTGGTATGTTGGTATTATATGAGTGGGGGGTGTATAATTATAGGTCTGGGAAAAGATTATATTGTTGTGGGGAGGGTTGTTGGTGTTGTTGTTGGGAAGATGATTGTGCGGTGCTATCATGTGGTTGTGGACGTGGGTCGTTTAAGAAATAATCCCCAGACAGATATGACATGTAATTTCTTTGATATGGATCAAGATACTCGGCTGTGACCACAGGAGGTACATCGGCAACTTGTTCTCCTCGTAGAACATAGAGATGGCGATTATTCCAATGTTGGCATTCAGGCAGGAATCGTGTGGACCAATCAGTAGTACCCGACCGCAAGGAAATTTTATGATAATTGCCCATGATTTGTGCGTCCTCTGATGGCGGCAGAGAAAGTCCATACTGAAATGGGACTCTGTTGGCTTGGTGGTACTCACAAATATAAAAATTTATGAGATACGTGCTTGCTGACCAACAGGTATGGTCCGCCGGATAAAGACACCGGTCAAGATTGTAAGGAGTCCAAATAAACTGTCAATGAGTCAAAAATAACAAATTAGATATTTGTTAATATATGCAAAAGAATAGTAGATGAAATGAAAAAAGTCAAACACACACAAAGTCACCCATCACTGCAGGCGGAGTTTAACTTTCTCGGTGAATGAAACAGAGGATCCCCATGAAGGCCGACTAATGGATCATTTCAAAGTAGACTTAATCCAAAAGTCGTGCGACTGCGGAAAGTTTCAAGCTTTACATTTGCCTTGTTCGCATGTTATTGCTGCATGTTCAAAATACCGCATTTCCTATCAAGACTATATTGATGACGTGTACAAAGCTGTCAGTGTATACAATGTGTATGAGAAATCCTTTCCAGTAATTCAAAGCAAAAGTTTGTGGCCAACATATGAAGGTGACATGGTTGTTGCGCGCTCCGATATGAAAAGAACCAAAAAAGGACGTCCACAAATGAACCGCATTAGAACTGAAATGGACGATTACCACCAAAGGGAGAAATGTTGTGGCTTATGTCGGATGCCAGGTCATAATTATGATGTTTGTCCTAATGCTGGGGGACCCTCTACGTACCACTAATTTATTTGTTTTTATGTACTTTTTTTCATGCGTGTTTGTATTACATTTTCAATGCATATAATAAATTTTTTTTTTATCATTTCAATAAGCTTTTATTCATGAGTTATATTTATTTATTGTCATTTATGATAAAATAAATAGAGAATGAAAATTTATGAGTGATGAAAATTACGAAATTTGTGAGTGAAAAATGAAAGTATAGAGTGATATTTATAGAATGAGTGATAGTTGAATAAAAATAAAATTTAAATTATATTTTTTATTTAAAAAAAAAAGCTGTCTAGACAAACAGCATCTGACACGTGGCATTGACTAGCAGGTGTAGCCATTTTGACTGACTATATTAACTAGCAGGTGTAGCCATTTTGACTGACTACATTGACTAACAGGTGTAGCCATTTTGACCGGCTCCACCTGAGTGTGCAGGTTTTGTCTGAATGGGGTATTACGGGAAATTTTTTGAAAGGGGGTATTGTGGGTTTTTTTGAGTTTTTTAAGGGTGGGAAGGGAAAAAAGTCTCACACAGTCAAAGTAAGATCAAAACTCATCTTCCTTCTCCTAATTCCAAAGTCCTAACTACTTTCAACTGCAAGATTCTGAAGAACAAAAGCCATGAACGAAGACTTCGATATCCCTCAAGCCGAAGAAATGAACGAGGATTTCGATCTACCTGAAGACAAGGTAGGTGAGGAGAGACAAGTCGGCGATCGTGGTCTCAAGAAGAAGCTTCTCAAAGAAGGTGAAGGTTGGGATACACCTGAATTCGGAGATGAAGTTCAAGGTACAACAACAATAACAACCATTACGACGTCGTTTTCATCTTTCGGGCTTTGAATTTTCCATTTTTATTTATTTTTAATTTTTTTTTAATTATGTTGGATTGTTGATAGTTCACTACACTGGGACTTTGCTTGATGGAACGAAGTTTGATTCAAGTCGTGATAGAGATTCTCCTTTCAGCTTCACTCTTGGACAAGGTCAGTGACGTAATTTCATTTCAATTTCCACTTTTTCTGGATTTTTGGTATTTGTTAGATTTTAGAACCGCTAGTGTAAATTTGTTGTAATGAGTAAATTTTTATGTTAATTGTGTGAAAATCTATTATTTAGGATAGTGTGTTGTGAGAAAATTTATAATTTTGTGAAAATCTATAATTTTGTAATGAGTAAATTTTATGTTAATGGTGTGTAAATCTATTACTATGTTAATTGTTAATTGTGTGAAAATCTATAATTTTTGTTTAATTTTTCTGACAGTTTTTATGAAAAATGTGAGGATTAAGTAGTATTTTTCTATACACTTTATTAGGAAACAATTGTCCATTTATAGGGAAAAATTGTTTATACTATTTAAGGGTCATTTTAAAATTTCAATTGTTACATTGACTACTTTTTTATTTATTGGAAAATGCAAAGATAGTATAAAGTGTTATTTTACATTTCTATCAAAAACAACTAAAGAGAGAGTGAGACTAAATGGACGGGTGAAATTATGTTGTTAATCTCGGATAGTGGCGCCAAGCGTGTAATTCCAAAAATGCTGAAGTGGTATAGTTAGAGCTGTAAAAATGGGTCGGGCTATCGGGCCGGCCCATTAGCTCTATAGTTTTATACGGGCCGGGCTTTTAAAAAAAGTTGACTGGGTCTTATCGGGCCGGCCCTTTGGGCCTATATTTTTAATGGGCCGTTATGGGCCGGCCCCACGAGCTTTTGGGCCGGCCCCTTAAAGAGTTAAAAAAAATATTTTAAAAAAAATCTTAAAAATAGTTTTAGCTAAAAATAAGGAGTTTTAGTTACCATTAAATCTTTAGATAATTAAGTAACAAAAGATGAGATTTGTTAGTTAAAAGATAATTATTAAACCAAATTTGTTTTTTTTAAAGATTAAACCAAGTTTGTTATGATTATCTTTATTTGAAAAAAACTAATAACAACTTAATCAATCATTATAAATAGAAAAATATAAAAAAGAAATTAGTCAAATTATATGGATATTAATTTGTGTGTGATATATATATGTAGTTGTATTGTCCATTGAATTTGTTTTGTAAAAAAATTTGTCAAAAAAAAAAAATGAAAGTTTGTCGGGCCGGCCCATCGGGCCATGTAGGCCTTTGCTTATCGGGCTGGGCTTAACGGGCCGGGCCATGAAGCTTAATGGGCCGGCCCACTAAAGCCCCTTTAGATGTCATGGCCCCCCGGGCCGAGGCGGGCCAGGCTGGGCCGACCCATTTTGACAGCTCTAGGTATAGTAGATAGCGGGATAACTGCTATTGCAAAGGCTGAAAAACAGTATACAAAGTAAACATCAATCCCAGCAGAATACATCAATACTCAAAAATAGAAATTAATGAGAATTAATTTTTATTATTTCTCACTAACATTAAAAATCAATACATGACAATATGACATAACTATTACTTGAAAACCAAAAACAGATGTTTTAGGAGAAGAACAGAAACTACATGAAAACCGAGTACAAAGAGAGTAGCAAACATGAACCCTGGTATTCTGTCACAGAGAGCAGTGAAGGAGAAGAAATGCTTCACAGAAGAAAAGGCAACGTCGGTCTTTATGAATGAGTGTGAAGAAGAGGTAGGATCACACTTATAATAAAACAAAATGACCAAAATAATCTAAAAGAAGTAGCTGAAGCTGAACAGATTAACTAAAGGGTAATTTAGAGATTTTGAAGTAACCTAATGACGGTTGCCACAATGCAATTCAACTGTATCTCAAGTGCAATTTGTGGTCGGCATGCTGTGCCTGCAGAATGTGGTTTGCCTGCAAAACGCGTTGCAGTGGACAGCAAGTTGGACAGCATTGGAACGGACCAATAAAAGATCTGGGTATATTTCAAATTTGTTTATTGTTCATTGAGCAAAGCTATTACTTGGGTTGTGGGAAACAACCTCAAAAGACAAAATAAAGGAAGAAAGTAATTTGATGAAAGTGTAATAAGTTTTGATATTAAATGTTTTCTATTGCAACTGTTATTTTTTGAAGAGGTGTTGAGTAATTTGTGTTTTTAATATAATGAATGTTTTTCATTTCATTGTATACTTTTATTGCATGCTTATGCTCAGTTCAGCGTGAAGTATCAGTGATTGAAATCAGTGTTTGTTAGAAAATCATGATAAAATATTTAACCAGTATAAGTAACGGCGTACAAATTTTTAGTGAATTTCATATGTATTTTGATTTGATGATTTGACAGGCTAAATAATAGAAAATTATAATGAAATTCGTGTAACTGGTTCGCAGGGCAAGTAATTCAAGGATGGGATGAAGGTATTAAAACCATGAAGAAAGGTGAAAATGCACTCTTCACCATCCCTCCCGAGCTAGCTTATGGTGAATCTGGTTCACCTCCAACCATTCCTCCTAATGCAACACTCCAATTTGATGTTGAGCTGTTGTCTTGGACAAGTGTGAAGGACATATGTAAAGATGGCGGTATATTTAAGAGGATACTTAATGAGGGGGAGAAATATGAGAACCCCAGGGATCCTGATGAAGTATTGGGTAATACATATACATCTCATATAATTCAGTTTATTTGATGCCTGCATTAGTTAGCATATTCTGTACTATTTATTCATTTTAACCATTATTAATGCAGTTAATTACGAGGTTCGTCTTGAGGATGGAAAAGTTGTAGCAAAGTCAGATGGAGTGGAGTTCACTGTCAGTGAAGGTCAGTGCCTGTAAACTTTGATAAAAGAGTTTTTGTATTATTATTTATAGGTATCTGTAGTTGACGCTCATTCTATAATAGGTCATTATTGCCCTGCATTCTCAAAGGCTGTTAAATCCATGAAGAAGGGAGAGAAAGTGATTTTATTAGTAAAGCCTCAATGTAAGTTATGTACAGAATACTGAATGGTTTCGTGGTATTTTATACTCGTTGCTACATATCATAATTATCATTTATTAAAAAAGTTTTATCCATTTCTTTGTTGTGTCATAGATGGATTTGGTGAGAAGGGGAAGCTAGTGCATGGTGATGAAGGTGCAGTTCCACCAAATGCATCACTGCAGATTACACTTGAGTTGGTTTCTTGGAAGACTGTTTCAGACGTGACTAGCGACAAGAAGGTCATAAAGAAGATTCTCAAGGAAGGGGAAGGATATGAGCGTCCAAATGAAGGGGCCATTGTCAAATGTAATTGCTAATC
Organism: Trifolium fragiferum; assembly: GCA_954870985.1. Taxonomy (NCBI): domain Eukaryota; kingdom Viridiplantae; phylum Streptophyta; class Magnoliopsida; order Fabales; family Fabaceae; genus Trifolium; species Trifolium fragiferum. Next base: position 10,737,372 of record OX940793.1, on the reverse strand, counting down.
AATGTGAAGGACGACTTTCTTTTTACTTATGTCCTTAGTACATTTTACTGATATTAATTTTCATTATTTTGCACCTTCCCAGTGAAAATAATTGGTAAGCTGCAAGATGGTACTGTCTTTTTTGAAAAGGGCCGTGATGATGAAGAGAAGCTGTTAGAATTCAAAACAGATGAGGGTAACTTGACATCTGCATATGATTTTACCTAATACCTATTCCTCTGAATCAAGTATTTTTTGTTCTTTTGGTTATGTTAATGTTTGATGTGTTGTAACATGAAACAGAGCAAGTCATTGATGGACTAGATAAAGCTGTAATGACTATGAAGAAGGGTGAGGCAGCAATATTGACTATTGCTCCTGAGTATGCATTTGGTTCATCACAGTCCCAGCAGGAGTTGGCTGTAATTCCTTCTAATTCAACTGTGTATTATGAAGTTGAACTAGTTGCATTTGATAAGGTATGTTAATAACAGAGTAATGGATTTAATTTGTGCTTTAAATCTTTAATATTATTTATATTATAGAATTTGTTATTTAGAAAAGCCATAACCTTGCTGCCTTAATTATACTATAACGAGGAGTGCTAAGAACACTATCTTTCCAACACTCTCTCTAAAACTCACTCTCTTATTGGGTGAAATCAATGTGGGTCTCATCACTTTGTGTGGGACTCATTTTCTAAGTGTGAGACCAACATTTATTTCGCCCAATAAGAAAGTGAGTGTTAAAGAGAGTGTTAGAAAGAGTGTTCTAGCAATTCTCTACCCTAACATACTATCAACAGTGGACATCAAGTAAGATAATTACAAAGTCCCTGTTTGGTTTGGCGGTGAAACCTTCCAACTCACATCTAGTCGTGTCAAACTTGCGTTTGCTATGTTTGGTTCTCCATTTTGTCTTTTGCCGTAGCCATGCGTCTTGCTCAAATTGTGCGTCTGATTTGAAGCTGCTATTCCTAGCTTTTAAATTTTAAGAGAATCCATTCTCGTTGCTGCAAGCGACATCACAACTTTCTCCCTGTTTTGCCCTTTTATGATGATTGCTTTTGTCGGTTTTCCTTCATACTTACCTTCACACCTAACTACCCCCAATTGCTATTTTAATGGTGCTATGGCATGGACTGTAGAGAATGCATTGACCCCCTCTTCCTTTAATTTTTCCCTGCATGCTACAGTGACATTTTCCCAAGGATAGGGAAGATAAGAGAGATGGGCTTCTCATTGCTGGAAGGTATGACTGGTGACCAACCTGATGTGTATGCCTGAGAAAGTGTTTGCTACCAGAGGCATACAGAGCAAGGGAGAAACAATTTTGCAGGCGTTGATTCAATCGAAGCGCAAGGTAGCTGAGGAAGCCACATGGGAGGATGCACTTACCATCAAGAGTCAATTTCCAAATTTTAACCTTGAGGACAAGGCAAATGTTTTATGAGGGAGTATTGTTAGGCCCAATGATAATGAAGTGGGCCAAAGTTGTTAGAGAATGGAAAATTTACTCTAGAAGGGTCAAGAAGAGAATATCCAATACTAAGAATTGACGTGGCAGTGAAGTCGTTAGAGGCTGTTAGCAGTTCCTGAATAATAGGGAAGAGTTGAGCAGTGAGGGAGACACTTTGGAGATTGTAATTTTCACTATGGATAGGAGGCATTAGCTCTGGGCAGTTATAGGATTGAATCCTTATCTGTAATCTTCCCATATACAAACAATAATATACAGTCTTACTACTTTTCACCATTGTTTTGCATTTTCATTGCATTCTGTCATTTGTTTATCTGGTACGTAACACTTATGGCATAACTTATCATATAAGTGTTTATGTATAAGTTATTTTTATAACAATTGATAAAATAGGCTAAATGTTTTCATATAAGCTATTTCTAGTATTGTAATCTTTTTCTCCTCTCAGGAGAAGGAATCTTGGGATATGAGCACTGAAGAGAAAATTGAAGCTGCTGCTAAGAAGAAAGAAGAAGGAAACGTTTTGTTTAAAGCTGGTAAATATGCAAGAGCTTCCAAAAGATATGAGAAGGTATTCGAAAAACAATACATGTGTTTACTGTTTAATGTGTTGATGGATCTTTTGTGACATAATTTTGTTGCTGAAACTTGACTATAGGCTGTGAAGTACATAGAGTATGATTCCTCCTTCAGCGAGGAGGAGAAAAAGCTGTCAAAGACCTTGAAGATTGCTTCCTTATTAAACAATGCTGCTTGCAAATTGAAGTTGAAAGAGTACAAAGATGCAGAGAGATTGTGTACTAAGGTACTAAACTGTCTCTTCATTATTTATAAATCACTGATCTTTGTTTGCATAAAATGACGATTTTTGATGCGGATTAATAGGTTTTGGACATTGAGAGCACAAATGTTAAAGCCCTCTATAGAAGGGCCCAAGCAAGCATACAGTTAACTGACTTGGATTTGGCTGAAATTGACATTAAAAAAGCTCTTGAGGTTGACCCTGACAACAGGTATATGCGCTAGATAAACCTCTCTGAGTGTGATTCACCGTTATTTACGGAGTTTAGTTGCTTTGATTTCTGGAAATATTTCATTCTGTTCACCTGTTGTATGGTCTGCAATGTAATTGTTCTTGATATGAATCAGGGAAGTAAAGCTGGAGTACAGGAATTTGAAGGAGAAGGTTAAGGAGTACAATAAAAAGCAGGCAAAATTTTATGGAAACATGTTCAGCTTGACAAAGTCTTGATCCTGTTAGAAATTTTAGTATGCCATTATGTTTCAAGTATGTTCCTTTTACAGAATTAATTGCCAAATTCATTATGCTTTTGCTTCTGTTAGATGGAATGAATTTGAAAAACGCGTTTATTTTTTGGCTTGTGTTAAACATGCAGAATCCAGCTAGCTATAGACGTAACCTGTTGGTATTGACAGCAGAATCTGATCTAGCTATCTGCTTTCAATGGGTTTGATCATCATTGTATCGTTTATGGTGTTTGACATTCATTTTGTATTTTTAATATTTGAATGTTAACATAATTGACTTGATTTGATCTATCTTCATCAAGTGTTGTGATTTGTGTAAGAACTACTATCAGTGACAAAAAGAAGTGGGCTAGCTAAGCTAAGGATAGATGTGAAAATTTTATTTCAAAATTGAACTATTTATTATAATATGTAAACGTTTTATTTCATTATTTTCCATTGATTCATAAGTAAAATGTTATGACATTATATAGTGTGAAATCACCAACATAACTATTTCCTAAGAAAACAATGAGTTCCATTCCTATAGTTATTTAGTTCAATATTTTAAACTCCCATGAATTTGTGAGAATCTCCTATATTCCTATGTCTGATGAACTCATTTTAAAGTCATCACACTACTTTTACCCCTCCCTCTCCTTATTTCTTGAAAGCCACATAGCTTGGATTTATCAATCAGAGCAGAAAAAAAACAGCATTTTTTTCTCACGTCCATTCAGATGGGTAAATTTGAAATTTTTAACAATCATGGGGTTTGAAGTTTATTAGAGACTAGGGGTGTGACCACCAAATATTTCTCACATTGTACACACATTCTTCTGCAACATTCAAGGTAGGTTGGTGATTATCCAAAGTTTGTACGTGGAACCATCTAAGGCTTTAGATTTGAATTGTTGCCACTCACTGCCTTAAGGTGACATTTGGCATATAACAGTATGTTCTTCTCAGTCCATCAAAATATATAAGGCATTCAAGGAATATTGAAAACCCTCAAAGTAAGTATATAATATAACCAAGAAGCATTTGAAAGAGAACTAGAAATAATGACAGACACAGGAAGAGTAGAAACAGTAGTGAGAAAAAATGTGGTAGTGTGTGACAACAGCTGTGGATGCACTGTTCCTTGTGCTGGTGATTCTACTTGCAGGTTCTTTTCTTTATCAACTTAATTAATTTGGCTTGCATCTTTTTCTTATTTCATTAATCTCATTAATTAACCATCATAATTAATCTCTTTAATTAATACAGGTGCACAAATAGTGAGGGTGGTGCAAGTATCAATCACTCAACATGTCCATGTGGAGAACACTGTGAATGTAATCCATGTAGTTGTCCCAACACTGTTGCTGCTGGAACTGGTTGTAGATGTGGCACAACTTGCACTTGTGCCTCTTGCCGCACTTGAAGTGAATTTATTTTATATATATAATAAAATGGTTTTGTAAGGTTTTATAATAATAAATAAGCTACGTATGAGCATGTTATGTTTGTTGGTCATATATGTATCTTTGAGGACTTTTTAGTAACCATGGCATAAGTAACTACACGTTAATATGCTTGTGGTTTTGTTGTTACTTGTACTTGAAATCGAATAAAGAATAAGTGGATTTAGTTTTCCTTTTTGTAATTTTGGCAAGTATTTATATTGAGTGATCATTGTTTAGCTCAATCCAAGCATAGTGAGATTTTTAGGAAAATGATAAATCTCGCTCCAATAGAAAAACCAGAGAAAAAAATGATTTTGGATCACATAAAATAGACACAAATGCCAAATTTTCTTACGACTGACCTCTAACCTTGTGTTTCTGCACATGTATTTTCTAATTTACCTTTTTGTAATATGAGTATATTTACCTTTGGATCAATGAAAACAAGAAATTTGTATGAGATCCCCACAAATTTGTTACAAGTTAGTTGCGAGACTACATATAAATTTATTTATGTGACTTGTTCTTATTGGTTGAATAATCAAATTATGAAAGGGTAAAAAAATAGTCACATTCTGAACATCCATTTGAACAAGGATACGATGCATGTTGAGACTTGAGTGTGCACCGACAACAACCCTCGTAGAAGAAAAAAATACATTAACTATATTTTTTTTTTCTTTGATTCTCCAACAAGTAGTATTTGGAAAATATAATTGTAGAGCAACCTCAACTATATAATTCATTCAACTACATTTGTTTAGGGTTGTTTCTATAATTTTGGTGCTCTATACTCAATTATAATTTGATTTAATTTTCTGCTTATTGAGAGGTTTTAACTTATTCGCATTGAGATAAAATATTGAATATTTTATTTAATAGTATCAAATACTCATACAAAACAATTTCTATCATATCTTTTTCAATACATAAAATGATTATGGGTGCGTTTGTTTGGGATTTTTTTCTTAAAAAATTCATTTTGTAATGTTGATAGTGTTTGTTATAGATTTTTTTAAAAATCATTTTCTTATAAAAATCAATTTTAACCCCAAAATGAAAATCTATTTCTAATAGCTTTTCAAGATTTTTTTTTTTTAAACTATTGAATCTAAGTGTATGAACTTCTTTTTAAAAAAAATAGATTTTTATGATTGTAAATAAACATAAAGTAGCTTTAGATTTTCTTCAAAATTTCTAAAAAAAATCTCTAGATTTTTTTAAAAAAAATCATTTTTAAAGCTTAAACAAACGCACCCTATATCATTCAACTTTTCTTGTGATACTGATTTACAGTTATATCATTTAATTCTTCTTAAAAATGGTTATATTTAACTTTGAAAAACTTTTAAATCCTAACCACATAGTAAAGAGAATTATATAAGAAATTAAAACATTTGAATAACAGTCTTGACAAACTCAAGAATTTCAATTGGTCATATTACACACATTTGTAACACTTTCAATTAAAAAAAAATAAAAAATTATTTGCATCAACATGTAACAAATTCTTATGAGAAAAAACACTCTTAAAATTTGTTTAAGATATTTTTCTAGTTCAAATTTTAGGAAATTTCGGTTTCTAGAAACCAAAGTTGTATTTCAAGGTAAAAAAATTTCGGGTTATAAAAACCGAAGTTTTTATTAAAGAGCAAAACAAGAAACTCAAGGAGTGAAAAAGAAACGCAGAGGGCCGGAAGAGAAAACATGAAAATGTATTGCAGTGATTGTGGGTTGTATCTGCAAATCACAAAGTTTAGGCCCAATTGGGTTGACCCAGCTAGCGTTTGATTATTATTATTATTATTATTATTAGGGTTTTATACAGAGAGAACTAGAGGAAGAACGCGAGCGAGAGAAATCAAGTTCCAGCAACCAAGATGGGTACGATTCATTCATCTCCATCTTTATTCTTCAATTCTCAATAACAACAACTACGTGTATGCATTTTCTCAAACTCTCATTTGTTTGTTTTTGCAACAGGTATTTCCAGGAGTTCATTGGTCAAGAGACGCGCCACTGGTGGCAAGCAGAAAGTCTGGAGAAAGAAGCGAAAGTAATTACACTACTTTTTCTTTATTCTGTAAACCACTTACACGACACGGACACTAACACATCGGAACCGAATTTCCCATAATAATTTGACAAAATGACATATTTTAATGTAATGTGTCGGGGTGTTCGCGCAGATACACCTAATCCGAGAAGTATTTGTGATTCATAGTCTTTAGATCGGATGCTGGTAGTAGCTTCTGTAGTAGTGGTTTTGGTCTGCTAAATTAGCTTTATTCATGGTTTGACTGGTAGTGTTTTTAGGCTTGTCAAGTTGGTTGATTATAGTATTTGGTTTACTCTTTTTGTCATTGTGGTGTTTTTCTGTTGCTATGGATTGGTAGTGGTAGTGGTAGTGTAGTGCTGTTGATTTTTGTTTTGTTCTATTGTGTTTTGTGAATTTTGGTTTTGTTTCCCAAAGCTTAGTGTTTGCAGAGGCTTTGTATCGCTTTTTCTCTCGCTTTGGGTTCGCTTTAGCTGTGGAAAAAGTATTCATTTTCCTTCTAAAGTGTTTGATGATTTGTTTTTCTTTCATTTAAGCATAAGATGTTTTTGCTGTGTTTGTATAGGTACGAGCTTGGTCGTCAGCCAGCAAACACTAAGCTGTCAGGCAACAAGACAGTTAGGAGGATCCGTGTTAGAGGTGGCAATGTGAAATGGAGAGCTCTTAGATTAGACACTGGAAATTTTAGCTGGGGTAGTGAGGCAGTGACTCGCAAGACTCGTCTTCTTGATGTGGTTTACAATTCCTCAAATAATGAGCTTGTTAGGACTCAAACTCTCGTTAAGAGTGCTATTGTTCAAGTTGATGCTGCACCATTCAAGCAGTGGTATCTTCAGCATTATGGTGTTGAAATCGGTAGAAAAAAGAAAACAGCTTCCAAGAAGGATTCTGCTGAGGTGATAGTTTCATATTTTCCTATTATATATGCGTGTTTTATGAGTTATGATATATGAGATTCTGCTCTATGGTTTTTATGAGAGTCTCCCGAGGTCATTGTCATAATCACTGTCATGCACAGTGAAATATTGTTTGAGTTCTTCAATTTTGTTGCGGTTCTTTTGACTTATTATTTTTCTATTTTTTCATTATGTTTTTTCTGTTTAATATTGTGCTGTGACGATACAATGTGTGGACTAGAGTTTCTGATCTGGGAATCTTCACCCAGAAGTTGATTATGAAACCCTTGGCTGTCTGAGCACAAATATTTTTCATTGAATTAACTATGTTTGCGATTAATGATACTCTTATGTTATCATTTTGTGTATTAAATTAACCTGCATTCTTTTATGTAGTTTCTCAAAACTGATGTAAATTTTCTGATCCTTTGATTTTGAACATCCAGGAGGCGGAAGTTGTTGCTGAAGAAGTCAAGAAAAGTGATCACGTGCAGAGAAAACTCGAGCAGCGTCAGAAAGATAGACAACTTGATCCCCATATTGAAGAGCAGTTTAGTGGCGGCCGTTTGTTAGCCTGTATTTCATCTCGCCCAGGTCAATGTGGCCGATCTGATGGGTATGTATAACTCAGCTCGTCTCTGAATATTTTGGAGCAAACTTCATATTTGTGTTATTATTCACTGTTCTTTCTTGATTTGCAATAGGTACATTCTTGAAGGTAAGGAGCTTGAATTTTACATGAAGAAATTACAGAAGAAGAAAGGAAAGGGTGCCACTGCTTAATATATTTTTTCCTCATAGATATTTGGTATTTAATGTTTGCATTTGTTGAGAGATAGAACCTTTGGGCCAATTTCATTAATATTTTGTTTTCAAAATTATTCAGATATTACTGATATCTTACTACATCAGTTTGATATTTGTTAAGTTGGATTACTTTATAGAGCCGTTTGAACGTAGATTCAAATTGATGATTAGAATGTTTTCATTTAATTAATTATTAATTTCAGGTTCTAGTGAGTTACTATGACTAAACTTTAGTGCCCTTTTGATAATGTTATGAAAACATTAGAACACATGTGCATGGTACTCTTTTAAAACTATGTTATTTTTAATACACTAGACATTTATGTAGTTTAGATAAGTTGGGTTTCTAGAACTCAATAGGGTCAAGACAAACTTTTTTTTTAGGGTTAAGACAAACTTCAAGATTCATAAAGTGCTTATATCGGTAGTCACATAGTCTTCACACTGGTAGCAGTAGTTTAACACACGCTACACCTTTGCAAAGTACGAGTCAATTTCTTATCAACTAAACTAACCTTCATTATCTCCGTACATTTTAATATAAAATGAAACAGTCTTTGTATTTTTTAGTATGAATCCTACCTCTGCCACACTCAATAAATTTCTACGTTTTCTATACTCAATGCCAATTTATTTATAAGATTCTTTTTTATATAGAACGTAATGTAGATAAATGGTGTAGAATAGAAACTGAGAAAATTGAAATTCTCCTAAAATGAGTGTGTTTAGTCATGGAAAAAAAAAAAAGGCACCAATTTTTATCAAGTCATCACCCATGTGCAGTTGATGATTGATAGTGTAGAAAGCTATTGGAATGGTGAGAGTACACAAGTGAGTGGTCCATTTGAATGTGAAGCTTTCTCTAAAGACAAATTATGAAGCATGCTACATAATATATATACTACCAAGTACCAACTAAAGAAAGAATGTTCTCCTACAACATAAAACATGTGCATATTATTAAGTCGTGTAGTTTTGCAGCTCGTCCTCTATAAAAAATAAAAAATGTCTCAAAGTTGATGAAAGGTCACTATTTTTTTTTTTGACAATATGAAAGGTCACTATTTAAAATCATGGAAGTGTGGATTTTTTATTGGTTTAATATTGAAGGCCTTAATTATTTGTCTAGAAGTGATTAGGTCAACCCATTGAGACATGAATTTTTGTTAAGATGAGAGAAGGTCGAGTCTTTGCTAGCATGAATGAATTTCAATTTTTTTCATTCTTAAAAAGTTATAAGAAATACCAAATGCATGTATAAAATCACTTCAACAGTATCTCAATATTAGAAATTGACATCGGGACTAGGGATGTCAATTTCACCCGGAAATAGGGATCCTCACGGGGTTTGTCCCGTTTGGGAATAAAAAGATGGAGAATTTTTTTGTGGGGATGGAGGAGAAAATGGGTGTAACCATGGGGACCTTATGGGATATGTTTCAATTGTGACTGAAGAAGTGCAAGACCTTGAAAGGATCTTCATGGAGGAAATTGAAAGCAACCATGATCAAACTTATGAACTTGCAGGACTGCTGGAGGTAGCCGGGTGCAAGGGAGTTTGATGTTGCAGGACTGCTGGAGGTAGCCGGGTGCAAGGGAGTTTGATGTTGCGGCGAATCTTGTGGGTGCTACAAAAAATCCTATGGTAGTGGGAGGCAAAATTTTCATGAGAGTGGAAAGCATTCCGAGGGGTGAAGGGAAGGAGGTAATGCTTGCAGGAAGCAAGAGGAGACTAGTGCGTAGGTCAAGGTTCAAGGGGAACTTGGACTTGACTGGTGATGATTCAAGATGGAGAGAGCAGCGCGGTAGTTGATTGGATCACCATCGATTTAAAGGCAATGTGGAGAATTGTTGGATATATGCCTTGAAATCTCAAGATTGGACGTCAGAATATTGCAGATTTTGTGAAAAAATATGTTTTTGAAGAATATCCGACTTTGATTGTGTTTGTTTTTAAATTGGATATATTTACAAATAATATGAGATTTTATTTTATTTTAGAAGATTATCTTTTGAAATAAATATGCATATATTTTTCTATAAATAGGGATTACTTTATTCATAGAAAAGTTGAGATTGGGTGAATAAGGGTTTGCCAACACAAAGGCAAAGATTATTGGTTTCTCCTTGGGTAGACTAGGTCAATTGAGTCTCTTGGTCACGGGAAGAATCAGGGTTTGCTAATTCTTTGTGCCCAATTGATAATTTCTTGTACAGTGATACTCTTGATTCTAGTAGAACGGAGGGGCTGCTCTCTCCCCCAGAGTAGGTTAATTAACACCGAACTGGGTAAACAAAGATTTGTGTCTCTCTCCCTCTTTGATTTGTTTACTTGCTTACGGATTAATTATCATCGTCTCTATATATTCTTTGATTTTGGTTGATTGATTCAATTGCTCCACACATCAAGTTCTTTTATTGGTGTGAGTTTATCGTCGAATTCACAACACTCCTGAAAGAGGTTTGAGGATGGAGACGATTATTTAACCCCTGCCATGCGAAGACTCCATCCTCGAAAACTTTATTAAAATAACAATAGTAAATGTATATTAAGTACTTTATAAATTATTTTAAATTATATTTTCACACAATATGTGTATACATTTGTTTATATATGATGTTTATTACTATCACAAGACTCACAATTTTTTTTATTTGTTCTATAATTAAGATTCATTATTTTTTTACAACTAGTTTGATTGAAATAATATAATTTGATATATTTTTTTAAAGTTTATGGATCTCCGTGGGAATGAAGATGGAGGGAGAATACTTCCCGAAGTGGAGAATAAAAATGGAGATAAAAATACTTTAGATGGTGGAGTAAGAAATGGTAAACTATCTTCTGCTTAATCTCCACCCTGTTGACATTTCTAATCAAAACCGCATAAAAATATGGTGGATTGCTCATAAAGTCATAAATTTACAATGAAGTTGCCAAAATTTTAGTGAAGTTCTAAAGTGTACTATAGCTTTTGAAAATATTTTAGTGACACGTTCTTATCATAATTCGGCCAAAATGATTAATTCAAACCTAAACTATTTTATTGACTACTTTGTTGCTTATATTTTGAGTTAGATGGAGTACTTTATTAAAACACTTTGGTACCATAACTTTCAAAAACAATTGAGACAGTGATTAGACTACGTTATGAATGTGATATATACAATAAATGGCCTTATCTAGGTCAAGCTGGAAATTGATAAAGAAACTATACACATGATTGCCCAGTTTACTAACTTCATTAATTCAATTTTATGAGGGAGTTGTTTAATTGTTGCATCATCACTATTCACTAGTACTCTACTAGGATTATTATGTTTGCCATCTTATGATTTATGAGGCGCGCCCTTCGAAATGATCAAAATGTCCTTGTTCATGATTTGTGCTACGGATATCCTACAATTATAATATCCGTGACTTAAGTCACAGATATAGAAAAAAAATATTATTTTTTAAAATTACTCATTTTTTCTACATTCGTGACTTAAGCTAATAATATTTTAATCATTTCGTAGAGCGCGCGAGTAAGTCATAGAATAGCAACAATCTCAATTAGGGCTTTTAATTCTCATTTCTGGTTATGTATGTGCATGGGTCAAACTCAATATTAAACGTAGACAAAATTTCAAAATAATATATTGTTCCTACTAAATTTGTAGGGAAAATGAATTGGACCGTATATTAATATAAACAATCAATATTTTGGACCAAGTTTAATGAAAGAAGACGATGTATATTTATGTGGATGATAATATGGAGTGATAGTACAGAAGCTATCGATATTCCTTCCAAAACAGTTGCCTTTTTCTCTATGTCTATACTCCTATTTATAGTAGGATGAATGAGCGGTTAATTTCCACTTCTATCAGACCCACGACCAAAGCCATGATCTCCTCCTTGGGCCGAAATTCCTGGGGTTCCTTTAAGAAAACGTGGGAATTACTGATCATGGGATAGTGGGTTGAACGGGTCAAATAGGCGACCCACTGCCAAGAGGCGACCCGAACGGGAGCGGGCGAAGGGCGACCCGATATATGGATCATTATATTGGGCTTAACTTGTTGGGCTGATCGTAATTGGGCCAGAATGTTTTTGCATGGTACACAGCCCCCCAAGCACAAGGCTTAAGTAGTAAGGCGTAGTGCTGATAATCTTTTAACGTGCGCCCTTTGCGATCGGGTAGTCTGTTCCAACCTGCCGAGATTTTGGGTTGTTCCTCCCCTTTATTTGTTGCTTTTTCTGTTGAATGCAATGTTGCGGATTTTGAATTTATCTGTTTCTCCTTTGCCTATATAAGCGATTCAGAAGGTCGCTCCCTGTAGTGATTTCACCATGAGGACTGTACCTCCCAGCTCCAAGTATCTACCTTTGTTTAAGGCGCTGCGCTCCATGCTGAGGGGAGGCCCTGACGCTCTTTTCAGTTATTAAATTTATTCTTGACTGCTCATGTTCTTCGCGTTGGCTCGCCTTTCAGGAAAAATGAGCACTGCTAATGATAACGACTGGATGGCTTACTTGGAGCTCGCCGAGGAGCAAGCTAACAATCCTGACGCCGTGATTCCACCCGAGCAGCAACTGATTGTCAAAGAGTCTGGCGCGTTCAAGAGGAAAGTTGAAGTTCAGGAGGACAAGCCTTCTAAGCTGCGGAAGGTTGACGAGGGATCGTCTGGCTTGGAAGGCGAGCTGCAGGAAGATGAAGGAGTTTCTACTCGCCATCGCCTTCAAGTTAAGGGGATGAAGACTGCTGCGAGCCCCCCGCCAAAGGGCAAAGGAGGCAACCAATCTAAGCCCAAGGGTAGTAAGGGCGTTCCCAAGACAGATCTTGCTTCTTCTGGCAAGAACCCAGCTTCTTCTTCTCGGGGAGATACGACTGGGGTCGCTCCTGAGTTTTCCTTCAATGCTAGGTCGTTTCTGGATCAGTTGCCTATGAGGGATCAGCTCGCCTCGTAAGTTTCTAGGCTCGCCGTGTTATATTTCTTGCCCTTACCATTTTAATTCTAACTTTGCTGTGTGATACCTTCAGGTTCAATTATATGTCCAGCACCGAACTAAGGAACACTATCCTGGGTTGTGAGCTGAAGGGGATGCTGTTGACCGATCTGCTTTGCACTCGCCAGGAGGAGGAGGCAAAACATGCTCGAGCTGCTGCTCAATCTATCAAGGAGAATCTTCTTGAAGTTGAGAGGAAGCAAAAAGTTGATAGGGAAGAATGGATCAAGGAAGGGAAACGCCTGCAGAAGGCCTTGAAGGATGTTGATGCCAAAGCTAAGAAGGACTTGGAGGTCTTGAAGCAGCAGCATGGTGCTGATAAGCTGATCTGGGAGGAGGAGAAGAAAGAGCTCGATCGATCTCGCAACGTTCATATGGCTGGTCAGATCCAGGCGGAAAAGGAAAGGGCGAAGAATGGCCGTGCCGTTTCTAAGTTGGCTACGGCGAACGTTACTTTGAAGAAAGGAATGGCGATGAAGTACGTGGAGGGATTCCGTTCCTGCTTGGAGCAAATTAAGGTTGTTTTTCCAGACTTAGACGCCGAACAATTGAAGCAGGTTGGCGTGTCTAAGAAGGTGGAGAATGGGGCGATCGTGTCCCTTCTCCCCCCAAAAGCTTGACCGCCATTTTGTGTTGTTTACTATTGTCGCCTTTTATGTGGCTTGGCGAGCCCTATGTGAACATCGCCTTTTTGTATGGCTTGGCGAGCCTTTATATGATCATCGCCTTTTTGTATGGCTTGGCGAGCCTTGTATAACCATCGCCTTTTGTATGGCTTTTTTCTAATGAAATTTCTCTTAGTTTATTTACATGCTTTAGTCACAATTTTTGCATGGTTACGCCTAAACGGCATCGTTTGCTTTCTTGGTTACGACAAAATTTGTGAGTTGCGAGGTTCGCTTCTTTTCTTGGAAATTTCAGTTTAGAGTTTTAATAAATGCCTCCTTGTGTTTAGTTTTCATCACTATGGAGAAAAATAAAACCAAGCGTTCTAAGGTTAAGCCTTCCTCTAAGGCTGGGCCTTGTAGTCGGGGAGCTTCTTCTTCAGGTCTCCCTCAAGAGGTACCCACTTCTCAGGCTAAGCTGAAAGCTAAGAAACCTCAGTCTGTGGGATGTAGGCGTTTGAATAAGGCGAAGGTCAATGAGGTTGCAAATGATTATTCTTTCGACTCAAATGAGTGGGATTCTGATTGGTGCGAATTCCTTAGGACCGCCGATCGCACTCAAGAGCCTTCTCAATGATTTTCTTAGGTTTGAGTTTGGTTGTAACTTGGTGTTTCTTGCCACCCTGATTTCCATGTTTGAATAAATTGTAATCTGGCACGTTTGATGCCATGATTTTTATGAATAAATTGTAGACTGACGTTCTTGCCTTTGTACTTCTTTAACGAATGATATAATAATGATGTTTTGCCTGTGGAGGCTTGGTAAAAATACCTCTTTATTTGCTATCTTGTTGGGCGAGTGGCATCTGATTCATGTGCCGATCGCCTTTTCGTTCTTTTAGCCATGCCCCGCCCGCTAGGGTGCAGAAAGCTCAAAATATTCATTGTCTTGTTAGACGGGCGGTGCCAAGCCTGCTAGGGTTCGTGGCCTCCGCGTTTTATTGCCTTTAGGGGCTAGTGATGTTAGGCCTGTAAGGGTTCATAACATTCACGATTCTTTTGCCTTTAGGGGCTAGTGGTGTTAGGCCCGTTAGGGTTCAGAACATTCACGATTCTTTTGCCTTTAGGGGCTAGTGGTGTTAGGCCCGTTAGGGTTCAGAATATCCATGACTCCTTCGCCTTTAGGAGCTAGTGGCGTTAAGCCCGTTAGGGTTCATAACATCCACGATTTCATTTTGTACATTTCATACGTCAAGAACATTTAACTTAAGCAGCGCTTATTTGACTATAACAAGAATACCAAAGATATTTTGAAAGACGATGGGCCTCGATAAAAACTCCTACCCTTGTAGGAGAAAAGAGTGTCCCATCGCCCTTTTATTTAAAATACGAAATTGTTCATACAGTAATGAAAAAATGCGAAAAGGAAAATGCAAATAAGCATAAGGACATGCCTAGCTATAATAGAATCTGAGATTGGCGATGTTCCAAGTCCTGGGGAGTATCCTTCCCTCTAGTGTTTCCAACCTGTACGCTCCGCCCCCGAAAACTTCTTGAACTCGGTACGGACCTTCCCAGTTAGGAGCTAGTTTTCCTCCTTTGTCTCGCCCCATAGGGCGTTTTAGCACGAGGTCGCCTTCGACGAACTCTCTGTGGATGACTCTTGTGTTGTATTTCTTGGTCGCCCTCTGCTTTGCTGTTAGCTCCCTGATTTGAGCGTCTTCCCTTATTTCCTCTAGCAGGTCGAGGTTTTCTTTGAGGGCTTCCTCATTTTCTAAGGTCGCCACGGTTGCTCTTCTCCAGCTTGGCGGGTTTATCTCCGCTGGGATCATTGCATCGGCTCCATATACCATTTTGTAGGGGGTCTCGCCTGTGGACGAGTGAGGCGTGGTGTGACATGACCACATGACTGGAGCTAAGTGTTGTACCCAATTCTTATCTTTTCCTTCAAGCCGCCTTTTCATAGCTTTTAGTATCACTTTGTTGGCAGATTCAGCTTGGCCATTCGCTTGGGGGTGTTCTACTGATATGAAAATGTTGTGGATTCCCTTTCCTTCACAAAATTGGACGACCAATCGACTTGCGAACTGTGTCCCATTGTCGGATACTATGAATTTAGGTAGTCCAAACCTGCATATAATCTTTCTCCAGTAGAATTTCTTCACTTTCTCAGCTGAGATAGTAGCTACAGGTTCCACCTCTATCCATTTGGTGAAGTAGTCCACGGCGACCAGTAAGAACCTGGCTTGAGCTTCTGATGGTGGGAAAGGTCCCAAGATGTCCACTCCCCATTTGTAAAATGGCCATGGTGATGTTACTGTTTTGAGTGGTTCTCCAGGGGCGTGATGGAGGTCGCTGTGCCGTTGGCATTTGTCGCAGCTTCTGACGTACTCAGTGGCGTCATGTAAAAGGGTTGGCCAGAAGAATCCTGCCCTTAGCGTTTTTCCTGCAAGTGATCTTGCTCCAATGTGACTTCCGCAAGATCCATCGTGAATTTCTTTAAGAATCTTTTTCGCCTCTGTTTGCCCTACACATAGCAGCATTGGGATTGATATTCCCCTTTTATAGAGCTTCGTACCTACCATAGTGTAGCGCGCCGCTCTTTTCCTTATCTTGATCGCCCCTTCTTTGTCTGTTGGTAGCTCATCCTTCAGCAGATATTTGACAATTGGAGTCCTCCAATCGTCATCATCGTGTATCGCCCATGTTTCTTGGGTGACGGCAGCTGTTTCTCCTGTGCTGGGTCTGGTGATTGTCTCTTGAATCACCGTCCTATTATTGCCAGGTTTCTTGGTGCTCGCCAACTTTGACAGCAAATCTGCCCTTGTGTTTTGGTCTCTGGGCACATAAATTAATTCAAAAGTATTGAATCCTTCGGCCAATCGCCTTACCTGCTCCACGTATTTGATGAGTTGGGGCTCCTTTGTTTGGAATTCTCCCGAAAATTGGTTTGTGACTAGTTGGGAGTCACTCATCGCCCTGAGGTCTGATACATCCATTTCCTTCGCCAGCCTCATTCCAGCTAGTAGGGCCTCGTATTCTGCCTGGTTGTTGCTCGCCTTAAAAGCGAATCGCAGAGATTGTTCGATCAAAACTCCATCTGGTCCCTCGAGTACGACGCCTGCTCCGCTTCCCCTTAGATTGGAGGCTCCGTCCACTGATAGCATCCATGGTTCAGTGTTGGGATCGCCGGGGGGTGATGTTAACTCAAGCACGAAGTCTGCCAACGCCTGTGACTTGATACTTCCCCTAGGGATGAAGGTGATGTCGTACTCCGTTAGTTCTATGGCCCATGCCACCATTCTTCCCGCCAAGTCTGGTTTCCTGAGTACATGCTTGATGGGGTGATCGGTTTTAACTATGACCTGGTGGCTTTGAAAATATTGTCTTAGCCTTCTTGCCGTAATAACCACCGCTAGTGCTAGCTTCTCTATCTTTTGATAACGAGTTTCTGCATCTCGGAAGATCCTGCTCACAAAGTACACTGGCTTTTCTTCTCCCTCGATCTCTTGAACTAATGCCGAGCTCATAGTATTCTCTGATACGGCTAAGTATAAAAGTAAAGGCTTGTCTAGGTGTGGGCGAGTCAAAATTGGAGGTGACGCCAGAAATTGCTTTAGTTGTATGAAAGCTTCCTCGCATTTTTCAGTCCATACAAACCTCTCGCCTTTTTTGAGTGTGGCGAAGAAGTGGCATGCTTTTTCCCCTGCGCATGAAAGGAATCTTGACAACGCTGCTACTCGCCCCGTGAGCTGTTGAACCTCTTTGACTGTGGTTGGACTGCGCATGTTGATTATGGCTTGACATTTTTCAGGATTGGCCTCAATACCTCTATGGGTGATCATAAAACCTAAAAACTTTCCTGCCTGTACCCCAAATGAACATTTTGCTGGGTTGAGGCGCATATCGTATTTCCTTACAGATGCCAGGACGTCCTCCAGATCCCGATGATGCTCGCCCCTTTCTGCAGTCTTTATTACCATATCATCAATATAAACCTCAAGGTTTTTGCCTATGTGAGGGGCGAACACTTTGTCCATTAGCCTCTGATATGTTGCCCCGGCGTTCTTTAATCCAAAGGGCATAACTGTGTAGTGGTAGTTGCAGGTGTTGGACATGAACGCCGTATGTTTCGCATCTAATGAGCTCATCTTGATCTGATTGTATCCCGAGTACGCGTCCATGAAGCTGAGAGTCTTATATCCTGATGCTCCATCAATCAACCTGTCTATATTGGGCAATGGATAAGGGTCCTTTGGGCATGCCTTGTTTAGGTCAGTGAAGTCCACACAGATCCTCCATTTGCCATTGTGTTTCTTGACCAGAACTACGTTTGCCAACCACTCAGGGTACTTTATTTCCTCTATGAAACATGCTTCTTTTAGTTTGGCAACCTCTTCATCAATCGCCTTTCTCCTTTCTTCTCCCACCTTTCTTTTTCTTTGAGATACTGGTTTGGCGAGTGGCGAGATTGCCAATTTGTGAGTGATGACGCTTTCGTCAATCCCTGGCATGTCTGATGGTTTCCAGGCGAACAAGTCTATGTTCTTTCTCAACAGGGCGACAATCTTTTCTTTCTCCTCAAACTCAAGGTCGGCTCCCAGGTTCGTTGTTTGAGACGGGAGCTCGCCTATTTGGATGACTTCTAGTTCTTCTGTGGCGCTAATTCTTTTCTCTTGAAAATCTTCTCTTGGATCTAAGTCCAGGGTTTCAACCATATGCACTAAGTCTGAAATCATGCGAGCGACACATACCTGTTGGTCTAGAACTCGAGCTCTTTTTGTCCGCAGGCTTGACTCGTAGCACTGGCGAGCCACCTGTTGATCGCCTCTGATGACGCTGATTCGTCCGTTATCTAACGGATACTTCATCAATAGGTACAGTGTTGAGAGAGCTGCTCCTAAAGCGTTGAACGCCGGCCGCCCAATGATGAGGTTGTAGGAGGTAAATGGGGTCTTAACCACCAAGTACCTAACTTTGACTGTTTTTGCGCTTTCTCTTTCTCCAAAAGTTGTAAGGAGGGTCACATATCCCATTACCTCCACTTGATCGCCTCCGAATCCTACTAATGTTCCCCCATATGGTTTTAACTGCTCGCTGGATAGTTTCATGCCTTGAAAGGCCTCCCAGAACATTATGTCTGCGGAGCTTCCAGAATCTATGAGCACTCTTTTTACATCACAGTTTAAGATTTGTACCTGAATGACCAGGGGATCATCATCGTGAGGACAGATCTCATCCCCATCTTTGGGTGAGAAGGACAGCTCCAGAGTCTTTGGATAGGATACTTGTCCTACCAGACTTGTCTCGTGGATGATCTTTCTTAAATAACGCTTTCGGGCGGCTCTAGATTCGCCTCCTCCTGCAAAGCCGCCGGCAATAGTGGCGACCAATGTCCTTTTTCCGGCTTCTTCTTCCTCTCCAGTTTGCGCTACTTCCTTCTGTGCGTTGGCTGAGGGTCTTTTGTCTGATGTGCCTCTCTTGTCTAGAGTGCCTTTTGCTGCTTCTTCCAGGAACTTCTTCAAGTGTCCGCTACTGATGAGTTTCTCGATGAGGTCCCTTAGCCTGTAGCATCTTTCGGTATCATGTCCTTTACACCTATGATAGTGGCACCATTCGTGGGCGTTTTGCCCAAGCTGGCGATCTGATGCTGCTGGTAGTACCACTAAGCCAGTATCAATCATTTCATATAGTATATGGACCTTGGCGCTGTTTAGGCGAGTGAATTCCTCTTCGGGGCGATAGGATCTGTTGTTATTCCCGCCTCCAGTATATCTGCTACTCTTGGGATTTCCTCTGCGATCGGGTGATCTTCCTCCTGAAGATTTTTCTCTAGACTCTCTGCTTCTTTTCTCAGCGTTGCTTTCTTCACCCTTCACGTAGCATTCTGCTCTTTTTAGTACCTCTTGCATGGAAGATGCGGGTTTTTGTGCTAGGGATTCATTAAAGAACCCCGCCTTCAAACCGTTGTGGAACGCCGCTACGAACATTTCCTGGTTTGGATTTGACACTTTGATAGTGGCTTCACTGAAACGAGCTAGGTATCCCCTTAGGTTCTCGTCTCTTCCTTGGCGCATTCCAAAAAGCGAGGTCGCCGTTACTTGGACGTGCTTACTTCCCGCAAATTGCTGGATGAACTTTCTGGCGAAATCAGCATAGCTTTCGATGGAGTGTTTTTCTAAGTTCATGTACCAGCGCAACGCTGCATCTTTGAAAGTTCCTGAGAGTAACTTGCATCTCAGGTGTTCCTCTGCTCCAATGATCGCCGTTTGAGTGCCGACCGCCATTAGATGTTCCTTTGGGTCGGTTTTTCCATCGAAGGTGGGTAAATGAGGAATTTTGAAGTTGGGTGGTACTTGAGTATCCCACAATTCTTGCGCCAGCGGTTGTGATTCCTCTAGGTTTTCGTCTTCAGACTCGCCTTCATCTGTTTTGCCATTTCCGTTAGTAGCTGCTACTGCTGCGGCTACCGCTGCTTCTACCTCTGCAGTTCTATTCTGTTTCATTTGCTCCATTTCATCTTGCAAGCTTCGGATGGCCGCCATGGCCGCCTCGAGAACTGTGTTTCCTCCGTTCTGGTTCTGTACGTCCCCCATTATGGGAGAATCTCGTGGTTAGCCTGGGAATAGTTTTACCAGGGCCCCACGGTGGACGCCAAATGTTCCTACTAAATTTGTAGGGAAAATGAATTGGACCGTATATTAATATAAACAATCAATATTTTGGACCAAGTTTAATGAAAGAAGACGATGTATATTTATGTGGATGATAATATGGAGTGATAGTATAGAAGCTATCGATATTCCTTCCAAAACAGTTGCCTTTTTCTCTATGTCTATACTCCTATTTATAGTAGGATGAATGAGCGGTTAATTTCCACTTCTATCAGACCCACGACCAAAGCCATGATCTCCTCCTTGGGCCGAAACTCCTGGGGTTCCTTTAAGAAAACGTGGGAATTACTGATCATGGGATAGTGGGTTGAACGGGTCAAATAGGCGACCCACTGCCAAGAGGCGACCCGAACGGGAGCGGACGAAGGGCGACCCGATATATGGATCATTATATTGGGCTTAACTTGTTGGGCTGATCGTAATTGGGCCAGAATGTTTTTGCATGGTACATATATGAACCATGATTAATTAAGCCAGTCAATGGTTTGAAGAGGCAAGTAAATCTTCTCCAAATTTACAACTTAAGACATACATCCCCCTTACTATAAAATTGTCACTTATATATGCACCGATTTGCGTTTCTACAAGAAGCTAGAGACTAGCTAGAGTTATAGTAATATATACTTATTGAAAGTCACATTTGACAAAGCCATGCACGGCTTTCAATCTGTACCACATTTACATCACACGTTTTCTTTTATAATTCATAAACAAATCTAATATAATTATTCCGACGTAATATTTGAGTACAATAAAATTTACTATATAAGAGAGATTAAGGTATTTGTAAAACAATTTGAATAGTATATTTATGATAAAAGTTATAGTTTTGTTAGTTATTTCTTTCCTCCTTCTTTGTGTTCATGTGAGAATATGATCGAG
The DNA here is from genome assembly GCA_954870985.1 of Trifolium fragiferum. NCBI lineage: Eukaryota > Viridiplantae > Streptophyta > Magnoliopsida > Fabales > Fabaceae > Trifolium > Trifolium fragiferum. The sequence goes on along the minus strand of OX940793.1, from coordinate 10,716,305 downwards.
ATTGAGTTTCCTCCATCGAGGAGAGTCCAATAAAATCTAAACCATAGAGAAATAAAAGGAGAAAAAGTTTACAAATTAAAAAGAACGACCAAGGGTGTAGATAGCCTCACATGAGAAAACACATTAGTTTTGCACCAGAGACAATTAGTTTTCACATAGACACATGTATCTTTCACACGCACAAATTAAGATTTAACACTTAAACCTTGATTAAGCTAGAAAGAATTTGTGTCATTTAAGTGCTATTAGTATATGTGTAAAACCCTTAATCTCTTTCATATTGTGTATCGAACATTTCAATGAATAAGTGGAATTTTGTCAAAAATAAAAATAAATCAATAAATTTAATGTTTTCTTTTAAAAAAATATTTAAACTATTTTTCTTAAATAATACATTTAATATTATTATTACTTACTTATTTATTTGTGTACATTTTTTGAAGAAGAAATTAAGTATTTGTCATGTATTACTAGAGAGTCCGTTTGATTTGAAAAAAATAAGTATTGAGCATGTGAAAATTGGTCACATTTCAAGTGAAGAAGATAACTTAACACGATTTAGAAAATGGTCAGGAGTTGTTAGAGGTAGTTAGAGTACATGTTGCAATGTATTGATTGATCGTTGATATCATACATAGTGTATAAGTGTGAACCACTCATTTGTAATTTTAGATTTGTGATTAATATAAAAGAAATTCTTTCATCTTCCATTGTCAACACAATGTTGCAGTCGTTTTCTCTTTTCATAGGACAAAACATATTTTTTAAGATAACCGATTTAATTAGTTTCGATCGGATCTTTAAATTCATCCAATCGTTAGTTTGGTTCTTACGCTTCTAATGTTTTACCGAATTTTTACCTTATAAAAAGAAAACGAAAACACAAACACAAACCACTTTGATTATTTCTACAAAAGCAATATTTTTGTACCCAGAAATTCTCTCTCTCTCTCTCTCTCTCTCTCTCTCTCTCTCTCTCTCTCTCTCTCTCTCTCTCTCTCTCTCTCTCTCTCTCTCTCTCTCTCTCTCTCTCTCTCTCTCTCTCTCTCTCTCTCTCTCTCTCTCTCTCTCTCTCTCTCTCTCTCTCTCTCTCTCTCTCTCTCTCTCTCTATTACTATACTTCCTGTGATCAAGATTTTTGGCGGGCATGCTTGACTTATATCAAGAATTTCTCCAACAAAGTAAAGAGAAAGCGATTATGTTATTATTGAATAAAGGATAAAATGTAAAACTTTGTTCCTCGATGATTTTGACATCTGAATCATTTTAAAGTAATCATGACTAGATTTTGCTAGATATGAACAAACTAACCTATACTCATTTGAAAAAAATTATTGATTTTGTTTGATTTATTTCTGAACTACAACTATCTTTTATATTTTCCCAATTAATTATCGCTCTCTCTTATAAGTTGGTATGAAGATTTTGTCATTACTGTGATTAATTTCCATCGAAGAATATCATGAATTCTTTCTATACAACACTAATTTAGAGTTGGGCCACAAGCAAAATCTAGCTAAAAATTGTAATTGTTATCAAAATAAATTTGAATTTTCCTAAATAATTTCGTCTTAGGGAAATTTTATTAACTAACTGAGAAATACTTGCATAGTCTCTCCCTTAACACTTAATTCTTAAGCTCAACCAACTAAAATTGAACACATCATTTAATTAGAAATACATGAAATTTTTATGAATATATAAACGGAAGGATTTCATTCAAATTAAATGTGATTGATATCCATAAATGCAGCCTTATTTTATAGGTTTAAATTAATGTGCATGTACACATGTATTTTTTTTTTATAAAATCATGTACAAATGTTTCTCACCACAAAACTTCAAATTTTCATATTCAAATTAAATTACTATTATTATTTTAAATTCAATTAATTCAAATAAATAATTATTTTCGAATTTAAATTACTATTATTGTTTTATATTGAATTAATTTTAAAATTAAAATTAATATATTATTTTCGTGCAAAACTTTTTTCAAAAGAAAAAAATTGATCAACTTTAAATAATTTACATATATAAATTACCAATATAATAAAATATTATAAGAAATATGAAAATAAATTTAAAAAAGTAATTGTATTAAAAGAAATAACATGAACATGAAATACTCATTCGATTGGCAACAAAAAGAGGGAATATTATATGAGTATATTGGTTTCAAAAAAAATTATATGAGTATATTAGGTGCTAATAAATATCAATGATTTTCTAAAAAAAAAGAAGTTAATGATTTGCATTTATGGATATCAATCACATTTAATTCGAATGAAATTCTTCCTTTTAAATATTCATATAAATTCCATGTATTTCTAATTAAATGATGTGTCAAATTTTAGTTGGTTGAGCCTAAGGATTAAGTGTTAAGGGGGAGACTATGCAAGAATTTCTCTTAACTAACTACTTAATTTCAATCAATTAATTATTACTAATTAATAAGTTCTATTGGAACAAATGTTAATAGTAAAATTGGGCTAATAATTGAATGTTTGCTTTAGCAATTTGATCGCAATATCCCTCATAATTTTATTCTTAAATAAACATGTGTTATAATTATAACTTTTGGTCCAACATTAGGGTACTAATCATAGAAATGGTCTTAAATATATTAAAATAATAGTGAATAATTTAGGAGTGATTGGTTTTATATGTGTATCATGCAGCAGCAAAACATGAATATTGTAGATGTTATCTTAGATGATTTGATGGAGATATTGAAATTTGAAAGTATAAGTCATTTTCTAGTCTTGCACTAAAAAAATGCGAATTTTCTGACACAAAAAAGGGGCATTTACTACCCACTCTAAACAAAATCCTAATTTCTCTTATTTTTATTCTTCCTGTTTATCCAGTACTAAATAGCAGCGATTTGGAAACAATTTTAATTTGGGTTGATCTCTTGATTATTTTTTATTTTTTTGGACGGAGATTAATTTTTATTTAAATAAGTAATTTTTATATATTTTTAGATTTTGTTTTAATTATCTTCTTTATGATTTTTTATTTTGTGTTGTTTTACTTCTGTTTTAATAAGAGTTGTTTGTTTTAATTTATCAATTTTTTATTAAAAAAAGTTAACATAAGAAAAAAAAAACAATTATGATACACCAATTAAGTCTGAATATCGGTCGGTTTAGGCAAAAAACTATAAAATCGATAAAATCTGAAACTATTTAATCTTGACCCGATTTCTACGGCTACATTTTCAGTTTGTTCAGATGTTGGACTGTACGAGTGACAGGTAGAACGGTTTGGTTATTGCGATTTGCGGGTTAGATTGACACTTTGTTTACATCTAAAACTCTATTATCCAAAAATTCCTAATTCTGAAATAGTTCCATACGTAATGCAACAAACAGTAAAAGAACTAAACGAAAAACAAAGAGGGTGAGATCGATGCAGTTAATTTGTTTCAAATCTATAGATATAAAAAGAGATTTTGGTAATATGAAATTCAATTATAATTAGTTAAGTAAAACATAACAAATGTTGTTCTATAATTAGAGATAAAATTTGAATATGCTTGATTGATAATTAATTTTGAACTTAAATTATAATTGATAATTTTACTTTTGATTTAGAAAATTAAGTGTTACTAATTTTAATTAAAAAAATGATGAAGACGCAAATAATATCTTTAATTTAAATTTTAAATAATAGACATAACAATTGATTTTCATCATTCTCGTTTATTAACTACGACTCTAGAAGTCATGTATCACAATCAACAAAAACACCAACAACCACTACATATCAATCATCATGCACGCATGAATACCAAAATTACATGCATAAATTTTGAACAATTAATTTTTTCTAATTTCATGTATGAAATATGAATTTTCATAATCATACATGTCTTCTGATAATAAATTTATATAAAGGTTAGGTAGAAATACATGTTCGTTTGTTACGATTGACTAGGGTTTTAGATTATTTTTTATATAGATATATAGATTTTCTTAGTTTTCTTTACATGTTCTTTATTTCTTTGGTTTTGTTTTGCTTCTCTTCATTTTCTTTTCTAGGATATGGTTTGACCCTCACTATTGTAAATATTTTCTCCCTTTTATATATATATATATATTAATAAACTTACAAAAAATAATTTACTAATTAATATATAAATTATAACAGATAAATTAACTTATTAAATTTGTAATATTTTTAAAGTTAATGATTGAATTAACTTACAAATATAAATGACATAATTTATATATTCAATTTTCATTTAGAAAAAAATATATTCAATTAATATTTAATATTTTTCTAGTGAGATAATAAGAGCCTAATATAGAGAAAAATTCATAAGATTTTTAAAAGTGAAAAAAATATGATAAATTACAGGCTAGTTAAAATAAACTATCTATTCATAAAAAATTGTCATCATATTAAAATTTCTTTTTATAATATGAAGTTTTACTCTAAATTATAAACCTGACATTGCAAAACATAGTTGTATCTTCTCAATGTTACCGCTAATTATCTAAATAGCACTATCTTTACAAATAAAAAATAAAATAAAAAATTCAATACCACACTAAGAGATAATGTTGTTTATGTGCACATAATGAAAAAAAAAAAAAAAAAAAACTAGTTTTTATATACTTTGTTGATAGTTAATCAACACTTAAAACATTATGTGGCTCTGATTCCCTAATAGTTAGAAATACGTAGGATCAGAGATTCACCGTCGAGCTATAATATTAGTAACTCTATATTATTAAATAAGTATATATATATATTATAATATAGTAAGCTTTCAGACTAAGTATGAAATTAGTTAGTAATGGTCTGTGCGCCGACTTTGATTGGATCGTGATAATCAATAGCCACCTCGTTATAGTCAAAGTTTGCCTCATGTTGAGGTGGTTACAGACGATGTATCCATCTATACGAGCTCGGATACACTAAATGCTGAATAGAAAAATATTAAAATGTGTTAGAAAATAAGAAATTAAGCATACTTAAAGAGTATAAAATAAGTTAGAGCTGTGTGTACTCTATAGAAACAGTGTGTACTCTATAGAAACAGTGATGTCACTGAGAACAAATATTGTGTAATCAATGGAACTACAATAATATACAATGGAGTAGTCCGTAATACAATATATATGTTCTATTTTCAAGTAGCCGATGTATAGAAAGATTTAACATATATATATAATTTGACTCGGTTATATGATCAAACATCGCTATAATATGTTACTCTTTTTAGTCATAAATATAAGCAAAAATCTATTTTTTAGATTTATTGAATAACATATGTATTTTTTTTTTAATAAGCAATAACATATGTATTTGATCTGTATTATAGTTCAGATACATTAATTATTCAATGAATTTAAAAAATTCAATGAAATTAGATTCATCGAATAACATATTTTTGGTTAGATTGAAACTTTGTTTACATCTAAAACTCTATTATCTAAAAATTCATAATTATGAAATAGTTCTGTATACCATATACATGATGCAACAATAGATAGAAGAACTAAACGAAATGACTCTAGAATATAAAGACAATAATATATCAATTAGAAGAGAAGCAGAAATTAAAATAGATCTAGAATATATATTATATCTTTCGCATTTTCTTTTCATCGGTGTATTATGTTGGAACAAATTGAAAATAAAATTGAGTCACATATCGAGTACTAGAGCATACTAGTGTGTTGTAGCATACTAATGTGTAATTTGAAAAAATAATTAAATTAAATCTCATAATTATTTATTTAATTGTGATTTATTTTCCCTCATTCTCTAACCGTTAATTCATGGGAGATGTACTCTTATTGAAGGCTACAATGAGAAAACCTTTTTTCTATTTCTATTTTCTTTAAGCGAGCGGCCACTCAAGCTGAGAACATAGGAAACATATTTTCTAATTCTATTTTAAAATCAAATCTACTTCAAATATTGAAAAAGTTAAAAGCGTCTTTCAGTCTTGCCTTCCGATGAAGAACATATCTTCTTCTTTCGTGTATATATAAGTTTTTTGGTCTTATTCTTTCGTGTATATATATGTTGTATAATTTCAACTATTCAAATTAAATATTTTTTATACTGTATTTCTTCAATAAATTAAATAATTTTTTCATTCCATATTTTGCTAACACATAACAGTGTTGCCTACAATAAACTTGTGCGATATCACGGGTGTAAATACAAAATATTTGATATTGTACATATTCTTGTAAATATTACATAAATTTAAATATATGCTTGATTAAAAAAATTCAATTATATTCTCGTACATATTTGATTGATCCACTCAGCCATTTGTTTTCTTTATTTATTACTTAATGTAAATATAAAATATTTGATGAACTAAATATATATAATTAGCAAAATATAGTTAGTATATTTTGTTGGTTGTAGTGTACGCCGTCACACTAATGGGTTCAATGATTATTTTGGTGAGTTTCAAGTACATGGCGCTCATTTTCATTGATCGACCATTCCTCGATATGGCTTTCGACGAGCTTTGGGTTACTTGGATGTCCAACAAGATTTGTTTCGTCAGATGATGATGTTTTTAATATTTGTATCATTCATTGATTTCAGACGGTATTGCTTGAAAAATCATCATCACTTGTTGCTTGCTGCAGAAAATAGTGGGTACGTAAATTGTTTACGTGTTAACGGTCGGTTTATTCGTCTTGTTTTTCTAGGACTTATATTTTGCATGTTAGGATTAATTAGAAGTTAGCATATCTTTTTATCTTACGCGCTTTTGTGTGGTCGCACTGAACTAGGTCTATGTCCTCAAATTTTTGTACATATTTATTTTTCTTTTTATTAATAATATGAGCTATGATGTTCTTAATTTATCAAAAATAATTATTAAAATTTAAAATGACGATTAATAAGAATATTTTGCTCCTAAATAACAGCAATTACAAAAAATGAAAGCAGCTGTGAACCAAAAATAAAATGACCAACTAAATATGTGGGGACAAGTCTTGTAAGTTAGAAACTACGTACTTAATCCAGTCGGGACAAAGCTTAGTATATAAGTTTAAACCTAAATCTGAATTAGAAAAACCTTAATATGCATGAATCTAATAAATTCATGTCCTATCAAAGTACAATTTTTGTTTGGCATTATTTAATTGGAAAGCAAAATGACCATAAAACAAGACAGAAGGTTCTAGTTTTGTAATCAAACCGAGGTACTTCTATTACAAAACCCTCATTACTCATAATGACAATTAACCGTGACAAAGTTTAGGAGCAAGTAAATTATTATCTGTCCCAAATATAAATAAATTAATCTATATATAATTAAAAAATTGTGGTATTTGAATTAAAATTTGGATCAAATACATCATATTTTTTAATTTATATTTTGAAATTGTGGTAGTAGACAAAAATTACCATAAATAAAATAGCATGAATGATATTCTCTCCATTTGTTTTATCACATAGGTCTCTTGCAAAATTTATTCTTTGATTTGTTTGACCACAATGGTTTACTTTTGCATTATGGAAAATGCCACCTAAAGTCTTTCCATAGTTAAATATAGGTTTGTTTTACAATTTTTCACACTTTTAATATGTATACTTCATAATTTTTTTTCTTCTCCCCCTAAATTTTCACAATTTATTTAAGAGTGTGACAAAATATTTTCCCAAACTCAAATTATTATTCTTTTGGTAAAGTAGTCTAAGGACTAAAAATTCCAGGCTTAAAATAGATAAGTAGGATGACCGGAATTTGAACCCCGATTATATGCATATATAATGTAATATCATACCAACTGAGTTAAGCTCACGAGACTTTCTCAAACTCAATTTATTGAGGTGTCAAATGTATTAGTATTAATCAAAATATTGTTTTAAAAAAAGGTATTAATCAAAAGTTAGCTAGCAAAAGCGTGCAATCAAATTTAAGTGACAAAAGAAAATGGGTATTGATGTTGACTAAAATTATAAATATAATTTTTCTTGAATGTCATTGAGGTAGAAAGAAAGAAAAGAAATTGGCAATTGATGGTGAGAGGTATTGAATTGAACTGTAGAAAAATAGTGACATAAAATCTTACAGTTGTATAGCATGAAAATAATAGATGGTTGGTAAAACAAATGATGGGTTTTCTCATGGAGCCTTTTAATTTTTCTCCCAAAACAAAGGAAGTAAAGTTTCCACAATCCTAAAAATTATATACAACTCAATCTCTCTTTGATATTTGGTTTGTTTAGATATAGACATATATATATTAAGAAATATTCACTCTATTCTAAAATATAAATAAAATGACTTAGGATCAAATGACACCAAAATGTCAAAATTAATTTGACATCAAATTTTATTCATTCATTACATTTGATCCAAAGTTAAAATCATCACTAAAATAATTAATGTGTACCAATATCACCTATTAAAAGCAAATCTTCATCGTCCTATAAGTCTTAGCTCAACTGGCAAAATTTGCCGAAATTGCAAGGCATGGACGTATAAACTCCATTTTTGTTTATATAATTAAAAATCATGGCAAAATATATTTTTATGGGTTATGTTATGGCCGTTAGGGATGTCAATTTACTCATACCCAGTGAGTACCCACAAAAAATACACACGATGGATATGGTAAAAACCCGCATTTTGGATACGGGCATGGGTATGGGTAATTACCCATAAAATTGAGCGGGTATGGATGCGGGTACGGTGCCTTAGTACCCACCCCATATACTCATATAGTGTATATTTATTTATTTTAATTACATTTATATAATAATATATGTAATTATTTTTAAAAAATACAATATTATTATACTATTACACATTTTGAATAAAAAAAATGTTTATTTATAACATAATGTAAATATGTCAATAGAGAAATGAACTTTAGTATGATTTTACTAATAATTTTGTTTATAATTTTCATGAATCTACATTAAAATCTTTGAATTTTTTTAAATTTTATTAAAATGATATGATATTTTATAATTGATCAATTTATTTTTAATAAAAATGCGGGTAACGGGTACGGGTATAGATACTTAGGTACCCATAGGGCATGGGTACGGGGACAAAAATTATCATCCATGCGGATATGGGGATGGGTACGAGTATTTTTTCAAACTGCGGATATGGGAATGAGACTATAGTACCATACCCATACCCTACCCATTTTCATCCCCGTCTTATAATTTTTATGGGTTGTTAAAAAGCATGGCAAAAATCATGAAAAACTAAAATCATTATAGTCACGCACATTACAAAATGTATAATGTTTTTAAGCAATGTATTTTTTATAATTTATATTTCTTAAGTAACATATTGTTTGAAGTTAACTGGATTGATAACTTTAAATAAATTTTTTTTGTTAAAAAACAATATTTTGTTTTATTCACAAAAAAAACCCAGAATTTGTAAAAAGAATGTAAAAACTTGAATTAAAAAAAAGGAAACCAAATAGGAAATGTTTGATTATGAATTTATTATGATAAATTTTTGTTTTAATTAGGTGATATTAGTGTACATTAATTATTTTGGTGATAGTTTTAAACCATTAGATTAAATGAAATGAATGGATGGGATTTGGTGTCAAATAAATTTTGACATCTTGGTGTCATTTGATCCTAACTCAAGTAAAATATGTTCAATAAAATTGATGTATTTAATATCAAATTTAGATCAAATATATTAATTTAGACAAAAGTTTATGACATTTTTTTCTTTACAACACACATAAATACATATACATGTGTAATATTTTCTCTTTCTAAATTAATTTTTATTTGAATGTAGATAAATTTAAAAAGATCAAATAATATAGAGAATATTCAAATCCTCTTCGTATTTCATTTAATGCATACTTTTGTTTTTGTAAAGATATAAAAGAAATAAGGAAAATATTAAACAGTGTCATATAAATAAGGAAATTTTGTCTTGAAATTTATGTATTCAATATATTGAAAGTGTTTTTTTTTTTTACCAAGAATTAAAAGTTATCTTTTCGATATTAATTTTATCTTTTATTTATATTTTTGATATGCTTAATAAATGCCTCTGATTTAGCATGACCCGAGAAATAATATGATTAATTATATCATCATTTTATAAAGTTTGTAAGATGGTGATTTTAAAATGTTTCATTGGTATATTAGATGATTTTTTATTAATGTTGTATTTTACAAATATGATCTATGTCATATTATTTTTCAATCCAACGATCAATTTTGTAAAACAATTATCCGATAAAAAATTATCAAAGATATCATATTACTAAGTTTAACACATTGATATCATGTGATCTTAATTCAAAAAACCCCAATTACAATGAATTTAACATAATTTTTTTGTTGCCAAAAGCCCAAAAATATACATGATGCACCTTACTTACCAGGGCACCTATCCTAATGATCATTTTAGTTCCTTACAAATCTCTCAAACATTCCTTGTTTGGTAGGGCCTAATATTCTCTTCATTTTAGTAGGACAGTCTAAAGCTATTTCATTGAGAGCACATTTTTCTTTCCTCTTCTTTCTACTAGGGACATAGATTTCAGTATCTGACTATGACCATTGAACCTCACATATTTAACCTAAAATTAGGCAAATGGAAGGCCCATATGTGAGTTTAACTTGAATTTTCTTTAGTTGTTACAGATTATAAATAGTAAAGGAAGTTTATGTTACAAGCAAACATGAAAAAAAAATAAAGGAGGAAAAATATAAGAGATCACAAAGGACTATCTAAAAAAGCTACTTACCTAATTACCTTTGGAAGGGGATATAGAAATTATGAGATTTGTTTTAAACTTCTAAATGTGCTTATGCAAGCAATTCACTAAAGAAAAATTTAATGTTTGATTTATATAAGAAGTATATCAAATGAGAGAGAACTCTTTACGATGAAAGATGAGAGACACAAATTTTAACCGCTTGATTAAATCAAAGAGTTGAAAATTAGTTGCTCATTAAAATTGCACGTGATATCCCAACTTTTGCATTCACGCACTTTTTTTTTCTTCTTTCAAGTTGTGACTCTTGTGAGCATGGTCTTCCTCCTTTGACCGGTGATTTTCAATGACTTAGGATCCTCTCGATTTCAATATCTGTCATTTCTTCTTAATCAAAGTTGTGTTTCATTCGATCGTTACATTTACCGTTGACATAAATTCAAAAATATATTGAGAACTGAAATGAAAAAAAGTGTTACAAAATAAATAAATCGAATGTTGAGAAAGAATCTCACAATTGTAAATTGAATGTTGAATTACAGAGTTTCATAGTTGTAACAAAATAGTAAAAATTTGGAGGATTTGATTTGGTTGTGTTTGAAGAAAAATTTGAGTAAAATCAACATCTTATAGATTCATGACAAAAATATATTCCAAATTCCATTATTTTCTTTTACTATGAAAAATCTATTTTAAAAACAAATCTAAAGATGATATGAACTAATGTTATGTAGCTCATGTCCACTCTCAAGGTATGACATCAATGCTTGTGTGTTATAAACTAATATGATTTTTTTTAAGAAGATAAATTAGTTCATCTAAATTAACATCGGTGTAATATGATCTATTATTCTCACGATTTACCATATTTATTTATAAAACTCTTTAAGAACAATTATTTATACTAGTAATTGTTTTGTGATCTATTAATTTATTTTTAATGCTTATGATCTGATTAATGATTGTTCACATTCTTGATAAAATACTCCTTTAATCTTTTTAATGAAACCATCCTTTGACACATTGCCATATGATTAGGCGTTTGTAATTTTTGGGGACAAGTGTGTCAGATTACCACTTTCCATTTGCATTTGTTTAACTTCTTTAGAACCCAAAAAAGAAAAACTAATTTTTTTATTATACAATAATAAAATCTCTGGCAATTATATTAAATATGTGCAACTGTTCTGTAAACAGCACCACATTCAAAGCATCTTTACAATTAATAATTTAATCACAATATTCTGCAAACCAATTATAGACCCATCAATATTTAAATGTCAAGATCAGAACCCATAAATCTTTTGTTAAACTTTATAAACTGGATTTTTGCTAACAACCTTTAAAAAAAATTAGTCTAATAAATTAAGAGTATCTTTTCCAAACCTGAACTCCACTACAAACCCCTTTTTCTTATTCACAAAATTAATAATAAAAGTTATGAAATTATAAAGCTCAATGATTCAATTGGCCTAGTCAGAATTTCAACACTGTGCCAACCTGGGATTCCTTTAATATTAGTTAAAAAATTATGTATTTTTTAAAAAGGGGGTGGTTATAACTTCTAACCTCTAATCCTTTTATCCTTTTTAATTTTTTTTATTAATTCATATAGTAAAAAAAAATTAAAAGGGTACAGAAGCTTCTGCTGTTGGTGAACCTAAAGAAGTTACATGTAAAAAAACATATAGAAAATGCCATAAATTATGGTTGACCCCAGCACAAGATAATTACCAAATGTCATGATCATATTGAAATTAAAAAATTGAGATTAAAAAAGACCCCACTATATATTACAGCTGGTTACCAACACAAAGTTAGCATAAGGTTAATTGACATGACCTATAATGAGATTTTGATGAAGACACAAGAAAATTCTTTTATGAATTGATTAGATGTAGGAAATATACACAAAACATATAATAATTGACAAACAATTTGCTTGATGTGTAAAAGGTAACTACGGACTATTGGATAATATATGATAAAACAATATTCTTACATGATAAATATATACATATTGAATACTCCATCCGTTTTAAAATATAAGTCGTTTTGATCATATTATACAAATTAAAAAATATAATCATTATAGTATAGAAAAGAGAAATTATGAGTAAGTTTATAAAATTGTCCTTCATTAATTATATAAAAAAGATAAATAAAAGAATTGAAAGAAGAGAGAGAAATAAAAATTTAATGGTATAATAGGAAAAATATCATTAAATGTTTCATTAGAATTGTAAAACGACTTATATTTTGAAACAAATTTTTTCTACAAAACGACTTATATTTTGGAACAGAGGGAGTAATTTCCTGTTTTGTAGGATATTAGTAGATATTCCCTCCGTCCCATTTTATTTGAGCCTTTTGTAAAAAAAAAATTGTCCCAAATTATTTGAGTCATTTACAATTTTTAACATGTATTTCCATTTATACCCCTTATCCTTGTATTTCCACTTTTTAGAATAATTATTACTTGCACTTAAAAAGTGCATAGGGAGTCCCAACAAGGATAATTTGGTAAAATTAAAAGTATCTCTCATTTATTTTTACATTTTTCTTAATATGCGTGTTTTTTGTAAAAGGCTCAAATAAAATAGGACGGAGGGAGTAAATATTTTTTTAGTACTTTAGATAATTTGTAATTGTGATAAAATGTTGTCTTGTGATTTTACGAAGAAAAAAAATATTTTCGTTCAGTCTCTTATTTTTTCAATTTATTTAATTTCAAAAATAATTTTAAAGTGAAATACAATATAATTAAAATTATTCAGACTTTTTTCAACTTATTCGTACAGTCACTTTTTTTTAGCCGATCATCAATCGCAATCAAAGTAAGGAAACAGATTACCTGCAATAATTTTCCACATAGTTTTTCATAATTTTATATTAGGACCGCCTAATTTAAAATATGCGGTCAAGATTATTTCATGTAATTTTTTAATAGCATTGATATGTATCATCTGATTTATAATTAACGGTTCTGATTTAAAAAAGTACGATAACTGTGTAAAACTTTACTATTGATCCCCAAAGTGAAAGTGAAGAGTGATAATGATAGGTAGGTAGTACAAAAACTCTTTAATTAATTAGCACTATATCTCACAATTGGTACCATAATAATAAGAATTTGCACCAACAGAATACATAATCAAGATCCTAAAGATTTTACAGTGAATAGTTTTACAAAAAAGAAAAGAAAAAGTGAACCACCCCCAAGATTAAAAATTAAAATCAAGGAAAGTGAAAGGGAAAAAGAAAAGAAAAGGGCTAACATGAAGACAAAAGATGCTTCTATTAGACCTAATAATAATAATTATGGCTTAATAATTTTCATGGGGTTGTCCAATTAAATTTCTTGTTGATGTGTACAACAGCAATCTTCCTATTCATCTTTAGCTTCAATTCAGGCGTAATGAATGGTGATCAAAGCTTAATTTTCATAAGGGTAGTTGATTAGTGCCTGCATTTGAACAAAAAAAGTTGATGTCAACATAACATTTTTTAGGCCTAATGAAAATGATATTTAACATATACTTTTATTTTTTTTTTTAATTAATCTTTGGTTTGGTTTATTACCGTTCAAATTCTGAAATTGTATTGGTGTTTTTCTATTGTCAGTTTGCCCAAATCCCATTTGAACAATGCTGTGGAGATCATCCTCAGAGAATGTTAATGGATACTGAAAATTGAAAATCATTGCATAAGATTAGTTAATTAGCTTAAAAAATTGCATGAAACTATATTATTTTTGAATATAATATATTTGATATTTGACACTACCAAACATGAAATTTCAAATAATGATCAAACGGATCACATTTCAACTTTATAAATTCAGCCTAAAATCTAAAGTTGAACATTGAATTGCTAATCTTATTTCGACGGTCTAGATCAACAATTGTGTAAACATAAATAACCCAATTCACTTTTTTGAAGATAAATTAAAAGGATATTTAATTCACACGATGTGATTTTTAAAATAATGATTATTAAACGGTCTATATTTTGACTTTATAAATCAGATTCAAAATATAAAATTAAAATGTGAACCGCTGATCTTGATCTGATGATCTAAATAACTACGCGAATGTAGATAATATTAGTACAATTCACTTTTTTTTTTATGATAAACTAGAAGTAGAAGATTACCTGAGAACCAGCATCATTAAATCCACTTAATGAAGATAAGTGCATGCCAAGGTTTTGGAATAAACCATTTTCTAATGGGTCCACTGAGTTGTGGGTCACATTTCCATTAGAAATGTTATTGTGAATTGCTGGGTTTTGATGCCCATAATAGGATGGTGCTGAGGAATCTTGTGGGAATATTGGGTGTGCCATAGAATTATTTGATTGAAATATCTAAAATTAAACAAAAAATAAAAAGTCAACATATTTAAGCTAATAAAATAAGTAATACTTTTTATTTATCTATTAAAAAGCAAATCCATTGTCTAGAGCCCTTAAACTTACATCTTTTGAGATTAGACTCTCAATACTTAAATCCACCCTTGTGTTCACAGTAGCCAATTTCATAGATAGAAACTGCAAACAAAAAATTTTAAAATAAATTCAAAAACTTAATAACCAAGAAATCTTATCATATATATAGCCATCATGTGATAATATGCTTATTCCCTCTAATTTTTAAATATAATAATTAAAAAAATATACATGTATCTAATCCAAATTTAATGACAACAGTTTTTTCGAATAAAATTTAAAACTTCGTTCGCAAAATTTGAATCAAATACATGTAATTGTAGTAATTCCTATGGTTGGAAATTTTGAAAGGAATAATAAAAATATTATCTAAACAGTTAAATTTTATAATTACATAGATTATGCATTATCTTTTACCTCAACTTGGCGCTGCAATGATTGAACATAGTTTATAATTTCATCAAGCATGAGTGCTTTTCCAGTTACCTACAAAGAATAATAATAATTTCATAACCAAAACTTAGTAAATACAAATTAACCAATCAAAATTCTCTGAATTCTTAATCCTAAATCTATCTTTTTTATTACCACTCACCTTATTGCAACCAGGTACAAGATCTTGTAGAAGCTTCATCCTTTCACTAATTTTCTCCCTCCTAACCTATATAACAAAAATTAAATTTACACAATGTCAAAATTCAAATCCTACATAAGTAAATATTGTCTTGGCATGGTTTTAAATTGCAGTCTGCAACATATAATATAACAAATTTTAATATATTTGCAACCACAATATTTTGTCCACATTTAACTGTAATATAAATGTTCACAGCGTAACTGCAATTTAAAACCATGATTGTCTGCGACAATTTTGAAATGAAAATGACATTGATGATTCTTACTCTTTCAGCAAGACTATGGCTATCAGTAGCTTGACCTCTTCTTGCTCTAACATGAATATAATCCTTAGGAGCTTCAGGAGGTTTTGTGTTACTCTTATTCTGTTTTTCATCACCTCCATTATTACTATTTGTACCCCCTTTTATCTCTTCCTCTGCTTTCACTTTACCATTTTCAATTTTTTCACCATCATTTGTTTTCATTCTCTTTGAATTTGAATCTTCAACACCTTCACAAACCTTAATTGAAAAACCAACAATAACCCATTTGGATTTAGGATATAAAATCATCATTTTAATTAAAAAAAGTCAAATAAAATCAATAAAAATAATTAAAAAATCAATTTTTAACTTACCATTGCAGGGTTACTAGAAGTTGAATTTTCTTTGATTTTTCCTTTGGAAGAAGAAACTTTTCTTTTTCTTGAATTCACATAAGGAGAAGGTTTAACACCATTTTCAGAGATTGTTGATTCTTCTTGAGAATTATTATTATTAACTTCAATTTGATCCTGCAATTGTGAAGAACAATTCATATTTTCTTGAGATCCAAGTTGTTTCAATGATGGACTACTTGAAACTCTAGAGAGTTTTCCATTTTCGATGAATGGAGTAGATCTTTGAGTTTGATTCAATTGTGTTTGTGTTGTTCTTCCATTGAAACTTCTACTTCCAAAGCAAGAAAATTTAGCAGCTCTTTCTGCAAAACCAGGATCAGTTGAAAATTCTGCAACAGTTGAGTTCATAGCCATTGTTTGAATGTTCAATTTAGGTGGAGAATTTAAAGGTGTATTGTAACATGAAGTATTGTATGAATTTGAAGCAATCAATGTTTGTGAGATCTCATCAGAACAATTACCAATGTTTCCTAATTTACCAATTAATTCTCTAATGACAAAATTTTCATTTGACATGTTGGAATTTGATGCTGCAGGTGAAGATACCATTGAACTAAGTGCTGAATCAAATTGATTATTATGAATACATTGATCTGTTGTTGATTTTTCCCATGTTGGTGTGTAAAAACAATCTTGGTTTTGTTGTTGTTCTGATGATGAAAGTGATTGCCATGTAGGCATTGAAGAAGGATGTGATGAAAAGAATTGATTTTCCATTAAGGAATAAAATGAAAATAGAGCAATTTAAGAATGAAAATATGAAAGATGAGATTTTGATTATGAATATGAAATATGAACGAATTACATTAGAAAAAAAGTGAATTGGGTGATGAGGTTGAAGTGATGAAAGAAAGGAGTGAATTGGGTGGGATATGAGTGGAAAGAAGATAGTTTGGTTTGGTGTGAAAAGGAAGATAGATCAGTTGGTAGATAAAAAGCTAAGGAAAAGTGGTGAGAGAGAGAGAGAGAGGGATTGATGTGGTGGTGAGGAGGGGGGACTATATAGAGATGAAGCAAGAACAAGGTTGATTCCAAGTTCTAAATGTTTGACCTTTTGTGTTTATGCTGTTGTTTATAATAGTAACAAGTACTATTGTTTCTTGTGTTGGATTGTATAGCAGTAGTTGTTTGTAGTCAGTAATTTGTGGAGTACTTTTTGTTTTACTTTATAATCTCTCATTTTCTGTCCATTGTGTAGCACAATATTGCTATGACTTAATTGCATTTTTTTGTCTTATATTTTATCACTCTTACAAAAAATTCTTTCAAGCTAATAGGTTTGATATAGTGATGGATGATTTGGATAGTATGCATGAAGTCTTGATTCGATTTTCAACTGTACAATATAGTTTCGTTGATAGAAATATCACATTTTATGTGTAAGATACGGAATTCTAACCAAACACTCTATTTATTCGTCTTAAAAAGATGGAAATCTACCTACTAGGTTACTTGACCAAAAAAAAAAAGTCCTTCATCTTTTTCTTTTTATTTTTGAAAAATTTAATTCACGGATTATCATATTTGTTGTAAGATTTTTTTGTGTACAAAATCCTTGATTGTAATGCTTACGGTAGGGGTGTTCGCGGTGCGGTTAGGTTCGGTTTTGAGCCAAAAAGTCATCCTAACCGCGAGATAAAATTGCATGCGGTTTGGTTCGGTTGATTTTTAAAAAGCCATCCAAACCAAACCAAACCAATGCGGTTAGAATCGGTTCGGTGGTTGCGGTTTATACAATAATTAAAATATACTGAAATTAAATTAAATTAAATACAAAAAGTGACCGCGGTTTACATGCACGCTCTTACTTTTTTTGGAACAACAAAAATATTCATTAAAATCGGGGAACATCCAAACCCAATCAACTCGGATTGGGTATCCGAGTTTTATCGGCATGCCTACACATAAGGTAGTAAATAATTGAATAATGAAACTATCAAAATTTGTTGTGAACTTTGTTTCAATGATATATTTGTCATTGTTTTTGGGCTATGTATATTGGCATATAATAGAAATTTATTGTGGATTTAGTGGTATTGAAATATAATATAAACTTAATGCGGTTTTAGCGGTTAACCGCGGTGTTTGCGGTTTTTGCGGTTCGCGGTTTTGCGGTTTGCGGTTCAATAAAAATATCATCCAAATACATCCAAACCAAATGCGGTTTTCGGTTTGGATTGATTCGATTTGCGGTTTTACTTTTGAATTGGTTCGGATACGATCACCCCTAGCTTACGGCCATATTTTCTCTGCATAATTTTAGTTCTAGTCAATTTAAATTAAATTAAAATCTTTGTAAAAATAAAAGTAAATTAAAATCGATAAGGTTTTTTAAAAAACTTAGAATTGAAACTATTACATACAGAATTGAAACTTCGAACCAAACACTCTACTTATTTATCTTGAAAAGATGAAAATCTACCTACTAGGTTACTTGACCACAAAAAAAAAAAAAAGAGTCATTCATCTTTCTTTTTTTTTTGAAAAATTTTATTCACTGATTATCATATTTGTTGTAAGATTTTTTTTATGTACAAGATTCTTGATTCTAATCCTTACGATCATATCTTCTCTATATAATTTTGGTTCTAGTCAATTTAAATTAAATTAAATTCTTTGTAAAAAAAGTAAATTAAAATCGATAAATTTTTTTAAAAAACTTAGAATTGAAACAATTACATATAGAACTCATTCATAGACTTAATCACCAGGTCATTAATCTTTGATTAAGATGTCTTTCTTAATATTATATACAATGATAATTATTTTTTATGTTATTTATAATTTAAATAGCGATTTTTTTTTAAAGTTGTTTTGTGTTTTATATTAAAGACCCAATTTAAATTTTCAAACAGGGCATCTAAAAAGTCGGAGACAAACGTGAGCGTATCTTCCAATTAAGCTTCAATAATTCATGAATCTTCCAACTTATGTTGTATCCCATGCTATTACCTTCTTCCCCTGTTTTAACAAGAACTTGTAGAACAACTAGCACTTCCAAATTCCAATCATGTTATCCCAAAATTCTTGGCCATGCCTCCTTCATACAGTCCCCATGTTTCCGCCATATATGTTGTCCTGTTACCAACAAATTTGGAGAAACTGACCATCCAAACTTCTTTATCATGATACCATTCATAGTCTCTCATGGTTTTATAGTGTTTTTATACTTCCTCTGCTAAACCAAGTATTAAATACCAAAGTTTCTATGCACTAGCAAGTATAATTATCAATCATAATTAGATTTGTATAATTATATTTTAGATTTGTATAAAGTCTAGATTTGTTGGAGATATTTATTCCTTAAAATACTCCAATTAGGTTACTATACTTGTGTATATATACACCTCTTGTAAACTCTCAAAAGTAATGCAAATACAACTTTATTCATTCTCTTATATGGTATCAGTTGGTAACGTTCCAGCCCTACCCTGTTAAACCAGAAAACGCCGTTTTTCTCCCTTGCCGTCACCCTTGCCTCCCATGGCTTCCGATGGCTCTTACTCCATAGCTAACCCCTATGAACCCTCCAAACCCTTTGCGTGTATCACCCTCAGTGGTGTCACCAAGCTTCTCCCTACCAATTATATCAATTGGAAACTCCAGGTAGAAGCCTTCCTTGATGGTTTTGATCTACTCAAATACCCTGATGGATCGTTCCCTGCGCCGCCAGCAACGATCACCACCACTGACTCGCCTCCGGTCACGTCGTCAAACCCTGCCTTTCAAACTTGGCGTCGCCAGGATCGCCTCATCTATGGCGCCATCCTCACCACTCTGTCCGACGAGGTGGCCTCCCTGGTGTCCCAAACGAGGACCTCGCACGACCTCTGGGAGCTTCTGAAGAACACCTACGCCAAAGCCTCCCGCAGTCACCTTAAACAACTCAAGGAACGTCTTCGGATGGCCTCGAAAGGTACTCAATCCATCACGACCTACATGCACTCTCTGAAGCAAACTGCTGATCTCCTCGCCTCCCTCGGATCTGCTGTCTCCGTCGAGGACATGACCGACCATGTTTTGCGCGGCCTTGATGACGGTTACCGAGCAGTCATTGATGGGGTCAACGCAAGGGACACTCCAATCACCTTTGATGATCTCCTCGAAAAGCTCCTCATCCAGGAACTCTCTCTTGCTGCTGCTCAACGCCAATCACCTGCTCCTGTTACTGCGTTGCACGCTCAGGCAAGGTCGACCAACAACAAGCCTCGACCAAGTCAAGCTCCTGCACCGACCAACCAACGCCCAGGTGATCGCAAACCATTCCTTGGTCGATGTCAATGGTGCAATACAAAGGGACACGTGCTCGCTGACTGTCAACTCTTTCGGACTCAACACCCCAGTGTCCCCGCACCTCCTCGTCCTTCTCCGAGCACAACTGGCCAGGCCCAGGCCCACACCGCTACTGCTGGCACATCCTCGCCAGGTTTCCTGCTCGACAGTGGGGCAACGCATCATGTGACCAACGACCTTGCAAATCTGGCACTTCACCATCCGTACTCAGGCCCCGACACCCTCCTCATGGGGAATGGTTCAGGTTTAAACATCTCTCACTCTGGAACACTTTTAATTAATGATTTATCCCTGTCTAATGCTCTTTGTGTTCCCTCCATGAAACAACCAATTATTTCTGTCTCTCAACTCACCAAACAAACTAACTCTGCCGTTGTTTTCTTACCGGACTCTTTTTATGTCATGGACTTGCAGACACGCCAAACAACCCATAAAGGCTCATGTGTGAATGGACTTTACCTATTGCCGACAACCGCACCTTCCGCTCACACCGTCCAAGTGGAATCCTCTGCTTCTTGGCATCACAAGCTTGGACACCCTTCAACTTCCATCTTTAAATTTATTCAACAGCATTTTTCTTTAGGTTCAAATAAATTTCAGCAATCAGATTGTAATTCATGCCAAATTAATAAAAGTCATAAACTTCCTTTTCATGAATCTACTCTTACATCCACTTATCCATTAGAAATAATTTTTTCTGATGTCTGGACTTCCCCTGTTTTATCTGTTGATGGTCTTCGTTACTATTGTTTGTTTGTTGATCATTACACTCGCTATATATGGCTATATCCCATGAAACTAAAATCTGATGTGCAAGCTATCTTTCCTAAATTTAAAACGCTAGTTGAAAACTTCTTCCAACACAAAATAAAAGTCCTATACACTGACAATGGTGGCGAATACATTGGCCTTCGTCCCTTTCTAAGTACCCATGGCATCAGTCACCACACCACTCCTCCTCATACACCCGAACACAATGGCATATCTGAACGGCGGAATCGGCACGTTGCCGAAACCGGCCTCTCCCTCCTTCACCACGCTGGCTTGCCCCTCACCTACTGGCCTCACGCCATGACCACTGCAGCCTACCTCATTAACCGTCTCCCGACCCCAATCCTCGGGCACCAATCCCCCTACTCTAAACTCCTCGGCATTAGTCCGGATTATCATAAATTAAAATGTTTTGGGTGTTTGTGTTTTCCCTGGATTAAACCTTATGCTAACCATAAACTTGCTCCAAAGTCTACTATGTGTGTTTTTGTAGGTTACTCAGCTGATCAACATGCATATCTATGCCTTGATCCCGCAACTGGACGGATTTACACCTCTCGCCATGTCAAGTTCGTCGAAACTGAATTTCCTTTCCGCACATTGGTGGCCCAGCCGACCACGTCCACGACATCACAGACTGGTCCCCTCCACCTGCCCGTCTTGCCGACCATCGCTCCACCTACTGCGAGCAGCAACCCCACATCCCCGAATACCTCAATTGTCGAGCCTCCCTCCCCGTCTGGCATTTCCTCCCCGACCACATCCCAGTCCTCGTCCTCAAATACAACGAGCAATGAATCGACCAGCAATAACCCCCCTTCTTCCATACAGCCAACGTTGCTCCCACAACCACAAACGACCTCTCCCCCAACCACGACCACTGAACCCCATGGCGGTGGGATCATCACCCGATCCAAAAATAACATCGTCAAACCCATCCACAAACTCAACCTCCATGTCCGACCCTCATCCCCGATGGAACCTGGTACTATTACCCAAGCCCTTCGTGATCCGGACTGGCGTTCTGCCATGCAGGCTGAATTTGATGCCCTACATCGCAACAACACCTGGGAACTCGTTGGTCGTTCCTCTGCTCCGAACTTAGTTGGGTGCAAGTGGGTCTTTCGCATCAAGAGAAATCCAGATGGGTCCATTGATCGGTACAAGGCTCGTTTGGTCGCTAAAGGCTTCCATCAACGTCCTGGTTGTGACTACACAGAAACGTTTAGCCCCGTCGTCAAACCAGTGACAATTCGGATCATCCTCGCTCTGGCTGTTCGACAAAGATGGTCTGTCCGCCAGCTTGATGTTAACAATGCCTTTCTTCAAGGGACGCTCAACGAGGAGGTCTACATGGATCAACCACCTGGCTTTGTTAACAAAAGCTTCCCTGATCATGTCTGTCGCCTAAAGAAGGCGCTCTACGGGTTGAAGCAAGCTCCTCGCGCTTGGTACATGGAGCTTCGAGTATTCCTGCTCTCCATTGGCTTCGTCAACTCCACCGCCGATGCGTCTTTGTTCATTCAGCGGACACCACGCACGACGCTATACTTGCTCGTCTATGTCGACGACATCATTGTTACGGGGAGCTCCTCGACAGACTTATCTAGTCTCATTGCTACACTTGCTGCTCGGTTCTCATTGAAAGATCTTGGCTATCTCAATTATTTCCTGGGTGTTGAAGTCATTCCTTCCGCTGCGGGCATGTTTCTTTCACAACGGAAATACATCACTGATCTTCTTCAGAAGTCGGGCATGACAGACGCTAAACCAGCGTCCACTCCAATAACTGCAACTCCTCCGCTGCTCAAAAACTCTGGTGACCCCTTGCCCTCCCCGACTGAATACCGAGCACTGGTTGGCAGTCTCCAATACTTGAGTCTTACTCGGCCAGACATTGCCTTCGCGACCAACAAACTTGCTCAGTTCATGCAGAACCCGAGCACCATGCACTGGTTGGCTCTCAAGCGCCTCCTTCGCTATCTGGCCGGCTCTTGCGACAAAGGCATTTTCATCTCTGTGACTGCTCCCCTGCACTTTCATGCGTACTCAGATGCGGACTGGGCAGGTGACAAAGATGATTATATCTCTACCACTGGTTACCTGCTCTATCTTGGCGACACTCCCATCTCTTGGAGCTCCCGCAAGCAACGCTCGGTTGCTCGATCATACACTGAAGCTGAGTATAAAGCCTTGGCCGACACGGCCAGTGAACTCCTTTGGGTCCTCTCTTTGTTCACTGAACTTGGTCACACTCCTACAGCTGGTCCGGTCATCTACTGCGACAATCTTGGTGCTACACATCTAAGTGCTAATCCTGTCTTCCACTCCCGAATGAAGCACATAGCCTTAGCTTACCACTTTGTCCGTGAAAACGTTCAACGTGGTCGTTTTCGTGTTTCCTTTGTCTCCACTAACGACCAGCTTGCCGACATTCTCACCAAGCCTCTGCTTCGCCCTCGGTTCGAGTTTCTACTATCCAAGTTGCATCTTTCTTCCAGGTCGCCCAACTTGCGGGAGGATATCAATCATAATTAGATTTGTATAATTATATTTTAGATTTGTATAAAGTCTAGATTTGTTGGAGATATTTATTCCTTAAAATACTCCAATTAGGTTACTATACTTGTGTATATATACACCTCTTGTAAACTCTCAAAAGTAATGCAAATACAACTTTATTCATTCTCTTATAATAATTTGGATCATGAACTTGCTAATTTCTCCAACGCCAAAGTCACTAGTAATTAGTTTACCAAACAACATTCCATTCTTTTTTTTGTCAAGTAGCCTAGTGGCTAGAAAATCCACCTTAAAGGTGAATAAGTGGAGTATCCCGAGTTCAAACCTGAGCTCCTGCACATATAATGCGATGTCTCTACCAACTGAACCAAACTCACAAAGACCAAACAACATCCCATTCTAAGTAGGAGAAAGTCTTGCATGGTCCAAACATTTAGTCATTTAATTTTATCACACACACACATGATCATTGATAAAAGATAGAAAAAGAAAATAATTAAATAATATATTTTTGAAATAATTAGATAATATATATTATTATGTGAGTGTGACTAAATATTTGTGTTCATATAAGTATTTATTTTGTCACTATGGAACCCCACAGAGAAAGAAATATATATATATATATATATATATATATATATATATATATATATATATATATATATATATATATATATATATTTGCATTGATCGATTCACCATTGGTGTAATTGACCAATATGTGTTTGTATGTATCCGCTACCTAAATAGCAGACATAGATATTTTGATAAATTCGTAGGGCGTGGGAAAAAATTGTGGAGTGATAAAAGAAAATCTCATAGTAATTAGGACAAATATGGGTAAAGTTTTTATTCACTCACATAAAATATATAGAGTACAATGTTACAAAATTATTATAAAAGGTGTGAAAAAGTTGTCTATTTGATTAAAAAACATAAGTATTTTGTGAGAGTACCTAAGTCTTATAATAGTATCCAACTTAAGAGTAATTTTGAGCTCGAAGTAGTTTAAAATTAGTGTTGAATCTTGTCTAAAATATTAGAGGATGTAGTACTAGTAAGATCAAAAACTCGTCGTCAAACAACTTAGGAACAAGGAACATAAATGTTGCGACACATTTCTGCTCCTAAGAAGATCAGCCTCTACTAAGAGTGAAACAATGTTTAAATATTTGTATGGAAACTGTGTGCTATCTTTGTGTTTATTGATGCATGAATAATGAGTTGAGATTATTACCTTATCTCCGTAAAAGACGGTTGAGAGTATTTGCCGGGCCTTGAACGTCACAGCATCAAAATGTCTCCTCATTTTTTTTTTTTACTTTTTCTTGGAATAAACACTACCATACAAATGCATGCTAGGAAAAACCCCAAGCCATTTTAGAAAACACCCATATATAAAAATAGAACAAAGAAAAACTCACACAAATCTAAATAGTCATATGTATGAATATTCTTACAATTTGAATTTGTCTAAAATGGTTTTTACTTCTAAATTCGGTATCTTCGCATAAGTGGGATGACTAATCTTTTAAATTTTGTGAGATCAAACAGACGGGCATACTGAACCATCCTTTATTAGGGGCTATTGATTTCTGGTCTTGGAGACATGATCCCACTGGAACTTTTTCAGTTAAGTCGGCTTACTTATTGCTTACGGCTGACGTGGTTCCTAACGGTTTAGATGCTCTCTTAGCTAAGGTGTGGAAATCTTGGGCCCCGTCTAAAGTGATTGTTTTCTCTTGGCAATTACTTCATGATAGAGTGCCAACCAGACAAAATCTTCTCAAGCGTAGGGTGATTAGGGATCCTGGTGATGCGTTATGCGCCTTTTGTGGGTTTTCAATCGAAGCGGTTGATCACCTTCTCGTTACTTGTGTTTTTGTTTCTTCTGTTTGATATTCTATCTTGAGGTGGTTGAGTTTTCAGTTTGTGTCTCCCGTAAATATTAGTAGTGTTTTTCAAGGTTTTATAGCCTTTGGAAGGGGTAGAAAGAATAGGCTAGGGTGGTTGTTAATTTGACATGCTACTGTTTGAGTTATCTGAAACTCTCGGAATGATGTTATCTTTGCGAGAGGAACTGTTTCTGTCGATTCTTTGGTGGATAAGGTGAAACTTTCATCGTGGAAGTGATATCTGGCTAAAAACCCTGGTATCGTCTGCTCCTTTTATGAGTGAGAGGTGCAACCTATCTTGTGTTGGAACCGATAGCAGTAGGTGATCTACTGGTTGTGGGTCCCGTTGCTTCTTGGTGGTGATCGGCCTGTTCTTTGTCAGTCTTCTCTTCATCCTTATTTTTCCCCTTTGTCAGGTGTCTTGGTTCAGGTGATTGTAGTTTTAGGAGTGTATTTCTAATGCACTTCCTTATTTTATTTTGTTGTTTCTCTTATTTGTACTACTATCTTATTCGTAATATAATATATTTATCTTTATCATTAAAAAAAAAACAGACCGCGTACTCTTTCTTGAAATTTTTATGACAATATATACATATACTTTTATTGGAAATCAAGTTAGAATTGACTTGTATAATCTCATCTAAATGTTTATATTATAAAACTATCCACTCCACGCATATGAAGTCATGATCTAGAAGACAATTCAATCACAACAAATTCTCCGAGCATGGTTTTTAACTTGCAGAGAAACTTATAACTTCCACACAAGATTCAAACTATCGTAAACTTTAAAAGGATTCATATCAATCAATTCATCGGTACAAATATGATAATCAGATTTAACAATATCTTACATTTTCTCCACCTTCCGCTTATAAAAAAAAAATTTCTCCACTTTCCAACTCCTATCATACAAGAGTATATTAGTAAATAACTGCAAATACATTAATATGCAAGGGTCTCGGGTTGAACCTAAAATTCTTCACTTTTTTACATTTAAGTGTGCAGTCTTACCACTATAATATTTGACAAAAATAAAAAAAATAAAAAATTATTTTAATTACAAAACAATTTAGTTAAAGAAAATAAAAATTATTATTGTTGAAAAATTGTAAATGGACTTTCAAGTGGATCATATATTATTTAGGGACAATACACAATGCATCGAGCGTCTATAAATTAAAAAGATTCTCTTTAACAGAAGTAGGTAACAACTAACAACTTTTTTATGCTATACTCCATATAATAAGGTAATTGACATCGAGTTGTGTGTAATTATTTCTTAATCCATCATTGTTTGCAGTTTCTAATTATTTTTTCAGAATACAGGAAGAATAATTGTATTTTGTAATAACCCCACAAACAACCAATACTAAAGTACATGCTAATATTATTTAATTATTATAAGTTTTAAATTTTAGTTTTTCTAAAGTCAAATAATCTAATCAACATAAGGGAATGACTAGTTGGTAAACATAAAGAGCCTAAAGTGGTTACAAAATTAACTTGGTCTAACAATTACGTTAATCATGATTGATCTTGATTCCTAATATATGCTACTTTTGTCTCAACTATTACAAGTTGGGTAGTTCCTAATTGCTGTTCCTTTTGTCCCTCTTACAAGTTGGGTTAATTTCACTATTCCATTGGGCATGGTATAGCAACTACCAAGCTATTTAATTTGATCCATTTCTCTTTTAAATATTTGGCTTTTGTAAAGAGGCAGAAGTAACAAAGACCATATAAAATTCACTCGCACAACTACAAAATCTTGATTATATGATTAGTTAATAAATTGAAAATACAGATACTTAATTGATTAAATAAATCAAAATCCCAATTTATAATAAATAACTCTAATTTAAGTATTAAATTGACAAAAAAAATAATTAAAACTTAACTAAGAAAACTCTAAAAACTACGAGAAATCGTCGCAACTCTAATTTTGTGTTGGTTATTATCCTCAAGACACAATATTTTCAAAAGAGTGTAATTCTTTGCTAAAAAAAGTGTAATTATTCAACTTCAAACTGACCACACTTTTCCTACAAATCTATCTCAATACTAGTTATTAGTTATTAATAGCAAACGCGTCAGCAAACAAAAAATCATACTCAAAATCACTTTCATCTACTAACAATCAATTAAAGATACAAAGTAAGATGTGTTTGATTTAAGAGAAAGAAGTTTGGAGAAAAAAAATACAGAGATTAATTAATGATTTGGACTAACTTTAGTTTAAATTCAGTCATTAATTTTCATCTTTTTCTTTTCTCCGTATTTCTTTTTCTCAAACTTTTGATATAAATTAAGAGTTGTGCTAAATAGTGTTTGTAAGATATTGGTTAAGAAAATAAAATAAAAATTATATTAAAAATAATATATTTTTATTTTTTAAAACCTTTATTACACAAATTTTAATATAACTATTATCTTAGAGACATGATAATTTCATTATATTTATTTTCTTCATTATTAGCATTTTTCACAAAATAATGGACAGATTAATAAGAATATAAAATGTTCACAATAAAGAACCAACTAATTCAGATCAATGGATTAAATAAATATAGAATGACAGACACCATTCAAATCATGAGATCCCATGGAGTGGGTGAGAAATATAAAATAAAACAAGAATATTGTTAATTGTTTATCTCATACACACAGATGCATACATTACATGTACCCACAGATACAAACGTACGTGTATAGACTCGATGGTACTTTTATTTAACTCTGAACATTTTTTTAAACATAAAAAATTGAACATAAAATTTTACAATTTTGTGAGTTTTTACTTTGCATTTAACACTTCGTCTAAAAACAAAAAAATAAAGAGAATCGATAATGAGGCTGCATACGTGATTGAATAGATAGATTTATACACATTAGAATTATATCAATCAGAAACAGTTTGCATACATACTTCAAAGCATAATTATATATAATCCCTCCGGTCTCATATATAATAAACAAAACAAAAAAATTTAAAGTCTTTAATATAAGCAAAAGTCTACTTCAATTATTAAGTTTTATGACATTATTACAATTTCAATCAATAAATGCAATGTTTTACATTTTCTAAGAAGGTATAATGTGTTTTTTTTACTCGATTAATATATTTTAACTACTTTTTTAAAGGAAGAGTTTTTTGAAAATTTTCTTATATACAAGACTAGAGAGAGTACATTAGAATTATATTAGTCTACATATATAATCGATTCTAAAGTCGTATGCATCAGAATGTGTGAGAATCAATCTGATTGATTGTCATAGACACTTTGGTGCATAGTTACGCATACATCATAATCATATTAGTTTGAATATAAGATTAATTTTGAAGTAGTATGCATAAGAATCATATCAGTGAGTATATTAGATTGATTTTGAAGTTATATATATACATCATAGATTCATAATCATATTAGTCAGCATATGAGATTGATTCTGAAATTGTATACACATTTATTTTTAATCATATGTATATTATAATTTTGTGTCTGAGAAACAATTTTTAAAAAAGTCACAATTCAAGTTGCGCCTCTACTTCTTTTATCATTTGATGCTAAATTTTTTTATTTAAATAACTTATTACATGTACTAAAAATTAAGAATGGTAATTAGTAGAGTACTTTAGTTTCCATCCTCATATCCGCGGTTTGAAAAAATACATGTACCCATCATCATACATGTGTGGGTGACAATATATCTTTGTCCCCGTCCCCTACCCTATAGATATCTAAGTACCCGTACCCGCATTTTTGCTAAAATAAGTTGATCGATTATAAAATATTATACCATTTTAATAGAACTAAAAGATTTCAAAGATTTTAATGTTGACCCATGAAAATTATAAAATAAATTATTAGTAATATCATGCTAAAGTTCATTTCTCTGTTAACATATTTGCATTATGTTATTATAAATGAACATTTTTATTAAAAATATGTAATAGTATAATAATGTTGTATTTTTTAGAATTGATTTACATATATTATTATATAATAATATAATTAAAATAAATAAATATATACTATGTGAATATGGGGCGGGGTGGGTACTAAGGTACACGTACTCGCACCGATACCCGCTCAATTTTGTGGATAATTACTCATACTTAGGTACCGTTTGACCCAAAAAAAAAATTTAGGTGCATAAGCTACTTTAATCAGAAAGCTGAAGTAAAAGCTTTAAAATCGAAGATAAAGATGTTTGGTAAATCTAACTTTTTATAAAAAAGTGTTAAAAGTTAAAAAAAAAATTATAATAGGATTAAAAGATGTTTGATAATAAGATTAAGTTGTTGTTTTTTTATAAACAATAACTTATTTAAAGATGCAGTAAAAAAAAACTTATTTAAAGATATTAATTAGATAAATAATAGTAAAGTTGTTGCAAAATAACTATTATCATCTTATTTTAAAACTCTTTTATTAATATTTTTTTTTTTGAAATATAGAAATTGTTTTTTTCTTAGTAGAACTTTTAATAATTATTGTTTGAGATAGTTTTTTACTTCTAAGAAAAGAAAAGAGGAAAAAAAAACTAGATTAAACGGTACTTTATGCTCTTATTCAAAATGCGAATTTTTATTCATTATGAGTATTTTTGTTATATGCCTATCGGATATAAGACAAATTGTGAGGTCCTAAGTTTAAACTCGGGTCACGATATCCGGTCTAATAATTTCGACATTCGACAGGAGAAGCAGGACTTCTAAACATAGTAAACATTATTAAATCCCAAGGTTTAAACTAAAAGCAACGATGACATATTATGTGTCTAACAAGTTGTATCTGAGTACTACGTACGTACTTTCTAATTTGTCGGAACCGACGAGATTAAAACAAAGTCATCATGTTATGATAATATGATTGAGAAGTAGCCATGAAAATGGAATGGGTCGGGGACGAATTTTGCCATTTTTAAATATAAATTCATAAAGTTTGGGTATTTCTAAACCCGTCTCAATTTTTAACGGGGATGAAAATTAAAACCCCAAATTCACACCCAACGGGGTTCGGGTATCCCCGTGAGTTTCGGGTATCCCCATTCCACTTTACCTCCATATGAATTTGAGTTGCACTTTGTTGTATTTTTTATTAAAAAAATAGTTAAAAATAAAAAATGACTTTATTTCAAGAATATTTATACATATAAAATAAGTAGAGAAAATAAATTGATTAATATTCAACTTAAAAATGTGAATGTAATAATCTAAAATAAAATAAAATATGAATGTAATTTAGAGATTATATAAGGATTTCTAATTTATAAATGATAAAATGTAATTTGATATAAGCGGTGCGGGTTCGGAGACAGATTCGAGGTGGGTATCAATATCCACATTGCTCGCCCCAACCCCAACTTTTAAAATCGGGGAAAACTCAAACCCGAACCCAAACTCAATCAACTCGGATTTTTCCCCGTCAAAATCGGGGTGGGACGGGTAGGTACCCGCGGGTATGGGTTATTTTGCCATGCCTATTGAGAAGTATTGTAATTTATGGATAAAATATTTGGAAGAATTGAAAAAATAAAAATTGGAAGCATTTAAAGAAAATGAAGAACGAAATAGACAAAGTAGTTAAGTCAATTTGAATTGTACTTTACAATGAAGCAAAGAAAATTTATATAGCTCTTGCATCAGCAATTTAGTTTTATATTTATGATGATTGAATGCAAAATTTATTTAATTATTGTTTTGCTAAATTGAAGATTGCGTAAGCTAGAAGAATAAAATGTGAAGATACATAAGTTACTTATAATCTCTTCAGCTAGAATGAAAATTAGAATTTGGAAATGAAAAGTTATTAGATTTAATCTAGTAAGAAGAGATTTAAGTAGTATGTAAGAAGTTTTGGATTCAGTCATTTGCTTTTGCTCTATTGTAAATTAAAAAATATTAAAAATAATAATTTCAAAGTTTATTTTTATGATAAACGATTATTTTAATTTTTATTTGGAACTATAGAGATGCTTATTTGTATATTCATAATTTATCACCGATGGTTAGAGCTTGAAACGTATTGGGTTTGGTCCATTTGTTATCCCTTCATTTATTCTCCATTTGGAGAGAGATAGACACATTAAAAATTAGTGGGACCCATTAAAAAGTGGGTCCCATTAATTTGTGGACCCCATTAATTTTTAATGTGTCTATCTCTCTCCAAATAGAGAATAAATGGAGGGATAACAAATGGAACAAACCTAAACTCTATAATTAAAAGGATAAAAATATTTTTAAATTCTCAGTAAAACAAAGTAAAAAATCTACCCAACATGAGAAAACCTACCCTTAGAAAACAATTCTACGTCAATTCTTTCCTTTACCCAAAATCTATACATTGGACACAAAATGATTTTAGCAGTATTCCCTCTGTTCATTTTTCTATGCGGTTTGAGAAAAAAAAGTCAAATTAATAAAGTGTATTTTTGCATTTTATTTTTCTGTTATGTAATTTTTTAATATATTATATTCTAATTTTAATACACAAAAAATTTCTATTTTATTGCACATACTCTCTTTCCAAAAAATTAAAATCACCAAAAAAATTCCTATCATAAATAAGTACATTATACCAAAAATATCATAAAAACACTTAAAAATTATTTTTTAGTAAATTTGTTTTAACTAACATTGGTAAAAATATTGTCATAAGGTAAAATGTGAATTCACATCGATTTACATGAATATAAGTCAATTTTAGAAAGCCTTATTAATTTTCTTAAATACATGGTTGAAATTATCTGAAATGCTTTTGGGTAATCATAAAGATTGAGGGATATATGAGAAAATATTTTTCACTCACTTTAGATAATGGATATTCCATAGCATGATAAATACTTTAAAAGAGATACTCAATTTGCAAGATTTTTTTTTATGACAAGGCAAGATGTTTTGTTTTGTAAAATTTAATTTTAGAGTATCTCTAATGGTGATATTAATTTGAGTATTATATATTATTAAAAAGTGATTCCTACAATGCCATATAATATTCATGAAACTCATACATATTTTGCTTCAATGGTAATATCACTTTATGTATCATACATTATTAACAAGTTATTAATTCTATTTAATTTGATATACTAAAAAAATTAATATCAAATTGACAATACGGTGTCGTATCATAAATTTTGATATTTTCTATGTCACATCATGGAACTCCAATAATAAAAGAAATTAATGTACGATCATTAGTATATAATACTTAAAGCTCCGATTAACCTGATTGAATCTGAGCAGAACCGCCACAACAATAGCCGGAGTCTTCCTCCCAAGGGCACCCTAAAACTCAATGTGAATGCTCACTCCTTGAGTGATGGCCATTGGGGGTTGGGGTTGCTCTTGCGGAGGGATGATGGGGGCTGCGTTGGAGCGGTAACTCGGATCCGAAAGGGTTCTGATTGCGTGTTGTTAGCTGAGGCGATGGAAATTGTGAATGGGTGGAACCTTAAGGACACCATCATTGAGTTAGATGCAAAAGCTAATGTGGATGATGTGCATAGCAGGAAGCGGATTCGATCGCCATGGGAAACAATTGCGATGCAATGCTCAGAATGGTTGAAAACTCGCAGCAATGTTACGGGGTGTGGACTCGCAAAACTGGAAACCAAGCATCACATGTTTTAGCTAGATGGGCCAGCAACGAGCCCAATATGGAGTGGCGGTCAAACTTTCCTATTTGTATACTCCCCCATATCCAAAACGATATGAGTTTTGTTTCTAATTGATTAATAAAATCCTTCTTTATTGAAGATGCTTTTATAGTTCAAGATCGATTTGAAGGCGGTGATGGATGTTTTGCATAAAATTAGAAAAAGGGTTAAGTATGTGAAGACCTCATAAGGGGGTGAGAGAGATCAAAATTGAGGGGTTTAAAAAGTACATAAGATATAATTATACGAAAAAGGACTAATACTAAAAGTTGTCTATTTTGTAATTTGTATTTTGAATTGTTAGACCGATAATTATTTTGTTATGCAAAACAACATTTTATTTTATCTAAGACTACAACTTGTGAGTTGTACCAAAAATAAAATAAAATAAAATAAAATAAAAAATTTGGTGAGTTGTACCAAATACTCTATCTTTTTTGCATGAATATTTTTGTGGTTTTATTTTTTATGCATGTTGATTTGATGGATGTTTTAAATATAACTTAAATTATTTTATGAAAACACATTATTCATTCAATGTATAACAATTTTATGTAGCCTATAGCTTTATTGTCCATTCCATTTTTAAAAATAAGATAATTTCTCATCCAACCCCTCACGCTTCTTTTATAACCCACAAAAATTCGATTTTGTCCTTAATAAAAATTTCGGTTCGCAGAAACCAAAATTTTTCTAGTTTAAATTTCAGAAAATTTCGGTTTCTAGAAACCAAATTTGTATTTCAAGGCAAAAAAAATTTCGATTTATATAAACCAAAGTTTTTCGTAAGGGTAAAATAGAAAACTCGATGGGTGAAAAAGAAACGTGGGGGCCTGGAAGAGAAAACATCTTAAAATAATATTCAAATGTGGGCCATGCGAGCTCATTGGGCCGCATAACCCATTACTAACTAGGCTAAGCTCAATTTAACAAGAAAATTGCTATATAGACCCCTTATGTTTACTTCCAGACCCTTCAAAGTGACGAAAATGCCTTTGATAATCAATTTCGTTGAGTACGCAACGAAAATACGTCAAAACATTGGCTAAATCTGGTTCCTGCGCAAGAACCACTACTTTCGTCTCGAAACTACCGAACCACAGTTTCATTGTCTACCGGGCGAAGTATTATGCCAACATTATAGTTTCGTTGTCTACCTGATGAAATCTTGTGTCAATATCTTTATCTCTATAGTTCGTTGTCTAACTAACGAAATATTGTGCCAACGACAAAATTTGTTAAGTAAACGACGAATTTTTTAACCATTATCTCAGGGGACTGTCCCATAAGTCTTAGTTCAGCTGGCAAATCGTGACCCGAGTTCGAACTCGGGATCTCACAATTATGTGAGTTTATTTTCAGTGGATTACCACTTCAGTGGATCACCACAATTAAATATTTGCCTAAAATTTATAATTGGAAAAAAAAAAAAAAACTGTGGAATTTTCTCCCTCAAATACTAGTATTAGTAATTTTTTTTTGTTTTTTTTTTGACAAAGTCAGTCTATAGTACTCTCCGAATCAAGCCCCCACAAATTTGATCACTCTTTTCTCTTTCTATCTCTCTCTTTTTCACTTACACATACCCAATTTCATCGATTTCACAACAACTTGGTTATTCCATCTTCACAACCAAACCCTAACACAAAGGGCCGCCCCAAAACGCCCTCCATCATGACGATCAACAAACTCCTCACCCTAGTCCGCCGCTCATCCCGGCGGACTCCCATCCTCTCCACAGTCCGATCCTCCTTCTCCACATCCGCCGCTGCTCCAGTCACCCGCTCTCCACCCTCCCCACCACCTTCCCCTCCACCTCCCAATGTCATGATCTACGATCGCTTAGCTGAATCCGTCAAAACTAAACTCCAACGCTTAGAAAATCCAGATCCACGTTTTCTCAAATACGGTTCACCAAAACCCGAAATCCGCGACCATACACAAATCCTCTCCGCTCCTGAAACGCGTGTAACCACTCTCCCTAACGGACTCCGTGTTGCCACGGAATCGAGCCTCGGTGGAAGAACGGCTACCGTTGGTGTTTGGATCGATGCTGGATCGAGATTTGAGACGGAAGAGACTAACGGAACGGCTCATTTTTTGGAGCATATGATTTTTAAAGGAACCGATAGACGTACCGCGAGAGAACTCGAAGAAGAGATTGAGAATATGGGTGGACATCTTAATGCTTATACTTCGAGGGAACAAACTACTTATTATGCTAAAGTTTCGCAGAATGATGTTCCTGTTGCACTTGATATTCTTGCTGATATTCTTCAGAATTCGAAATTTGATGAGAATCGGATTAGCCGCGAACGTGATGTTATTCTTAGGGAAATGGAAGAGGTATTGTTGGCTTTTATTGGTATTTAATTTAATACATGGAATATAAATTGTGTGTTTTTGTGTTTGTATGATTTAATTTAACATTTTTGATAAAGATTTTGGTGAGTGTTTGGTGGGAATTTGATGAGAATAGGTAACAGATGAATAAGTGGAGTGTCTTGTGTTTGAATTCCGGCTTCTGCATATATAATGCGGTGTCCAATAGCTGACGGGCTTAATTATGTGTTGTGTATTGAGGAAGGAAGTTTTCCCACCCCAAAGCAATTTGGAAGTACACATCCGTAAAAAATATGGTTTTTTCATATAAACGTGTTTTTCTGGAATCATATGCAGTTTAAGAAACCTAGGGTGGATTAAGTTGCTCTCACGTGTTGATTGTTCAGTACATTAGTATGCATTTTCATTATTTTTTGTACCTTTTTTGATTTGGATGTGTAGGAGTTGGATTATTGGAGGGTAGGGGTTTGGTCGTCTCCTACCCCACTAATATTTGTTGAATAGATGGTGTAGATTATTGTCCTTGGAGTTCGAACGTGGAAATGGAAAAACATATGTATAACTAGAAGCATTGGTGTGAAGAATAGTTCAGAATTCATAAGTATAGTCAGTCCTATTACTATAGTTAAAGGTAGAGAGGACCAAGGGAAAACCTTGAATAGGGATTCAGAGACCCGAAATAGGGATGGATTCTAGTAGTGCTTTGAGTTTCAGGATATTCTACTCCTTATCATTCTAAAAAATTATTAATTAAATAGTTTACTTGAACCAAAAATTTGTTATTTTGTTTTCCTTTTCCTTTAAAACTATCCCCTTCATCCAAGCAAAGCTCTAGTTTGAAAATGTGTTTGTTATTTTTGTAAATTTTTTTTGCAGCTTCCTAGTTTCTCTTAATTTCTCATGTTTTGTTCTCATTCTTTTTCCTTTTGTAGGTTGAGGGTCAAACAGAGGAAGTGATCTTCGATCACCTTCACGCAACTGCTTTCCAGTACACTCCCCTTGGCAGAACCATTTTGGGACCTGCTCAGAACATCAAGACAATCACCAAAGCTCATTTGCAGGACTACATTCAGACACATTACACTGCTCCCAGGATGGTATGTAGATAATTGACGTGGTTGTTTATATGTCTGTTGTTACTGACGTGTGCTGTCCATAACTGTGAAAGCACATTCTTTTTCTATCTTGTATTCAGTATATAGATTTTCTTTTAATGTCTTATAAGTTGGCCTGATGTCTGTTTTCTGCGTGTGTCTGCTTTTCAAGGTGATTGCTGCATCTGGAGCTGTAAAGCATGAAGATTTTGTTGAGCAAGTGAAAAAATTGTTTACTAAGTTGTCAACTAATCCCACCACAGCATCTCAGTTGGTTGAAAAAGAACCAGCAATTTTTACTGGTTCGGAGGTAAGAATGTTAATATTAATGTTGAGCACATTTGAACCTGTTGTTAGAGTTAGTTAATTTATTAACCATGTTCATCTACTTGTTCTGAAAACAGGTTCGAATGCTTGATGATGAAATTCCCCTTGCACAATTTGCCGTAGCTTTTGAAGGTGCTTCTTGGAAGGATCCGGATTCAATTGCTCTGATGGTCATGCAAGCAATGCTAGGTTCTTGGAACAAGACAGCCGGAGGTGGAAAACATATGGGGTATGCAACTTGAGAACTCTCCTCCCACAATCCCCAAAGTAAAATACCCCTAATGAAACATTGCCTAATTATGTAAATTATAACCGTGAACAGTTCTGAGCTAGCACAGCGAGTTGGCATTAATGAAGTTGCAGAAAGCATGATGGCTTTCAACACCAATTACAAGGACACGGGTCTTTTTGGTGTTTATGCTGTTGCTAAGGTAAGCCCTAATGTACTTTTCTTTTGGAGTATTTTTCTAAACAATGAAACACATTAGTACTTAATTTTTAAAACTTGCATGCAAACACAAGGAAAATACATGAATTATATGCTACCACCAAACAAACATCTATCCCCCCCTTGCAGTTTTCCATAGATATAAATTGAAAGATTGCTAGCAATACTCTCTTTTCAACACTTTCTCTAATACTCACTCTAATTGGGTGAAACCCATGTGGGTCTCACCACTTTATGTGGGACCTATTTGCAAAGCGAAGGACCTACATTGATTTCAACCAATTATATAGTGAGTGTTAGAGAAAGTGTTGCAAAGAATTTTCCTAGCACACCTTGCTGTGAAGTGAAATTATATTCTAGGTCTGTTTAATTAAATCTGTCAATCGGTCTTGTATTAGAATTTTTTTAAGGAAAATGCTAAACAGTGCCCCCGGGGCATTGGTTAAATAACCTATAAGATCTGAATTCGTTAAATGACATATAGTTATCCAACTTTTTTGATGTATATGTTTATTTTATTTAAAGTCAACAACATTGGTATGTGATTAGAAGTTAAAATTGTTAGAAGTGTAAGGGTTCCGTTAAAAGCTTTTAAACCATATGTACTTAAACTTAATTTCGATGAAATAATAAGAACTTACATTGCAATTTAAGTCGAACGGAATACCATTTTGCTTAATTTATTTTCTCCAAGGACTTCTAGTTTCCTTTTATTGTCATTATTAATTTTGAAAATATAATGGTTTTTTTTTTTTTTTTTTTGACACTTGAAAATATAATGGTTAATAGCATCTTTCTTTGCAATATGTGGTGGATGAATTAATAGTTTGATGTTTGTGAAAGCGGTATGCTTAGGTTGTGTTAACTATTGAAGATACAATGTTGTATGCAAGCTCTAGCTCTGCTAGCTTATTTATCTGTTTAATCATATCTTTACCCCTTCATTTGTTGTACTTTCAGCCGGATTGCTTGGATGATTTGTCCTATGCAATAATGTATGAGACAACCAAGTTGGCTTATCAGGTTTCAGAGGATAATGTCACACGTGCTCGTAATCAGGTAGGCTTCTACTTGATGTAATGATTTCTTGTCATGCTAATCTAATTGAACGTGGCAATGGAATTTTGCTCATGCTTTTTATTAAGAAGCTTTGGCTGTATTCATTGTGCAATATACAACCAGGGTTACATTTTGTTTTGGCACATGATTAGTTTAGCACACTGCATCATCTGACAATACCTACAAATGTACATTGACAAACATATATAAGCTAAATTCATTACTTCCTCCATCTACTTTGAGATAGTTACTAGTTTCTTTGAGACACGATTCAAACTTCATCCACGATGAATGCATATGACATCAAGACTGAGCCATGACATAATGCAAATTACAGATAAACGGAATAGACCAGCATTTGTTGTCACTGATCTTCATTAATGATGTCATATTGTGTGGTGTTTCTTTATGGAACACCTATGTGCAAATTAAATTAATTTATGGGGGGATATGTATCACAACATTAAACTCACATGAGCTGGTAATTCAATTGAATATAAGTAACCAAGTCATGGTTAGTACTAGCTATGTTTGTGACCTGGCAGGTTACTTTTTATTATCATCACTTAGTTCTAGATACTGGATTAAAAGTTTGCCCAATTTGACCTAATATACAATTGTACCTGATTCATAGCTTATGATATATGTTAATGAATCCGTAAAAGGTGTAAAGTGGGAATGTACCACAACATTTTATTCTCTCATTGTCCGCCTTTCCATTTTTCATGTCATAGTTACTGTCATCAAATATATTAATATCCTTTTCATGCTGTTTTTGGCACACTGAAAATTGTTTTTCAGCTAAGTGAA
Organism: Trifolium fragiferum; assembly: GCA_954870985.1. Lineage (NCBI taxonomy): Eukaryota > Viridiplantae > Streptophyta > Magnoliopsida > Fabales > Fabaceae > Trifolium > Trifolium fragiferum. Next base: position 10,676,616 of record OX940793.1, on the reverse strand, counting down.
AATGCCTACCAAATTTATCTACCCATGCTAAGTTGGATTAGTGTGTTCAATGCTCTGTATTTGTAGTCCATTCAAACTGAATTTGTGATTGTTAAATTTTGCCTCCAAAAGATTTTGTTCAGAATGTGAGGTTTGTGTTGGAATGTGTGTTCACATTCTCGACAGCACAAACATTTGGCTATGTAATATTTGGTATGCCCAGTAGTTCATTTGATTGTTCAATGTGCCTTAATACTCATCAATCATCTATGCTGTTTTTAATTATATTTCTTTTTGTTACATAATTTATGCTGTGTTGTTTAAAATTCAAATTTATCCCTGCGCTCAGTGCTATATGTTCACTTTTAAATGTTTTATTTACAGTTGAAGTCTTCGCTTCTGCTTCACATTGATGGAACAAGCCCTGTAGCTGAAGATATTGGCCGTCAGGTACCATAGACCTTACATCTAATGCGTCAAGAAAATAGTGATATGCAAGAACGTTTGTTGTGATTTCATTCTGTAGTATTTTACTAGGACTTTAGTAGGCTGATTTTTTTTATAACTAATATCACAATAATGAAAACGATGCTAGTTAATTAACTGAAATTTAGACAATGAAACTTCATATGAAATTAGGATTGTTACTTGTTTCTGCTTGTATGCTCTGTGCTACCATTTTTAGTATTTCATAATTATTTGTGCATGTTTTTCAGCTACTCACATATGGTCGAAGAATTCCGTTTGCTGAATTGTTCGCAAGAATCGATGCTGTTGATGCCAGTACAATTAAACGTGTCGCAAACCGATTTATTTACGACAAGGTAAAATATAATAATTGAAATATATCTTGTTTGGTAGTAGAGACACCAATTTTATTCAGAACTAAAGGTGTTTTTTCATATGTCTGTCTTGCAGGACGTTGCTATTGCTGCCATGGGACCTATTCAACGTTTACCTGATTACAACTGGTTCAGACGCAGAACCTACTGGAACCGTTATTAGTTCATCTTATTTTTCTGCTTAATTTAAACTTGATGGAAGGTCTGGCGTAATGTTTTGTCCAAATTTACTCCATATATGCCTCTGGATGGCTTGGCTGCTTAGGCCATTAAATTTTCATTTTTTTGTTATAGGCCTCTGTTTTGGTAATATTTATGCAATAATAAATATGCTGTTCAGTGATGTAAATGGCATCATTTCATACTGCCCTAATTCTTGTTTGAGAATGTATTGCATTGCCTTAAAAGTTGCTTGGTTTCTCTCGAACTCAACTCTAGATTCATTTAGTAGTGCATTTTTGGATGAATTTGTGCATAGCATTTATAGTCAATCACACATTGCTCTATTTTTATTTCCCCCCTTCAATAGGTTTGCGTGTTATGTTTTCATGGATTATTGAGAACTATACACGATGAATTAAGTTTGACGAAATAAAATCCTCGAACAATACATTCAAATCACATGGAAAACTCTATCCGAGAACTTTTGCTACGTTCACATCCTAGCTCGGTTTGCTTCAAGAGGGATTTGGCATTTGCCTAAGAAAACTAATGGCGGCTAATCTTTGAGTGAGACCTTTCTTTGAAAAGGGAGTGATATTTTGTTAGCATCAAAATAAAGAAGTGATTCAATTGACCATTGCCATTTGCTATGAGGTGTTGAGGCTTGAGGGTAAGAAATCAAAAGGAAAATTACTTTTTGCCGGCATCTGGATTCTGGGACGCGTCCTACGAAAATATCAAAATAATCCTGTCCGTTAATTATGCCATGGAAGTTTTCCGTGTCCTGAGTCACATATATGTAATTATAATAAAACTAAAAATATAAATTTAAATAAGAATATGAAATAAAAAATGGGGGAATAAAGTGTAAAATGAAAAATTATTAGAGCGGATAAAAGTTTGAAGTGAAGTGTAAAAAGTGAATAAAGTGGATCTTGAAGTTAGTGGTCTTCTAGTAAACAATTTTCAAATGGGTTATGTTAACATGTGCCCTAAGGGCACATGATAAGCTACCTAAAAATAAAAATGTGCATTTAATGATATAGAGAATTTAATGTTTAGACAATTGAATAATACACAAGTTGTAATAAATTTTTTTCATATTGATGTTCTTAACATGTGCCCTTAAGGGCAGAAGTTAACATTCTCCTTTTCAAATTATCTTTGTCATCAGCCCAATAAAAATAATGATTCTGTAAAACTACCATTATACCCTTAGTCAAATTGTCAAAACATTTCTATTCCCAGCCGCTCTCTTCTGTTGTCTCTTACATTGAAACCACCACCGCAACTGGACCACTTCCACCGTCATCTCGTCTATACTCTGTAGATATCAATCATAATTTCATAAACAATAAAAAAAACCCTTTTCTTCTTGAATGTTGTTGTTGTTGATTCAAATTTAACCGCAGATGTTAGTTGGCGCCAAATAAAACGAGCTTACTCTGTCTCTCTAATCTCATGAATTACATAAAACCATGTACAAGAAAAATCAACAATCTTGTCACATTAACCGCTCCAAAACCTCACCTTCACGTCGATGCTTCCATCATCAAGACAGGCTTCAATCCCAACACATACCATTCCAATTTCCTTGTCAACACTTTTCTCAAACGCGGCGATTTGATTGGTGCCCGCAAACTGTTCGATGAAATACCTCACAAGAACATATTCTCCACTAACACCATGATCATGGGTTATATCAAATCTGGCAATCTTTCTGAAGCTAGAACCTTGTTTGATTCCATGTTTGAACGTACTGCTGTTACATGGACAATGTTGATTGGTGGTTATGCTCAAAATAATCGATTCCGTGAGGCTTTTTACCTTTTTGTTGAAATGGGTAGGCATGGGATTGGTCTGGATCATGTTAGTTTGGTCACTTTGTTGTCTGGGTTCACTGAGTTTGATTCTGTTAATGAAGTGAGACAGGTTCATGCTCATGTTGTTAAATTGGGATATGATTCGACGCTTGTGGTTTCTAACTCGTTGCTTGATTCTTATTGTAAGACTCGCAACCTTGGATTAGCTTGTCGTCTTTTTAATGATATTCCTGACAGAGATTCTGTTACTTTTAATGCCTTGTTGACAGGATACTCGAAAGAAGGGTTTAATCGTGAAGCTATTGACCTGTTTTTTAAGATGCAGGAAGTGGGGTATAGGCCAACAGAGTTTACTTTTGCTGCAATTTTAACAGCAGGTATACAGTTGGATGATATAGAATTTGGCCAACAAGTTCATGGTTTTGTAGTGAAGTGTAACTTTGTTTGGAATGTGTTTGTGGCTAATGCTTTGCTTGATTTTTACTCGAAGCATGACCGTGTTGTTGAAGCAAGGAAGCTTTTTTATGAGATGCCGGAAGTGGATGGTATCTCTTACAACGTACTTGTCACATGTTATGCGTGGAATGGAAGAGTGAAAGAATCTCTTGAACTATTCAGGGAATTACAGTTCACTGGATTTGACAGGAGACACTTCCCATTTGCTACCTTGTTGAGTTTAGCTGCAATTTCTTCGAACTTGGATATGGGTAGACAAATTCATTCCCAGACTATTGTGACGGATGCGATTTCAGAAATCCTCGTAGGGAATTCAGTGGTTGATATGTATGCTAAATGTGGTAAATTTGGGGAAGCAAATAGGGTTTTTGCAGATCTGGCTCATCAAAGTTCAGTTCCATGGACAGCCATGATCTCGGCTTATGTCCAGAAGGGGCTTCATGAAGATGGTCTAAAGCTATTCATTGAGATGCAAAGAGCTATAATCGGTGCTGATGCAGCCACTTATGCCAGCATTGTAAGAGCATGTGCAAGTTTAGCCTCATTGACGCTAGGAAAGCAGTTACACTCACATATAATCGGATCGGGATACATTTCAAATGTATTTTCTGGGAGTGCACTAGTTGACATGTATGCAAAATGTGGATCCATAAAAGATGCACTTCAAATGTTTCAAGAGATGCCCGTAAGAAATTCAGTCTCCTGGAATGCACTGATTTCCGCTTATGCACAAAATGGAGATGGTGACAGCACCCTTAGATTGTTTGAAGAAATGGTTTGTTCGGGTTTGCAGCCAGATTCTGTTAGTCTCCTTAGCGTTTTGTGCGCTTGCAGTCACTGTGGTCTAGTTGAAGAAGGCTTACAGTACTTCAACTCCATGACTCAAATTTATAAACTTGTTCCTAAGAAAGAGCATTATGCATCGATAGTTGATATGTTATGTCGTGGTGGAAGATTTGACGAGGCAGAGAAATTGATGGCTCAGATGCCTTTTGAACCTGATGAAATAATGTGGTCATCTGTTCTCAACTCATGCAGAATCCATAAAAATCAAGAGTTGGCAAAGAAAGCAGCAGAGCAACTATTCAATATGAAGGTACTTAGAGATGCTGCTCCATATGTTAGCATGTCCAATATATATGCAGAAGCTGGTGAATGGGACAACGTAGGGAAGGTGAAGAAAGCCATGAGAGACAGAGGAGTGAAGAAAGTCCGTGCTTGTAGTTGGGTTGAAATCAAACACAAAATTCATGTTTTCACAGCCAATGACAAGTCTCATCCACAAATGAGAGATATAATGAAGAAGCTTGATGAGTTGGAAGAGAAAATGGTGAAACAGGGGTATAAACCAGACTCTAGTTGTGCTCTTCACAATGTGGATGAGGAAGTGAAAGTAGAATCTCTTAAATATCACAGTGAACGCATTGCCATTGCCTTTGCACTAATTAGCACCCCAAAAGGTTCACCTATATTGGTAATGAAGAACCTGAGAGCTTGTACTGATTGTCACGCCGCCATCAAGGTGATCTCTAAGATCGTGGATCGAGAAATCACAGTCCGGGATTCAAGTAGGTTTCATCATTTCAAGGATGGATTTTGCTCCTGTAGAGACTACTGGTAGCCTGGCTTTGTTCCATCCATAAAACCCATCTGATCAATTTCCCTTAAAAGAGAGGCAAATCCATGGAAAGTAGAGTTTTCAAGGGTAAGCCACTTTTGTACTATCATTCTAACTCCAGTTGTCTCACTCTTTTACCATTCTTCCAAGGACCCAACAAAATATATTTATTGATTTTTTTTTTACATGTAATCAATCCTCAAACAAATTGATTAAGAGCGAATCATTGAAAGCAGAAAGGTTATATATTGTAAGGCAATGAAAAGTTGTTGTCAAACCTCAAACCTGAAGTATTTAATAATAGATACCAACCAGTTCACCATTTGAATTCGTGTTACCCAATTTTGTTCCTGTCTGGTTTTTATCCAACCATTATAATATACTGACAAATCACATATCACATTCTGAATTGATTTTATCCAATTTTATGCATGCATGCATGATATGATCTTTAATTAACGATTCTTATTTATTAGTAACTGATTATGGGAAATGAACTGTATGTTTTCCCATTTTCAACTGCATTAAATTTTGGTCCTTCTAAAATCTCAGACTATAGTTGTTTGATCATGTAAGAGCATAAAAGCAACAACTCATATCAGAGCAGAACTTGCATGATACACTTGTTTAAACATACTTACGGGTGGGTTGGAACATAAAAGCAAAAATTATAAAATTTTCATTCAAAAACCCAAATTTTTCCATTAGAAAAAAGTAAAAGCCAATACATAGTAGAAACTAAAACCATTTCATGCATGGTGTTACATTTTACAAAAGCTGCTTTGTTTAACACTTCCATGAAAAGAATTTAAAGCTTATTACATTTTTTACATTGTTGAATTCAAACTTGAGACTAGTTATAAGACAGAAAGAAACTTAGACAAATTGAAGCAAGGTGTGTCATCCAGTTTTACTCCTATCTGGTTTTTATCAAACCATTTTATCACAATATGAATTGAAGTTATCCAATTCTATTCCTACATGAAAAGATCTTCAATTAACAACCTCTACAGCAAAATTAGAACCGCTATTGTTCCACTATATGCAACTGCTATTGTTATGATTATTTGAAGGAGCTACTGCAGCGGATTAATAATCTTCATAATGAACTGGAATCAACTCCACCTGGCTCATTGTTGTAACCTTCTGCAAGTGCAAGCTTTCACCCGTTGACACCCACTCCGCCAACTCTACCCTTTTGAGTCAAGGAGGATCTATATCCTGGTGACTTGCTAAGCCCCAAAAACCAATCTCCAAAGGTAACTTTTATTTGCCTTACGCTAAGTTGTTGTAAGATACTGTCAGAAAGAATTGTGGCCTTTTGCTTGCAGCCCATGTAAATAATAGTCACGACTGCCTTTGTATGGATCAGTAACATGGCAAACAAGTGTAAATGGTTACAAGTTATTTGCATGGTGATTGATGATATTGTTTAACTTTAATGTTTGTGAAATTTACAGGTGGAAGTTAGGGTAAGGGAGAGGAGAGCTGTGAACATTCATATGTTTTGTACCTGTAGAGGACTTTTGCTTTCAACCATGAGGGCGTTGGATAACCTCGGATTGGATGTTCAGCAGGCTGTTATTAGTTGTTTTAATGGCTTTGCTTTAGATGTGTTCAGAGCCGAGGTATAGTTCTTTCTACTGTTCCTAGCTTCAATCAATCACATCCATTATTACCCTTCCTTGCTTTTAATTTCTTACTTTTTATTATGTGTTCAGAGCCGAGCCTGTTTTGAGTTTACTAATTATCGACATTCTACCATTTGAAGTTCTGGTTTTGATGTATAGTCTTTCTTGTTTCACAGCAGCAATGCACAGAAGGCCATGTCCTCCCCGAGCAAATTAAAGCAGTGTTGTTGGATTCAGCGGGCTACCATGGTTTGAATTGATTGAAGTTCCTGATAAATGCTACCCTTAGACAAAAAACTTAACAATGAATTGTTTTATTTATTTCATTGTTAAGTTTTTTGTCTATCTAATTTTGATAAGGCTTAAATATGTTTTTGGTCCCTGCAATTATGCCTTGCTTTGAAAAGAGTCCCTGTAAAAAAAAAAATTGATTATAGTCCCTGCAATATCTCAAAACTTTTAAAATAATCCCTGATTGGATTTCTTCATAATATTGCAGGGATTAAAATCAAATTTTTATTTTTTTACAGGGACTAAAATCAATTATTTATTTTTTTACAGGGGTTATTTTCAAAACAAGACATAATTGCAGGGACAAAAAATATATTTAAAAATTGGTCACGTCAGCTCTAAATCCAGTCAGGGGCTATTTTAAAAGATTAGAGATATTGCAGGGACTAAAATCAAATTTTTTTTAACAGAAGCTCTTTTCAAAACAAGACATAATTGCAGGGACCAAAAACATATTTAAGCCTTTTGATAATGATCCAACATGGAAGAGTAGTTTGATATCTTACCAGAGAATATCCTCTTGGCCTCCAAACCGGGAGTAAAACTCATTCACATTCTCTTATAATAATTGGAAAATGAATCTTTTTCTTTTACTGGCCCATCTAAAATGCATAGTATATCAATCAAGCTTCTTTTGTGCTTCAAGATTTATTGGATCTCATCATAACTACTTTTAATCAGTGGAAACTTTTTTACGAGTTAGTATCAAAGTTTTTGTGTTTGTTTCTCTCTAAATGAAGCTCTCAATTTCTTGAGAAATATTAACTCCTTCGTTACAAAGTAGTAAATAGTACATAGGTAGCAAAACACTATCATTACTTTTTTTTGGTATATAAACACTATCATTACTATCAAAGGTTTCAAATAGCAGCTTGTGATTGTGATGAATGATTGCTAAGCCATAAACATTGCAAATAAAATAACACATAGTTTTGAACATTTTAAAAGCTTATGCTATAATCATTCCTCAACCCTACAAAACCAATTTATAATAAAATAAAAATAATCTCTACGTACAAATTGGTGTTCAGAACATCTTTTATTCAATGTGGAACTCTTTAACAATTAACATGAGCAAGTGCTTTCATGAGTATAGCAAAACACAATGCAAGTAACGGTTACCTGACAAGATACATTTACCATAATTTATATGAGTAGTATTTGGATTCCCTAAATTCATATTTTCCTACATTTCCTACATTTAGGCAAAACTCTAGGTTATTATTGTCTTTACAATTACATAAATGCATTTATAAATACAATATTTTCTCTTTCTTAATTCATTTTTACTTGAGTGTAGGTGAATTTAGGAAGATCAAATGCAGAGAATCCAAATCCCCGTTAAAACAAGAAAAGAAAATAAACAAAAAAAGAACAAAAAAGGGGTCGAACATAAAAGTACCAAAATATTGTCAAATGGGGAAATAATCATTTTGGTCCCTCAATGTGCAACTCGCTGTCATTTTAATCCCTCATTGTGCAAAAACTACTATATAGTTCATGAATCTGCATTTTGGTAGTCAATTTAGTCCATGCCGTTAAATTTGACCGTTAATTCAACAAAAAAAGCTGATGTGTCGTTTTTTTTTGGACACATGGCATGCTTATTAGGCAAATTAGTGGACAAGTGGACTGATGGTAAGATCAACGACTAAATTAACGGTATAAAACAAAAAATTTCATTTTTAAATCCCTAAATCCCAAATCTATCTTCTTCTCTATTGAAGTTGTTCTTCTTCTTTCCATCTTCTTCTCTATTGTTCTTGTTCTTCAATTGGTTGTTGCCCATTTCCTCCACCAATCTTCATCAATAATCATAAATCTTTATCAAATTTAAAATAAAAAACTCAAATTCATTCCATAATCATCATCCATCCCTTTTACTCCTTCATTCTTCTCATCTTCTTTTAAATAGAAATAGAAACAAATAAGGAATTTGGTGAGCTTTAATATTTTATTGTTTTGTTTCATAGTGTTTTTTGATTTTTGGCAATGGCACCTTGTTATTGTGTTGTTTTATGTGAGCTTTGTCGTTTGGTTCCTGCAGGAGTGTAACTATTCTTTGCTATTCTCTTGTACAACTTGAAAATTGTAAATAGATTTATTGTTAATTTGTGCCGAGATAAACACAATTGAAAATTGTTGTGTTTTATGATTACATTACACAACCAGATCCATGAGAATCTTTTCACGGGTCACAAAAGTTCAACCTTGACTCTTTCAAACTAGGGTGGGAGCAATGGGATCTTGATGGGTGTGTAATGTGTCTCTGAGAGAGATAAAGTAAAGAAGAGAGATGAGAGAGAGGTAAGGTTAGTGTTTTTTTTTTTTGCTTCCTGAGATTTTTATGAAGTTGAAGAAGATTGATGAGCAAGAACTTGAAGATGAAATTTCATGGGTTTTTTTAATTAAAAAAAAATATATAATTGCTTATTTGGACTGAATCAAAATAACCACGTTTACATTCATTTTGGTCCCTAGTGCTACATAATGAAGCTATTTGTTTCCAAAAAATGACACATCACATTTTTTTTAAAGTTAACAGCAAAATAACGGCAAGGACTAAAACGACTAACAGATTGAAGAGTGAGGGAGTATTTTGTATTTTCATGTAAGTCAGGGACTATTATGACAGCGATGTACACATTCAGGGACTAAAAAGGTGATTTCCCCATTGTCAAATTTTATATACTTTTGTTCGCATTTACTTATGTATACTTTTGTCAAATGTTGGACTGCACAATTTCAAATAAGCATAAAAACATAAAAGTACAAAAGTATGTAGCAACTTGAAACAAGAAAGGATATAATATCTCACAAACCCTAAAACGAAAGGGATCGAACCTCCAACATATGAAACAACCCTAGAGAGGGGTTCGCCGATCGTGACTCGGTGAAGACCTCGCGAGCACCACCTGAGCACTGTAGCTACATCTTGTCCTATGAGAATTGGATGTGTTAGGGAAAGGGAAAAGGCGGCAAAGAGTTGTAGAGATAGGTCCGAACGTTTCTATAAGGAGGTAGATAGACGAGGTAGCGACGACATACGAAAAAAGAGTGTTTCTATGAGGCAGCTAGATCATACTGTTTCAAAGAAGAAGAAAAAGAAACGTTTTTGTTTTCAATCTAAAAACATTACTTTCCTATTCACTCATTCTATTTCTAATGTTCTAAACTTGTCTACTAAAAAATAATTAAAATATACATTAATTTATCGGTAAAAGCTAAAACTACATGCTTAATAAATTTGTAAGGACAAAAATATGACAATTTTTTTATAAAACCAAAAATAAAATTTAATAATTTTATAGAAATTAAAAATATATTTAACTCTAAATTTTTTATCGAAAGCATTAGAGTTAAAATAAAATTCACATTTTAGTGTGTGAGAGCAGGGAAAAAAAAAACCAACTTTGAGGGCCTGCTGCATTTGCATTACGTAGCATTCGACACTTCCAATGCTCCAACTACTTTGAACAACTTCACATAATAAAACACATAACAACATTGTTTCCATCGAAACATTTCCAAGCTTTTATTTCTACTCTCAAACCCTGTTTTTTGCCATTTCCACTTTAAAACTCTCTCCACATTTGATCGCTTTTATTCACAAAAGGTAACAACACTTCACTTCAGCTATGATCTTTTGTATTGTTGTTATTTTGTTTTGTTTCTAGGATGCAATTATGTAAATGTTGGTTCTATTCTGAAACATAGCTTTAATCTCTGTGTATGAACAATGTTTTGTGTGATTGTGTTTATCTTGATTCAATCACTTTTATTATGATTTGCCATTGGAAATTTTAATCAAGTTTTTGGTTCAAAGGTGGAAATTTGTTTGGATCTAATAATTACAATTTTTATTTTTTAATTATTTGTTTAAGTGTTAGTATGAAATTAATAAGCTTTTGTTGGAATCTGGGATTAATGCAGTAAAGGGCTTATTTTTGAACATTTGCGAAACAACTTTTACAAATAAATAAGCTATTATTATTATTATTATTATAAGTTTTTCAAGATAGTTTATGAGAAAACAACTTATAAAGATATAATTTTTGTTAGTGAAAACTTATGAATTAACATAAAAGTTTATTTATTTGCATAAGCTATTTTCATAAGCTCAAAATAAGTCAGATTCAAATGAGCCCATTAATATTGGGTTTGGACTAATGGAAAATGTGATATAATTTTCCGGTTTTGATGTTAGTTTTTTGTTTTGCAGATTAAGGCAATCTACACTCAGATTATATTCACTCAAAATGGCAACAACAACAACAGTTTCTAATATTTCGATTGCAATGTCAAGACCTAGGATTACCTCATCACAAAAGTTAGGTCCTGCAATTCTTGGATGCAGGGTTAAGGTTGGCTCATGTGATAAACTAGGAAGTGTTTGTCATGTTGCATCGGTGAAACCTTTCCAGCTGGCCTCAACATCCTGTGCCTCGAAATTTAACAAGTTCGTAACAAAGGCGATGTCTGAGTCAAGTTCAAACAAGCAAGTTTCAGGATTGCCAATTGATTTGAGAGGTCCCACTTCTTTTTGCGTGAATCCTTTATATAATTGTATCTATTTAGCTTTTGTTTACATGATTGTCGCGCGTGTGTGTGTGTGTGTGTGTTTAACTTTGTGATTTGAGGATTTCGTTTTAATGGTGTCTATTGTTATATTTGATTTGACATGACAAAAATTTAATATTATGGCTCATAATATACGGTAACCATATTATAAGAGCGAGTAGCACTCCACTGAAAGTAATGTTATGTGTAGGTAAAAGGGCATTTATTGCTGGTGTGGCTGATGACAATGGATATGGCTGGGCAATAGCAAAATCTCTTGCAGAAGCAGGAGCTGAAATTCTTGTTGGCACATGGGTACCGGTAAGTAAATATTACAAAATCCAACGTCGTCGGCAAAATGTTGAGCAAATTACTATTTTTCTGCTATATGCTACTTAGTAAAAAATGTTGTCGAATAGAAGCTATAGCAGTGCTATCTATAGTCACTGTTGTGTAGCGGAATTTGCACAAATTTCTATTTTCCGCGATTTGAGTTTGACAACACTCTGAAGTCAAGTTATATTAGTGCAATGATTTATACAACCTGTCAGGTGCTAACTTTGAACATTTTCATGTAGGCTCTAAATATATTTGAGTCCAGTCTACGACGTGGAAAATTTGACGAATCACGCAAGTACAACTTTTAAACGTTGCTATGTTGATTTTTCTTTCTCAATAAATGTAAAATTTTAAGTATGTTGCTAACCGGCAACTCTCCATTTTTCAGGTTACAAGATGGATCGTTGATGGAGATTACTAAAGTATATCCCTTGGATGCAGTCTATGATACTCCCGAAGATGTCCCAGAAGATGTAAGAAAAATGTTCTTATATTTTTATCAAAAGACAAAAACTATGCACAAAATATATCATCATATATTTTCTGTGAAAATTGTATAGGTGAAAGCTAATAAGCGCTATGCTGGAGCTTCAAATTGGACTGTCCAGGTATATATCGATCGTTCTGTTATCTATACTTCTCAACAGTTACAATACTCTTTCAATCTCTCTGTTGCAAAATTAGTTTTAATGCTTGTTATTGTTGTTACTCTATGATTCATGTATCAGCTCGTGTTTAAATATAAGGCTAGTTCTCATAAGTCTACCGTGCATTTGTATTTCTTTATAGGAAGTTGTTGAATCTGTTAAGAAGGATTTCGGCACTATTGACATACTTGTGCATTCACTTGCTAATGGACCAGAGGTATGTATAATTATTATTACAGTAATGAGATTTCTTGGTAACTTTTGCATTGCGCCGTGACAAACAAATCAACTCTGTTATAGGTCAGCAAACTATTGTCCGAGACATCTCGGAAAGGATATCTAGCTGCCTTGTCCGCGTCTAGTTACTCTTATATTTCTTTACTAAAACACTTTCTTCCAATCATCAATCCAGGCAAGTTCATTACCTAAGACGGACGACATTTTGATTATAATTTCTAAATCCTTCGATATATTTGTTCTCACCGGTCTGTTTTGGTTATAGGTGGAGCTTCGCTATCTCTAACATATATTGCTTCAGAGAGGATTATTCCCGGGTATGTTGGATATGCTAAAGACCATTTTTTTTAATAAAAAAAAATTACTGACAACGTTTTGAACTGCTTGATATGCAGATATGGCGGGGGTATGAGTTCAGCTAAAGCTGCTTTGGAAAGTGATACCAGAGTGAGTTTAACTTTTTCTTTCCACAAACTGTGATATTACACTGATAATATATATGTTTTTTATAGTTTCATGTTCCTAACCTCCCTCTTTTTCTTTGAATTTTTGTAATTATATATATCAGGTGCTTGCTTTTGAAGCTGGTAGAAAGAAAAGAATCAGAGTCAATACTATATCTGCAGGTATTGATGGCTTTTCATATTGTAAATTTTTTTATATTCTGATAGCCTTGTTGGTATCTAATTCCCTGCAAAGTGTAGATGCCCGATATAAAATAAAATGCTATGCTATGCTAATCATCAGAACTCCACAATTGACAAAATTACTGAAACTAAGCCGTGTGTATGATGGAGTATAAAAAAAAAAAATTTGCTTGAGAACGAGAGAGATAAATAGATCATAAGTTAGAGATATGATGACAAATCTTGGAAATACGTGGTAACCGCATAAGTGGACGTAAATCAGATTATATGGAATGCAAGTTTAACACAGGACAAAAAATTCTTAATGCAGAGGTGAAAATTGTAGAACATACAATATGACCAGTCTGACGTCTTTAGTACCTTTCGTCTATCATTCTATGTGAAAAGTTGATAGGGATATTAACTATGGAATCCAAAGAGTACCTTTGGTCCATCATTCAAAGTGAAATGGACAAAATTTTCAAGTGTAATATGAGATTAGAATATAACTCAAGCTTAAAGGAAATTTCATTGCAAAGTTACAAGACTTGTAATGTTGTATGGAGTTGAATGTTAGGGGCTGTAAAAAACCAAGATAGGAATTGAAATGGAATCATTAGAGACAAATTTAGGATAGTTTCCATAATAGAGAAAACGGTAGAATATTGTCGTATATGGTTTGGACATGTATGGAGAAGACCTATAGAAGCATTGATCCAGCTAATTCCCACTTAGACATACTGTTGTTATTAACTTTTTCCTCAAAGTTGGATTTTTGCTTGTCAATGAATTTAGTATATGCTGACAAACTATGAAATCCAAATACTTCAAAAATGGAAGAATATTCGATAAGTATCTAATACTGATACGTGTCTTATACTTCCAGACATGTACCAGAAAAGTATTCGATGAGTATTTAAATTATTTTTAAAAATACTTTCGCCGATACTTTTCAGATACATATTCGACACTTCTTATTATCATCTAAAGGCACAATTGTCATTTGGATATGATACATTTTCATGTCTTACTAACGACAGACACAAAAATTGTATGCTTTTTGTAACAAACTCATAGTATGAGGGCTCGTTTTGATTAACTTATTTTTGAGCTTATGAAAAATAGCTTATGCAAATTTTCGTTAGTGAAAACTCTTAAGCTTCTATAAGTCAAATCCCTCTTAAGCTTATGCCAATTTCTCGTATCCCTATATCCATGTCATATTATACTATGTAACCGAGCGTTTTAGTTTACTTAAAACGTTTCAAATGGCTAGGTCCACTTGGTAGCCGTGCTGCGAAAGCAATCGGTTTCATCGACATGATGATTGACTATTCATTTACCAATGCACCATTACAAAAAGAACTACATGCAGGTAATATTATTACCCTTGAAATTCTTCCTTTCTGAGATGAACATTATTCGCCGTCTTTTTGGTCTGCAATTACTAACACTTTGGAGTATTTGTAACAGAGGAAGTAGGTAACACTGCGGCTTTCTTGGCATCGCCTTTAGCATCAGCTATCACAGGTGCTGTTGTATACGTTGATAATGGACTAAACGCCATGGGAGTTGGAGTCGACAGTCCGATATTTAAAGAACTTGACATTCCAACGGACCAACATTGAAATTGAGATTGAACTGATTAGTTTTTCTTCTCTACGAATCCTGATCCTTCTATTCAACTAAGACGATGCGGCTTATGATGATGAAAAAACTATTAAGAGTTAGTTTTTACAGTTTTATAGTAAGTGGTTGTTGAACTTCATAATCATTGATTTTTCATCAAATGTGATCTACTTTGCATTGGCTGGTAGCGCTAATGACTGTTTTACAACTGTTTCATTTGTGTTTTAAACATCTTATATACAATTTGGAAATGAAAGCATTGAAGAGAAAGTTAAGCATGTAAAAGATTTGGGGTGGGATGGGGGTTAAGGGTTAAAGAAGTTGGAGGTCCAGGGCTTAAGCCTCTGGCAAGGAGAAAAAACTAACAATAACATTGTAATATAATAACAACTAACAATTTATGAAATTGAAAACATACTATTAAGGAGGTAATTTAGATAAATGATAATTTTATTTAGAAACACAAAAAAGACAACTATCGGTGACATCGTTAAACATGTTTTTCTTTAGCTAACCAAACATGTTTTTGTGTACTATGTTCACTTATTTGTAGCCTACCGCTTGCTGTAATTTTAAAGGATGTTATTTAATCAATAAACAAAATTCATTTTCTTTAGGATTTGATCTTCTTTCTATCCAAAAAACTAATCATCTTTTCATCCAACAAAATTGAGCTTATATTGTTTGGGTAAATTCAAGTTTGATGTCTAATTGAAATAATTTATTATTTATTAAATTTTACTCATATCTTTGTTGGACGGCGAGAGAGAGTCTTATCGAGTTAAGAACAATTACACATAAGGGATTTTTAACACCATATCTTCACCTAAAATATTAAAGTGTTAGGTTTATGAGTCATCTCTTTTATATATTTTTCAATATTTGATATATTTCAACATTCCCTCTCAAGTGTGAACCTCTGTGTATATCATTTATCACCGCTTACTTATTGCTCCCTTATCATGTCAAACTGAGGCTCTGATACCACTATCAAATTATTCAGGGGAAGCCTCACTAGATTTGATCAACATATTAAACTAAGAACAAATATACAAGTGACTTTAACACCATACATTTAACCAAAATTTTAAAACTTTATATTTATATCTCCTCTCACTTGTATATTGTTGTATATCTCAATGAACTGAAACTAATTTCATATCTTATCCAACTCTCAAGATGGCACCACTTCTCTATTTATTTGGGCATGTGTATTCCAGCATTTTCTTTGTCGATTATGTCAAATAATGATGATCACGAGAATAATTTTTCAAGGAGTGATATCAATGACATATACAACTATTTTTATTATTTTTTGTCAAGTTGCCCTAATAGCTAAATTCATCTTTTAAATGAATAAATGGGAAATTCATAATTTAAACTCGAAACACATTATAAACGTAAGTATTATAATATTTTTTGAATGCGTTGAAATTGCAAATAGATTTATAAGCTACTTTTTTTATCAATTATTTTTTTGTTTTATTTTTTTTATATTCAATTTAGTAATCAAATGTTTTTTTTTAGTTAATTTAGTCCACAAAACTACTAAAAAGTAAGCATTGAAAATGTATTTTTAATTTTAATACATTTAAAAATTAATGAGATAACACGTCAAACATTTAAGCACTAATTAAAGAGTATTTTGAGACATTTCAAAACTAATTAAAAACAAAATGGTGAATACATTTTTTTTTAAGAAGCTAAATTGGCCCACTTAAATTGACACGGTGAAAATTGAATCTGAAACCTTAAAAGAAGCATACTCCTAGATTTCAAACCAATGCCATCAGACCAATCCAAGTGAGTTCAAAATAGTGAATACATGATATAAATGCGGTGTATGTAGCAAAGAGATGTGCATGTAGTAGGCCTTCTACACAACCATGTGGATTTGTCTTGCTTGGAGCCCACGAAGAAAAGATTGGAGGAGGATGCCTTTGAAAGATTCTCTTCTCACCCCCCATGACTCTTTTTAACCCCCCAATATTTCAATTTTACCCATGTCCAAAAACTTCAGAACGTGTTTTCCGAAGTTTTTTTAGTTCAAATTTGTCGAAAATTTCGGAAAATGCATTATGAAGTTGATCTTCAAGGCAAAAAAAACTTCGAAAAACGCGTTCCGAAGTTTAAAACTAAGGGTAAAAACGGAAATCCGGGGGGGGGGGGGGAAAGAGTCATGGGGGGTGGGAAGAGAAAAATTCGATGCCTTTAGCATACCAATCACTATAGGCCCTCCTCTCTAGCATAGTTCCTCTTTTCTTTCCTAATAAAAAAATTAAGGTGAGGAAATAATGTCCTGTTTAATATTCTAAGAGTGTCTATAAATATATTTATATTTATTTTTCTCGAAAAGTATTAGTGGGATTCAAACTCGGATTATTTATCATGAACTTCTTTTAAGGGTCAATTGAAAGGTTTTGGAGGAAAAGAGATCGAAATAAGAAAGATATAATGAAAAGAACAATGGACTTTGAAGGGAGGGAGGAATATATATATATATATATATATGGGCTGGAGAGAATTTAGGTCGTCTTCTTATATTATTATTATGATTATCATCCAAAAAGTTATTATATTGTCCCAAAAAAATGCTTATCGGCAAAATAATGATTTTATTGGTGGATTTGAATCATATAAAATTAGCAAAGTATAAATACCAAAAAAATAATAAAAAAATTAGCAAAGTATAAAATGAGCAAATTAATTGTTACTTTAACAAACTCGTCAATATTTTGTTATGAAACATTGTACTCAATTTATGATAAGTTTAAAAAATTAAATACATGCATACATAAATTTATGATATATTCTAAAATTATACATCCTCTATGCGGTTGTGTTTTAAAATTGTTGAATTATCCAATATTGTAAGTTTACAAATATCTCAATATAAATCATGAGACAATATAAAAATAAATTAATTGAAATTAGTTTAGTCCTCTTTGAGGTGGTCGCGCAAATAAAAAAAAATAGAAATCTAAAATGCAATATATAAAAAAATATATGTCAAATTTTTAAGGCCAGAGATTCATTTGATCCCCCTCACTTAAGTATGGCTCCGCCATGTTACCATGGAGGAGCCCGGGCAAGTGCCTAGGGTGAACGGGTGGCAGCTCCGCCACTAGCACCCGGTAGTGATTTTTTATGAATTGTAAAGGCCGGGTACCCGTTATATTACTTATAATTTATAAAAAAACACTAATAATAGAGATATATTATACTCCAAAGATAATAATTGTTGAAAGATAAATTATGATGGTTTAAGATTGTTTATCACTAGTAAACCCTGCCGACAGAAGAAAAAAGGGCACAATTTCTTTGGGAATCTTTCTTAGATTTTGAGATCATAGTATCACATAAAGACGAACTCTTACGTCCTAATGTTACTTTAGATTTTTTTTCATACAAATTAACAAAAATTATGCAGCCCATGTCCCATATTGAGTGTGACTTTAGATTATTTTATATAAACTATGAAAACTGGTAAATAAACGAAGAGTATAATATAGTTTTATAAAGGGGAAAAGGCGAAAAGCTAACATGTTTTTGAACTTGTTTGTAAGCATAATGCAGTATGATAAACTTGTGAGTCGTGTATATAATAATATATATAAATTTATATTATTATTTTATAGACAAAAAAAAATCTTAAATAGTGCATCTGTCACAATTAAAAATATAAAAAAAGTCTATGGTATGATTTTTATTTTTACAGTTAAATATGTTTTTCGTTATTTAAATATATCAACTTGAACATAGCTCAATCGGAAGACATCGTATTATATGTGCAGCGAATAATGTTCGGATTAGAATTCTCCACTTATTCATATTAAGGATGAATTTATTTTTTTTGACAATATATTAAGGATGAATTATTTAGCCACTAATGAGTGTTTTGGAACACTCGTTATCATTTTCTATTAAATAAAAATGAACATTTCAGTACATAATTTATTTAGATATATATTAATATATTGTTAATATGGATAATACTGATAGACCCATAAATAATGTTTGATATATAAAAATTAACAAACATCATCTCAATAAATATACCAATATATAATAAATAAAATGTGTAGGTATAAATTAATTTAATTAAGTGGGTGGAATACTGACATCATTTAAACACTATGACGACTTTATTTTTGGATTTTTTGCATGCCAAAGAAAATTAAGGGCTTCAACACAATTTTCATGACTCCATTGAATTCTCTTTGTTAATATTTAGAGAACTCTGAGAGATATGGGTGAGAAATAGTCTCTTTCAATATTTGTATGCCCCACCTTCCAAGGTCTTGGCAAGTAGAGTAGGGGTGGACAGTGGGCGGGTTTGGACGGGTTCGGATCTAAAGTTGTCATTCAAGCCAAACCGCAGAGTTAAAAAATAAGGCCCAATTCGCTCATATAATAGAGATCGGTTTTCGCGGGTTCGGGTTGCGGTTTAATCGGGTTATTGGGCGGTTTAATTCAGTTCGATCGGTTAGAAATAAAATAAATAAATAATAAAATCTGTAATAAACTTAATCTTTGCAATTTAAATTCGAAGAATATGCAACAAGAGATTTGAGAATCATGAAACAAATACAAAATAAAAGTGTTACAAACCCTAAATAAACATGAAAAGTAAGAAAAAAACAAAAATCTCAAATAAAATTAAAAATATAACATTTGATTTCAGCGAAGTTAGATCAAAAAGATGAAGAAAGATAAATTTTATGTTTCAAAATGTTCCATGATTGTTTCAGTCTCTATGGATTTGAGGTGAAATGAGAAAGTGTAAAAATGAGACGAAAAAAGAGTTTAGAGTGTGTATATCGCAAAAGAAAAGTGTTAAACGTAAAATTTTGATTTACTAATGCGGACGGGTTTCGGGTCCCATCGGTCCGATTCTCTCCACCCGGACCCGCCCATGTCAACTCTATTCAAACCGAATTTCCAAACCCGCTAACCCGTGGCCCGATCCAAACCGTCCATATTCCTTATTATTTTTTCGGTTTCCTCAGATTGAGTCGGGTCGCGGTTTTTTGTCCACCCCTGAAGTAGAGTACCTTAATTTCTTATACGTAGGATATTAAATTAAAATTGTCCAATTCAGTGGTCCTTTACTCCTTTCATTTGGGATACCAACTCAAACTTCCCTTACCCTCCCCAATTAAGTAAAGGATTTTTTTTAATTTTTGTATTAACTAACTAAGTTTGATCGTAAAATAATAAAATTTATTCAAAAATTGTTTTTAATAGAAATTGGATTTGAATTATTTTAAATTATTCGTTTTAAGGGAATTTATTAATCATTTAAGTTAAATTTCTTAGTTGAAATATTGTAATAAACAAAAGAATTTGATCTTGATGACATGCATATGCATATATATATATATATATATATATATATATATATATATATATATATATATATATATATTATTTAATTCTTTTATGTTTCTATCACTTTTCAATTTTGTGACCAAAGTTTTATGATCATATAAGAGTTTCTTAAAAGTAAATAGGTTTTTAAGTTCGAATTCTCTCGATACTACATTTTATGTTGGATTATTCTATCTCTAATTTTAAATGAATGTATGTGCATATATATATGCGATAAGATTAATATCGTTCAGATTAATCAATTTTTAAACTCGATACCCAATATTCAAAACAAAAAAAGTAAATATGTACTTATGAAATCTGTTTCTACTTCATAAATATCTATGTGCATTTTCTCTTTGATTTTCTTAATTTCAACTCTTTATTTATGAAATAGTCAAAAAAATAAATTGGGCACATGAAATTCTTTCTAGAAGTTTTTTGGGTAAGTTAGCCTATTTGAAAATGTATGACATCCAACCTATCTCTAAGGATGTTAACAACTAATAAGCCATAAATTAGCAATTTCATGCATCACAAACTGCAAATTATTAATAAAATAAACCACTACTAATCAAGAACATGTTGCATAAAGAGTCAAAATTGACTGTGTTAACTGGAGTTTTCCGGTACTTAAATGGTATTGTTCAGTTTATACATACATTTTATAAATAATGCCAATATTGCATAAGTTTATCACTCTAAATAGATTATTATACAAATCTTTTATGCATATTTGTACCCAAATTTTTAAACAAGTAGTATTCTAATGCATACTAAAAAATCACTGTATTAATAAAGATTTAATTTATATATATGCACTAACACTATAAGCCATGCTTACAGGTATATCCAATCAAATTATATAATACATATATAAGTGCGTAAACATTTTAAAAATTAACTTATAAAAATAATACTGCAGTATAATTTGATTAACGTATGTATCCAAAAGATTTACATTATCGGTGTATGACAATTGATCTCTACCAATAATAACAAAATGTAATTATAATAGATCTATATTCAAATATATTAATCATCATGTCTATTTTTAGGAGTTGGGATTCTTTTTATTTTTAATTATTTCAATATCCTTTATTATTATATAATTTTGAAAAAATAAATATAATAATGTGACATCAAATAAGATCAAATCACATCTATACTATTTATGGTCTTTATTACAAGAATTTTTTTTAGATTAATATAATATTTTATATATCTAGACCGTAATACATAAAACATTCTATAAATTAAAAAATAATTTTTTTATAATAAGAATCGAAAAAAATACATCTCAAAATCTTTAAAAACCTAAGAAATAAAAATAATCGAAAATTGGGAGGTTCCATTCCAACTCCTATTTTTAGTTGCCTACCCTTGTAAGCTATGTAGGATTGACAATGACCCGAGCCAACTTGTTAATAGTTGTAAGCTCAATTCGATAGTTAATTCGTGAATTTGGTTCATGAACTAAATGAGCTGAACTTGAGTTAAAAATTAAGTTCGTTAAATAAATGAGTTGAATATAAATTGTATATGGTTCGACTCGCTTGGCTCATAAACTACCTCGATTATATATATATAACTTTTCAAATCTTTTTTAATTGTACACATCAATAAACTGTTTAGTTTTCTATGTACGGTTATTACCCACTTTTCCTTTGCCAAAATACTAATTTTACTACTCCTTTAAATTGGATCTCTCTTTGTCAAACGGCTTTTCATTTTCCATTTTCCATTTAAGAAGGAAGACCTTGATCCTCTCCTTTTTTTCGGTGAGGAGTTGGTGTTGTGGTGGTGAGGTTGATGGGGTGGTGCTTGATCTGGCGTTGCATAATTTAGTTGATGTCGTGCGCGTTTGGTTTTGCTTGATATTTGATTCTCTGACCATTTTTAAATTTGTTAAGATTTGCAGTATTCTTTTTGAGTCACTGATAGTTTCCAAATCTGTTGAGATTTGCAGGTTTCTTTATATCTGGTTGAACTTTACCGTGTTAGTGTTGACAATTTAGAGGCAATCTAAAAGCCGAGACTAATCTGCCTAAGTTATCATTCCACCGGTGTCTCGCCAACTTTTGACTCAAGAAGTTGTTTATTATGATTCTGGTGGGTCGATCAATTTTGATTCGAAGTCTGGAGTTAGAGTCTAACAACATCTCTATGGGTCGGATTTGTGTCATTTCTGATGGTCTGGAAGCATTTTTTTGTAGTTCCTCTTTTTGGTGGTGTTTATTTTAATATTTTCATTGATGTTTCGTTTATATATGACGCATTTGTTTGTAGTTCTTCTTTTACGAGTCTATGTAGACCTTGTATAGAGATCTGATTATTATTAATAATAAATTTACTATTATAAAAAAAAAACTTGTTTATATATAAAACCGAAGAGAATATATAATGCCGAACTAATCTGGTTCATTTGACCCGATTTTGGGCTGTATGAAATTGAAACATTAGACCACCGTTATCCGTTAATTTTAGTTTGACCGGTTCTCCGTCATCTTGATTGGCTTATGACACTCTGGTGCCACGTGGCGAAAACCAAAATATCTACGTGTAGAATCATGGATCCTCCGTAGAGTCATAAATAATGCTGCCAGGTGTGGTAGCTGCTCAGAAATTAAGCAGGAAACCCATAACATGCAACACAAACAAACATAGTACTACTAATACACCACCAAAAAAACAAACATAGTAACAACTTTTACTTTAGAAGATAGGACAAATAAATATATAAATTTTTTTGAGGAGGGGTCGACTTACTTTATGAGTAATTCAGCATAAAATTATCTTGCTTGATAATTTATTATATGGATTTGTAAAATACACACCCATTGAATTTTTAGATGGCCTATTTTTGTGAAAAAATAAAAAAGGAATTTGCCCTCAAGTTCATGTTGTTAAAACACTTCTAAAAATAAGTTAATGTATATTAACATATTCTAGAGGCATTTGTAAATGTACCCTCTAAAAACTAATTTTTTCCGTTAATATTGATACGAAGTTTTCATCACCATCAGCGATAACTAATCTTTGTTGGAGAATCTGTGGAGCACATAAGGTGGGTTCTTTTACTCCAATCGAATTTTTTTATACACATGAATCATAAATTGAACCTCTAACCACATACTTAAGAGGATCAAAACTCTTACCACTTGAACTAATGCATTATAGATCATTCTAAAACCTAATTTAAATTCAAATGAAATAAATTACTCCAAAATTCTTTTTCTTGGCGAAATTATATTATCATCCCTTAAAATAATTTTAAATTTTTATTCATTTATTAAAATTAACTTAAAGGGACAAAAAAATGTGAAATAGATGGGCTAAAATTATATTAATGCCTAATTCTATTTTGTGAATGGAGGAGCGGGTACAATGATTTAACATGGTAGCGGATGTAGGTGATAAGATCCCATTTGGCGGAGACGAGTAGAAAGCAAGTTTTTATTTAACCCACGCGTTATGCCAGCTGTTAAGTACGTGGACTCTGTCATTGCGTCCAAAATGGACCTTATGGGACCCACCTACACTACACACTCTACAACTAAACTAATACTAACAAATTTCATTTTTTTTATTATATTGTACTTCTAAATAAATACTATAAAAAATTACAAATAAATATTTATTCTCAAATTATTGATCATCTTCTTAGAATAAAGAGAAAAAATATATTAAAATTGTTAATGTCAGACGTTATGATCGAGGTTCATATTATGCTCTTTTCAGCTTGTCAGTTTGAATTTTCAATAGTTTGTCATTTAGTCTACCTATAAAAAAAAACTCAAGTTTAATTTTATAAATAAATAATTTTTAGTTAGATTTTATTTACTTCATAATCGAATTTCCGATAATGAAAGAAAAAAAATGTGAATGGTTGATTTAGTGAAATAAGTTCATTGAACACAAATTTATTTTAACTATTGGATTAATAAGTCTAACCGTTAAATTAAGGAGAAATGAATTTTTTAAATACTTTAAACATTTGATTTATAATATGAAAAAAAAAATTGTTTATATATAAAATCAGAGGGGAGTATTAATTTTATAATGGAAATTATTGATATTTTTTTTCTTCAGTTTTTGGAAATAGAAAATAATAGATCGATGAACTATCACTTATCTGTCATGCTGGCTACTACTACCCACTTACTTCCCTAACTTGTCAGCAATCTAATTTTTTTTTTTTTTGAATGACAAATTATTAGTCGTTAATATATTTACAATATGTTAGTATTTCTCCTT
The DNA here is from genome assembly GCA_954870985.1 of Trifolium fragiferum. Classification (NCBI taxonomy): domain Eukaryota; kingdom Viridiplantae; phylum Streptophyta; class Magnoliopsida; order Fabales; family Fabaceae; genus Trifolium; species Trifolium fragiferum. The sequence continues at coordinate 10,652,149 of OX940793.1, read as the reverse complement.
GCCAGAACTTGAACCCTGGACCTCCAACTCCTTAACCCTTAACACAACTAGCTTAGCCAGTCAGCAATCTACTAATACTCTTAGATTTATTATATAGTCTGAAATTTGTGTCAAAACAGAGTTGTTTTTTATTTGTTTTTTATATGAAAATTATATTTCCAATCAAAATATGGGTTAACTCAACTTAATTGACATGCTACCATCTTCATAGGCAAGTTTTGGATTCTTCTTCCACACAGCTGCATACTGAATGAAGACTTCTTTCTCTATTCATCTATGAAATGGTGAATGAATAGATCTTTTACCTATCACCAATAGCATAGTTGATTAAATTTCTTATAATTTTTTATTTATCAAGTAATTTAGATGTTGTAATTCACTTTTAAAATAAGTAAATAAAATGTCTGAATTTGAATATTGATTTTTATATATATAATATAATTTTTTTACTAATTAAGTTAAACTTACAGAGATGATACTAGATCATTTCAAATAGACAAAATAGTTAAAAATTATTGTAGTATTAAATTTATTAACAATTATTTTGCAAGTTTAACTTGATAGATAATTAATTAATGTTATTTTCATAGAGCAAATTGCGAATACATAATAGTTTTTTTCTTAAATAGAATAGATGTAGATAATATGTAACATATTATATTTATAAAGAAATAATTAATGTACGTAAAAATTTGAAAGATATATTATAATAATAAATAAAGAAACAATTCATGAGAGTGTTAGAGATGAGTAGTATTCTTAGCCCTTTTGGCATCCAAAAATAATAGCATATTGCCTCGAAAAGAAATGCATCGAATTAATTTTTAATATTGCATGGTGTAAAATAATTTTGCATTATTTAAAACCGTAATTCTTAAAATAAATATAAATTGTATATTTCAATGACTCTTGTATTTAAAATGAATTTTTTTTTCTTTAAGTAAATGAAGTGGTTGAAATTTAAATCCCAATTTTATATATAAAATATGATGTTCTTACTAATAGAATTAGGTTCACGGAATGGACGAGACAAATTTCTATGAATGAAGTTTTTGAAAATATTTGATTTAACTTATTAGATTAGGAAAATTAATTATAATTAACCAACTTTATTAATTATTGTGAAATCAATTTTTTTTACTTATATTAATCAAGACTAAACTAAAAAATTACTATTTATAAACTCAATATTGAGCCATTATAGTTTTATACTTTATTGAAAATTTTAATTAATTTATCAACTATTAACCATTTAATCCTATTAACTTTTAATACTATTGGTTTCTATTGAATAAATATATGCAATTTGATACTCAACATACGAGACATTCTTACCTACACACAATAATTTAAATACAATGTTTAGGCAGACACACATCAATTAAAAAAATTAAAATGAAAATAAAATAATCTCATAAATTAATATTATTTTAATCATTTTCTCTTTAAATTTTATTTGTTTATGTGTGGGTGCCCAACACATCAAATTTATAGTTGTGCCTATATTAGACTTTCTCCCAACATATATATTAACTATTTTGGTTTCCTATCTATGTTCCATTAATCCATTGTATAAAAAAGTAACCATGAAAGGGTGAATTTGTTACCTATATAATAATCTCATTCTAGAAGTAGTAACCAAGTTACAAATTTAATCTTTTTCTATTTAAATATATATTTGATGTGCATTATTATCATTTTAAATAAGAAAAACAACTAAAATTAACCTATGGCTCATGTGAAACTTGTAGGATAAGACCAAACAAGAATATAACTTATTTTTCCATTCTCTCTCACTTATTTTGAAGTGAATAACTTGGCCATCAATTATGCTCTTATCAATGAAGTTAGATCTTTTCTTATATAAAAAACAAACTCTAGTGAGAGAAAATAACTACTAAGTGTGTGAGAGAGAGAGAGAGAGAGAGAGAGAGATTATATGTCATGTAACAGAGTTAATGTTTTCATTTATATTCTTTGTTTCTCTATTCTATGAACAAATTTGAACATTTTATTTATCTGGGTTTTGTTCAAAATTGAATCTTTTTGACTCTATAATTCATTATTGGATCAAAAAAATGGCAAAACCAGGGGTGTTAGATTCTGATCCAGAGATTATGGTGAAGAAAGCTTTAGAGTTAAAGAAGGAGCTGAAAAAGTTTGTGAAGTCCATTGTTGATGATGAAGATATAAACATTGAAGCTATTGAGAAGTCAAGAGAAATTCTTTGTGTTCTTAAGGATTTGAAACTAAGAAAGAAATCTCAATCTTCAATGTCTTTTAAGATAAACAAGAATGTTACTTTCCCAGATGAATTCAAATGTCCACTTTCCAATGAATTGATGAGAGATCCTGTCATTGTTTCTTCTGGTCAGGTTAGTGTCAGAAATTTGTTGTGTTAGTTCTATAATTTTAATTTTAATTTTATTTTTCTGATTTTTTTAGTTATTAATTACTGAGGAAATGTTGGAAACAGAATTTATTTTTATTTTTTTACATTGGCATTGGTACTTGTTTGATTTTTTTTATCTGTTATAAATATCTAGGAACTGTTATAACAGAAGTGGATTTTTTATTTTTATTTTGATTAAATTAAATTTAACTGAAGGGAAGATATAAGATATTGATTCTGGTTTTGGCTTTTTGTTTATCTTTTTTGCTGGAATATTTTTTACTTTATTCTATGCTATTATTATGTGTGCATAAATGTGGTAAAGATAGAAAAGGAATATATTCAGTTCTTTCCTCATCAAGAACCTTAGATATTTGTTAATATTTTAGTCCTTATTAATTAATTTTTAAATAAATGTGTATGGGAAGAATGAAGATAAATCTTTTGATTATTTGGAATTTTACCTTTCTCTTTTTTATTTGAAATTGATATATAATGTTTAACATTTTGTTGTTCAATTCTTCTTTCAATCTTAAGTAATTTTGTTTTGTCTTCCCTTTATTTACATGTTAGCTTTTCTGCATTTATTTATTATATTTCTAAAATGAAAACAAAAATTGTGAGTAATTTGATGATGAATATGTGTGTTTGTACATAGAAAGAGAAAGAGTGGTAAATTAAAAAAACATATAATATATTCTTTGTTCTTGAGACACTCTTGAGTGAGTGGTGATGATTGTTTCTTTGTGTAAAACTTTTGACTGATTTTCTCAAAAGGGAATAATTAAATTTTATTGTTCTTAACTTTTTTTTATCTTTTTCCCAATTTAACATTTGATGCCTTCCCCACCCAAACTACTTTTTCTTTTCTATGTCTTACTCTTTTTTCTTTGAATTGATCCTTCAAGATTTATGTTGATTGAATCAATAATGACTTAAACAAATTTGAGATTTTTTCTTGTCTAAGTATGAAAAATGTGTTTAATTTCGATACACTATGAACAAATCACAACCATTTATATGCGTGACTTCAGAAGTACGTAGTTATAAATAAAGTCAAACTATTTTCATAATCTGACATCTATACGCTAATGGTGTATATATGAGTTTAATCTTTATAAAATTCATATTATTTACATTTTGTTGGTTTAAATTATGCAGACATATGATAGACCTTTCATTCAAAAATGGATTAATGCTGGAAATAGAACATGCCCTCAAACTCATCAAATTCTCTCACACACATTTCTTACTCCAAATCATCTTATAAGAGAAATGATAGAAAAATGGTCTAAAAATCAAGGACTTGAATTGTGCAATGTTATTAGTTATATTAATGATGAAGGTGCTAAAGAAGCTGATCAGAATCACTTTTTATGTTTGCTTGAGAAAATGTCATCAACACTTAGTGATAAAAAAGAAGCTGCAAAACAACTTAGATTGTTGACGAAGAAGCATCCTTGTATTCGAGTACTTTTTTGCGATTTTGAAAATGCAATTCCTCAATTGCTTAAGCCGATTTGTGAAGGAGATAGTATTAACCATGATCTTCAAGAAGATGTGATCACAACACTTCTCAATATCTCAATTCATGACAACAATAAGAAACTAGTAGCTGAAACTCCGATGGTGATTCCGATTCTTATGAAGGCATTGAGATGCGGAACAATCGAAACACGAGCCAATGCTGCAGCAACCCTTTTCACGTTATCAGCACTAGACTCAAACAAAGAACTTATAGGAAAATCGAATGCCTTAAAACCGCTTATCGACCTATTGGAAGAAGGTAATCCCTTAGCCATGAAAGATGTTGCTTCAGCAATTTTCACTTTATGTATGATGCACGACAACAAGGCAAGAGCAGTGAAAGACGGCGCAGTTAGAGTCATTATGACGAAGATGAAAAACCGACTTCATGTCGATGAATTGCTAGCTATCCTTGCTCTACTTTCGACTCATCAGAAAGCTGTTCTTGAAATGGCCGAGCTCGGAGCTGTTCCTTGCTTGCTAAGTATCATGCGAGAGAGCTCATGCGAACGTAATAAGGAGAATTGCGTAGCGGTCCTTCAAACTATATGTCTTTATGATAGATCCAAGTTAAGGGAAATAAAGGAAGAGGAGAATAGTTACAGAACAATATCTGAACTTGCAAAGAGTGGAACTTCAAGGGCTAAGAGGAAAGCTAGTGGAATTCTTGAGAGGTTGCATAGGGTTGTTAATATCACACACACTGCATAATGTCCCTTGATTCTCCCCCCCCCCCCTCTCTCTCTCTCTCTCTCTCTCTCTCTCTCTAGGTATACCCTTTAAGTTATTGAAGGTAAAAATCTATAAGCAATTATGTTTCATAAACAATAGTGTACATTCTTTTTCTCCCAATGAAGTTATTCTCTGGTTAATTTAGTTGGTTACTGAATAAAGTGAAGCTATATGTGCTCTTATCTTTTGAATTGTTGAAAAATATTCTATCAAGTTCTCTATGTATAAATTAAATATTTCATTTACATTTATATGACATTTTCACTTTTACTTTCTTTATGTAATGGACAAGAATATTTAGATAGAAAATAACATGCACTATGCTATGCACCTCCCTAACTAATACCAACTTGTACAAGTCTTCATCACATTTCTTGCTAATGTTGGGAGAAATAATTTCGCGCCCAAAAAATTGTTTGTAATTTCACGAGTGACAATTGACAAAGCTCTCGGTTAAAAGTTTTTTACACTACTGCATTTTTATCAATTAAATTTAAGTTTGAGACGTCTGATTAAGTTGAAAAAAACGTATAGCATCTCATCCAAACACGTTTAGTTTCTTGAAATTTAGTTTGATAGAATAAATAGTTCACCTATTTCTATGAATATATGTCAACAACATCACAATCAAAGAAATGAAATTTTCAAAGCTACTGAGCATAACAAAGGATAATCATCCACTAAACCACCATTGTTCAATGGTGAGGACTATGAGTATCAGAAAATCATAAAGAAGTTGTTCATAGAAGAAAAAAGCATTGATCTATGAGAAGAAGTAATTGAAAATGGAGACTTCACACCAATAGAGAAAATGTGACTATTTCATTAGAAAGTTGAATAGTTTACCTAAAGTCAAACTTTAGCTAATGTGCCAAAGATAAATTGAACACTATGTTGCTCATCAAGGAGAAAATCAAGCAAAGTAATCAAAAGCCAACATTTTAGCTTATCAATATGAACTACACAATAAGTAGAAAATTAATTTATGAACTACACAAAATGAGTCACCATAAAATTATATATTGAAAAATCTTGAGTATTATTCTCAAATGATTGCAACCAAAGGTAAAAGCCATCGAATGATTTCTTTAAATTCACGAGTTTATGTTTAACCGTGAAAATAACAATTCTTACAATGGTCTTTAAGCTGATATGTCATGAGATGAAAACAACTTTGATGGGAGAAGATTCATTGATGATGAACTCTTGCTTATTTCGCAAAAGATTCAGCTCATTTACATGGTATAAACATTAAGTACCACATATGAGCTCAACTATATTCATAAACTATTTAAGCTCAATCTATTCGAACCTCAATCATAATGTTTGATCTAGAAATTTTTGACATTTATACCTGTTGAGTTAGGATTTGTGGACGAGTAGCGAGTTTAAAGAAAATAAGAATAAAAATATGTTGAGACGTTATTATTGGGTCTTGCTGGGCACATGTTAAGAATTTAAAAGTAGAAATATCCTCCTAAAACTTTGATAATTAATGAATAAAAAGTTCAAAAAATGAATTACATACACAATATTAAGATATAATTAACATATGCCCTAAGACACATCTTATTATATTATGTGTTTGATATGGAAACAAACTTTATTATTATTATTATTATTATTATTATTATTATTATTATTATTATTATTATTATTATTATGTGTTTGAGATACACTAAGATATAATTATCAAGAATAAATAATTAAATATTGATATGATATAAGTTATATTTAAAAGATAAAATAATAGAGATAAGACTACATTTAATATATTAAATAATACTGAATTAAAATATATTTTTATATTTTCATTAATTTTAGGTTTTGTAAATATTTTTATTTCAAAAAAAAATTTATTAGGTGCCAATTTAGATGGGTTAGTTTAGCTTCTTCAAAAAAATAAAAATTATTATTAATAAAATTGCCCATGAGAGAAAATTATTAAAAATAATTTTTAACTTTTTTACTAATATTTACATTAATTTAAATTAATATTTATATCTTTAAATTTTTACTTATTTTAAACATATAGGGTGCGTTTGATCTGCTAAAAAACAGAGGACTGGACTGAATAATTTTTGTTGTACTCTGTTTGATTTAGAAACTGGTTAAGGGACTGGACAAAAGAGGCAGTACGGAACAGGACAAAAACAAATTTTTTTGTCTCCCACTAAATCATATGACAACTTTTTGTCCACAATACAACTATAAAAAATACGAAAATATCCACTTTATGTTCGAATATAAAAAATATTATCTCTCTATTTTTTCCAGTACAATTTTGTCATGTCCTGTATTCTCTTGTTCTGTGTTGTACTGTCTTGTACTGTCCTATCAAGTACTTGTTGATTTGCAAATCAAATGGACCCATATTCTATTAAATTTCAAATTATTTTTCTATTTTTTTATGTTTTTTAAATTGCATAAAATCTTGTGACATAAATTACTATTAATATTTTTTGGGTGCAAAATTACTATTAATTTAATCGCGTAAACTTTGAAACTTGCTCTTATTTTCTAATTTCTATGAGATAAGAATTTAAATTTTTTTCCCACAAACTTTGAAACTTCCTTCCCTCCTCTTTGTATCTGTCTGAATTTTCAATGACTTGTAATTTTGTATATCTTTTAAATTTATTTATTTTCCTAAGGAAGATAAAAATTTAACTTTAGAAATTAAAAGTTTGCTCATCAAACAACAAATTATGACAGTGAATCCAACCAAGGGTATGTTTGGTTTGACTTTAGACAGAATTAATTTTGATAGAATTGATTTTGTTAGATCTGATTTTAACAGAATTAATTTTAGCATAATTGATTTATGTTTGGATACTTTCATGTAAAAGTGAGTTGAACAAAATATTTATGTGTAAGAATCAATTCTAGAAACCATAAGCTACTATTTCTAGATTCAAGTAGAATCAATTCTGGAGGCAGAATCAATTCTACTTTTGAAAAACCAAACAAGTCAGAATCAATTTTACACCTCTAGAATCAATTCTAGCTCTTTTAGAATTGAAACTAAACACACACTAAGTCATCTTGTAATTAAAACTTTTTCTTGTCAATGGAAAAACTATATATATTTCTGTGGCAAGACAAACTCAAGGTTGTGTTTTTCATTTTCCTCTTGCTATTGAATTGCACCAAGCTTCAATTCTTAGATGAAATTCTTCCATAACACTGAATATCTATGGCTTTCACATTATGTTCCCTTCGTATGTGCCTTCTAAATTCACTATTCAATACCAAAACTACACAATTTTCATGCAGATTCATCTCTTCACTCGCTTTTGTACCAAACCCATCTGTGTTATTGCGTGATTACAAGCTTTCAGGGCATTACAACGCTAAGAACACAAAAATCTTACATGCCCATTTGCTTATAACTCATTATTTACAATCTGATATTTTTATCATGAACTCTTTGATTGATGTATATTGTAAATCTGCCAACATGGTTGTTGCTCACAAGCTGTTTGATACAATTTCTCTTCCAAATAATGTTTCTTGGAATGTCATGATATCTGGTTACAATTGTAATTCGATGTTTGTGAAGTCGTTGGAGATGTTTTGTAGGATGCGTTTGTTTGGTTTTGAGCCTGATGAGTTTAGTTATGGGAGTGTTCTTTCGGCTTGTGTTGCTTTGCAGGCTTCACACTTTGGTGTGCAAGTTTTTTCACTTGTCATGAAAAATGGTTTTTTTTCGAGTGGTTATGTTCAGACTCTGATGGTGGATATGTTTTGCAAAAATTGTAGCTTTAGGGAAGCTCTAAGATTCTTTAATGATGCTTCATTTGATAATGTGGCAAGTTGGAATGCTATTATTTCTTTGGCGGTTAAAAATGGAGAAAACCAGGTTGCTTTGAATCTGTTTCGTGAAATGTGTCGCGCATCTTTAATGCCAAATAGTTACTCATTCCCAAGTATCTTAACAGCTTGTTGTGCGCTTAAAGAGCTGAAAAGTGGGAAATCAGTTCATGGATTGGCGATTAAATGTGGTGCGGCAGATCTCTTTTTGGAGACTGCTATCGTCGACATGTACGCAAAATTTGGATGTATGAGTGAAGCTTATAGACAATTCTCCCAAATGCAAGTCCGAAATGTGGTCTCTTGGACTGCTATGATTTCTGGGTTTGTGAAAGAGGATGATACTACTTTTGCACTAAAGCTTTTCAAAGATATGAGAAAAATAGGGCAGGAGATAAATACATATACCGTTACTAGTGTACTTTCTGCATGTGCTAAACCTGGGATGATCGCGGAGGCTGGAGAACTTCACTCCTTGGCATTAAAATTAGGGTTAATTTTGGATGTTAAGGCTGGGGCTGCTTTAGTCAACATGTATGCAAAAGCAGGAGAAGTTGGATTATCCGAGTTGGCCTTCAGCGAGATGAAAAATACGAAGGATCCAGGTATATGGGCGTCCATGTTATCTTCTTTGGTTCAGAACCAGAACCAAAATTCTGGAAAGGTGCTTGAGTTATTCACCGTAATGTTAAGAGAAGGCGTGAAACCTGATGAGTATTGTATATGTAGTTTGTTAAGTAATATGAGCTGCTTAAGTGTAGGGTCACAGGTGCATGGTTACATTTTGAAATCAGGGTTAGTCACTGATGCTTCGGTAGGTTGTTCACTTTTTACAATGTACTCGAAATGTGGTTGTTTAGAGGAATCTTATAAAGTTTTTCAACAAGTTATTGTCAAAGATAATGTCTCGTGGGCGTCCATGATTTCTGGTTTTGCAGAGCATGGACATCCAGATCAAGCTCTTCGACTATTTAAAGAAATGCTATATCAAGAAATTGTCCCTGATCACATTACATTAGTCTCAATTCTAACTGCATGTGCTGATCTCCGTTTCTTGCATAGAGGTAGAGAAATTCATGGTTATGCTTTTTGCTTAGGATTAGGAATAAACACAGTTGTCGGTGGTGCACTTGTAAACATGTATTCTAAGTGCGGAAGCTTGAGTTTGGCAAGAAAGGTGTTTGATATGCTTCCCCGTAAGGATGCATTTGCTTGTTCTTCATTGGTCTCCGGATATGCCCAAAAGGGTTTAATTGAAGAGTCATTTTTGTTATTACATGATATGCTTCGAAATGATGTAACAGTTGACGCCTTCACAATTTCATCCATTCTTGGAGCTGCTTCACTTTTGTGTCAATTTGACACTGGGACTCAATTACATGCCTACATTGAAAAGTTGGGGTTACAAGCCAACGTATCGGTTGGAAGTTCGCTAGTGACTATGTACTCAAAATGTGGAAGTATTGAAGATTGCCGTAAAGCATTTGACGATGTTGAGAAGCCTGACCTTATTGGTTGGACATCCATCATAGTGAGCTATGCTCAACACGGTAAAGGCGCAGATGCATTAGCTGCATATGAACTTATGAAAAGAGAAGGAATCCAACCTGACCCAGTAACTTTTGTTGGGATTCTATCAGCTTGTAGCCATAGTGGACTGGTTGAAGAAGCCTTCTTCTATCTTAATTCAATGTTTCAAGACTACAACATAGCACCAAGTCTTCGTCATTATGCTTGTATTGTTGATCTTCTTGGTCGATCCGGTAGACTAAAAGAAGCCGAAAGTTTCATTAACAACATGCCTGTTGAGCCTAATGCTTTAATATGGGGAACTTTGCTTGCTTCTTGTAAGGTCCACGGAGATTTTGAGCTTGGGAAGTTAGCAGCCGAAAAAGTAATGGAATTGGAACCAAGTGATGTTGGTGCTTATGTGTCCTTTTCAAACATTTGTGCAGATGGAGGACAGTGGGAAGAAGTTACAAAGATTAGAAGTTCATTGAACAAAACTGGGATGAAGAAAGAAGTTGGTTGGAGCCTTGTGTGAAAAGCGACAATGTCCTGATTGACGATGCTTAATACATGTTAATTTGATCTTTTGTCCCGAACATAGGATTGGTACATGTAGAATCTACTCCGAAAATTACGTAGACTAACTTATTCCCCCCCCCCCCCCCCCCCCCCCCCCCCTATTTTTGTAGTTTAGGATGAGACTAACTTATTGTTTATTAATCCCCTGCCATTTCATTTTTTTTTTTTGGTACAACCCTGCCATTCCATTTACTTCCAAATAAAGGAAATAAAACTTCTCTCCTGTCCATCATGTAATATCTAAACAATGTATAATAATATTTAAAAAAAAAAAATATGTATAATAGTTTTACTTGAACCCTCTCTCTACAAAACATGCCATATGAATCCTTAACATTGATTTCTCTTGATCATATAAATATGCAATTCACAATGATACATCGACAACCTTCCAGGATCAAAGCCGTCATTTGCAAGTTGAAATTTTAATTTGTTATAGCATTCTGCTATTTTGATTTAGTACAGATTAGAAACTTAGAAGAGATGATTATCCATGAATCTCTTTGAAACCAATATGCACCAGATTATGACACTCTTGCATTCTTTTGCATGGGACTGTGGCAGATATTTGTTGGTAATTTAAGCCTTAATATTTCAGAGGGAGCTGAATCAAAACTTTCAACTATTCAGACAAATTGTCTGTCAAAATCCATGCTAGCGAAGGATGTTATTCTTGCAATTTAAGAATAGGGACTTCTTTTTTGGATGGTAGTTACCAGATCTGTCTTGTTGAACCTGGATCCGTTTGTGCTTGAAAAAGCCGTTTATGCTTGTTGTGTTTTATCACAAGGGAGTTGTTGGAACATACATGATGCCAAGTTAATGTAGTGCCTACCATGGCCAGAAGGATCTTGATTTGCTGCAGTAGAAAAGGTCCGCAGTTTCACGTTGTAATTGATCTCAGTCACTGATTTTACATCATACAGTTTAGATTATACAAACATTAAAATAATCTTGACCATTCATTAAGATCGAATGGTTGATGCTATAACTGCATTGACGCAGTTACAATCGGAAATTTGTTTCCCAACTAGAGAGCTACTTAAAGAACTCAAATAGTTAAGTTATATAATTTGGAATGTATATTGCAGTGGAGTGGATCCTAAGGGATAACTTAATTGCACAACATCATGTTTGTAAACTTGCACAATTAAATAACTGAACTAATAATAAGTACAACCACCATCTTAATTTTTTTTGGCTAATTGAATGTCTATGATAAAATAAGGAAATGGACTTGCATAACACAGTTACAGCTTTAGATCATCCAAACTAAATCAACTTACGAGATCATTTTAATTAGTAAAATTTATAGTATAATCTGAACCGTCCAATCTAAAATCAATAATAGAGATTCATATCGGTGGAAAACTGTAGAATTCAGCTACAGTAGATAATCCTCATCCATAAATAGACATCAAATGAAGGATGGTAATAGTTAATAGCAAACTCAAACTCAAAATAACCACATCTACCAAAGGGGGGAATAGACTCATGTCTTATTCCTTCCACCAAAAGTAATTCTAAGTGTGTCAGACACTAAACATAATTACTTCTTCATGTCGGGATTCAAATTTTGTCGCCTACATGATTACTTTCCGTTGCATAATAAATTTCTTTGAGCACTTTATTATAACAGATAGTCGTGTCTATAAATTCTTGGAGACAATGGTAGCTATTATGTATAAATAAAGACTAGGAGAAATACAGAGGAGCTGGTTGGAAATATTAGAACTTCTGAGGATTATGATCTAATAAATTTTTGAGATTTCTTAAACAGAAATCCTGCTATAAGTACTGGATGATGAGATCTTATATATAAGCAAAGTTCTTAAACAGAAATTATCTCCGATCTTATATATAAGCAAATTTCACTTTTTAGATTCATTCGATTATTAATATATCTGGTCCATAATATGAAACAGATATATTTAATTGAATGAACCTAAAAAGTGAAAATTTACTTATATATGAGATCGGAGGGAGTAGTTAGCAATTGAAACATGCAACTTATCCCCAAAAAATCTTCCAAGGCACACACTTCTTTGAAAATGAAAATTTCGAGTAACGGAAAATTAATCAACTAATTGAACAGAATTGAATGCTAATTGAGAGTGACTAAGATGACAGCACAAATTTGGATAGTCTTATATCACAATTTTGAGCAAAGAAACACCAATCTAATCTTTACATAAATAGACAAGACATATCAACAAATAATTGTAGAAATCTTATCTCTAGTAATACATCACACATAAAAAATTTGACTGATGTATGCACAAAATATTTGCAATAATAATACACATTCAACAAATGAGTAGTTGAGATTTCTATGGTCCGAATTTAAAGATTAAGAAAGCTCTAACCACTCATTTATTGAGTTTGAGGGTGTTGTTAAATTATAATGAGCATGTAACATTCCTCTAAATGAAAATATTAAGTTACAACAGATCAATAATCGCACTAACTTTTACTTGAACAAAAATCTGCATTCTTACTTTCTTCACAAATGTCTGATACCACCAACTGTTCTTGAATAGAAGTTGCAAGCTGAGAAACTTTCTCATCGTTTAAATTAAGGGGACGCCTTAGCAAACTCTATATAAACAAGGGATTTTATCATCAATTAGTAGTCACATTGCATCGATAGCATAACTTAACAAAAAGGAACTCCATAAGTAAGTATCAATTATTGTTGGACCTTTTTGTGTACAATACATGAGATGGAAATGAAATATTACCTCGGAAGTCCACAAGCAATCGAATGCTTTACGTGGAATTATGTGCATATGAGTCTGAAATGAAATGAGCATGGTTTATAGTAATATAAATTAAATTTCACAATTTGTGAAATAAATGTATGATTCCATAAAATTACTAATAGTAATAACAGTAGAGAAAAGACAAAATCTTACATGAAATATTACTTGGCCTGCAGCTGCTCCATTATTAATCAACAGGTTGAATGAATCTACAGAATTCCAAACATTCAATGAAACACTATGGTGTAAGATATAATGTCATACAAAAGTATTAAAGGAGTTGGTACAAAAAATGACAATACGTGGCATTATTATAATTTTCTCCAAACAAGTAATAGTAACAATTTTTCAACAAAAAAAAGTAATAGTAACAAAAGTTTGATACACTGCATGAAAATGATTAAACTAATGTTTTAAAAGCCAATCAGAACCAGACGGTTAAACTGTGAGCCGGCGGTTATATAGTTCAATTATTTGAGCGCATTTAGCATGGTTTGAGTGGTTTAAAGCTGTTGAACCATGATTTGGAGGTCTCACTGGTTCAGTATTTGAAACATTGGGTTAAACTAAGAATGATCCAAACAAACCACATTATGAAACGCAAGAATCTAGTTGTGTTATATACAGAAGTTAATAAGCTTTCCTCATTGTTGCCAGAAAAGGTGTTGTGAAGTATCTATAGATTTATATCTACCAACAGAGTGCCCAAAATGAGTGATTTCTATTCAAACATTGAAGTCTAAGCCATATATAAAACAAAATAAAGCAAAACTCAGATAATTTATGAGTAACGAGTTGCATACTGCAGCCAGTAGCCTTCATGATTGCATTGCTGATAAAGGGCACTTTGGAACACATTGCAGCAATCACCTGCATCATAGGTCAATCAGCCGAGGTAAATAAACAGGACCAGTGTCTCCATTTACAAACATATTAAAATTTAAATTGGTAAAAAGCACAAGCACGCCATTTTGGATATCTTTCTGTTTTACACTTCATTGAGCAACAAATTTAGCAGAGTTTTCAAGCTTGAAGATTTTGACAAAATGAAGTAAAAAGGGGGGTTATGACTTATGAGCCTCCGATATGTGTTTTATATGGTCATCCACTGTCGTTGTAACTTGAATGATTAAAGTGCAGAGACCAGCACATTAAGTAATGTTAAATAAAACCATGTTAATATAAATTGTTTTAATTTAGACAAAATCTCACACAAAAACCATGGCAAAAGAATTTTCCTTATGGAGAAAAGATTGAGTCAGTATAAAAAGTGAGGAAAAAAAAAGGCTCAATCTCTTTGTACCTATTGAAAATTACTTACTGATGGAGGAGTGGCATCCAATGAAGGGAAATGAGATTTCGGGATAATGAGAGAGTGCCTGGTAAACAAAATATAGATGTGAGAAGTAGATAGATAAACAACGCCATGCAGAATAGTTGAAAAAGTAAATAACTTTTGTGTTGGTCATGGCACAACAATGAATTGTCGGAGGCAAGAAGGACATAGGAAGAAAAATCAGGTACCAAATATTATTTGATAGTTAATACAAGTATTTTGTATATTCAATGCGACAACTTAGACAAATACTAATACTTGTTATTTACTCCATGTATGGCCAAATTTACATGAGCCAAAATTGTGAAATTAATGGAATTGCACTTAGGCCATATGATACCTTACCCATGACTCAACGGACTTGTGTCCAATATGCATAGGCACGTGTCATCTTCATAAAGCTGTTAGAATGACAAATTAAAAAGAGTCAAGGTGAAGAGAAAACTTGGTTAGTAATGACTAAAAGTACAACAACAGTAGTCAAGTAAAACTTGTTTGGAATTCATAACACCAAAGTTTATGTCAAGCACAGTGGTTGGAATTTGGAAATATAAACATGTTTTGAAGGATTTCAAAGAGCATGATTCACAATTTCAAATAGCTCATTAAGCTAGGTATTAAAGCTAAGGGCAGCCTAATGTTATTAATGGTAATGCAGTCTTACTTACCTAACATTTGCAAACGGCTGATTCCACGACTTGAATTTGTAAATGTATCAAATCTAACAAGGGAAAAAACTAGTTGGTGCTCACAAAACTTTTACTTTAATCAGTATTTTTCGCTCTCTTTTTTTGTATTAACCCTCTGCTTCCAATGGAAGAGGGCCGGGTAATCGAGAGTTTGGCCGCAATGTAAGTAAAGTTTGGCCAAGAAATGTTCCCACTAGGAATCGAACATAAGTGCTCCCGAAAGATTTGTCCTAAGAGGAACTCATTAACCACTTCAGCCCTATTACTTTGTTAGGAAATTCCATATCTAAATCCCGTTAATATGGACAAAATCTGTAAGCCCTCAACCAAGAGCATGATTCAACGACACTCCCTCTCTGTCAGATTGAAAATGAAACTCCAATTAAAATGACTCCCATCTACCATATTTGAACACTACTAATAACCAGTCCTAGATAAACACACAATATTACACACTTTCCAACTTAGAAGCAGAACATTCAATTCCACCAAGGAAGGCATTTGCAATTGCTTATCATTTACTTTGTATAAGGCTTAGACACCAAGCTTCATTAATGCAATTAATTCCTATTTTTGAGAACCTAATGAGTGTATATACGCACTTATTATAACTATTAATGTACTCCCTCTGGTCTCATATATAAGCACAGATTCCTTTTTCAGGTTCATTGAATAACTAAGCATCAGTTATTCGAAAAAAGAATTTGTGCTTATATATGAAACCAGAGCCCAGAGGGAGTATTATTAACCATACACCCTTTGCTATCTTATCAAAACCCAATGAGTTGGGATAATGACACACACCTAAAATGGATTTTGACACTTGTAAGTGAACAATTCACTTTAAACAATCAAACATCATAACTTAATCATTGATAAACTTTACACAATATGTTAAAATAGAATTTAACTCTTCAAAACTTGCTTTAAAGTGTATCTCACAGATGAATATTCCACATAAATAATAACAAAACATGAATTTTTATTGAAATAAATAAAAATTCTTGATTTTCTTACTTTACAATTTATAGGAGTCAAATTCATTAAAATTTAAAGTAATAATATTAATTAACGTTTGACTTTCTCATTCTTGATCAAAATATCTAACAACTTGATCATTTAAGCAAATCCACTTAGCTTATATGGTTTTATATCATTGACTAAAATGAATTAGCCCCAAATTAAAATGAAAATCAAGGTAATCTACAATCTTTATTAACCATTAACCAATTTTAGTATATTAAGCTTAACCAAAAATAAATAAATGATGAAAGTAGAAAGAAAAAAAAAAAAAAAAAAAAAAAAAACCTTGAGAGCAGGTGATTGACCGCGAATGATATTGCAAAAGATACAATCCTTCTGTTGCGTTTGTGAAGAAAGCAGAGAAGCAGAAAGAGAGAAAGAGTGTGGATCGGAAGTGAAACGGGTCGGGTTAAGATGAGAGGACAAAACGGTAATTCTCCTTGTTGCTTCAATGGACATGTTGTTTGAATAGGTTTTAATAAAATCAGAAAGCACGGTGGTTAGTAGTAATTGGAAGATGCTTTGCCATGGAAGAGATGGTTTTTTGTATTTGAAAACGCAAGCAAGCAAGCAAGCACGGGTTTGGTTTGGTTTGTTTCTATGTTTTTTTAGGTTCTTTTATAATTTATCTTATCCAATATAGCATCTTGCGTGGCTTTCATGGATGGATGTGAGTAGGGATGGTAAAGCGGGCCAACCCGCCCCGTACCGCCCCTCCCCATCATTAATCCGTCTAAAAAGGGGCGGAGCGGATCGGGCTAACTAGTGATGGTGGGTTGAAAAATTCAAACCGTCCCGTTTTATGGCGGATGGCGGGTTGGCGGGAGTGCCCCGTCAATAAAGTTTTAATTTTTTTTATTTATAAATTCTCAAAAATATCATAAAAAATTATAAAAAAAGTAAAATAAAAAACCACTCGAGGAAATCAAAATATAAACTAACAAGGCGATAAGAAAAATAAAATTATCATTCAAACTTCAAAACATCCATGATTATAAAACAAAACAAACCGTACTTATAATAAAACCTGAAGAAGTGCTTTGTTTAAATCTAAAACAAATAAAACTTGGATTCCATTTAAATCCACAAAAATGCTAAGGTTTAGTAGTCCATCAACACAAACAAAACTTAGATTTAATGTTTAAATTCACACCCACAAAATTAAGCAATAAAAAATAATTAATCTTCAATCCAAATTAACAACGTCATTGATTGATGGTTGCTTCGATGTTGACAGTGAAGCTTCCTTTTCATCATCCTCATCATCAATATATATATTAACCCTATTAGGTTAATTGAGTTGAGTTTCTATTTTATAACATGAGTCAAAAAAAGAGAACTCATTAATAATGGGCTAAGATTTTTTTAAAAATAAAAAATTGGTTTGACCCGACGGGCCAACCCGCCCCACCCCGTCGTTGTCCCGTGTTTTTGCGGGTTAGGCGGGACAGGCCCCGCTCTTTTTGCGGATTGAAAATCTCAACCCATCCCGCCAAAATTGGCCGGTTAAATGGGCCGACCCGATGGACTTGGCCCGTTTTGCCATCCCTAGATGTGAGGTATACTTTTGGAAAGGAATGGCTCTGGTAGGCTTTATTTTTCAAAAATAAATTGATATTAAAAGATATTGACATAAATCAAATATTATTAGAACTATTTGATAATAGTACAAAAGTAAATATTATGATTATGATTTCTTAACATCTCTCAAAATAAATGGAATTAACAAGTCTATAATAAGAAAGGGAATAATTGAAAAAATATTCATTGTATATTTCATTTTTAATATTTTGAAGCTAGTATATTTATAGGTGGTATCCAAATCATTTATCAATATAAAAACCCCTTTTGCAGCAGCATCAAGTTGTTCACATAATCTTTCACACTTACTTCTTTTCTTTATCCTAATTTTTATTCTATTTATGAACAAACCAACTAAACCACCAACAATACTTGGTGCAGCTACCAACCCAACAACACTATGTATAGAAACCACTAATAAAGCAATAAGAATAGCACCATGTCAAGTAACAAGAGCAATTCCTCCAACTTTCTTGCAAACACTTATCAATGTTAATCTTCTTTTGATTTTTTTTCTCTTTGATGTTAATCTTTGAAGAAGTTCCATGTACTTATTGTGAATGTCATGGAATTGTATTGTGCTAATAATGGACAAAGGGTTAATTTGTAGTTTTGATGAAAATGAATCAAGCTCTTTGTATATATCCTTTTTTGTTTGTTCATTGTTGCTATCATTGAAATTATCGTACTAGATAATTTTGAGATTATATATAGTACTCTAAAATTAGTTTATAAATTTTAGTCTTTGTTCTCATGAGCTTAACTCAGTTGGTAGAAACATCACATATATTATGCAGGAGCTGGAGTTTGAATCCCAAAAACTTCACTTATTCATTTTTAAAGTAGACTTTTAAATCCTATCATTATAGATACGTATAAAAATACATGCAACATAACGTGAGTAATCAACTTCAAATTAGTCCACTAAATTCAACATAATCACACATTACGCAAGTAATTAAACCTAAAATAGTTTACTTGAATCCAAACATTATTGTTGACTTGAGACAAAAGTTCATTTAAACTGACCCTAAAAGGATTAATGGTACATTCTACTAATTACATTACTTTTCTTTTGAGATTAAAAGTAATGCACATTTATATAATATAGTTTATATAGAGTTTTCCTCTATATAAACTTACAATAAAGAACCTCAGGGTACTTTAAGTTCACACCAAATTGGTTAAAAATTTATTTTGATCCTATGCAAATTTTGTTCTTTTTAATCTATGAGTTCATATCTAACTCTCAAATTTATCTCAAAGGGTGATAATGCTTAAAAAGATATGTGTTTAATACAATTTTACTCTCTCAAATCTAGCGTGAGTTCTAAGTCGAAAAAATTCATTGTCATTCTTAATCCAACTCTCATATTGTTTTGGACTGCGTCTGAGCGAAGTTGAGCTCAACCCAATTGCACGTTGATCCAGAGCCACATATTCTTATCCAACAGCCACAAAAGCTTGCACTTCTATAACGGCCGACACCAGAATGTCAATCATGACTTTCATCTATTATTCCGAAGGCCATCAACTTCGAGGTCGTAGGAGCCACCCTCATATTGATGGCCTTGACTCCACATTAGGGACTATATATATATATATATATATATATATATATATATATATATATATATATATATATCATTCTCATGCAGAATAACAAGTATATTATTCTTACTCTCTAAAACCTTTCATTAATGCAAATACACTAACTTAAGCAACGGAGTATGTTGCAAGTACACTCCTCTCATTATCACCGTGTGAAGAAATGTTCACCAACCACTATGATTCTGATCAGGTAAAATCACATACCAAGTTAACATGTTTAACAAAATACATAAAAGTATTGAACTTATTATTTATTCTAATAATTGTTTGTTATGAGAGAAAAATAATATTTTTTTTAGATATTATATTAAATTTATTAGAAAGAGTGCAAAAAAATATGAATTTATTGGTGAATTAAATCGAGGGTATATTAGAAAGATAAAATACAAAAATACACTTCTTTAATTTGGTGCTATCATTCTAAAAAGACAAGTAAAAAGGAACAGATGAAGTATAATCTATTGATAAATTTATTGATTAATTTAATCAAGTAGTTCAATATAATCACTATTCTTATTCTTGCTAATGTTCTCGAAATGAGACCTAACTGATGATTAACTCGACAGAAGGATAATTGATCCTACATATTCTTAAACGGAAATCAAAACTATGTAGCTCTCAAATATTAATTCTACTTAAGTCTACATTACTTATACAAGTATATCTTGATATGGACCAAATATGAACAGACAATAATTGGGGCATAACATGTAAATTTTAATGGTAGTTGTGATACCTAATTATAAAATTAGAAATTCGTATATCTAAATCACATAGTTATATTCTTAAAATTCAAACTAGTGATAATCAAACTTGAATTTAATAATAATGAATCGATTTAAATATCGTAAAAAATAATGAATTGATCAAAGTAATAATGAATTCGAGCCTTTTAAATAAGTGATATTAATTGTATCTTTGACTCTTATTAATCACTACTAATTAACCGATTCCGAAAACTTTATATCTTGTAGTTGTAACTTGTAAGTGAGCTATATCTAGCTATGCTTCTTCATACATACTGTAATTCATATGCTATTTTTAAACTAATTTATACATGCTAAAATAAAACAAATAAATAAATAAAATCATTGTACTGTAAAAGAAACACGTTTTGCCTCATTACATTTTCAACTTCTAATTCCGTGTTTTGAGCAAATAATTTGCTTATTTAGAACGAAAACTTCGAACGTACGTAAAATCAAATTCACTCGTAGTATCCTCCATCTTACGATGAGTTGTCCCAAATTAAATCTCTCTACTACGCAATACAAGCATTCAACACAACACATGCAACATATCGCATCCACGTCAACAACATTCCACGTGTCAAACAATCAATACGAGGTCCACAATAATATTGTTGAATGAGTTGCACAAGATCACGTCTCAAAATCTTATAAAAATGTGATTTCTAAAAAAAACATCTGAAAAGTGAAAAAAAAAAAAAGGGTTTCGGGTCCACCCGAGGTACGAGGTACGAGGTACGAGGTTACCTTACCTCTAACTCCGACATGAATTACGGAGGCGAAACGTTGGACTTCCGAAACCTTAAGATAATATCCGCCGTTGGACGGGGTGCAAAGGGTGTCGTGTTCCTTGCAAGAACATATGGATCATCGAAAGATGAATGGTGGGCATTGAAAGTTATATCAAAAGAACTTCTTCAGAAGAAAAACAATAACAAAACTGGTGAATGTAAAAGAGTTAGATTTGAACAACAAATACTACGTCGTTTTGATCATCCTCTTTTGCCACGGTTAAAAGGTGTTCTTGAAACTGAGAAGCTTATTGGATTTGCCATTGATTATTGTCATGGTGGGAGCTTGCATTCTCTTATTAAGAAACAACCGGACAAAAAATTCTCTGAAGAAACCATTAGGTATCACTCTTGTTTATAAATTTCGAAAGATTTTTTTTTTATTTTTCTCTCATATTGGTGCAAGTGGTAAGAGATTTGAATCGCAATTTGGTCGCAGATTCAATCTCGGTCTTTTGCCAATAGAAAAATTGATGTAGAAAAGATCCATATTTTATGCTTCAATCTCAAAAGGGTCGAGTAATTAGTCTATGCAATTGTGCAGATGACACCTAGTATGCACAAAGAAAAAATGTTGATGTTAATCTACCACTAGATTTATATATTTTGGTTTTTAATTTGATCACATGGTAAATATTAACAAATTATGTGATATTTTTTCTTTTGGAATTTTTGTTGTTAAAAGTTTCGATTACTTGTTTAAGAAGGAATTTCAAAATTTTCCATCATTTTCTAGACAACAGTATGAGCAATTTTGTATGTGATTTTTGTTTTCTTTTATGAAGGTTCTATGCTGTGGAATTGGTGTTAGCATTGGAGTATTTACACAAACTAGGAGTAGTTTATAGAGATTTGAAGCCCGAAAACATCATGATTCAACAAACGGGACATATAATGCTCGTAGATTTCGACTTATCAAAGAAACTAAATCCAAAATCACCAAACTCACTGAGTTGCAACTCGTCACCAGGTTCCAAATCGCCAGAAATGAGCACAAGAAAAATGAGATGGTTAACAAAGCTCTATTTTCATTGTCATTCCGGGTTACCAAAATATGACACAGTGAATCAACTCGATTTTAACTCGCCGTTCAAAAGGAGCGAGTCAGACTCAGTTGAAAAGTCAAACTCGTTCGTAGGAACCGAGGATTACGTGGCACCTGAAGTTATTTCAGGTCATGGACATAACTTAAGTGTTGATTGGTGGTCATTCGGCGTCGTTTTGTATGAATTGTTATATGGAACGACACCGTTTAATAGTCCTAATAGAAAGGAAACGTTTCACAAGATTTTAAATGTGGAGGCTGAACAAAAAGGTGAAACGACACCGTTGAAGGATTTGATTGCTAAATTGCTTGAGAAAGATCCTGACCGTAGGATTCAAGTTGATGAAATAAAGGGTCATGATTTCTTTAAAGGTGTGAATTGGGATACTGTGTTGGAAATTGCGCGTCCACCGTATATTCCTCAGAATGAAGTTGTGGACAAAGCTGGGTTTTCTAGAAAAGATGTTGAGTCTTTTGTCCATGGAATATTTTTTCCAAAAAATAAAAATGAAAATGGTGAGAAAGAGAAAAATAAGGAGGAGGTGAAAAAAGAAGATGGAAAGGAGAAGGGGAATGGGAATGATGATAGTAGCAATAATAAGAATGTGTGGGTTGAGAAGTTGAGTCAGAATCAGACTAAGGATGAGAATTTTTTAATTTTTTGATTTGTTGTCTATTGCATTTTCATCGATTAAAATGTGTTCAATATAATCTGGAATATAAACCGGATATGAACACTAGTTAAAAATGAGGCCGCTGTAGCAAGAGCGTAAGCAACCTCATTTACTTAAATATACTTTTGTTTCTCCTCCATTGTAGATGTCGTTTCTATTTTTTTTTAGTTTTCTAGTTTAGCTAAAAATTATGTTAAGGTCAAATTTTTATTGACATAAATGATTAAATGAAATAACTTTTGTTACTTTTTAAAGGAATAAACTCTCTTGATGGAATTGGCCAAGTAAAATTAGTGATTAGAATTCTATTGTAGAAATTTGATACAGTTTCATGTTAATAATTAATTTGAAAGTGGATAATTTATAATTCAAATTCAACTTCAACGGTAAAATAATCTTAGTTACCAATATGAGATGAAACAATTTAGATTTATTATACCATCTTATTATAAATGTCGAAAATCCAATTCATAAAATCAGCTAAAATTTGTTGAATTGAGGTGTCTTGGAGTAGGAGTCTTCTTCTCTATGCTGCCACAAAGTGAATGTAAATGGCTTTTTAACTTGGCAACTAACATCACTGCTTGTGGCTAAACATAAGAAATTATCAAGGCTATTTGGTGAAAGGTTTCTTCAACAAACTTGTTTAAGTTGAATTGTGGAACATAAGTAATGGAATAAGAGTTGCTCAAACTATGCTCCCACCCTTTTCTTTTACACCAACCACTTCCAATTGAAGTTCTTTTAATTGTGTCAAAATATTCTTCAAGTATGGGACCTTGGATGAGAATATGAAACCGAGCTTGCCAAGTCACTTGCCAAATAGAGACTACCACATTAGAATAGAGGGGAATTCTAGAGTGGGAAAGTGGTATAGGTCTCCCACTATGAGAGACTTATATTCATCCTTAGATCACTAAGCTTCACCATAAACCTTAATAAAATTTCTACATGGTATTATTTCTTTTTAAGTTTGACAATTTTTTTTTTAATTTTTTTTATTTGAAAAAAAGAAATTTTTTTGTTTGAAAAAATAAATTACAAAATTCTTATTCTCAAATACTCCCTTCAATCCTTTTTATAAAAAACAATTCATTTTTTAAGTTCATTGAATAATTAAAGTATTTGGTCTATAATATAAACCAAATACATTAACTATTTGAGGAATCTAAAAAGCCAAAAGTTTCTTACGAAAAGAACCGGGAAAATATTTAAAAATTGAAACACAGATCCATTTCATTAAGAGTTAAATAAGTTTGTCCCTATAAAAAAAATTTCAATGACTTTTGATCTTTTAATATTTTCTATATCACAACTTTTGGTACTTAAAGTATTTTCTATCATGAATTTTGGTCCATACTTTTCATTCAACTTATGCATATCATTTGAAATATTAAGTTTTTTTTTTCGCGGACATGTTTAATACATTATATGAATTTTTCTCGCAAAAGTTTAAAATTTTTTTAACAAGAGATAAATTAAATATGAATTTTTTAATTTTTTCGCACATAAAATTCATAAATAATCCATCTTATGTTAACAAATTCTAAATTTTTATGAGAGACATTCTTATAATATTATAAAGATGAAAACAAAAATCATTAAAAAATGTGAAAGTACATAAAAGTTTGAATAAAACTAAGGATCAAAAGTTGTGATAGAAAATATTTAAAAGATCAAAAATTGAAAAAATTTATAGGGACAAAAAAAAAATTCGAGATATTTATAAAAGCAAAAACTTATTTAACCATTAAAAAAATGAATTTGAGTTTCAACTTTTAAATATTTGGAAATAAGAATTTTATAATTTATTTTTTAAAAATAAAATGTTAAACTCAAGAAGAGATACAATGTAAAAATCTCATTATGGTTTATTGTGAACCTTAATGATCTAAGAGTGAAAACAAGTCTCCCATAGTGGGAGACCTATAGTACTTTCTCATGCTAGAAGGAGCCTAGAATAGAAATATCACATTAGAAAAAGTGCGTAGCTTTTCCGAAGATGTTCTAATAGAGATAGTTTTTCAACATCCAATACCGGTGGAGGAGAGATCAAGTTACTTAAACTCATTTGATTAATTACATTTATTAATTTTCCATTAAGAACCTTCAAGTAAAATGTGATCTCTCACTTCTCACTAATCACCTTGATAAAACAGCTAAGCTTATCACATGTTTCTCCTTTAAATAGTGAAAGAGCAAGATTTAAGAAAAATTGGACGAGATTGATCTTGTAAATATAATTTGCAAAATGCAACCGAAAAGTTACTCAATAAACTGTTGTATTTGAGTTCCAAGGCAAAGGAGTTCAAACAATGAAACCATCATATACATTATAATATGCCAATGCTAAAACCTAAGCATCAGAGTTGGAGTTTGTCAAATTATTTAGTTTAGGAGAACGAAGAAAATATATTGCCAACGAAATTTCTAGTTGATACAAATATCGGAATTTTCTCCTTTAGCAACCTAAGACAATCACAATGATTGCATAACTAAGGTATCCCTGGCCTAAAGGCAAAACCAAGGTTTCCCGATCCACATTCCACCAAACAACA
The DNA here is from genome assembly GCA_954870985.1 of Trifolium fragiferum. Taxonomy (NCBI): domain Eukaryota; kingdom Viridiplantae; phylum Streptophyta; class Magnoliopsida; order Fabales; family Fabaceae; genus Trifolium; species Trifolium fragiferum. The sequence goes on along the minus strand of OX940793.1, from coordinate 10,626,778 downwards.
ATTCCAAGGATTTTCTGTCGTGTTCATAACAAAAACAATAAAAGCAAAAACAATTTGACATTGCAAAATAAATCACTCGTCCTCTTGGCTGCGCAACCTAGCCAGTTTGTTGGTCACAACAACATCCAATTGAGCAGCACGTTCCACAATCGCCTTTCTTAACCTTGTTGACACATTGTGTGCGATCTCAGCACAGTAAGTTCTGATATTTTTTCAAGTAAATAAACAAAGTAAGAATTAATATACCAAAAAGCAATAAAAAATTGAGAGTCAAAACACAAACTTAAACTAGTTACCTGTTATGCATCATCAAAAGCTCAAGATCCTTGACATTGTGGACAAGGAACTTCTTGAATCCATTAGGCAGATAGTGACGGGTCTTCTTGTCTGAGCCGTAACCAATGTTTGGCATCAAAGTAACTCCCTTGAACTTTCTCCTTACACGTGAATCAATACCCTTGGGTCTACGCCAGCTTGGCTACATAACACATTGGAAATAAGATCAATATTATAAACTCGTGGAATCAATTTGAACAACAGAATCAAGCAGCATGCAGAACAACAAATAAAATGAAAATCACAAAATGGTTTAATTTCGTAAAAGTTGTTTTTGAATTAAAAATGGTTTAATTTCATAAAAGTATATTTAAGATTCTCTTTGAGAAAGCTCATACACACCGTTTCATAAAACATACTTTTTCGCATAGCTACAATTTGCAAATAGCAAAAAAATAAAAATTTCTAACAAATATGAGAAACTAATCATTTTTCACATACCTTGACACATATTTTCCTGTCACTCTGAGGTCTGATGAACCTCTTGACACGCTTCTTCACAATTTTCTTGTCTAAAAGAGGAACGGCCATCTTGTCTCTACAAAACATATTAAAAAACATAAATTATTAACCCAGCTATGGACAAAATATAAATACAAAAAAACAACAATCCATAGATCTAAACAGAAAACATACAACCTTAAAACATAAATCCTAGAACTCATTATTTTATTATTGCGTTGTAGCGTAGTAGAATTTGAAACCACTATTTTTTGCCATTTGTGGTTGGCAACACTTTTTCAGTTCAATGAGATAATTATTTGCTCAATTACACTTCTCTGTTACAGTATTAATTGTCTGCAACATTTTGTGTGTTGCATTTTACATGGTCCAATTCTAAGACACCTGTTGTAGCTTCTGAAATATATTTGTTCCATGTACAAATTATCAAAAAGTCAACATATCTACTTTAGTATCCACTTCTTGACCGTGTTTCATTAGTTAGCTTGATGGATTGGGCTTAGCTAAGCTATCTACAAGAATAAAGATGAAGATTTGAGATAATATGGTGATTGCTTATTGATCCCTGCAAATTTATCAAAATACACTATAATTTCCGCATTTTAAGGGGTTGAACGAACAATTACTATAGATAGTACAAAAGATTATACAAAAAGCTATAAAGCATTTTCATTCAAACTCTGCTTAATTCAGGAAATACACTAAAACCTACTTAATTTCCGTATTCCAACTTTCATAACAACAAAGACATAAAACCTTAAATCCGACAGAAAATCTAAAATAAATTGAAATGACAACTTAAAATCTAGAACTCATTGATACCAGAAAATCTAGAATAAATTTGAAAATCATCAAATAAATATAAGAAATTGAAAAAAAATCTGATTTCAGTTTCGGCATAATCGACACACGAAGGTTAAACCTAGCTTTTAATGCAAACAATAATGATTTCACACAAAAACATCACATGATTGAAAAATTGAGATGCTACAAATCAAACTAACAATAACAATAGAAGCTAATAGCTATGGCGCTTGTGTTTGCATACCTGCTTCAAATGCTACTCCTGAGATGTATGAAGCAATGAGGCAACAAGGTTTTGTATTTGGTATATATATATGGATTGGGTAATGATTCGGTGTTATTATTTGGTCCACCGTGAAATAATATGAAAAATGCTCTTTAGGCCCCTTATTTGCTATCCAAACTCCCCGTGTTGACGAAAATTTCCTAGAGACAAGTTTTGGAATTTAAATTCCAAAATTAATTAGTTTTGGAATCTATATTCCAAAATACACTTATGTATTATTTTTTATCAAAATAGCTAAACAAGTTGAATTTGGAACTTACAAGCTGAATTGTGTTTTATTTTTTAAATTTTTTTACGCTTCGAAACTTAGGGCCCGTTTGGCTTAGCTTATTTTAGAGCTTATGCAAACGGCTTATGCAATATAAATTAGGTTTTATGCAATTTTATAAGTTCAAATTTGTGAAAATTGAATTTTTATAAGCTATTTTATCATAAACTACCTTGAAAAACTTATAATAATACATAAAAATTGTATAAGTTGTTTGCATAAGCTCAAAAAGAAGTTAGGTCAAACGGACCCTTACTATCCAAAGTATTTTTTTTAAACAAATTATTTTTACTTCGGAATTTAACATCCGAATTGTGTTTTTTTTTAAAAAAATAACATTTCGAAAATTATGAACCAAAAACGGACACTGACATTTCTTTGTTGTTGTGTTTTCTTTCTTTAACTTTGTTTTCATTTCTTTCTACTCGCTGACTCTTTCATAACCCAATATGAAATATTTTTTCTTTCGGCCAGAACCGTTATCTGAGCAATGCCGAATTCATCAATGTTTTGTTTCAATTCAACCGGAGGTTCCATCATCCCAACACATACCTATATAAACTAATACAATAACTAACATATCAGAAATGTGCCATACAAAGTTGAAAAATCAAAATTCTGCCAAGTTTTAATTTTATCTTCCAAAATAATTTTGGAATGCACGTTCCAAAATTTACATTTACATATAACACTTGAAAACTCAAAGATAAACCGATTAAAGCATACATTACATATTGGATGACACCAAATAAGTGTGGGAACCCTCTATGAGTGAATAAACATCGATTTCAAGGCTTCAAAAGGTGAAAAAAATCAATTTGTATAGCCCTTGATCGAAAATAATATATATTAGTGTATTTTGGAATATAGGTTCCAAAACTAATTAGTAGTTCCAAAACCTATCTTCAGGGCAATTTCGTCAACACGGGGAAATAGCAAATAAGGAGGCCTAAAGAGTATTTTTCAAATAATATGGTTATTGAAATATAGTGGGCTTAAACTTAGCTGGCCCATATTCATAGGCTATATTGAGCTTTTCAATGTGGAAAACTTTTGTTCCCACCCCCATGTTTCTTTTGCACCCATCCATATTTCCTTTATGCCCCTGACCAACAAATTCGAACCAAAGTTTTGGGAATTCAGTAAACATTTACCGCTTGCTTGAATTCAGGAAACGTTATCGCTCGCTTGAATTGGGAAATGTTTACTAAAATTAACTTATATAGACACAGAAAGACAACTCTTCTCTTTATTTACTTTTTTCTGTGTTTTTGCTCACCTATCTTGTGTTTGATCCCTAATTCACCAAATTGTTTTTTTTTCTTTCTTTCTTTATGATTTTGATCTCTGAGTCTGTGTTAAATTGTTGATTATTGGTTAGTTGTTAGATTTGTTAGAAATTCAGATGAATGCATGTTGCCTATTAGGTTGAATGTGAATATTGGATTAGTTTGTGTTATATTGTACTCTAAGTGAGAAACAATAGACAACACACCTCTTTCTATATAGCCAAACTTTGGTAAACATATTTCGAAATCAAGCTAGCGGTAAATATTTTCTTTCTATATTATGAATTATCTTTGACAAAAAAATGTTTGCATTTTAAAAAAATGATGTGAACTAACTGGGTTTTCAGTTATTGCTACAAAAGTTGAAAATTGGGTTAGGTATGGTACTTGTTTTCGGCGTTTTCGCGGTTTAAAAAAAAATGGTAACTAAATTCATATTTGTACAATAATTTTCAATATTCATGTTATGAAAATTTTATTCTGTAACCCTATAATTATACACTCACATTTACATTTTGACTTGAATTTCTATTTTACCCTTGTTATACTAAAACCATCTAAATACTTTTTTAAACATACCCGGTGAATCCATGCGTAGTATGGAAAAGTTGAAAGTGAGGATGAAAAATAAAGTGTAAAAATTTAAATGACAAAAAGATAATATTAAAATATTAAGTGACTTCAATTTTTATTCAAGAAGTGTGCAACCACACTACAATCAACATGAAGTTCAATATGTTTGAAGCCACAAATGCTCTAGCTAAATTTAAATCTTCCAAAATGCCCTAGAGTTTTGCAACATACACATTAAAAATATTAATTCTATTTTCTTCGATTGATATAATAATCTTTTAAATTGTATTGAATCGTAAGGATTGAATACCCCTTATATTTTTTATAATTCAATTTTTAATAATAAAAAGAAACATCAATTCTTTTGTAAAAAAAAATAATATTAATTCTTAACTCATACAATATTTATTCTCCTCTTTCTCCATTCCACTTGATATTTTGGATTTAACTTAAGTCACTGTATGTGCATTTTTTTTTTTCATTTTCATTGGCAGACCCATCTATTGAAGGGTCAAATTAATAAAGGACGAACTCAACATATCATAAACTTTAGATCTAAATCCACTTTGATTGTCATTTAATCTATTAATGCTATGGCCTATGAACCATTTCTTGAGCGACTATTATATTTTCATGAATACTCCAACCCGGTATAAAACTAGTTTGAAAAGGAGAAACAACATGGCTTACACACACACACTCTTTCAATCTATTTACAATGGCCTTGTTTAAATCTTGTAGAGAGTGTTACAAAGAGAGATAGGTCGGAACTGGTTCACATATTTTGGAGAACTAATCTTTGGAGACACTTGAGGATGTAATTGTAATTTCAACATATTCTGAGACGAATGTGACAGTGAGATACATTTTCAAAGACTAAAATAGTGGTTTGTCATTTAAACACATTTTGTTCTAATCAAATAGATCCACATCATGCCACTAAACTCATCTACAACAAAGATGTACTGGAAGGTGAGAGTTGAAAGAGCTTATAGGCTGTTTTGCTCATCAACCAACTTTAACACATTTTAGCAAAGTATGTGAGAGTGCATTTGAAATAGAGTCTCTCCGAATTCCGTCAATGTAAATAGAACCAACAATGGTTTTGTTCTTATAGCTGCTTGGATGTTGCTTGTTGCATAAATCATCGAAAAATATGTCCGTTTGTTATAAGAGAAAACATGTTTATAAATCATCAAAGAATTCATTGTTGAGGCAATATATTTTCAGTGAAAACATGTTTTGAACTTTTTATTCATTGCGTCAAAATATTTTTAATTTATTGATGTCAAATTGTCAACAAAACCATGCTTATTTGTTTTAAAGGAATATATTTTTGCTTCTTCAAAAAAGAAAGAATATATTTTTTGACAAAAAAAATACCGCAATATCCTATCTTTTTAGTTGGAATGTCCTATCATATCATGCAACATGAAACCAATATTATTATCGAGGTGTGATTGATTGAATTTGTGGAATTGGAAGGAACCTCATCGCATCCAGGTGTTGACGTGGTTGGCTGCTCATGATCGAATCCTCACGAATGTTCGTGAGAGCAAGTGGAGAGTGGAATTTTCACCTTCTTGATCAGTATGTAGAAGGGAGGATGAGACTACCCTTCATGTCTATTGTCTTGCATGACTTATGCATGCAATCCAGGTGCTGATTCAACTTTTTCCATCTAACTATATTTCTAATTTCTTTTCTCTTAATTGCATGATTTGGATATTTGGAACTCCTATTGGTTTTTGAAATGCTACTTTCATGACTTGTTGGTTCCTTTGAACCAAGGATGAAATAAGAGTGCAGATTAGCTTACTAATGATAATCTCTTTTAAGTTCCTTTAATTTTTCCTATTGTGGAGTCTCTTCCTAATAACCTCCATTGTTTGATTTTTGAGGATTTAAGACTCATTTGAATTGACCAACTTTTGAACATATACAAAACAGTTTATGCAAATATTATTCATAAGCTTATCATGTAGTATATGGTAAAATAGCATAGGGAAAAAAATTATTTTGGTTTCTGAATACTTATAAATTTTTATAAAATGAAAAATAAATCAACCCAAACATGTTCCGCTAATTTCTTAGTTTTTTGTTTTCCTTTTGGTTTAGAACCTCCTTTGTGCAAAAAAAAATAAAAAAATTAAGTAAATACAGTTTTATATTGCATTGAAAAACAATGAAGTCATGCATATAAATTCTATGAATTTAAGGTAAGCAGGGAGTTTCTAAAATCTTCAGTTCGTAGTTTGGTTTCCACATTTGCAGTGTAAAAAATCGAAATTGAAACAACACCTCGGGTATGCTATATGACCCACAAAAGAAAATACAATAGAATAATTGAACCTCAGATCCGAAAATTTGATGGTCAAGGACACAAGTTCTCGAGTCACCGAACTATTACTCACAAAACATATATTGGATTATAAAAGGCAGGATATAGCTATGGGAGAATCAAACACATGAAATGGATACATATTTCAACAAGTCAAAACTAATTAAACAAGTGACACGACATCAGTGAATAATTCAATAACTCAATGTATGGAAAATAGCAAAGACCATATGCATTTGTCAAGTCAAAGCCATCATAAAATAACAGTACCAAAAACTGCGGTGATGAAATAACAGTACCAAAAACTGCGGCGATGATTAAACTTCACCAAATATCTCTACCAGACAGCAGTCTACGCATTGACAGGTGCCTTAGTAGCACTGGAAAGCCTGGATCTCTTTTTTGCTAAACTCTCACTGCGACGCTCTCTCTGCTCCTTCAATCTGGAAGCAAGAAGCTTCTGGTACTCAGCTGCTTCTGACTTTGCCTTGGCAATTCTCTTCTTCTTGTCAGCAATTCTTGCTCGCTTTCTTTGGAGTGTAAGAGGAGTAACCAGTCTTTGTATCTTGGGAGCTTTGCTGACCTTTTTGCCTGCAACCAAATAATCAATACTATTTAGACTACATATCACAATATGACTATATCAGTCCAAATGATTCAAAGGGCCCGAATAACCATAACCAGAATTTGTCTGACATGAATATTCGTTACAAGGGATACTCCCTCTGGAATGAAATATAAGCCAAAATGATCCAAAAAAACATATGTACTTGTTAAGAAACTTGAACCAAATACATTTGAAAATTTCAAGCTTTTTGCTTATATTTTATTCAAGAGAGTACATCACAATTACAATTTACATGTAGTGTATATTTGCGATGTACTCTCTTGAATAAAGGACCGAGTAACATACAGGATATAATTTCATTTCAAGCATGCTTTAGCTTGGTGTTTCTCTAAAAATAGACACCAAATTGATCAAATAAATACTTCCCAAGCACTTAAATCAATCAACAAAAATAGGACAAACTTTTCATTGGAACCTTGCTCCCAAATTGGGATAAGCAACATGAACCAAATGGCACACTCTACTCTAGCAAAAACAAATTCTATTATTAATAAATAGTGTCTTCTAATGAATGAAGTACAACATCACATAACTTGTCAACATCGTTGTATAACAGAAGGAACAAAATCATGTAACAAATTGTAACAAATACTGTCATAGCATCACAAATGAAAAAACCATGCCATTATTATAATACAGAACTGTGTTGTGAACTGTATCTGAAACATATTGCGTTCAGAGATTGATAGTGGTTAAGTATAAAGTTACACAGAGGGTTATCAAAAGGTTACAAGTTATGAACAGATTAACCTTTTTCTAATTATGTACGTCCTCTTTATTCATCTCAGATATTTTAGTAATGAAACAGGCAACGACACACTTAACACAAAAGTTACAAGGATCAGAGATTTTACCAGCTTTGGTTGTAAATGTCCTACGGTAGGTGTTGACATACTTCCTCACATCATCCTCCTTAGACAGGTTGAACAGCTTACGGATTTTGGACGCTCTCTTAGGACCTCTCATCCTAGGCTTCTCAACATCAGTCAAGCCAGGCAAATCATTCTCACCTTTCTTCACAATTACCAAGTTCAGAACAGAGAGGTCTGGGCTAACAATGCACCCACGAACAGACTTCCTTCTTCGCTCTCCATTACGCCTTCCATATCCACGAAAGCAAGGAGTTCCTGTTCGTAAACAACGAAAAACAAATTAACATCTATTGAAAAGTGGTGACTCCTAACATAAGACAAATACAGCATATGAATAACACTAGGAACTTTTTCTAATAAAAACAGGTAGGGTATAAAATTGATACAAATTTAGAAAATATTATACCTATAATAATAGTAATTTATCATCAAATGGGCAGTCTACACACTTATGGTCAACAAGAAAAAGTAAAAAACTTTCAATTAAGCCTAAAAATTACATTGACAAGCTACATAATAGATTTTAGACCTACCCCTGTGAAGCAAAAGGCGAACACGGCCAGGGGTCAGCACTCCCTGCTTCATTGGAAAGCCTTGCTTGTCGCATCCTCCAGTAATTTTAAAGACGTAGCCTTTAAATTCCTGTTAACACCGACAATATAGTCGTGAGTGCCACCAATATTTTCTGCAAAAGTTTGTAGCAGACATTTGAGATTCGTGTTAATGAACATACCTCACCAAGTGCATCTCCATTAACTTCTTGTGAAATCCTCTTGTCCCAAAATGCTCGTCTGCAATTTAAAGTTATGAATGTTAAGATTAAAAGACCAGACCCACCTCCACTTCTTTGAAGCTAGATAACATATTTCCATGAATATTAAGTTACTCATAAATTTGAACATATCTAATATATCTCAAAAAATAATTTCTCTACAAAATGTGTTGATAAGATTCAACTTCCTATGAAGGGAACTTAATTGTAAAAGATGGTTTTCTCAAAACTACAAATTCTACATATATAAGAAAAATATTTTATTTTCATGTAAACTAAGTATCTGTTTAAAGATATAATTACATAATAAACTATATAATATATCATGAAAAATAACTTTGCTACAAAATATGTTAATAAGATTCAACTTGCTATTCAGTAAATCCAACTATTCTAAATTGTCTACCCACCTTAATTTCACTTTCTCAAACAAGCAATTCTTAAATCTTATACTAATCGGATTCAAATTAAAATCTTTTTGGGAAGAAAATATTAAATTTATTCAGTTGCAACAAAATTTGACTAAAATGCATTTAAAGTGAACAATTACTTCAAATAAAAAAGTAAAAATGAGCAATGAGCTTACAGTTTCTGATCATCATCGATCTCGAGCTTCTTCTGGCAACCAGTGGTGGGATTCGCAACATTGAACTGAAAAAAAAAATCCCAAAAATAAAAATTCAGCAATTGAACAAAAACAAAACTTGAAATCAAATGCAGAAACTAGAACGAGTTTAGCTGTGGATGCAAAACAAAATGTGAAATGACAAAAGCAACGAGAACCTTCATATTGAAATCTTGTTCAACAACCGCCGCGTCGGAGTCTCTCGGAGAGTGATCAGAAAGACATAAGCACACGGTGGGAAGAAATTAGGGTTTAATAACAGAGATATTTATCTTGTTGTAGCTCTTGGGCCTATTATGGGCTTAACATCCACCCCAATAGGAACTCTTTTTCCATCATTTTTTTAACCATGTTTACACCCCCTCAAGCCTCTCGCGTCCTCTAAATTTCTAAAAATACTCGGTTTGGATTATAGAATACAATGTTTATTTTACATATTTTGATTTTAAAATTTGAGGATCTTATATTTTTTTATGTGAAATATGATAACACGTCGAAAATTGTAGCTCGCTATTGATAGGATTGATGCAATATATGGCTTAGTATCGACCGGCGAATAAAAATATTTAGGTGCAATTTTGTCTTCTTCGTATTAGCAGAAGGATCCATGACAACAGGTGCATTGTCTGGCTTCACATTGTCAGGAGAATTGTAGGCATGTTGGGTATCCATATCTAAAACAACTTAAAAAAGTTTAAATTGTCTTAATAAAAATAAAATTAAGATTATAGAATTCACGACAATAGGTGCATTGCCTAGCTTTGCATTGGCGGGAGAATTGTAGGTATGAGGAGTATCCATATCTAGAACAACATAAACAACTTAAGAAAATTTAAATTTTAGTAAAAATAAAATTCAAATAATAGAATTCAAAATTTTCAATAGAGTTTTAAATTATGTATAGAGGGCATTCATATTCTAGAATTCAAACGTGTAAAATGTTTTAGAAATTCAAGAGAGCGCAAGAGACTTAGAGGTATGCTTAAAAAGGAAGAAGAGACTTGGAGGTTTGAAATGAATTAACCAACTTTTTTATTTATCAAAATCCAATATATACTAACCTCATAAAAAAGTCAGATTTTTTCAGAATGCATAAAGTTGAGTTTATTAGGACATGTTATTGATTGTATAATATATGTGTTCTTTTAAATTGAGCTAAACTCGTAAGACTATATTATTTGTTGATAATATAGTATTTTTGCCATAAATTCGATCTCTGATTTAGATATGTAACAACATTAAAACTCTTAGAAAGAATCTGCCACTCATTTAGATCACACAAAACTTGAGATATTCGTTTATACAGTTGCACGTAAATGATATCCAATTTATATAAAAATTGTATAATAGTTTTGTTATTTTAAATTGAGCTAACTCACAAAAACCATGCCATTCGTTAATAGTATAAGAGAAATGATATTTTGACATCTAATTTGGGATAACTTTGGACAACCCTCCTCACAAAGCTATTTTACTTTTTTAAATAATTTTTTATTTGTCTTGTTATTTTGAGTTGTCCCATGAGTTGTAGTTGTCCATATAACACACCTCATAATATAATACATGTATTCTCATATTATTTTCTACAATAATGATATTTTGACATACAAAATGTTGACAACTCTAGACAACCACAATAAAATACTATAAAAATAACTTTATAGTACAACTCTCATCAATATAATTGGTAGCTAATTTGTAGCAAATGAGTTAAGAATGAATTGGATTAGGAATCCAAATAAAAAATTAATTTATGGAACAATTAGTTTCACCCCAAATCTAGCTAAGGTAAATCTGTATAAATTACAGATTAGATGGTTTAGAGACACAGAATTATTCTTTAAAAATATAGATATACAATTATCTAAACAATATGGCCAAATGGTTACACTACTTCAGAAAAACCTTAAGTTTATGGCAAGATGACTGAAGGTAGGATCTCAAACATTTTACAGAAAGTCTTAGATAACTTCTCCGATCTCCAATATAGGACAGAAAAACTAACATCTTATTTAGAAAACTTACAGTCTGAAGAAAGTAAGTATAGATCTCATGAAACATGGAAATTTAATGAGGAAAAATTCGTCTGTTATGAAGAAGATGAATCACATAAGTATCCTCACATTTTCCATACGGCAAATCCGCAACTCAATAATATAACTTGTATGTTGACTTACATAATACAAAATTGTTGTTATCAACAATTTCATCAAGGAATGGATGAAATCCAAGAAGAACAGAAAAGAGATATAGAAAAAATATGTATCAAACTAGAAGATTTGTTAAAACTCCTAGAAAATAAAGAAGAATATTTAGCTCTAGATGAGTTGTCCTAATTTTTTAAGAAAAGGGAAGAGAAAGATAAAGGAAAACAAAAAGAAATTTTAGAAATATCTGATCCCATATAATTAAAAATTAAACCACCATCTAATTTCTTTTAAATATGGACGATACAGAAGAAGCCCTTAATAGGCAATTAGAAAATCTAGAAAGACTCATGGTCTCTTTAGATATATCAGGAAAAAGTCAAGTAGTTGACGAAGAACCAAAAGAAAAGAACCAAATCATTTATGATTTTAGCTCTGAAGAAGAGGAAGAGGAAGAAAATGAAAATCCTCATTTCGTAAAAATCGAACCAGCAGAAACATCAGGAACAAAAAGGCTTGCAGAATTCGAAAGAGAATTTACCAAACAAAAATTCCAGAAAGTACCTCATTCTTATGTACCCTCACAAAATCCATTTCAAGGACAAGGAATTTTAGATATAGACTGTAGTGTTGATGCAGCAAAAGATCTTAGGGACTGGTATAATACAAATAGTGTGTTGATCCAGTTGAACGAAGATCTTAGAAATTTAGGAGCATTAGATGTTTTTAACTACCTACAATATAAGACTAGAGGAAATGCTTACAAATACATTTCTACCTTACCACCAGAAGTCATGGGAACAATACCCTTAACAGGAATCTTAGTAGTAGACTGGGTCTATAGTCTACTTGTAAAAGAATTCAAAGGATGGAAAGACTCCGTTCAATCAAAAATAGCATTCTCTGATCAAAACCTTTGGAAAATCACTAACCTAAAAATCTGCAATATGTGCTATATAGATAATTTCATTTGTGAGTTTCAGGATTATTACTACAACATAGATAATAGTACTAGAATCTCTAGAAATTTGTTAGAATTATTCTATGACAAGTTACCAGAAAAAATATCAGCTCAGGTTAAAACATTCTTTAGTTCAGCATTAGCAGAAGGAAAAGTAGATGATACTTTAGGAGGAAGAATAACTTCTCTAAAAATCTGGCTTCAAGAAATGTGTAGTCAGAAGATAGCTAAAAGAGAAGCTCAAATATCCCTTTGTTGTAACAAACTACAGGACAAAGTAGGAAACTATGGTTGCAACTCTAGAAAGAAACCTAGAAGGAAAGGATTACAAAAACCTTATAAGAGAAAGAAATTCAAGAAGGTCCCTTTTAGAAAATTCAAAAAAGGAGACAAAAAATTCTTTAGGAAAAAACAACCTTACCCTAAGAAGAAAACATGTCCACAAGGTAAAAAAATCATGTACAAGTTGGTTATGTCATGAAGAAGGCCACTATGCAAATGAGTGCCCTAAGAAAGAAAATCCTAAGAAAAATGTCCTACATGCAATATATGCAATGAGATATGAACCTATAGAATCGGACATAGAATCCAATGAAGACATTTATGAATACTGCACAGAGACAGATTCAGATGTGGAAGAAGATACTTGGTAAAGGAAATCCAAGTGCTACATTTATTAAAATAGTGCTAAAAATTAAAAACCTCTTAGCCTATGTAGATACAGGTGCAACTCTTTGTTTTGAGAAAAAAATCTATCTCTAGAAATTGGGAAAGATTAACCAAACCAAAAGAAATAATAGTTGCAGATAAATCAAAACATCAGATATGGTGTAACCTTAGGAATGTATCTATAGAAATTGAAGGATATAAGTTTTTTATTCCAACAATCTACCTCCATGATTCAGGATTAGACTTAATCATAGGAAATAACTTTTTAAAATTATATGAACCTTTTACTCAAAGAAAGGATACTATATCACTCTAATGGAAGGATTTAGGAAACCCTAAGAATAGCAAAATAGTAACCACCAAAATAGTTACTAGAAATGAGATCTTAAACCTTATTAAGGGAAACCTTAGAGAACTAAGAACAATATGGGAAGAAAGAAGTTTCCATATTAGTATAGAAGAAAGGTTAGAAGAAGTCTGTTCAGATAACCCTTTAGACAGCGTTAAAAACACTAATCATGAACTTATAGTCATTAAACTTAAAAACCCTAATGACGAGATAAATGTTCCAAATAGGATTCCATATTCTATTAGAGATGTTGAAGAATTTCAACAAGAATGTAAAGATCTACTTGATAAAGACCTTATTAGACCTTCATCAAGTCCACATTCTGCACCAGCTTTTTATGTCGAAAATCACAACGAAATAAAAAGAGGTAAGAGAAGAATGGTAATTAATTATAAGAAACTTAATCTGGCAACAGTTGGAGATTCTTATAAATTACAAAGAAAAGATTTTATTTTAGAAAAAATAAAAGGATGTAATTGGTTTTCTTCCCTAGATGCAAAGTCTGGTTATTATCAACTAAGATTAGCCGAAGAAACAAAACCATTAACAGTTTTTTCATGTCCACCTCAAAAACACTATGAATGGAATGTTTTACCTTTTGGATTGAAACAAGCACCATCAATATACCAAAGATTTATGGACAAATCTCTTGAAGGTTTAAATCATATATGTATAGCATATATAGATGATATACTTATTTTCACAAAAGGAGGTAAGGAACAACATCTCCAAGATATAGAAACTGTTCTTCTAAGAATTAAAGAAAAATGTATTGTAATTTCGAAAAAGAAATCAAAGCTTTTACAAAAAGAAATAGAATACCTTGGTTTAATCTTAAAAGAAAACGGGGAACTAAGTTTAGCACCTCATACACAAGAAAAAATACAAGCTTTTCCAAATGAGCTTTCTGATAGAAAACAAATTCAAAGATTTCTTGGATGTTTAAATTATATTGCTAACGAAGGATTTTTCAAAGACTTAGCAAAAGAAAGAAAACATTTGCAAAGAAAAATTTCAGAAAAAGTTCCTTGGTCTTGGACTGAAACTGATTCTGATATTGTTAAAACCATTAAAGAAAAAATTCAAGTTTTGCCTGAACTATACAATCCAACAACAAAAGATTTCTTGATTGTAGAGACAGATGCGTCACAAACAACCTGGGCAGGTTGTATGAGAGCCTTACCCAATGGTAAAGCAAAACTTTTTCTAAATGAGAAGGGATATAAAATTGAAGGATCTAAAGATCTTCAATCAAAACAATCTGAAACTTCGAAAGAAGAAACAGATACTAAAAAAGGCATTGATTATAGTGCTTCTAAAATCCTGATAAAGGATACTGAAAAATTACATTTATGTAAATATATCTCTGGTACATTTACAGATACAGAATCTAGATACCATATTCAGGAACTAGAAACTCTGGCATGTTTAAATACTAGAAAAATGGAAAATTGACTTATTACCGTCAAGATTTCTTCTTCGTACAGACTCTAAATATCTTACAGGATTTTGGAGATATAAAATTAAAGTTGACCATAAATAAGGCAGACTAACAAGATGGCAGATGAAATTACAACAATTCGAGCCATATATTCAATACATAAAATCTGAGCAGAACAGTTTTGCAGATACACTGACGAGAGAATGGAGCAAGCAATAAAGCTACTTCAGAACAACATCAAGCAAAAAGACGAGCAACTTATTGCCATCGATATCAAAAGAGCAAAAATCTCTGTCGAGAGGGGGGAGATGATTACAACACTCAAAAGTTTACAAAAAATGACAACAGACGAAAATCAATCAGCAAAAGGCTCAATGAAGTTCTCAAGAAAGAGGAAAATTGGGACTTGCTAGGACAACCTTCTGGAAAATATGACTACTATGTAAAATATACAACCCCAGAAAGTTCGAAAATTCTTACTGAAACAATAACACCTAGTGGATGGAATATAGATTCAAATAAAGAACAAGAAGCGAAATCTTCAGAAACAACTTCAGACAGTAAAAGGTCTTGGGCTGATAAGGTCGAGGAAGAAGAAGATGAAGCCAGAAAAAATGGTTCATTAGCAACCATTCAAACAAGCGATCCCGTAGACAATGAGATGGGAAGGTTTGAAGCTTATGTCATTTTCGATGGTCCAATGAAAGGGATCTATAGAAAATGGGCAATAGCTAAACAACACATCATTGGCAAGAATGTGCGTCATAAATGATACAAAACCATGAAGGAAGCTGAACAGGCACTATATGGAGCATACAAAGAGATTACAACAGCAAAAAACCTTCAAAAATCTCCAACAATAGAGTCAAAAAAGAAGTTATCAATCGACAAAATTCGCCAGCTCGAATATCAAAAGAATTTCCAAATAACTGATCCAACTTATATGGAATTCAGTCTTAGATGGAAATGACTAAACCATTATGTAGAAGAATTTTCTACTGAATGCTTCTACTCAATTAGTAGAATTGGTTGTACCAAAGCAGTCGTACTACCTGGAATAGACAGTACTATATGTCTATCCTTATTTCAAAATGGACTGATCCATACCATATACCTGGAAGAACAAGCTGGAAAAACTTTTGGAGAACTCAAGTTCTTTCCAAAGGAGTTACAAAATTTGGCACAGAAATTCAACAACTTGTTTGCCAAAGGAAAAGAAATTTTTATTCAAATTGAGTCCACATATCCATGGTACGATGAGATCACTTTGGAACTTACAACAAAACTCTTATATCTCATCAAGATTGGAATTTCAAATAAAGAATATCCAGTGGTGAACAGAGAAACAACTGAATGACATCCTGCCATTTACCTTAAACAAATTAAACACTTTCGCCAGAAGATCACTAGATTGTCTTCCCAGACAAACTACAGAGTTATTTACGAAGATTCATCAATGGTCGTATAGAGTGACTCTAGAAAGGCCGCAAAGGACAAAGACATCAAGGCAGTCAAAAACCTTGAAGAAAAAGTTGACCAATTGAAAGATGGTCTTGAAAATTTACCCAAGTTAATTCAAGAAGAATGCTGTCAATACTTTTTACAGTATTACAAAGAACACAAATGAGAAAATTGTCCAAAAAAACTGTCGGCACAAGAGGACAAGAAAATAGACAGCACAGAACAACTGACCACAATCAGCAGATCATATCACAAAAAACATAAACATCTTCAAACCGAAGATTTCGTCAAAATCAAAAACATCAACAAGAAAACTTCAGAAGAATCATATCAGGTATGATTATATTACTTTTTATTAAGAATCATTAGTTATGGAAAATTCGAATTTTAAGGTTCAAAGAATATCTTCAAGTTATTTTGAAATAGAGTATACAGAACCAAGTTCTGATCATACAATTTTAGAATTAGTCTTTATAAAGGACTATGATAAAAAGATAACTTATTTATTGAAAGAGTTTCCTTATCCAGATTTGACTAAAATAATTTTAGACAAATTTAAATTTAATCATTACCAAGAAAAAACCTTTCTTAAAAAACTTAAAGAAACAATCGAAACAAATTTTGAAGAACATTAATTACAATGTTTAGTTTATGATTTGAATAATTTTATTCAAGATTCAAGATATATAGCCGGTTTTGAGGGACAATTCTATGGAAAGGAGGCTAGTGTATATTATAAAATGAGAAATTCTCGTTCTTATAAATTAATGCAAACTGAGCCTGATAATTAAGACCTAGATCCAGATCTTAGTCTAAAATTAGACGGAAAATGTCTGAAATCTCACTTTTTGAGGAAACATCTAGTTATTTTGCTGATAGCATACTAGACCATAAAATAGAAGAAGCAGATTTATCCTTAACTGCAGAAGAAAATTTTAAACGAAAGTTTAATAAATTCAAGGAAATGTTCCTAAGAAAAAATATTCTGAAATTTGGAATAATGATTGGAGAAGAAGCAATTCCAATTGACTCAATCTATGGAAACATAGTCGTATCTACTATAGATGGGACACAGATTAATAGAAGAGTTCAAAACCTTTTTGAAAAAGAAAGAAATAAAATTGGTTATATTCACATATCAACCATTCATATTTTAATTAAAAGTACATTCATGAAAGCTATTAGTACACCCCTAGAAATAATTTTAGAGGATTCTAGGATTCAAGATAGAAGACAATCAATAATTGTACAAGGAAAATGCAATTTGAAATATGGAAAAGTTAAGTTTGATATAAACTTACAAATAGGGTTATCCCTAAAAGATAATGATCTAGACAGATCTATAGTTTTTCATTATAAATTGGAAAACCCAAATCTAATGAAAAAAGGTAACCACCCCTTCACAATATGTTATAGAATTAATTATGCTCTAAGTAATTCACATCACAGCATAGAATTTATAGGAAAAGATACAATTCATATTGATGAATTATTTACACTCATAGTAACATTAAAATCACCTATATTTAAAAAACCAGCAAGGAATAGTTGTTCCTTAACAAAAGTTGACAAAAATCTGTTTGAAGAAACAGAAGAAAAAACATTATTTAGAAGCCAAAGTCTTAGAGTAGCACCACCTAAAAAAGATTTTGAAATCTCAGAGCAAAAAGAGCTACATAGATTACAAAGCTCAATAGCAGGACTATCCTTGCAGCTCGAAAAATTGGATAAAAAAAATCTAGGTTTAACTATGAAAAATTATCCGCACTCTGCTCAAACTCTGATATCAGAGCTAAAGAACGACATTCAGGTAATACCCCACCTTAATGGACTATAATAATATATTATATTATGGTTGTCCATTTTAGGTCCCGTTTGGCCTGACTTATTTTTTACTTTTATATTTTGCTTAAACGAAATAGAAAAGTA
Source organism: Trifolium fragiferum (assembly GCA_954870985.1). Taxonomy (NCBI): domain Eukaryota; kingdom Viridiplantae; phylum Streptophyta; class Magnoliopsida; order Fabales; family Fabaceae; genus Trifolium; species Trifolium fragiferum. Next base: position 10,608,565 of record OX940793.1, on the reverse strand, counting down.
TAAAATTATATTTGACACTATTTCTCCTTAAAAGTATTAGAGAAATAAAGTAAAGAAGTAAAAAATAAAAAAAAGTTAAGTAAAACACAATTTTTTCATTTTTTACTATTTTTAAGTAGAAGAAAAAAAGAGAAAAATAAGCCGAGCCAAACGAAGCCTTAGTTGTCTAAAATGGGTTGTTCAAATATCATTACTCTTTTTCAATTATATTTGATGAACATTTTCAATTATTATGTACAACAACAAAATAATTATTGAAAAACAAACAAAAAACCAATAAATATCCAAAATTAATATTATTAAAAAAACAGAAAAAATGGCCCCCACACACACCAGTCACCACCAAATACCAATAATTGATTCATTCTTTGCCTAATCCCTTCCTTCCTTCTGTATTCAAGCTGTCATCACCCTTCTCTTCACCAATCCCCAAAACCCATTCTTTTCACTCTCTTCAATCCAATGTTCTAACATAACACACACCAATCAAAACCACAACAACAACCTTAAAACTCTCAAACCTAAACAACAACAACATTAAAAACATGTTTCATTTTCTTCTTTTTATTCTTCTTATTTCAATTTCAACCATTTCTTTTTCTTCTACTTATTCAACAACAAATGCAACCACAATCTACGAGGTTCTTAAAAACCATGGTCTTCCAATGGGTCTTTTTCCAAAGGGTGTTAACGAGTTCAACATAGATGAAGATGGTAAATTCTGGGTACATTTAGATCAAGCTTGTAACGCTAAGTTTGAGAACGAATTACATTATGATCGAAACGTTTCTGGGTCTTTGATTTATGGAGAGATAGATTCTTTGACCGGTTTAAAAGCTCAAGATCTTTTTCTTTGGTTTGATGTTATGAGTATTCGTGTTGATGTTCCTTCATCTGGTTTAATTCACTTTGATGTTGGTGGTGCTCATAAACAATTCGCTATGTCCCTTTTTGAAACTCCTCCTGAATGTGTCTCTGTTGGTTCCGATGATTCCGAGGTTTGCTTTTCTTTTTATGTTTTTTTTTTTTTTATGATGTTTGGTTTTATGGTTTATGTTGTGTTTTTAGTGTTGTTATGGAAGAATTGTAAAAAAGGGTTGATGGTGATATTGGTCATGGTCAATTTCATTTGGTGGATGGTCATGTTCTTATAGAGATTATCTTTTTGTTTGGTGGGTTAAAATTTAAAAAGTTTTGATTTTTTTTTTTTAAAGAAAATGAAAAGTATTTATCCTTTTCTTGTGTTGTCATGCTATCAAGTGGTAATTGTTAGCTTTTTGATACATAGGATTGCTTTTTTTTTTTTTTTTTTTGCTTCTGCACAGTGTTTTGATTTTGATGCATGAGATGAAAAAGAAGAAGGTTTTATTAGGATAACTTTAATGGTTGTTCTTTAGTTTGGTGAATGGTCATGTGGTCCTTTTTGTTTTGTTCCTAACAATCATTCCCTTTTTGACTTATAAGTTATAAGCATATGCACATGGAAATTGGAATGATGGATTGAAATGATTTTGATCATGTTTTTATCTTGTTTTGCCTATATATTAATTGTCATGCTTTGATGGTTATCCTTTTGACTTTTGATATCTGATACATTGATTGAATGGAAACAATTTGTGGCTTAAATTTGAATCCTGTTTTGTTTTCTGTTAGGAATGAATGAATGATGCATTATATTTCTGTTGAATACTTGAATTGAATGATTTGAGTGCTTTTGCTCTTTATGTATCTTAATGGTTGATGATGAATTGATGGTCCCTATAGTTACCTTCAAATCATGAGCATCTTACGCTTTGCTTATAGTTTAAGTAATTGGGATTAAAGAAAGTATCTTGCAGGGCCAATCGGGAAGTCTCCGCTCTAAAGTTGAGGAAGGAACCTCTGGAAGATATGTTCTATAGACCAAGCAGGAAAGGGTGAGTGAAGTTTTCGTGTGTAGCAAAATCGTAATGGATTCTCCAATCAAATTGTATTCATTCGGAGGGTATCGTATAAATTAATAGGTCCAACGATTCGGTCCTAATGTTGTCATTTGTGTTATCTCGCCGTTTAGTGCAGAATTAGTGTAGTAGAGGAAGCCAATGTGAGTATGGGAAGGGAAGCAACAAGATGAATTTTTGGAATCTGTTTCGCATTGAAAAGATGGAGCTAGAATGGAGCATTTTTGTTGAAATGGATTCAGGTGACAAGCTTGTAAAGATTTTGTTCTATCATAAGAATGTATTAGGGCAGGGTGGGGAGAGGGGTGTTGTTCGGTTGGATCGAAGTTGTTATATCAGTTTAAAACTGAAAGAATCATAAGCACTTTTGATATGAAAATTCATGATTATTATTTGCTGAATAAAACTTATGTACTCTTTAAGGATTACTGCGTTGCTAACACCGCCTTTTTGTCCGTTTGTTCTGCATGTTTGCAAGCTCTTAAATAAGAGAAGTTTGATACTTTCTCTTGATGATGGTTGGATTATAGCCATTCTTGGCAACTGGCAAGAAAATGTTTCAGTGAGGGAATGTTGTTTTGGTTTAACTTCATTTACAGATTTATTCTGGTGTAACCATTGATTCATATTTTGCTATGGTTTTGAGTAATTTTTGCCATTTCATCTTTTTTATGGGATTAACCATAGCAAAATTTAATGGTTACACATGAAAGTCCAATTTTATTGACACTATTTGTGAATGTTGATGTGCTGCTAATTGATTCCTAATTCATGCTGCTATGTTATATGTAGCAGCAGGGTTATACTTTTGAGTCATAGATCAAATCCTTCAACATGCTTTAGTTTACATTTGGATTGGCATTAAGTTCGATAAAAACTCATCGTGATTTTATTGAAACTCTAAAGTGTAGCTTTTGCTAAAATTACGATGATTCACTGTAATTCTATCAATTTCTACAAAACACTCAAATAATCGAACCACAGTTTGTAGAATAGACACTGCCGGTTTACGGTTCAATCAGTTGAATCATCTAGTTTAGTTAACATTGGTTCTTGTTTAATACTCCCTCCGGTCACAATTATAATCAAAACTTCACTTTTCAAATTTAATAAATAACTAATGCATCTGGACTATTATAGGTCAGATACATTAGTTATTCATTGAATATGTGGCCGGAGGAAGTATTTGAGAAAGTCTTTGAACTATTTTGAGCAATATTGCCAGCTGTTTCCACCTGGCTTATCATCACATCAGTCTTCAAATCAAATGAATGAAGTGGAAAAACATACTTTTCTATGGAGGCTGAAGTTTGACTTTCCCAACATGGAGTGAGCTTATATGAGAAAGTATTCTATGGACACAAACATAAATGAATAGTGTTTAGGCACACATATATAAAATATCACATTATTTATTTTTTCAAAAAATATTTGAAAGTAAATTATTTAATCTTTTCTTTCTCTTCACTCATGTGAGTGTGTCTAAACACTATACATTTATATTTGTGCCTATATTAGAATTCATCGAGCTTATATTGTGAAAAAAGCCTTAAAGTCTCCAAATATGATTCTCAGAGTACATATTTTTGTATTACGTGGACGAAAAGAAAAAGGTTGTAGACAAATCTCTAAAGCTGGCATGTTCTCTAACAGTGGAATTACAGCTTTGCATAAGGAAAAAAAAGGTGGAATTATAGCATCATTTTATTGGTGATGCTTATCCAAATGCATTCAAGAGGATGGCCACGTTGAAATTATTGATTGAGACTTTTTGTTTTTGTTCTCATGTCCCAGTTTTTACGAGGAGATTCTGGGACCTGCACTTGCTATGGTTGAAAAATTCACAGTTTTACACCATGATGAATCTTGGCCACTAATTTTATATTGGATGGTTTAGATTATATATACATTAAAATGATCTTAATTATTTATTGAGATCAGATGGTTGACATTGTAACTGAGTCGCGTCAACACAGTTATAATAATCTGTAGAAGTTTAAAATTCGGCAGTAAAGTAAATAAATTTTGACTAAGGATTGTTTGGGGGCTCGCTTGGGCCATAATCCCAATTATGTTTGGCGTAGCATCTATTCTTCACGGGCTGTAGTTAAATTAGGAGTCAGATGGAAAGTTGGAAGCGGCGAGAATATCACTGTATGTATGAACAGATCCTTGGATGAAAATCCAGTTTGAGGATATGTTGATAGATTGGTTGGCAGTGCAGGAACATAAAACAAGCAACAATAATCATGTGGCAGCAAATTCATTACTTGTAGGTGAAAATAACACGCACAACTTTGTTATAGAATGGAAAGGAATGCATTGACTAGCACAACAACAACAACAACAACTCAACCTTCCAACCTGTTAAAAAAATATATTTAACGCGATTCAATTGAATAAATGTGGTAAAAAAATATACCCTAACCTCAAAATATAAATAACAATTGAATTTATAGGTTTGATATTACGAAAGTCCATTAACACCTCTACCTATTACTAGACTTTTTACCCGTGCATTCGCACGGGACAAAATCATCAAGTTATATAATGTGTATGAAATAATAAAAAAATCAATTAAAAATGGTCACACAGTAAAATGATAAAAACACTGTCATAAATGAAAATATTCAAATTCAAATCACATATTCATGCTAAAATATTCAAATTCAAATCACATATTCATGTTCAAAAACAAAAAGTCTCATAGTACACTCAAATTGTTAATCCAAAGAAAACGGCTAAGTACACCAAATTATATATATCTTTTATTTTAAAAAAATCTCCATGCTTATGTCACTCCGAACTCAATATTGACCATATCTAACCCTCCGTGTTAACACTGCAATATATCCACACAATTACATTTTTTTTAATATAAATCACTGATCCAAAACAACCATATGCATAGAAAATAAAAAGTGGAAGATTAAATTTGAGTTTGGTTATTTTTACATATCTTCTTCTTTGCGACAACAACCACCTACAGACGAAGCTGTTTGGGACAACAACGACCTACAAAACTACAACAACATTATAAACATCGACAAACGACGCTATTAGGGACAACAACGACCTACAGAACCACAACAACATTATAAACATTGACAACCTGCAAAAAAAATGAGGAAAAAAGAGAGAACCATGAGAATACATGTTATTGGAGAGAAATGAGAAAAAAAAAAAAGAAGAGAATTACAAAGTGAAATAAGCATATAGTAGGGAGAGAAAGAGAGACCGTATGAGAAAAAAGAGAGAAAGAGAGACTGCATATGATGCTTATTGTTCATGAGTTGCTATACACTAAACTATTTCATTTATAGTAGTAAACATATAGTCTAGAACTTTCTTGACCTTTAGATATGAATTCCAAATAATTGTTGCCTTAATCTGAAAATATTAATAGGAGAGAAGAACATTGATATTTTTGGATATACACAAACATGATAAGTGACTAAAAATTTGCTATTTTTTCTAAATGAATTTTTTTTTGAGCAAAAAAAAAAAAAAATCATTTAGAAAGAGAATATTTTTTTTGGCTTAAAAAAAAATTAGTCTCAACTGCAAACTTAAAAAATCTGCAAAGAATTTTTTTTTACCAGTCTTTTTTTTAAAAAAAAATTAATTAATTAATAGGCATGATGCTAATCCTTTAATATTGTTAGTCATTTCCTAATTCTTCTCATTCTTATCATTTACACCGCAAACTTAAAAAAATCTGTAAAGGGAATTTTTTTTTTTTTTTTTGTTGACAATTTTTTTTAAATAATTAATTAATAGGCATAATGCTAATCCTTTAAGAAAGATTAGGCCGGTATGGTTAAATTTGCTGTTTTTATTTTTTTTACAAATCTTTTTTTTCTCAAATATGTTTTTTTAAATAATTAATTATTAAGATCCTTCTCATGCTTATCAAGTATTAGCTCGCCAATTTGATTAACAAAATTAGGGTTTAACATGATGCATAATTAGAAACATTAGAAATAAGTAAGATTAATAGGCATAATGCAAATCCTTTAAGAAAGATTAGCCCAGTATGGTTAAATTTGCTGTTTTTATTTTTTTTACAAATCTTTTTTTTTCTCAAATATGTTTTTATAAATAATTAATTAATAAGATCCTTCTCATGCTTATCAAGTATTAGCCCGCCAATTTGATTAACAAAATTAGGGTTTAACATGATGCATAATTAGAAACATTAGAAATAAAGTAAGATATTTGTTGTATCAAGTGAAATTTTCATTATCTGATGCTCAATTTTAGTGTCATAGCCGAATTCATTAATGCCCTTAGTGATTACAAATTTCACTTAAATTCAAGAAAATACCTCACTTAAATTTCACAAGTTTTTCGATGAAAAGAGCATCCACAACCCATGACCTAACTCTCATTGAGTTCCCAACTTGACATCACTAGCACACCCACATCCTCATAATCCTCCTATGAGGTAATTACTAATTACAACTTGCACGAAATCATCATTGCCTTAACAACATGCACGTAACAATACATTTAACCATTTTTTAGTTTTAATCCGTTAATATATTCCTTTAAAAAAAATGGATATACATTAGTAAATCATATATATATAGAGAGAGATCAAGTTGCATAGGTGCAATATTACACTGTTCATTCATGCACCAACAAATATAAATTCTATAAGATTTACTATTGAATTATAAATTTATATTATTTTGATCATCGGTAAAATTTTACACAAATTTAAAATAATTTAATACGTTGATATCCATAAAATTTCATAGTAAAATTTATAAAATTTATTATTAAAAAAGTTATAAATTTATAACCGTCGAAATATTACAAGCAATATAACATTATTTAAATATTAGACCGATGTAATTTGAAAAAAATAAAAAATACAATTATTATGAATCCCTTCAATTGGAGATGTATCCCTTCCATTAATTGAATGCAGTTTTTGTGACTTGCCTCCCCATGTCCCCCATACCTTCATTCAATGTCCCAACGATCACTTTATCCTAACCAACCAACCAACCTCCCAATGTCCATACCTCATTTCTTCATTCATTCAAACACTTTGTCTTCTTTTCATCTCCCTAATCCTCTCTCCATTATATATAATTAACTCTAATGATGCATGATTTAATTTTTCTTTTATCACATCATGCATCATTGTTTTCTACATTTTTAATTCATCTTGTATGTTAAATCACATTGTAATTCAATCCCTTTATACAAACACTATAGTATATGATATATTGCTTGAGAAGAAAGATAACTATTTAATTTTAGGTTTTGTTATAGGAATGGATGATATAAGCAATGAAGCTACTGTTGATCTTTTTCCAATTGGCCCTTCAGGAATTCTCGGCCGAACTATCGCTTTCAGGGTTCTTTTCTGTAAATCTATTTCACATTTAAGGTATCAATTTTTTGTAGTGTTATTCGATGTTTTTCGTAGGTTTAGGAAATTTTGGGGACCGATTATATCATGGTTACATCCTAGAAACCCTCAAGGGATATTAGCATTGATGACAATTCTTGCATTTTTATTGAAACGTTATAGTAATGTTAAGGTAAGAGCTGAATTAGCATATAGGAGAAAATTTTGGAGAAATATGATGAGAACCGCGTTGACTTATGAGGAATGGGCTCATGCAGCTAAGATGCTTGATAAAGAGACACAAAAGATGAATGAATCGAATTTTTATGATGTTGAGTTGGTTAGGAATAAGCTTGAAGAATTACGACATCGTAGACAAGAGGGGTGTCTTAGAGATATTATATTTTGTATGAGAGCTGATCTTGTTAGAAATTTAGGTAATATGTGTAATCCTGAGCTTCATAAAGGTAGGCTTCATGTTCCGAGACAGATTAAGGAGTATATTGACGAGGTTTCGACTCAGTTGAGAATGGTTTGTCATTCTGACTCGGAGGAGCTTTCTTTGGAAGAAAAGCTTGCTTTCATGCATGAAACGAGACATGCGTTTGGGAGGACTGCTTTGTTGTTAAGTGGGGGTGCTTCCCTTGGAGCTTTTCATGTAGGTGTAGTTAAAACACTTGTAGAACATAAACTTATGCCTAGGATAATTTCTGGTTCAAGTGTAGGATCTATTATGTGCTCTGTTGTTGCCACTAGGTCTTGGCCTGAGCTTCAAAGCTTTTTTGAAGATTCATTGCACTCGTTACAGTTTTTTGATCAAATGGGGGGGATTTATACGACCGTGAAGAGGGTCACAACATTTGGTGCAGTTCATGAGATCAGACAGTTGCAGATTATGTTGAGGCATTTAACAAGCAATCTTACATTTCAAGAAGCTTACGACATGACAGGCCGAGTTCTTGGGATTACAGTTTGCTCTCCGAGAAAGCATGAACCGCCTAGATGTCTTAATTACTTGACTTCACCCCATGTTGTTATATGGAGTGCAGTCACAGCTTCTTGCGCCTTTCCTGGCCTTTTTGAGGCTCAGGAATTGATGGCAAAGGATAGAAGTGGAGAGATTGTTCCTTACCATCCTCCATTTAATTTGGGTCCTGAAGAGGGTTCCTCACAAGTGCGCCGTTGGAGGGATGGTAGCTTGGAGATCGATCTACCTATGATGCAGTTGAAAGAGTTGTTCAATGTCAATCATTTTATTGTTAGTCAGGCCAATCCTCATATTGCACCATTATTGCGATTGAAAGAATTTGTACGAGCTTATGGGGGTAACTTTGCTGCCAAGGTATGTTCATGACTTTGGCCTCCATGAAAGGACGATAATACATACATATTGGATGTTTCTAATATTGCATATATTGTTGAAACATTTTGTTTTTATTAGAATTAAAGAATGAAGTAAGAAAGTAAGAAGTTGACCCTTAAGCAGAAGCTATATGTTGAAACATTCTTTTTTTTTTCTTCAATTATTGCCGTGAAACTTTTATATACATGTTAGCCATTAGTTTTAATACTGCTGTAACAATCTAGAGCAGATATTGAATGCATATAAAGGACAGTGGTAGCTATCCCTCAACATTTATCACAATAAATGTTACTGCTGCAATATTCTAAATATGCAATTATAATAACACTTGTGATTTTTATTTTATGTAGCTTGCTCATCTAGTAGAGATGGAAGTGAAACATCGATGCAATCAAATATTGGAACTTGGTTTTCCATTAGGCGGGCTTGCCAAGCTGTTTGCTCAAGACTGGGAGGGTGATGTAACAGTTGTTATGCCTGCTACTCTAGCTCAGGTAAGAGGCTTAAGAAATAAGAACAATTAATATTCATTTGAAGATAAAAGAAATAGCTTCAACTAACTGTATATCAGATGAAAATAGAAAACATACTCTCAAACCGAAGAAACCCTTACATTTTAGAAAAGATTAAGAAATTTTTTTTCGTATGTGTTATTAGGGACAATTCACTGAAATAATGGTTAACTTATGTATGTTGCTTGTATCCTGTATCAGTACTCGAAAATTATCCAGAACCCTTCTTATGTGGAGCTTCAAAAGGCCGCTAACCAAGGAAGAAGATGCACTTGGGAGAAACTTTCAGCCATTAAAGCTAATTGCGGAATTGAGCTTGCTCTCGATGAGTGTGTTGCTATTCTCAATCATATGAGAAGACTCAAAAGAAGTGCCGAGAGAGCTGCTTCTGTTTCTCATAGTCTTCCTAGTACTAATGTCAAATTCAGTGCTTCAAAAAGAATTCCATCGTGGAATGTCATTGCGCGAGAGAATTCTACAGGATCTCTTGAAGACTTTCTCACAGACACCGCTGCTCAGTTTAATCATGGAGTTAGTAGTTCCAGTGGAGCTACCGGTAAAAACTCTAAGTACTACCGCAACATGCATGATGCAAGTGACAGTGAATCCGAAAGTGCTGAATTGAATACTTGGACCAAATCCGGTGGTCCTTTGATGAGAACAACATCGGCAGATATGTTCATCGACTTTTTCAAAAACTTAGAAGTTGGTACTGAACAAAATAGAGGAACAGGAACGGGAACTAATTTTAGCCCTCGTGATTTTCAGTACCACAGTCCCAGATTCCCACCAACACCGGATAGATGCTCTGAGAACTCAGAATCTGATCAGAGAGAAAATGGCAACAGGGTTGTCATGAATGGATCTAGCATAATGGTAACTGAAGGTGATCTTTTGCAACCCGAAAGAATCCTTAACGGATTTGTGTTTAATGTTGTCAAGAAAGAAGACTTGACATCTTCAAGTAGGAGTCATGATTATGATAGTTATAACAATGATGTTGCTGAGTGTGTCCAAATTGAATGTCCAGGGAAGGAGATGGATGATGCTGCTAGCACAACTTCACAAAACGGAGATGACGAATCTTCAAGCTAGGACCCTAACTGAAACACAAGATTCTAATCCCACAGATAATTCCATAACGGATTTCGGTAAGGATAAGAGCTTTCTTGACAGTTATAGCTCCAACGATAAAAATACTTTACCTCGGCCACATTAATAATTTGGTGTTTTAGTTGTCTAGAATGTTAACAGCATGAAATAAAATCTTGCCATAGTTCTCTATATTCATTTCTTGATGGTAATTTAGCCCATGATCTTGCTAGTTAGTAAATTAATTATAAATGATCATGGTCGTTGATTTGAGATTAAACGACTAGATTAGTAACTATGTCAGTAAGAATTTAATTATCAGAATTATAAGATTTTAATTATCAAATAGGAATGATTTGTTTCTTGCATAACTGTATTCAAGATAAAAGAGAATAATTGTATAAAATGGGACAGTGGAATTGATTTGTGAGTTGATATAATTTAAATTAACCTCTACAACTAGTTGATTATTATTTTATTGGAAAATGCTAAATAGTGCACCTGGTGCACTAGTTAAGCACATAAATAAGGAAATTATGTCTTGAAATTCGTGCATTCAATAAATTGAAAATGTAAAAGTTACTTTTATCAACATTAACTTTATATTTTATTTCTATTTTTAGTATGCTTAACAAGTGCACCTGGTGCACTGTGCACTGTTTAGCATGACCCTTATTTATTTCCTTAGAGCATCTTCGATGGTTTTTCTTAAGCAACTTACTTTGAACTTTGTACACTACTAATAACCGGTCCTTACAATAATGTGATACACATTCTACACATTTTGCTCCAATAGTAAAAAAATATACATTTTTGTTAAAGTTAAAACTGATTTTCATTAGAAAGAGGAAATTGGTCTACAGAAACAAAATCAACAAGAAAAGAGACTAGATCAGGAGGGGCATTCCCCGACCAAGATCTAGAGCCTACAGACTTAGCCATAGAGGCAAGAACATGAGCTTCTCTATTGAGCTCTCTACTAACATGATTAACCATTACAAATGGGATGGTTTTCAATAAGTTCCTATAGTCTTGAATAACAGGATCAAGAGCTGCCATTGTGCTCTTGCAATTAACACAATTCACCATCCCTAAGGCATCAGACACAAAAGAGACACTTTGAATGCCTTGACTAATTGCAGTTTGTATAGCCCAACGCAAGCCAAGTGCTTCTGCCAGAATCAGAGTGACATCAATCTGCTCCCACCTGCACGCGCTCAAAATGACAGTACCATTGTTAACCTTGAGAAGAAGGCCCCATCCAGTTTGCGCGTTTGAGAAGAAACCAACATCAACATGAATAAGTGGTTAATGCTTTGCTCAATTCACTTGAAATAATATTGTCTTGAAGCACTTCTAGCATGTCCTTAATTTGAGAATGAGCAAGGTCCTGCTGCATCTAAACTTGTAGTTAAAAGCAACTTTTCTGAATCGACATAGCTAGCTTGTTTTGAAATATGAACCAGTTGCATTTTCTGAATCGGCATAGCTACCTTGTTTTAAAATATGAACCCAATTTCACCATCTAATGCACATTCATTGTCAATGATATGTTTGATATGTTATGATAAAAATGGAGAGAAATATTAGATAATAAAAGTCTTTGGTAATGTTTGGTTTCTGTGATATTTTGGTATCAAACTGAACAAACACAATGTAAGTATCACTATGCCAAATATAACCATAAGCAGCAATACCAAGTATCACCTATATGGATTGGTTACAATAGTCTTGTGGGGGGTTTTTTCGAAGCAAAAAGAGTAAGTTATTGAAATGCATATCAAGCTAACGTCCTCAACCAATTTATGGTACATCCTATCAATATCTTCCTTTCATCAAGCTGTCGATTTTTTTTCCTGAAAAGGCCAAAATATAAGTTATTGAAATGCATATCAAGTTGGTTCAATTTACTATGCTTGTACATACTGTCTATAACACTATATTGTATATGATCATAGAAAGAAAGAACAAAAGGCATTTAATCAAATAAAATCACCTAATATATAATAAGAAAAGCCAATGTTGCCTAATAGTTCTCCAACAGTTCTTGCAAACCAATCTACATGGAATATATGACATTGCCTAATATGACAAAAGAAACCTATAAACAAACCAACAAAAGAAAACCGGTGGTGTCAACAGTTCATTAAACAACAATGCGTACAGGAAACATAAATCATTTTTTGAGAGGAAACATATATCATGTTTAGCTCATGTCATCTTATGCAGAAATAATGAAAGAAAGAACTTTTAGGAAGTTTCAAAACAAAAATCAAAAGAAGTAAACACATTTAGCTAATAAACCTTGTGATGTGGAGTGATCAGAAGAAGTAGCCGACGTCGAGCAGCGAACCATAAAGGTTGAAGTTGTTGGGGGTACCTGCAAGCACTCCGACGCTCAAGTCAGTATGAGAACACAAAATGATAGGTTTTAGGATAGGAATTGCATACCTTGTGGTGTAAGAGAACACCTTTTATAGAGGTGAAGATGGAGCTATTGGAGCATTGAATGGGGCCGTTACGAGACCTTTCTAAGAATATCTAAACTCACACGTGCTACTTCAAATTAAGCTTGAACTAAGAACCATGGAACAACTATTTATCTTACTTGGAACCAAGTTACAGGCAAGGCCGATCTACTCAAGTACTAAATGCACAAATGAACAACAAAAAGTAACTTAAAAATCTAGAAACAAGCACAAAAAAGTTAAGAGCGAGTAAACATGCATAGCCACAAAAGAATACGAGCTTTAGTAAAACCAGACTTGTCACAGCCTACCCATGATACATCGATAAACCATGGGAGAAGTTTTTATCCCATACACAACATCTAAAAGTCAAAACTACCACACTAATTATTACAATTTTCAATGACCCTCGTCCTTAAACCCCCTTCCCCCGCGATGTTCATTGACACCACACAACAAACATAATAAAAGAGTTGTGATGTAACTCAACTACTTTTGATGCATATTGTTTGCTAGTAAAATCCCCCCAGGGTGCATCAAAGTGATTAAACACAATCCTGATCTTACTTATTAGTTTCTAAGACAAACATTATTCTTAGACTTCAGCATTTTCATGAAAAAGACCTGAGACTTTAGTTATGCAAAATCTAAATAATAGACAGAATTTAGCAAATGCATCATGTCTATAGTCTAGTCCCAGCCTCCCAGGTTAGAGAATAGATGAATAAAACATATTTAACTGACTATATCCAGCAATTAAATACACTGTCATATATCATTGTATGCATAATACATTCACATACTCACTTGCAAGGCAGATGCATCAAAAATAAGAAAACATGCTTATCATCACAAGTCATCACAGTACTGAAACAATGTATATGCTAAAGTTCATGCCTAGAAACAATGAAGAAACGAAGATCTACTTAACCAAGTGGAAAGCTAAAGTTAAAACATTATAAGCAAGCAAAAAACTCACCTGTGTACTGAAACCATTATCTGTAGCAATTAGAGGATGGATATGATCCTTTATAAATCTTATGACAACCCATATTTCAAATTTTTCCATCTTAACCAAAATTGTTGCTTTGTAACCATCTCAGGCACTGGGCCTTGGTCTCTTTCTTGCCCCAGACCATGCCGTTCAAAATCAAATTACATGCCCACATATGACTCTTGAACTTCAACTCCATCAAATATACTTCTTGAACTCTCTTCTAGACAGTTATGATCTGTCTCATAGCCATTCTAAATCCACTGCCACAAAATCCATAAAAATCTGCCCAGCTTGTGTACATTATTACATTTTTGAATAGTCATCGACTTCAATATGTAAAAATTCAGTGTTTCAGAGTTCATAGATGCGTACATACTCAATCCACCAACAATTCATAGATGCGTACTACCAATGCACATAGAAGTACAAATCATAGCAACAAAGGGCATCATGGGTCGAAGAATAGATACAACTGGCTTTGCATACGTATTGAGAATAAGACCAAGTGTCACTGGAGCAAGAACAACCTGTCAAATTTTCAGAAATTAATATGTCATTAAATCAAATTCAGCGGAGTATTGTCAATCACGGATCACAAAAAATAGCGTTTTGTTCAAATTCCGCTATGCTATAGCTCAGCCGCTATTTGACAACACTTTGTACTAAATAGCGTATCGCAGAACAATAGCAATTTGTTCAAATGTTGCAATCTTATAGCGCTATAGCGCTTCTATTTGACAACACTTATTCAGGTAGAATAATAATGTAGAAGCAGACACAACTTACCTGTAATATGGATTTTGACATGGAAACTGATCTTACCAGGATCAGAATGATGGCGGAGCAGTGGTGTTGATTCAGCAAGCCCCCTGTTGAAGCGAAGGGGGGGTGTGTACCTGTTTATACTCCGACGCTCAAGTCAGTGATAGTATAAGAAATGGTAGCTTAGGTTGTGTAAGAAAAACGTACCTGGCTCCTCTGAATGAGGAGCATATTTATACCCCAGCGCTGGGCCAAGGCCCTTAATGGGCAATTAATGCCCATTAAGTGGCTGCCGGAATTCTGGCCGTTTGGCCATGATGAGCAGTAAATGCCATCATTCCGGTGGTCGGCCGTTACAGATGGTGAGCATCTGGCCGACGGGCAGGGTGCCCTTCAGGAGGACAGAGCCTTTAGCTTTAAGGGACTTAGCCTCTGAAGTCCAGTCCAGAACAGAAGCCCCCCAAGTCGTTATGCTCGTTGACGTATATCGAGCAACGAAAGTTGTGATTGCCCTTTATAGTCAACGTATATCGTCGTGTACAAGCGACCACAGATTCGTTCGCTCGTATTGGAGAACTTGCGTTGCAATGTTTTTGCGAGGACGTTGAGTCTTCTTTAGGATTCCCTTTATGCTGGTCGTTTGATTGTCCTCGTTTAATGTCCACGTGGGCTCGAGCACTTGCGGATTTATTGGCGTTTAGTGAAGATCCTGCTGTTTATTGCGAGGATTTCGATTCGCTTTTATCCGTTGAGATTCTTTCGACGATCGTATCATTAATCGCGACGAGATTTTCGTGGAGATTTCCTTGGACTCTGCGAGATTTTCGCGTTCAGTGGATGTGACCTGTAGAGCTGTCAAAACGGGCGGCCCGGCCCTAAACGGGCCGGGCCGGTCGGGCTTCGTCGGGCCGGGCCAAAAAAAGCCCGGATGAAAAATGGGCCATAAAATAGAGCCCGAGCCCGGCCCGGTACGGGCCGTCGGGCTTTCGGGCCGGCCCGGTTTTTCATTTTTTTAAAAAATAAATTGTTTTCTAGCAAAAATTTGGCAAAAAAACATATATTTATATTATACATAAATATATAGGATTAATAATTCTTGGGTGCCCTAATTTTAATCATCCGTTACTCTCACAAGTTTCTCGCGCGCCCTATTTTTACTCATTCACTACTTAGAAGTTTTTCGCTCCCCCTGTTTTTACTCATCCGCTACCTATGAGTTTTTCGCGCGCCCTATTTTTACTCATTCGCTACTTAAAAGTTTCTCGCGTGCCCTAATTCTACTCATCCTCTACCTACGAGTTTCTCGCGCGCCCTAGTTTTACTCATTCGCTACTTAGAAGTTTCTCGCGCGCCCTAATTTTACTCATCCGCTACTTACGAGTTTCTCGCACGCCCTATTTTTAATCATCCGCTACTTAAGTAGTAAAAATGATAAATTTAATTATATTTGAGAAACTTGTAGATGGATAAAAAACTCTTATAATACAAATTAAGTTCAAATCATCCAAAAAAAATTACTTATATTTATTTTTAATTTTTTATTATAATTTCATCGGGCTTTTCGGGCGGCCCGCGGCCCATTCGGGCCGGCCCGTATTTTATCGGGCTTTTTCGGGCCAGGCTAAAAAAGGTCCGGATAAATTTTATGCAACAATTTTACGGCCCGAGCCCGGGAAAATTTCGGGCTATTCGGCCCGGCCCATTTTGACAGCTCTAGTGACCTGAAAGGACAAACCGCTTCGTCTCTTGCTGCCACGTGTAAAGGCTATTCGAAGCGTTTTGAGTACCTATCAATGTGGTCTCTGTTCACGAGGTCACTTCTGAACCGTTGGATTCTCGCGCCTTTTCGTTTTTGTGGTGATTTAATCTGAAGCGTTGGATCGTTCAAGATCACAGCCTTTGGATCAAAGCAACGTTCCAGATTTTTGAGGCGTTGCTTCGTTTTGTATAGGTGCGTCTGTACGAGATTCCTCTCTATATATATAGAAAAGGAGGGATTTTTGAAGTTTTCACTTCATTTATCGTTTTCCAAACGCTTATTTTTCAAACTCCTCTCTTCATCTTCCCAGTGTGCGATTTGCCTCTAGAGATTTCAAGGTTTCTTCAAGCTTTCCTCCACATCAACTTCCGTTTTCAACCTCCATCTACTCAATCAAGTGAGTTTTCTACTTCCTTTCCTTACTTTTACAACATTTATATACCGTATCTAGTTTTTGGAGTTTTAGGAATTTTGAGGTTTTGAGAGACGGTTGAGTTTGGGGTTTGTAAGTGGTGGTTAACACCCTCTACCCCCCTAAAAAAAAAAAGTTTTAGTGATGTAAAACTAGGATCTTGTAGTTGGTTTACTCCGGCGCGGTGGTTATACGTGTTTAGCACCTTTGACACGCATTTTTGCTATTTTTCGTGACTTTGTCGCTTAGGTTCTTTAACGGGCGTTCTTAGCTTTTATCTCGAGCATTCATGGATAGGAACGAATGCTCGGTGGGATTTTAGCTTGGCTATTTTACCTTAGGAACTGGCGCAACCCTCGCTCCTTAAGAACTAACGACCGTTTGGCTCTTCACCTTTGTTGCGCGAGCAACATTAAGGATCGCCCTGTAAATGCATATCTACGCCCTTTCACTTGAACGGCGGTGGAAGGGTGGATTTGATATTTCAAAGATGTCGAATTCACTTTTTCTCTTCCTCGTCTTTCAGGTTTAAATGGCGGAAGAGCCTTCGTCGTCGCACACTAACATAAACGAGGATAGAGATCCATTACCCGAGGAAAATCAGGGCGAGGTTGATGCGCAAGAGACGTCGGAACCTATAATAGAGCGAGTCCCGATAACGGCGACGACGGACCCTGAGGACTGGGTCGCTGATGAACCTCGTTTGACGCGTTCGCGTTTTTCCGGCCATCCAGAGGGGGTAGAGATCCCCGGCCTTTACAACAATATTCAAGATCCTTCTCTCGACCACTGGCATATCCTTATCCCCGGAAAGAAACGTCGCATTTTCCATAACTTTGGATTTGCGCATTTTAGCATGTATCAGATCGCCTTCCAACACTTTGGGTTTAGATTGCCCTTTACAGACTTTGAGGTAGCAATATTCCATCATTTGAGGATTGCTCCTTCCCAGCTGCACCCTAACTCCTTGGCTTTTATGAGAGCCTTCGAGGTGGTGTGTACGTATTTGGATATCGTCCCCACTATTCCCCTATTCTTTTATGTGTTCGGATTACAACGGTCGAAGCCCAAGGGAGATCCGAACAGATTCGGTTGGGTGTCGTTCAGGCAAAACCATCGCCTCTTTAGCATGTTTGAGGAATCCGTACGACCATTCAAGGATGATTGGTTCATCGTTGGTCCTAAGGACGCTCAAGGTTGGGCGGATGTAATCATTCCTGGGCCCGACCAAGATGAAAATGGGCGAACTATCCTTGGGGAGAATGGGCAACCTGTTATGATTGACTATGGGAAGTTCCATTTTCGCTGGGAAGTGGAGCATTACCTATTGCCCGCAAAAGCGTTCACCACTCCCAAGAAGAATCTGACAATCGAGGAGTGGGAGGATTTCATAAAACTTCAAGATTTTGTTAAGAGTTTTATCGGCAAACCGGTAATAGATGACGAGGGTAATCCTTGTTTGGGTGAGGATGGGGAGCCTTTGACTGTCCCTCGTTTTATCAACGTTAAGAGATTGTTGACTTGCTCGACCCGTGCTGAGGCCGAGGAGACCCTCAGTACGCTCACATCTTTATTTGATTGCTTTATTTTGCTAAGATTATGTCTATTGCTCTTTGTTGCTCGTACTAATATTATTGCTCGTTTCTCTTTTCTGCAGCCGAAATGGTGAGCGCTCAAGAGAAGCTCCGTCGTGCCAACAAGGCTAAAAATGCCCGTCAAGGCATTGAGAGTTCAAATGCTGCTGCTGCTCACGTCGCTGAGAAACGCCCCGTGGTGCCATCCGCTGTTGAGGCCCGCCCTTCTAAGGTACAGAAGGTTGTTGATGGGGTGGGGGCTTCTAATCGTTCAAGCCCGCATATCTTACCTGACCCTAACCAGGATGCTGCTCGCTTCGTAATTCCCCCTACTTTCTCAAGAACCGCTCTACTCGACAAAGACACTGAGGTCGTCATCGATGAATCTGACCAAGCGATCATTCACGACATGGGACCAGTGGCTCTCAAGGCGGAGCTGGCTGCTGCGACCACTGCTGCGTTTAAGCTGATAGAGGTCGCTAATTTCCTGAATGGTCGGGAGAGTCGTTACTTGAGTGATAGGGATAAGTATAGGAAGAGTGTTGAAGACCTCACCTCCAAGTTGGGCGTGGTAGAGGCGGCGTTCGAGGATTACAGGAACAAGTACGCTTTTCAGACTGAGATGGCGACGACGCTGGTGCGCGTGGAGACGGATTTAGAGAACCTGACCAAGAAGTTCAAAGACTTGGAGGTCAAATGCGCAGATTTGGAAGCCCGTAACAAAGAGCTGGTACAACGGGCAGAGGCTGCTCCCTCTTTGTGTATTGAGGAGGAGGATGCTGTTGATCCTCAGGGGGTGTATCGGAGTTCAAGTCGAGCCGATATGATAAAGAAGATAGCTGAGTGTGAAGACTCGATGATCGAGGTTGGGCGCAGCAGTTTTGCTAATGCTGTTGCTCAGCTTAAAGTCTTGAACCCGGGGGTGGAGCTCGTTGAAGCTGGTCTTGATGAGCTCAAGGAAGTCATCGATGGAGTCATCGCCTCTCCTCCTCATACCGAGGAATGATAAAGTTCAGTTGTGCAGGCGTTATGCTCGCCTTATGCACTTGGGCGCTTGTTTGGCCCTTTGTTTATTTATCTTTTGCTTGGGCAATCCTTGAGGCTGCCCTTTTTTGTAACTGAGTACAATTTTTCTTAATGCGTTTGATTCAGCTTATATGTGCTTCTTTTCTTTATGCTCGCATCTATTATTACTTTGCGCACGTTACTCTGTCATGCTCGTAACGTTGGATGTGTGTCGTAACATCGACACTTAGAATTTTTTGAATATTTGAATGGCTGACGCACGAGATGGAATACATCTACGAACGCCGTGCTCGGAAAGTTTGGGGAACTAACTCGAGTGTTTGGGGTAGGTTCCCAAACGAAGGGCGAGGATAGAATCGATTGAGATTAGATCCTCGCAGCTGGATCAACCCATCGCGAGCTGGGCGTCCAAGCCTGTCGTGTACTTACGACGACGGAGCTCGTTTAGAGTGGTTCCTCGTCAAGACTTGTTTGATGCAAACTTGGCTTTTTCTTCTTTTAGATTCATTGCCCGTACCTAAGCAATCCTCCGTTGTAAAGGCCAAACCTCTCGTCGTTTGAGTTGGTTTTTGCCCGCTAACTAGTCATCGTATGCGTGAGACCTCGTTAACTATAATATTGTTTTAACTTGTCCGCGTTCCATGTTCTAGGAATCTCTTCGCCGTATAAATTTTCGAGGAAATAGGCCCCATTATCCGTCTTTGCTCGGACTCGATAAGGACCGTCCCAGTTTGCGGCGAGTTTGCCTTCACGAGAGTCTTTCTGGTTTCGTCGTAGGACTAAACTGCCTACTTCGAATTCCCTCTTTATGACTTTTCGGTCGTGTCGAGCAGCAATTTTTTGTTTTAGCGCGGCTTCCTTTAAGGCAGCTCCATGCCGCAATTCTTCGACCAAATCGAGCTCTTCCCTTAATAGCTCGTTGTTTGTTTCTTCATCTGGTGGGTTATCCGTTCGTCGCGTTGGTTGCCTTATTTCAACGGGGATTAGCGCTTCGGTTCCGTAAGTTAATCGGAATGGCGTTTCTCCCGTGGTCGAGTGCGGGGTGGTTCTGTAGGACCATAGCACGCTGTATAGTTCCTCGACCCATTTTCCCCTTGCCTCGCCTAGCCTACGCTTCAGGCCTCGCAAAATTACTCTATTGGCCGATTCGGCTTGGCCGTTAGTTTGAGGGTGCTCGACGGATGTGAAGTGTTGCGTCACTTTTAAGTTGATGAGAAACTCTTGGAATTTTTTGTCTGTAAACTGAGTTCCGTTATCCGTTACAACGGTGTGTGGGATTCCAAACCTCGCGAGGATATTCCTTTTGAAGAAACGTAAGACGTTGTGGGACGTGATTTGGGCGAGGGGTTCAGCCTCTATCCATTTTGTGAAGTAGTCCACTCCGACGATTAGATACCTGTTTTGCCCAGGTGCTCGTGGGAATGGTCCTAGGAGATCTAACCCCCACCACGCAAACGGCCATGGAGAGGATAGCCATTTTAGCTCGTTAGGCGGAGCTAAGTGCATATCTCCATGTTTCTGGCACTTAACACACCTTTTTACGTGTTGTTTGGCGTCCGTTTGCATGGTTGGCCAATAGTAACCTGCTCGCAGTGCTTTTCGCGCGAGTGATCGTCCTCTGATATGTTGCCCATTGATTCCTTCGTGGATTTCCTGTAGGATGGGTTCCACTTTATCTTCCTCGACACATTTCAACAATGGGGTTGCAAACCCTCTTCTGAAGAGGGTGCCGTCTATCAAAACGTACGAGCATGCTCTTCTTCTGACTTTAATAGCTTCTTTGGGGTCGTCGGGGAGCATTCCTGAGGCGAGGAATTCTCTCACGGGATTTATCCAACTATTGGCGTTAATTGGGCATATGAGATTCACCTCAAGGGTTTTCTCAATGCTCGGCCTTTGCAGCGTTTCTTGAATAAGTGATTGATTTCTCCCCTTTTTCTTTTTGGTGCTCGCCAGTTTTGAGAGGACGTCCGCCCTTGAGTTGTGTTCGCGTGGAATGTGTTGGATAGTTGATTCTTTGAATTTGGTCAGCTTTTCTTGGATGAGGGTTAAGTATTCTGTTAGGCGTTCGTCTTTAGCCTGATACTCTCCGTTTACTTGAGAAGCGACCAATTGTGAATCTGTGAAGATTATGATTTCTTCTGCGTTCATATCCTTGGCTAATCGCAACCCTGCTAGGAAAGCCTCGTATTCTGCTTGGTTATTGGTCGTTTGGAATGACAGTTCCAAGGATACTTCAATGAGGACACCATCGTCGTTTTCCAGGATAATTCCTGCTCCGCTTCCATTGGAATTGGAAGATCCATCGACGTAAATGGTCCATTTATTTTTGCTCGAAGTAGCCGGTGGAGTCATTTCAGCGACGAAGTCAGCTAGTACTTGGGCTTTCAAAGCTTTTCTGCTTTCGTATGTTATGTCAAATTCTGATAGCTCTAAGGACCATTTGAGCATTCTTCCGGACATATCGGGCCTCTCGAGCAACTGCTTTATTGGTTGGTCGGTTCGTACTGCGATGGAGTGCGCTAGGAAGTAATGCCTTAGCTTTCTCGCAGCGACGACTACTGCCAACGCTGTCTTTTCGATTTGCAAGTATCGAAGCTCTAGTCCTTGTAAGGCTTTGCTGATGAAATATACTGGCTTTTGCCCTTGCTCGGTTTCTCGGATTAAAACTGCGCTTATGGCTTCATGGGCCACAGCTAAATATAGGAATAAAGTCTCGCCCATGTTTGGACGTGTTAAGACCGGAGGTTCTGATAGTGCTCGCTTTAAATGTTGGAGAGCGTTTTCGCATTCTTCTGTCCACTCAAAGGCGGATTCTTTTCTAAGTAACTTGAAAAGAGGCAACGCATGTTGAGCGGATTTTGCGACGAATCTTGCAAGAGCAGTTAACATTCCGTTCAAAGATTGTATTGACTTCTTCGAGTTCGGCGTAGGGAATTCGAAGAAGGCTTTGCATTTTTCAGGGTTAGCTTCGATTCCTCGTTCTGTAAGATAGAAACCGAGGAACTTTCCTGCTTTTACCCCAAACGTGCATTTTTCTGGGTTGAATCTCATGTTATACTGTTTAGCTCTTTCGAACACTTTTCTTAAGTGGGATACATGGTCGTTTTCCTGTTCGGATTTAACGATCATGTCGTCCATATAAACCTCGAGCATATCGCCTATTTCATTTCTGAATACTTTGTTCATCATTCGTTGGTAGGTGGCACCTGCGTTTTTAAGCCCGAAAGGCATTACCTTATAGTAATAATTACCCGATTCAGTCATAAACGCCGTTTTCTTTTTATCGATTTCGGCCATTTTAATTTGATTATATCCAGAATAAGCGTCCATAAACGAAAGTAGTTTAAATCCTGAAGAATTATCTACTAGTTTATCTATGCTAGGCAATGGATAAGAATCTTTAGGGCAAGCCCTATTGAGATCGGTGTAGTCAACGCACATCCTCCATTTTCCATTAGATTTTTTAACCAATACAACGTTTGACAGCCATGTTGTGTATCTGGTTTCAGAAATGAAATTTGCCTCTAAGAGGTCTTTTACAGCTTTTTCAGCAGCCTCCGCTTTTTCGGGAGACTGCTTCCTACGTCGCTGAACTACAGCTCTAGCCCTAGGATCTATTGTCAGCTGGTGACAAGCGACGTTTGTGTCGATTCCGGGCATCTCAGCGGCATTCCAAGCGAACAGCTCAGCGTATTCCTTCAAGCAAGCTTCCAATTGCCTCTTCACCAGCTCGGGCATATCTGCTCCTATCTTGATTCCCTTTGAATAGTCGTCGTTAAGAGGAATGATTTCGAACTCTCCATCGGGAATTGGGCGGTGTACCTTTTTCGCGATGGGATCTTCTTCATCTTTCAGATCCTTCTCGTTGATGCGCGCGTCCAAGTCGACGATGTTGTTTGCATGCAGGGTGTTCACAACGGGCATCTTGTGTTCAGTCTTCTTCTTTGGAGTCAGGAGGGAGCTCATATTTTTCGCAGCGGCTTCAAAGCACTTCCTCGCTGCAGCTATATCCCCGTTCAGCGTAGCTATCTTGCCATCCACGGTGTAATACTTCATCTTCAAGTGGATGGTCGAAGATACAGCAAATAGGTTCGCCAAAGCTGGCCTTCCCATGATACAGTTATATAGCGAGGGGCAATCCACGACCAGAAATTGGACGTTTATGGATTTGGTCGCCTCCCCTTCTCCAACAGTCACAATCAGATCCACGTACCCCCAGGGTTTCGTGGTCGCTCCATTAAACCCTTGCAAGTCAGCACCTACATATGGAGCAAGGTTTTTCTCCGTCAATTGCAGAGTTTTGAATAAACCGGCATACATCACATCACACGAGGATCCTTGATCTACCAATATCCTCCTCACATCAAAGTTGGCCATTCTGGCCCTTATCAAAAGCGGAATTTGGTGGTTAGGAGAGCCACCGGGAATTTCTTCCTTGTAGAAAGCTAAAGGCATAGACCCTTCTTTAGCTTCTTCTGTCGTGAGGACATGTTCCAGCGAGCATATACTTTCAAGTTCTTCGAACTTCCTTTTCAGCGACCCTATGGTGGAAGTTCCAAATCCTCCCCCCGAAATCACAAGCGACCCCAAATGAGCGGTCAAGTGTTCAAGCACATCGTCTCCTTCCTGATGCTCGGGAAGGATGAAATCCTCGGGCCTTGAAATGGAATAAGCAATTTGCATGTTGCTGTTATCCGTGGCCGCTTGTTGTGGTGCCTCTCTAGATGGCTGCCCTACCTCGGGCTCTTTCCCTTTCTTCTGACGCTCCTCCTTGACGAACTTTTGAAGGAGTCCCTTTTGTAACATGATTTCTATTGCATCTTTGAGGTGGATGCAATCTTCAGTCACATGCCCGTAGCTTTTGTGAAAACGGCAGTATTTTGACTTATCTAGCCCCGGCCTTACAATCAGTTGCTTCGGTGCTCGAACCCCGTTCTTCTTGAATTCGGCCATTGAAACTTCAGCCAAGATTCGCTCGCGGGGAGCGTTTAGAGGAGTGTAGAATTCGAACTTGCTTCTGGGAGGCTTGTTCTCCCTTCGTTCTCTTTTTTCTTTCCCTCTCTCGTTTTCTGCTCGAGGAGGTCCAGTTTCTTCTTGACGCTTAGGCTTTCTAGCGTCTGCAGCTACTTGCTTTTTCTCGTAGGCTATGTATTTCTGCGCCTTTTCGAGGAAAGCGTCCAGCGTTCTTACTTCTTCAATGCCAATTGCCTTGGCGAAATCACTTGATGGTCGCAATCCGCGTTCTAGCAGATACAGCTTCATCCTGTCATCGGTCCATACTTCAATGGCGGCCTTATTGAAGCGCTCGATATACTCTCTTAAGGATTCATTGTTTTGCTGTTGAATTGCCTCGAGAGTGGCCTCAGTCTTGGGATGCTTCCTAGAAGCGGTGAAATGTGCGGTGAAGAGTCTGCACAGCTCGCCCCATGAATCAATGGACCCTGGTGGTAAGCTCTTGTACCAAGCCATTGCTCCTTTCCTCAGTGTGGTGGAGAACAGCTTGCATTTAATGGATCCTCGTACTCCTCTATAGTTGAGGACAGCTTCCATGTTTTCGATATGGTCGTCTGGATCAGTGTTCCCACCATAAGTGTCCATTGCCGGTGGTTTTTCCAATCCCACGGGCAACGGTACTCTCATGATCCTGTCGGATAGTGGCCCCACGTGCCTTTCGTCGTCGCTTCTTGGGGAACGATGGTGACGACGAGGAGGAGACTGATAGTTTCTCCCTGTAGACCTTGCAGGGGATCTCCTCGCTCCAGCAACTCTTCTCGAAGGGCTTATGCGACCTCTAGTCTCATGTGCCCTTGGCGACCTTGACCTGGTCCTCGAGTCCCGTCGAGAGGATTCTCTTCGCCTATAGCTGCTCGTGATCGCCCTAGTAATGCGCGATTCCTCGACAGCTTCAATACGGCGGTTCTGCTCCCTGAGTGCTTGCCCCTGGTTGTTGATGGCAGTTAGCAGCGCGGTCATTATGTTTTGCAGGGTGGCTCCAGATGGGGGAATAGGTACGACCAGGGGGTTAGTTTCATTGGTTGGCTGGTAGGTGGGGTCAGTTTCCATGTTGGATAGGACCACTCCGTTAGTAACGTGGTTGTCGTCAGCGTGCTCGCTTGACATGTTGTTAGCAGCTGAATGCTCGGACCTACTGTTCGCGGCCATTCTTAGCTATTTGATGAATTTGTGGTAGTTTAGAAGGTTTTGTTCTTTGTTTGAAAGAAGGGGATAACTTTTTTCCCACAGACGGCGCCACTGATCTTACCAGGATCAGAATGATGGCAGAGCAGTGGTGTTGATTCAGCAAGCCCCCTGTTGAAGCGGAGGGGGGGTGTGTACCTGTTTATACTCCGACGCTCAAGTCAGTGATAATATAAGAAATGGTAGCTTAGGTTGTGTAAGAAAAACGTACCTGGCTCCTCTGAATGAGGAGCATATTTATACCCCAGCGCTGGGCCAAGGCCCTTAATCGGCAATTAATGCCCATTAAGTGGCTGCCGGAATTCTGGCCGTTTGGCCATGATGAGAAGTAAATGCCATCATTCCGGTGGTCGGCCGTTATAGATGGTGAGCATCTGGCCGACGGACAGGGTGCCCTTCAGGAGGGCAGAGCCTTTAGCTTTAAGGGACTTAGCCTCTGAAGTCCAGAACAGAAACTGCATCAACTGGCACTACAGATCCAATTAGAAGACCAGTTAATAAAGATGTAACAATTACCGATGCAATAGTGCTATAGCGTGTAAGAACAATGCATAGGGCTACATCGCCTTTGCTTATAAAGCTTGCATAGCTAGATAACTGAGCCCCTGAAACACAAGCTGTGAGGACAAAACCTGCATAAAACATTCTAGGCAAACCAAAAGCCTTAGCAATCAAGACACCAAGTAGAGGTTTCAGTACATATTGAGCAATAAGTCCAATGGAAAGTGGTAAAGGCCTGCAACAGAATCAAAACAATGAATATTGGAAAGTAAAATTAAAGTTGGTTCAATTCTTGTACATATTGACTATAAAACTATCTTTCCTATCATCATAGAAAGGAGAAAAAAAAGCATTAAATCAAATAAAATCACCTGATATATAATTAGAAGAACCAATGTTGCCTAATAGTTCTTGCAAAACCAATCTACATGGAATATATGAAATTGCCTAATAGTTCTCCAACATTTCTTGCAAAAAATCTACATGAAATATATGACACTGCCTAATGTGATAAAAGAAACCTCATAAACAAACCAACAAAAGCAAGATGGTGTCAACAGTTCATTAAACATAAATCATTTTTTTAAGAGGAAACACAGCTCCTGTCATCTTATTGACAAATAATGAAAGAAAGAACTTTTAGGAAGTTGAAAAACAAAGATCAGAAGTAAAATACATTTAGTTAACAAACCTTGTGATCTGGAGTGATCAGAAGAAGTGGCTGACATCGAGCAGCGAACCATTAAGATTGAAGTTGTTGGGTGTACCTGCAAGCACTCCGACGCTCAAGTCAGTATGAGAACATGGAATGAGAGGTTTTAGGATAGGAATTGCATACCTTGTGTGGTGTAAGAGGAGAATGTCTTTTATACAAGTGAGTAGGTGACGATGGAGCCGTTGAAGCATTGAATGGGGACGTTACAAGACCTTTCGAAGACTATCTAAACTTACATATGGAACCATCAATGGAACAACTATTTATCTTACTTGGAACCAAGTTAGATGCAAAAGCCGATCTACTCAAGTACTAAATGCACAAATGAACAACAAAAAGTAACTTGAAAAATCTAGAAACAAGCACAAAAAAGTTAAGAGCAAGTAAACATGCATATCTGCATCAATGTTTTTCATTATTCTTGTCCTCAAGATATGTACTAGAAAAACCCAATGAATATGATTGCTAGAATAACTTTAGTTAAAAAGGGGTACTGCAATTTTTGTATATGTTGGAACTATTTTCCCCCCGAATTAATCTAAAATTTCTTATCAATGTTGCTGCTCAAATTTGACAAGGTATGTAATGTGATAAGAAAACATGCTCAAATTTAACAAGGATAACGACCTAAATTTGGAAGACTTCAACAGTATTTGAACCTTCTCTGTTGCAAGGCAGATGCATCAAAAATAAGAAAACATGCTTATTATCAACAGTCAACACTGTACTGAAACAATGTATATGCTAAAGTTCATGCCTAGAAACAACCAAAAATTGAAGATCTACTTAACAAAAGTGGAAAACGAAAGTTAAAACATTATAAGCAAGCAGAAAACTCACCTCTGTACTGAAACCATTAGCTGTAGCATTTAGAGGATGGATGTGAGATTTTTCAATGTTAATCAAAATTGAAGATTTGTAACCTTCTCAGGCACTAGGCCTTGGTCTTTTACTTGCCCAAAACTTTGCCGTTTAGAATATGACTCTTAAACTTCAACTCCATCAAATATACTTCTTGAACTTTCTTCTAGACAGTAATGATCTGCCTCATAGCCATTCTGAATCCACTGCCACAAAAATCTTCCCAACTTGTGTACATTATTACATTTTTGAATAGTCATTGACTTCCATATGTAAAAATTCAGTGTTTCGGAATTCACAGATGCATACATACTCAATCCACCAAAAACACTCTTCTTCAACGGATACTGTTGAAATTAGCAAAGGGCACATTGAAAGACTTCTTCGGTGCTGCTGGGGGGGTTCCAAAGACTTTCCAGAATATCAGAGTCTGGTCCGCGGCTGCAGATGCCACAGTAGACCCATCTGGACTCTGTGTCATGTGCAGTACCCTCGAGGTGTGTTCGTTAAGCTCGGCCATCTTCAACATGGAAGGATACTTCCAAAGGGTAAGCTGGTTCTGACTCAAACCATGTGAGCTAAGAAGCTCTCGCTCGTTTTTATTCCAAAGCAGAGCGCTTATCTCTGATCCCGTGTCAACAGAATTCAATCGTGCACCCGTGCGCGTGTTCCACAGCTTAATGCATTGATCACCTTCACCTCCACCAGAAGCTAATAGATTACTCTGAAACGGACACCAAGCCAGCGCCTTGACAGCAGCAGTATGTTCCTCAAACTTGTGCAGCCAGCGGGTAGACTGTGAATATGAAGAAACAGCAGACCTACTATCCCATATGCGAACAACATTATCATTTCCCCCACTCGCCAATTGTGTACCATCGAGCGACCACTTGAGCCCACACACCTCTCGTCGGTGTCCCCTATAAGTTTGGACAATGTGAGATCTGACTCTAAAGTCATTGTTCACTATTTTCCCATCCAGTCCTCCTGTTGTCAGGATACGACCGTTCCAAGCCAGTGAACCCACTCTTGCTTCGTGTCCACCCCTCAATGACCTTAACTGTTGAGTAGTATATGTATCCCATATTTGGACAAAAGAATTGTTCAAACCAACTGCCAAATGGCGTCCATCGGGTGCCCAACTAACACTTGTGACAGGACCATCCTCTTCATCTACATAGACAAGTTCAGAAGTGAAATTATCCGAAGCTTTCCAAAGATAAACGCCATTTTGAAGTGCGATACTAAGGATATCGGTGCAACCCCAGTCTAATAAATTCAAGCAGAAATCATCCAATATATCAGGAGCTCCCAAAGTCCTCTCTGAACTCTGCAAAATCATTCATTTTTTCACAATCAGTTATAAAAAACTTACAAAAAATTAAATAAATAAAAAATTATTATTTTTAAAAAAAGAGTGAAATGCATTCATATGTTTTAAGTTTTACGTTTGTAAAAGTTAAATGACTGTTACAAACGTTAGATAAAGCTTAAAAAACTTATTTGTAACCTAAACAATTTAAATGACTTATTTGTAATCTAAAAAACAATTTAAATGACTTATCTGTTACAAATGCAAAGGACCTATAAAGAAACTAAAATGAAAAAAAAAAAAAGTTGGTTAGTTAGTTACCTTGGGAATGTATCTAGGTGGTTTGGAGTTCGGAGAAGTGGAGAGCAAGTTTTTAGGGTTTGGAGGTTTGTCGCGGAATGCCAATATTCGAGTTGGAAGGTTAGCGGCTTCGGAGAGTTTTTTCCGGTATGCATGTGACGTGACGAACAAGTTTTCTTTGCCCTTATTGGTTTTTGTTGTTGTTGTTAGCATGTAATGAGCGTAACCGAAATCCATTGCTGAACGATTTGGGATGAACCTATCAATGTTTTCATTCTTCACGGTTGAAACTTAGAAGAAGAAGAAGAAGAAATGTAAAAAACCTGCAAAAATAGTAAGAAATGAGAGTATAAAAACAGAATTAATGAAAAAATAACAGAAAAATAACAGAATTAATGTTTTAGGATTGGATCGATCGTTGAGAGCAGAGAAAGAGTTTGTTTGGAATGAAGAAATGTAAACTGAGAGAGTGAGTGAAGATTGTGAATGTAATAACGGAGAGTGTATATATACTGGTGGGTAACTGCGTATTTCGTACGCGATGGCGGTTTACGCTTTGTGGGCTTCAATGTTTAAAGCCCAATATAAAATCAAACAAATTATTTTTTTTACTCAATTTATAATAACATAATTAGTATCTTGAAAAAAAAAATAATTATATATTATTTTAAATTACTTTTTTGTCAAGATTTTTTTTACCGTAAAAAAAAATTTAACAAAAATATAAAATAATAATATAATTACTATCTTGACTAAAAAAATAAAATAATTGTTTTTGAATTTTATCATATTTTCTCTTAATAGAAAGAGCATAAATTGGGTCCTCATGAGCCTAGCTCAATTGGTAAAGGACATTGCATATTTGTGCAGGGACTGAGGTTCGAACTCGAGTTATTCACCTTTAAGAGGTGAATTTTTAGCCGCTAAGTTACCTGGCCAAAAAAAAAAAGAAAAAGAAAGACAATAAATTGGTCCTCGTGAATTTAGTTTAGCTGATAGGAATATTTTATTATATATGTAAGAGCTGAGATTTGAACTGTGAAGACTTCACTAATTCATTTTAAAAAAATTAAATTAGCTAATAACCTACTTGACAAAAAAAGAAAATGGATAAATTGACCGAATAATTTTCATCTATTTTAAAATTCTTTTTTAATTACATGTTATTAAGACTCTTTCTAATTTTTCGATATTTATTGTCTTTAAAAGAAAATCTAACAAACAGATACAGTTATGTAAAGTTACCATTTTTATATTTCACAACAAGTTATTTAATGTGTGATTTTTATGAGAGTACAAGAAAGTGATATGTAATCTTCAAATTCATCCGATTTATATTTTTTCATGTATTTATTCCCAAGTCTGATATGTAATTATATTTTTCATGTATTTACTCCCAATTTTGTGGAAAAAAATGTATGTATTCCCAAAAATTGTAATAAACATGCTATTAATTGAAGCATTTTTGGTTTACCAAAAAACAAATAAAATCACAAATTTTTTTCTTGGGTTAATATGTTTTTTTGAGTCCGTTTGATTTCCAAAATATAATTATTAGATGGAAAACTACTTGGTGAAATAATAAAATACAAAATTTAAGGTATTGAATAAATTTTATCTTGTACAAAGTTTAGTAGACATTTGACAATCCAAAGTTAGACAATTCCATGAATATTACCACTAGCATCGGAAAACCAAAATCGTATGTGACTCAAATGTCCAATCAATGAACAAGCTATTTCAGGAAATCCTTCATTAGAACCATATCAACATGTCAGATTAAAATTTCAGTCTCATCTTAATAACTCCGACAAAATGTCTTCAACTCTCAAATTCCATAGACAACAACTAAGTCCAAATCAGTGTAAGTTGAACTTTCGCGTTTGAGTATCGGTATGTCTTCTTTTGAAAATCGTCGCCTGTATTAGTTAACCACATTCAATAATCCAGAGTTAGGTAACTCAAGTATAGATCCAGTATTATAAATTCAATCCTTAGGTACTTAACCTCCAAATTAGTTACCGCGCTCTAGCCCTGATATGATAGGGAATTTAGCCGGGTATGGGATACTCTGAAACTGCTCAACTCAGGGTATTCGTAAAATAAACTCAGATAATTTGTGCGTTTCACTTTTATATTCATTATTATTGATAAGATATGGAATTAAGTTGTACTTATGTATATAGATCAACTGTTGCAATATTTGAGGTTTCCTAGTACTTACTAACTACTTATTAGGTAGTAAGGAATCCACTGAGACGACGTGACTGTTCTCATTCCCCCACTTATTCGATTTCAGATAACAGATTAAGCAAGACAAGGGTAAGAAGGATTGATGATTGAAGCTGAGCTTGAATAGTCTATAGGACTATGTTATTAGTTCTTCCTTGAGTTCTATTAAGCTGTTTATCCTTAAACCAGGGTTTGATTCCCATATGACACTCTTATGATATGTGTCCGAGTGAAAAATTTCTAAAGTATGGGCAAAATCACAGTTTTAAACAAAAATCTCAATTTTACACCGAAAAATCTTAGTTTCAAACAAAATATCTCAATTTTACTTTAAATTAATTCCTAATTTTTTTTTGTTTTGCATTAAACTAATCCATAAAATATCAAAAAATTTCGGCCGAGCCTGGACATGCTGGGTCTTATCTCCGCCACTGTCCGACAACCCAAACAAGTGGTCCAAAAAGAAATAAAATACTAAGCCATGTTTGGAAACATACAGGAGAGAATAACTTTCACTGCCTCTTGGAGGATGTCAGTCTGGTAGTGTAGTACTGCTTGAATGTGGCTATTTTAATGAAAAGCTCGTTACTGCAAAACGAAACACCATCTCCATTCAATGCATCAAATATTCCAAAATACTATTTTTTGTCACCAATTTGCTCTCTTTTGTATCACAATTCAATCAAAGTCTGATTTATCATAACCTCCTTTAATCACATCATGTTCCACCACATGATGACCATATTGTCATAACTTTCGGCTAATTTGGTTGCAACTATTTGGATTATCCGGAAAGAAAGGATTTCCCATATTTTTGGAAATAAGAAATTGTCTTAACGAGCTTATAAAACTCAAATCCGGTCACAAGACGTTCCCGGATGAGAAAAAGTACACTCCTGCACTAACAGGTAAAAACTAAACAAAAAAGGCATCAAGCCAAAAGAAAACCATTAGATCATCACTAGGGAATAATGGGGAGGGTGATGGTGGATCAATATCAAATGGTAATGGAGCATAGAAATCTCAGATCATAGGTTCATACAAGCTGGAATAAGAAATTGCACAAATAAACACAGCTAGCACAAACACACAGAAACCTGTAAGTACGCGACGTGTTAATCAATAAATCAATCATCAATAATATATCAAGTCTATGTCTATGTACAAGGTTTTTAATCTGTAGCTACATAAGAATAAGAATAAATAGTATTTGTGCATCCTTTGGTTGTGTATACCGTGTTACTAACAAAAACGCTTTCCGACTAACCTATACACTTGAAATTTCTTGTATACCTACATTTCTTCCTAGCCATCTCTGATATTAGTACCACTATACTAAAATTTATCAAGATTCATCATCCTTCAACCAATGCCGACAAACAAAGAAACAAGAAGTTAAGACTCAAAAGCAGAATCGGTTCTGAGTGAAGGTAATGATGATGAAAATAGGTTTCTAATTTCAAAACCTTTTCCCCAAAAAGAGGCAAGACAGAGACCCATTATAGCCATCACTACAACAGAACATGCAGCCGGAACTGCTTGACTACTTCCCAAAAATTGTGCTGCAAGAAGGCCTGCAAGTGTGGAACTCTGCATTCCAGTGCATAATGAAATCGTCCTGCTCACTGATTCTTCCTGCCTGTGACAATATTTATTGTGATATATGTCAGAAATTTTGATAAATTTTTAAAATAGAAAAACCGAAGAGTCGATGAGTACTACTCCTATATTCAATGTAATACGTAAATCTTTCAATTTGTATGCATTGCCTGAAGTGAAGCCTGAAGCCTAACTCAAGGCAATGTGACACAAATTAGAAGCCTGAAGCCGAATTAGTTACTAACAAGGTCACCAAATGAACAAACATAACTAGTAACTGAAATCTGCATAAGTGCAATATACTTTCTAACGCGAGCATACCTTAAAGATGGAAGGTTTGAGAACCAATATCCTAAGGTGAAGGCAGCAGCATGAAATATTAATACTGGAGCAACCAATCGAAGACCTTGGCCTGACAAAATTTGACTTCGGTTTATAGCAAGAGGACTACCGATGCACATGGAAGTACAAATCATAGCAACAAAGGGCATCAGAGGTCGAAGAATAGATACAACTGGCTTTGCATACGTATTGAGAATAAGACCAAGTGTCACTGGAGCAAGAACAACCTGTCGAATTTTCAGAAATTAATATGTCGTTAAATCAAATTCACGGCAGTATTGTCAATCACGGATCACAGAAAATAGCATTTTGTTCAAATTCCGTTATGCTATTGCTCATCCGCGATGCTATAGACTATAGCTCAGCTGCTATGCTATAGATCAGCCGCTACCTGACAACACTTTGTACTAAATATCGTATGATGGAACAATAACGATTTGTTAAAATTTTGCAACCTTATAGCGGTACTACAGAAGCAGACACAACTTACCTGTAATATGGACTTTGACATGGAAACTGCATCAACTGGTACTACAGAACCAATTAGAAGACCAGTTAATAAAGGTGTAACAATTACCGATGCAATAGTGCTATAGCTTGTAAGAACAATGCATAGGGCTACATCGCCTTTGCTTATAAAGCTCGCATAGCTAGACAACTGAGCCCCTGAAACACAAGCTGTGAGGACAAAGCCTGCATAAAACATTCTAGGCAAACCAAAAGCCTTTGCAATCAATACACCAAGTAGAGGTTTCAGTACATATTGAGCAATAAGTCCAATGGAAAGTGGTAAAGGCCTGCAACAAAATCAAAACAATGAATATTGGAAAGTAAAATTAAAGTAGGCAGAACTTTTTTTTGCAGAAATGTATGTCAAACCTTTTGAATGCAAGAGCAAAGTCGTCTACTGATAGTTTTATCCCAATAGATAACATAATCCCACCAAGAGCTGGAGCATATAACTCTTTAGATACCCTGAAAACATTAAATAAGTTGAAAATTCAGTTTCTTCATTTCTATACTATTTCATTGTATATGCTTTAACTTAATAAAATTAAAAAAATTTAACTGATAAAGAGCAAGCAAAATAAAAAAACTCCATAGAACATAAATTAAAAATAAAATAATAATAATAATAACTTCAAACTTCGGTCCAGTGATATATTGACTGACAAAGGGCAGACAGAGTACTAATATGGATTCCTTGTAGTTAGGATACCCTACATTCACGCAAACAACACATCGGTCGTCATTGGATCAAGATTGGACAATCCATATTTCAAGCTCAGTATTTTGTATTCTATAAAATTCAAAATCGAGATGTATCTTTGGATAGTCCAATCTTGGTCTAATTATTACCGATGTACTGATTGCGTGAATGTAGAGTATCGTGACCACATGACTATAGGGGTTAGAGAATCCAGGGGTCCAATATAATACTACTCACAAGCCTTTAATCAAACACATGATAGCCTAGTAATTTATTTAACAGTCCCCAATAATCTAACTCAATAAAATAACAACCTTTGAAGCATACTAAGTTAAATACACACATATATTACTATAAACTAAACAAAAGGGTTTTGGAATAACAATAAGAAAATAGTAATTGTCAGTTACATTGAATTTTTTATTAAAAACAAAACAAGCCAAAACCAAAAACATGTTATTGCTATATTAGGGAACCCCACCAAGTAAAAGTGGAAGGTTGAGAAAGAGCAGCAACAGCAGTAACAGCAACAACAAAAGGAAGCAATGCAGACAAAATCTGAGACCAATCTCTCTCATTACTATTACCAACAACAACACTTTCAATTTCATCAACACCAAATTTAAGCAACGAAGATTTTTCTTGTCTATTGTTAAACCCAACTCTCTTATGAAAACTCGAAGATGAGCAAGATAATCTTGATATAGAGCCACCCTTTGAGACTCTTTGAAGGGAAAATGAAGAACGAGAGATTAAGAGAGGTTTAGAAGTTATTAAAGGTTGATAAAGATTTAGTTTTGTGTTAGTGAAAGGAGAGAAAACGGGAATGGAAGCCATTGAAAGAGAGAATGGAGAGGAACGTGAAGAAGATGAGGATATTGATAAAAATGAGATTCGAATATTATATATAAGAAAAAGTATATAAGATTGTGAATGTGAAGAAGAAACAAAAAATAAGAAAGTGGGAACACTTGTGAGAGTAATAATGGATGGTTGGGTGTTAGATATTGATTAGATTAGATTAAAGTTTAGTTATAGATTCTAGATTTGGGGGATTATTAGTAGATGTGTAATTTTGTTGAGGGGGTTAATATATTTAGAGTTTATTTTATTTTATTTGGCTTTCACCATCAATTTAATCTGGTTCGGAGGTTAGTTCTGACATTAAGTTGTTTCAGCCCCTCCCGATTGCAGTTGCGGGGATCGAACCATACTCCTTCCTATCAAATTTAGCGTCAATCATCACTAAACCAATTAACGATTGATGATTTAGAGTTTGTTAGATTTCAACAGACTTTATCTCCTCTCTATAACTCTAGTCGTCACCCACTTTTTCTCTTCTTCTTGATATATTAGAGAGGGGTGATTTAGGGTCAATTTAGGCCTAAAATCACCCCTCCAAATCGTTTTCTTTCTATTTTAATTAAATAAGTGTGATTTTCACATATATTTAGTATTTCTTTCATTTGTTTTTTTATTTCATCCTTTGTTTTGATAGTATTGTTGTCCCGTCTTAGTGCGGAGTATTGTTGTCCCGTCTTGGTGCGGTGTTCATTTGTTTCAGGTTGAAATATTAAGGTTGATCCAGTGCAGATCGAATCAATGACTTTTGTGCCATCAACGCTACAAATCCGGATGCATGGATATTCCGGAAACTTAAATATAGTCAAATATGTAGGCTTATGCAATGTGCCGTTTTATGCTATTAACACGGATGATGTGAGCTTGTTCGCAGATTCATCCTTTTTGTTTTTAGCGATTTTGAATTTGTATTGCATCGATGTACTCTTATCAATTTGAATGAACGAATATCTTTTATTCAGTAAAAAAAAAATAATATTAAATTTAGAGTTTGTAATAATAAATAGTAGTAACTAATTTCTTACCAAAAAAAAATAGTAGTAACTAATTTGTCTTTAAATTTTGAGAAAAACTTGCGACCAATAAGAATTAGAGAAAAAAGAATATTGATAAAATTTTATACCAATAACTAATTTATCTTTTAGGAAACAAATTACTAATATATATTGTACTATATTTTTTATTTTTTTTTGCTTTTACCACAAGTATAATTTAGTTTAAAAGTCATTTTTGACTTGGTTCTAATCATTTCTCCATCGTAATTGTAGAAGATGAAACCGTGAAATATTTTATTTTATTTTTGAAAAGAAATAGTATATACATGTTTCTTGGGAGAAAAACAATAAAGGACAATTATATAAGTAGAGAAAAGTATGTATATGTTGAAAGGAGAAATGTAGAGAAGAACTGGCCGCTAACATTCATCGGTTGAAATTACAACATGTCATCATCAAGAAATATATGTTGACTAAAAACATCTCATTTCATCAACATAATTTGCACTTGAAATAAATTAAATTATTAAAACAAAATCCAATCACATATTCACAATTGACAACCATAAGAATTATACAATAATTAAAATCTCTTATAAATCTTAATCTAATCATGAATAAGAATAGAGAAATAGAAATAAACAAGAGAAGAGAAAAAGAAGGGAGATTGTATTATACTCATTCAAGATATATGTTTTATTACAATGTGAGTCATATATATAGGAAAGTATATGGGCCAAATGACTTGGGCCATGCTAATGGACATTCACCCAATATTATTCATAACACTCCCCCTTGAATGTCCATTGAGGATATGCCTCGTTAAAACCTTACTAGAGAAAAATCATTTTGGGAAAAAATCCTAGTGAAGGAAAAAGAGTACATAATCCTTTGTGTTTGAAATGCCTTATTAAAAACCTTACCAGGAAAACCCAATGGGACAAAACCATGGTGAAGGGAAAAAGAGTGCATAACACGTTTATATCTCTCCCTCATAAAAACAATTATATTTGTGACGAAGAATGTCAATTAATCTTATATAGTAGTTGATCAGAAGTTTTTCTTCACAGTGACGTTGAAATATATGCCTTATCTCCTTTACTATACTTTTCTTTGAATTAGCCGTTGATGCAATACTATCTTCTTCAAGTTTCTTGTATGTGTAGAATCACAATCCTCAACAAAACCACATTCTTAACTTCCTTAATGTAGTGCTAAAACTTTCATATAATTGGATGATATTGTTGTATCTCTAAGATACAAATTATATGTTTAACTTTGTTCCAATATCTTTGAGTTTGTTGATATTGACAAAATACCACAACATGCATAATTGACAAAATGCAATGGTATCCTCAATATGGTACTTCAAGACAAATCAAGTAAGTCATCATTTTCTTGAGACGTGTAATAATCTTTGTTCACATCAAGTGACATCGATACACAAATTCTATCTTTTGATATCAAATTTGTTTAGTAGCTTTGATGCATGAGTGTCTTGGTGCACAAAACCTCATTGACATACTAAATTTGCAATTCAAAACAAACTTTGACAGTCCAACATATTTCATTCCAAACTTTTCTTTAATTAGTAGATTTCAAGAGCTCTTCAGGAGTTCTGATCAAGTTTATATTATCATAAAAAATCAATTGAAACAAATTCATAATAATGGACAAATGTTGTCATCCTCATATTTCTCATTTGGAAATATTCACTGAAATTATTATACAACATGCATTTTGATTGTATGCATACAACATGCATTTTTGTGTTACTAAATTTAATCAAGTAAGAAAAATATTTTGATTCCACTTCATGTGAATATTTCTCATTTCACTTGAATATAAAGGCGCACATATGCCTTATTGGATTTATACCTTCTGGGTATAGACTTCAAGTCCAAAACCACTATATTTTGCAAATGAATTGCCTCTTTGTGTTTTGGCAAACCAAACACTTAATTTGGATTCAATGTTTTCGCACTTATAATTTTTTAGCGCTATCTTATTTGTCGACAATTTTTCAAGTTCTTGGTTCCTTATTTTAACTGGTAGAGATATAATCAATTGAGATCTCTTTCTATCATAAATGACAGGTACAGGAGGTATAAAAACATTTTGCAATCTCTACACTTTTCATGATAATTTTCCTCACCAACAAGACCATCTTCCTCCTCTAAGATTTATCTTTAGAACCAAGTTTTAGGCATGCCTTATAGTCTAATAAAATTTCAATAGAGATGGACATTGCAGCATTAAGGAATTTAGAAATCCCTTTTAGGTCAGAGATTAATGCATAATTTGAACTTCAGGTTCATATTATTGTGTGCGACCATATGTATGCATTCTATACAAATTTTTCAGAGCTGCTTAATTCTTTTTTTCTCCCCCTAATGCCGATAAGTAAAAACACGATATTAAATATCTTACAGTAAAGACTCAAATTCATCATATAATCTTAGTTTTCTTGTAGTTTCATATAATGGTGTCTGCTGGACAATGAAGAACATATAGTTCACATAAAAATTCTTAGATGAGAGATATTAGGTTCCTGACCATGAACCAATTGTAATGGGGAGAATTTTAATGATTCATTGGCTTGATGCACATAGATGTTGCTACTAGCAAAATAAAATGTCCAATTTAGGACCTTTGTTTCATGATAATTGGCTGGCTATAAATATGAAGCATTTAGCTAAATATCTTTTCCAGACCACTCTAAATATGAACATGTGCAACTCGACATTTAAAATCATGTCCTACACCAACTTGATCAAGGTTGGTGACATTTACTTGGACATTTAGTCGATGCATCGATAAACTTATATAATATTCATGTGGCCTAAAACTATTAGATATATGCACATGTATCACATCAAATAATGGGAAATTCAAACCCTTTATTTTGCCTTTTGTTGGCTTTGAGAACAACATCTGATAATGTTCATACTCTTAGATTGCATCATAAGACTCGGGATGGTCTAACCGGTCATGCCAATTATATTCATTTTTCCAAATGTAAAGCAATGATACTTCAATATTTCAAATAATATTTTCTCGCAATTTGAATCCTTCAGGGATTTTCATATTTCATCATTTTATCTTCATACTTTGATATCAATAGTTAGGAAAAATAAGAGAGTCTTTAAATCACACTTGAATTCTCAATATTCTCCCCCTCAAGTTTGATTTCCACCACATCATCATAAACATTGCTTTAGGATTTCATATATCTCTTCCGGAGAATACCTATACAATTTCGTATACATCTTCATGTCCTTCTGGGATAATTTAATCATACTTTGATAAAAAGGTCACAACTTAAATAAAGTACATCACGCTATGGCTCATCTTGGCTCATAGTATATAACTCGATAAATCTCTATGAGCACTTGAGGAATATAATGCATTGATCTTAATATTTACTTGAATTCCTTCGGATAACAATATTTTAGCTCTTCTAGAGCCTTCAATCATTTTTCAATGCTAGATATGATGCGCACATTTGATTCTTTTATTGTCAAAGATGAGGAATATAATTTACTTTTAACTATTGTGTGCGTTGTTGCGCAATCAGCGAGATAAATATTTTCTCTATGACAATCAATAGTCATAGCTAAACAAATATTATATTTTGAGCATAAAATTTTCTAGTGCATTTCAATGCTTGCACTCTTTCTTTTTGAAAGTATTTATGAATCTTCTTGATTCATAGCTATATAGTATCATGCTATGGTCTTCAGAACACATAGTTCATTTGAATCTTCTAGTGAGAAGCCGAGTTTTTTTTTTAAAAAAAACTAACACGGCCATGACTATTACCATGACCATGATTTTGTCCATGATAATCATGTGTTGCTACATTCACTTCTAGGAATGGAGTAACATCGGTGGGTCAGACTTTTATTCACTTCTGGGAATAATTTTTCACTCATTACTCATTGATACTATTATCAAATAATAGAATTAAGCAAATAATTAAATTAGATAGTAAACACAGTCAAATAAAAAACATTTCCAATTATTTTTATTAATACTAATATAATGTAACGTACCGAAAGATTATAATGCAAATTAAATCAGAAAGTTAGTTGATATATGAATGTACAAAAAGTTTATAATCAAATTATTTATTATGAATAATTTGAAGTAACGTACAAATTATTAATGAAATGTAACAATACCAGATATTATTCATAATGAAGTAAAAATTAATTACTATATGTTTATACGTGTTTACAATGTGCAGATAAAACCGTTTTGACTATCAAAGAGAACATTGAAATTTTTTATTTTATTATTATTATTATTATTATTATTATTATTATAGTAAACAAATAAATCCAATAAAATATTATAAAATGATAAAGTTATCCTTCAGGATGCATGAATAATGAATTCTACCGAAATTCATAAGAAATAGTTCATAGGAAGTTCTTCAAGAACTATATAAACCGATATACAATGACATCTATGATAGTTGTGGTTTCAATTTGTTTAATAATAGGTATAAAAACAAAAGACTAATAATTGAATAAAAATCAATAAAGGTCATGTCATGAGTTTAATTAGTAACCGAAACATTTAAATCTTACACTAATATAACCGATTTTTTTTATGGTGAATCATGTTTCTTTATGAATCTTTATAAAAAAAATATTTGTTTATGAATCACATAAATATGAATGAAAATTGTAACCGATCAATATTTATTCACAATTTTATATACTTTATCACAAAAATATTTGGAGCCAATATTATATAAAAAATATTTTGAACCCATATATGATGACAATTAACATAACCATAATATGGTCTATATCTACCAAATTAGAGATGTATAGAATCTATAAATAAAAAAAATTGCACAAATTAATTAATTAATAATTTTTTTATTATTATATACGCAATATGAATAAATTATTTCTCAATTTTGCTACTTCAGCAGCATATTCAAGGAAAATAATTCTTCTAATTTTCTTTGGTCCAACATCTCATTTATTTATAGTAAAATCAAATAAATTTTATGGACTTCTATCATGGTCCAAATAGTATGTTCTTCAAGAACTTAATAATATATCTCTATCAACAATGGTTATATAAAAAAAAATTACGATTTTGCGATCCTTCTGGGATACTTGATATTGACTTTTTAGTTATTCAAGAACTATCTCTCAAATCTTTAAAGCAATGATATAATATATAAAATTTCATTCTTTGAGCAATCCAAAATATTAAAGCTTTAGTTCTTCGGGAACTATATTCAAAGAATGCTCCAATGTTAAGGTTTTCCACTTTTTCTTCTTTAGTTCTTCGGGAACTATATCAAAATGATCTTTATCAATAACAAAAAATCACTATTTGAGCAATCCTTCGAGGATGCTTTAATGTTGAATTCTTTTGGAATTCAACAATATTAGATATGATTCATATGTAAAAAAATATAAATAAATAAAATGTGATCATTAACATGATCATGAATTAGTAATAACAATAATAAAATAAATAATATGAAGAAATTAATAAATTGAATTTTAAAGTTCTTCAAGAACTTTATAATGTAAAAACAATCGTTTATGCAATCCTTCAGGGATGCATATAATATGAAGTTCTTCAGGAACTGTATAACATATACTATAAATGTAAGAGGAATATATTTTTTGCAATCCTTCATGGATGCATATAGATTAAATTCTTCTGGAATTCAAAATGAATAAACAAAATAATGCTATAAAAATATACAATCTTTCAGGGATGCAAATACATATTGAATTCTTCTGGAATTCAAAATGAATAAACAAAATAATGCTATAAAAATATGCAATCCTTCAGGGAAGCAAATACATATTGAATTCTTCTGGAATTCAAAATGAATAAATAAAATAATGCTATAAAAATATGCAATCCTTCGGGGATGCAAATACATATTGAATTCTTCTGGAATTCAAAATGAATAAACAAAATAATGCTATAAAAATATGCAATTCTTCGGGGATGCAAATACATATTGAATTCTTCTGGAATTCAAAATGAAGCTATATAAAATATTAACATAAATGCTTTAAAAAAAATATATAAGTTCAATAGTTCATTATATGCTTACCTCTGATTAGAGCTCGTGCTGATAACGTGTTATAAATCTTAATCTAATCATGAATAAGAATAGAGGAATAGAAATAAACAAGAGAAGAGAGAAAGAAGGGAGATTGTATTATACTCATTCAAGGTATATGTTCTATTACAATGTGAGTCATATATATAGGAAAGTATATGGGCCAAATGACTTGGGTCAATGCTAATGGACATTCACCCAATATTATTCATAACAAAATCCTTGTAATTCACAAACAAAATAATCAAATTTTCATATGTAATTGTTCTATATATATATATATATATATATATATATATATATATATATATATATATATATATAAGATAAAGAATTTTTCAAATTATCAATGTCAACATGTCATGTGTTCGTGTATGTCAGTCCTTTATATATATATATATTTATAAGTCTTGAAGAATACTGCTAAAAATTTACTAATAACCAAGTCTCTACACAAGACGAACAAAGACCGGTAAAAAGGAACTACATAACATATGTGCCGTATATATGCGGAACACCCAAAGAAACAACTCCTAAACAAACACCACCTAAACAAACCTCAACTCCTAATCCCAAGGACAGAAAGGCACCCCACAGATTCAAGACTACCAGAGTAGTCACCAGCCCCGCTTAAAATGTTACCACGACTAGACTCTAACTCCCGAACTCGAATCAAAAGCGCTCGGCCCATAAGAATCCGGAAACAGCTCCATCAGGCGAACCGCTGACCAGACAAAAGTAGAACGAAAATCCAGACAAACAAGTCTCGGCGACAACAGAGGTACCAACATAAGACCAGTAGTGGCGAAAAACACCAAAGAACCAAAGCACCATCCGAGGATAAAACAATCGATGCGGGATAGTTAACCCAGATACATAGAGACCTGCAAATCCCAGCAGATTTGTAAACCATCAGCGACTCATAAGGAGTCCTGCAAATCTCAACAAATTTGAGAAGCGGTCAGAGAATCTATGATCAAAGAAAACCAATCACCTACATCAACCGCAACCTCATCGCCAAACCACCACCACCATCTCACCGCAGCACCAACAATCATCACCGAAACCCAACTTCGGCGACGCCAAAACTGAACACCACCATCACCACCTCAACTCCTCACACTACCAGAACAAACGAACCTAAAATCCAGATCTGTATAAAATCAGATCCGTCACCAACATACCAACTTCGGTGAACCCAAATCGGAACACCAGCACCAGATCCAACTCCAAGACTGCCCCCACCATAACCACCACAACAACACCTAAGCCCGAACTCCTCCCTCCTCTGCTGCGACAACACCAAAACACCCGGCCACCAACGCAACACCAAGACCGCCGGCCACCACCGCCACTCCAGCAAACAGAACTCACCCCCACAACACCAAGACAACAAAAACACACAGTCACCAAGGAACAGTCCAGCCATGGCAGAGCAGCAAAACAGAGCAAATCGCCGTCCATATATACCACCAGACCAGATCCAACACCTAAATAACCACACCACCGGAGCAGAGCTGCAACAGACGCAAAAACGAGAACAGAAAAACCAGAGGCACAAGAACGCGAACGGAGGCGAGCGGAAACGAAAAAACAACTTCGATGCGGGAAAGAAGGTGATGCGGCCGTGAGGGGCTAGTGCACCACCGATTTGAATGTCTACATGATGAAGGAACAGTTGGATGTGAGGGAGGAGTGGGTGAGGGGAAAGGGGGCGGTGCTAGGTTAGAGAGAAGGCAGAGTTTTTTGGGGGCGGCGCTTTTAGACGAATGATCAAATCAATGAAC
The DNA here is from genome assembly GCA_954870985.1 of Trifolium fragiferum. Lineage (NCBI taxonomy): Eukaryota > Viridiplantae > Streptophyta > Magnoliopsida > Fabales > Fabaceae > Trifolium > Trifolium fragiferum. The sequence goes on along the minus strand of OX940793.1, from coordinate 10,564,267 downwards.
TAAGGTCTTTTAGACGAATGAATAAATTGCTTTTTTTTGGTATAAGAGTCCTATATTAGTTGAAAAATGACTTGAGTAAATATTTATAAGGAAAGACAATTCTTACTTTTATGGAGCAAATATCATTTTTATTTTGAATGGCAAATATTTTTTTTTATCAAGCATATCATCACTTAAATTTTTGAGTCAACAATTTAATCATCCAAATTTTGGAAAAATAAATTAAGAAAAAACTTACGTCATATATATTGGATTGAACAAAAGAAATTTTTTTAAGAAAAAAAAGACTATTGGTCATCTAACAACGTCAAAGATATTTAGTTGTTTAAAATATTGTCAGTTAGAGGATCTTTCAATAAATTTATTTAGGTTTTGGTTGGTCTCTATTTTTCAATCGAAATTTATTAAAATTGATTGATAAAATGAAATTGATTCACAATCTTTAATTTTAAAAATTAATTTGTCGTTTTATAAATTTGTTGGACTAAATTGTTACACCCCGGCAATTTGAGGTTGGATTGATTGGCAAAAGGTAAATATCGGACAAAATAACACAACAAAATAATAATATATGACAAAGTTTTAAGATATTGAAATATTTTGGTTTGTACGATGTTTGTTAGACAATAATTTTTGATATTTTAGACAACTTTTATCTAAGATAAAAAGTTAACCTTTAGTTTAGAGAGGACAAGAATTTCAATTTTGTCTAGCCTTTGATCTTTTAATTTATCATCTTTTTAGAAATAATTTTAAAATCAAACACAATATAATTGTTCAGTCCCTTTTTTTTAACATATTAAACGCTTCTTTGACGGTCAGAGTGGTGATTCAATCTTCATTTTAGCCATTTATTTTCTTCTTGTTTAGCTGTAAGTGAACCTTGAATTACGCTTAAGCCTCTATTGATGTAACATCATTTAGAGAAGTTTCATTTCTCTATTTAAACATTTGCCCACAATTTATTGTGTCTGTCCATTTCTCCTAAGAAAATTATCATCTCATTGGCATGTGAAAGGTTTTGTTGTTTTTCGAGTTTAGAAAATCAGATTTTGAAAGTGCTAGTGAACAAATTATCGAATTGAGTCGTGGACTATCTCATACTTTTTTAGAGGAACCATTGTGATGTCAATCGTTATTGAAACTATGAAAAATGACTGAGAGAATTTAATTTAATTTTTTTAAGACTTAATATTCGGTCAAATGATTGACTAATCTCATAAACACCAATTTCACCGTTCATTAGTAGGAGGTCTATTTTAAGTCAAAGTTTTTTACTCTATATGAACTAACCCAACATAAAAAGACACCGAGATGATATGAATTTGAAATATTGAAAGGAATACACTCCAAAAAAATGAATAAGATAATAAGACACCCAAAATTTATTCTAATGTAAAGTACAGAAAATGAATAAAAGAATAAGACACATAAAATTTATACTAATTCATCTAAGGTGGATTACTCTGATCTTCACAACTGTGAAGGTTTCACTATAGTACTTCAGATAATCTCTCATATCCAGAATTAGTTTGTGTCGAGGGAATCAAAATTGCTTGTTGAAGCAAAGACATAATGATAATATTATATGATCATACTTCTCTTGTGAGAAATTCTAGAATTGTAACATTTTTGAGCTCATTACTAGCCCAATCTCTAATGGGCTCAATACTAGCCCAATTAGCTAAATGTTGTGTGACGCAATACGGAAGCGGGAAGGATAGCAAACGCTAATCCTATAATAAGAACACGGGTTCGCAAGCGACAAACCCGTCAAATAACTATTTGAAATCCACCAAATAGTGCTCTGGAATCCACCAGAAAGAGAATATCCGGAATCCACCAGATAATACTCTTGAAATAAAACTGGAATCCACCAGAGTGTATAATTTGGAATCCACCAAACTTGAGAAAATTCTCTATAATTTTATTGAATCAAAAGGTTGCCTTCAAGGCTACGATAATTTAGCTTAAATAGTAAAATAAACCTAATACTAAAAAATAGAAACAAATCTGTTTTAAAATAAAACAGAATTTCACAATATATATTCTTTTTTTATTCTAACTTAAATCTAAATCTAAACATATATTTACTTTTTTTAATTCTAAATTAAATCTAAATCTAAGAGATTATTATCCTAATAATGTTGAAAACAACTTAAAAAACAAATAATAAAATAAAATCTTCTCGGCCGCAATTGCGTTGAATTGCTCCTGCATCAGACTCTTCTTCTTATGAAGAACTCGACCTCGAGTTCTATTGTAAAAAAAGAGATGCCTCTGTCCGAAACTCATGAACGATATTACGAATGCCAGGATCGAATACAAAAGTCTGTGTAGAACCATTTGATGCCCGCATAGATGCGCCATACATAAGTGTTTTTGATGTCTTTACCTTCTCCTCAACCTCTAAAGAACTCGACCCCGAGTTCTCATCTTGATAAAGGGCCTCATCTGCTTGGTATTGGCTCATGTGTTTATCATAATAGAAACTAAGTACCGGTTTTACTTTGATTACCAAATTATTTCTCGTTTGCTTGATTTCATCAATAATTCCTCTCTCAACATCATCTTCATCATAATTGCCGGAGTTGACTTGCATTGCCCAGATAGAAGCATCATCATCAACTTTGATGCAGCCGCCAACCCCAGTTCTTTGTGTTATTTCCTCGTAACTCACCTTAGAGTTGCATTCTTCTGATACTTGAAATTTTTCGGGAAAATCAAAAGACTTTGTTATCTCACACTTTCTGAATTCACAACTATCATGGTTCACATTTGCTCAATAGAAGTGGCAATTCCAGAAAGACTTAATATCATTTTTAATTTAATTTTACTCAATATTTAAAACATCTACATAATTATCATGGCATGCATGTTTAGAACTTCTAATATTATAGCATTTAAACATAAAATTTAATATTGCGTGCATAGTAAATGTTCAATAGTCTATCTTAACATTAAACAAATTGCAACAACATAGGCAAATAGCTTAAATATTGTGTGAACAACTAATAAATGAAACTAAGATGGGTTACACAACATGGAATAGTCTTCTGGAAATTCTCAACATGGAATAGTCTTCTGGAAATTCTCATTTTTTTTATGAGAATTAATACATTTGAAACGCCAAGCAACCTATTTTTTTTAGATTATTCTCAAGGCAAATTATTATTCCATGATTGAAACTCTGATCTTTTTTTAGATTTATAGGGGAGTATATTTGATCATAAGCCAAGGATAGGATTTCACCAGCAGGACTAAGCAAGTGGAAGTTTTTACCCTTAGCTACGACCAAACGAGGTACATCAGTTGGGATATCATTTTTTATTATTGAGTTATAACCCATGTTGAGGATTTCCAGAAGCATAATATCACCCTCAAAGTATATCAGAGCTTCTTTTACAAGTATGGACTGTGATATTGAAAAGTCTTTGATCTTCTTCGTATATCTGCAAATATAATAACAAAACTGTATTAATACTCCAAATATATAAAATTCCAATTATTTGAAAAGTTGGATCAAGTAAAACATACTTTGGCCACGCCTCAAAAGTAATCATCTCGGTGCTGATATCCCTTGATGTATCCTCAAAATGTTTTTTAAACTCTTGGTTGATGGTTGCCTCAAACTCCCAAAATAATTGCAGCAGCAGCTTACGTTCAATAAAATTTAGGGAAGTAGGAAGTTTTCTATTCATAAAAAATGACCATACAATTGTTAGAGTTCAAAGTTCAACTTCAAAGATGCAAGAAAAGAGTAGAATAAAAATTGTAATTATGACTTGCACAATCTTTTGAATTTGAATGTCAATCTTAACAATGCCCGCATGGTTGATAAATCCCTTATCTTCTTCACAAACACTATCATGGTTACATATAATCATATGATTTCTTCTGTTACAGCTAAACAGAACCATTTGCTCTGGTGGATTGGGGAGAATTGCTGCAATTATTACTTCACCTGCACACCCACCAGGATCAAACTTAAATTCCAACTTGTTTTCATGCTTCGTGACCTCGCAATCCCATTCAGAATCTTCGACTTTAATTTTAAAGTTATAAGGAAGACGATGAACATTGATCATCAACTCTTTTCGAGTATATAATTGTGATGCAAAATCATCAGAATTCAAATCCATATTCTTTAAAACATGCAAATATCTACTGTATTCATCCATCTTTCTTCCAAAATCTGAAACCAGACCAATAAAACATTGTGTAAGTGAAACACAGTGAGACTCATTGTGAGAGAAATCCTAAAGTTTGATAAAGGAACAAATATGGCATTTTCAACAGACAACAACAACAAGCCCCTTGCCAACAGCCTGCTGAACAAACAACCACGCACACATGGGACAGCAAAACAAATACATGTCAATATTTGCGCTATTTATTTGGATGTGTTTCCACGCTTGAATCCTTGCTTGAGAACATCTGAATTCGCCTCCAAAAGCAGTCTCAATCGCCATAATTCCGCAATCCTTATTCTGAGAAATATTTCCAATTTATAGGGCAAGCGTCACACGCCTGCGCCACAGCCAAAAGGGTTGCGCCGGGAGCAGGTAACAGAAAAAACTTCTCTTTTCCAAACGTGTTGCGCCGCGCGCGAGGGTGACTACGCAGGTGATAGAAACTTTTGCTCATTTTTTTTTCTTTTCTTGTGATTCAAGCAATCTTGTACTCAATGAAATTTTTTCTTATGCGAAAAACATACTACTTTACCTTATTTTTGCTTCTAAAACATAGTAATATATGAAGTTATCGGCGAAAATGAATGCAATTTCTGTGAAGGTGAAGATATGATTGCAAGATGTGTGAAAGAACATGTGTGTTCTAGGATATGTTTATAGAAAATATGAAGAAAATAAATAAAAGAAAATGTTTAATTTTTGTTAAAAATAACTATTGTTTAATTATTATTGAATTGAAAACAACTATGACACCCTATAAAATTGTGTTGTCTTTGTTAGATCACACAATGATATGTTTTAGTCTCTTTAAAACCGGCGTTATAGCAGTTAGAAAATGTTGTAGTCCAAGCTATTTACATAAGTAATCTTAAACAGTCACAAAAATTGTATTAATAGATAAACTTAAATAAATTAATCTAAATAAACATTTAATCTCTTTTTTCATCCTCTAATTGATCATTATTAGTATTATTATCATTGTGCTGTCCAAATTTATTCAAAGAAAAGAAATGTGTCAACTCATTTTTGTGGTCTTGTCATTTTTATTTGATTACATTTTGAGAGTTACATCTAGGTAGTGCAACAAGAGGTTTCTTCCAAATGAGATGAGACCATATTTGCTTTTATTATTGTGGTAGGATGGCTAAATCTCAATTAGAAAAAGTTGAGTAGCCCACGTGATAAGTCTTTTCAACTTTTTAAGACTTAATATTCGGTCAAATGACTGACTAATCTCATAAACACCAATTTCACCGTTCATTAGTAGGAGGTTTATTTTAAGTCAAAGTTTTTTACTCTATATGAACTAACCCAACATAAAAAGACACTGAGATGATATGAATTTGAAATATTGAAAGGAATACACACCAAAAAAATGAATAGGATAATAAGACACACAAAATTTATTCTAATGTAAAGTACAGAAAATGAATAATACTTAAGATAATCTCTCAAATCCAGAATTAGTTTGTGTCGAGGGAATCAAAATTGCTTGTTGAAGCAAAGACATAATGATAATATTATATGATCATACTTCTCTTGTGAGAAATTCTAGAATTGTAACATTTTTGAGCTCATTACTAGCCCAATCTCTATTGGGCTCAATACTAGCCCAATTAGCTAAATGTGACGCAGTACGGAAGCGAGAAGGATAGCAAACGCTAATCTTATAATAAGAACACGGGTTCGCAAGCGACAAACCCGTTGAATAACTATTTGAAATCCACCAAATAGTGCTCTGGAATCCACCAGAAAGAGAATATCCGGAATCCACCAAATAATACTCTTGAAATAAAACTGGAATCCACCAGAGTGTATAATTTGGAATCCACCAAACTTGAGAAAATTCTCTATAATTTTATTGAATCAAAAGGTTGCCTTCAAGGCTACGATAATTTAGCTTAAATAGTAAAATAAACCTAATACTAAAAAATAGAAACAAATCTGTTTTAAAATAAAACAGAATTTCACAATATATATTCTTTTTTTATTCTAACTTAAATCTAAATCTAAAACATATATTTACTTTTTTAATTCTAAATAAAATCTAAATCTAAGAGATTATTATCCTAATAATGTTGAAAACAACTTAAAAAACAAATAATAAAATAAAATCTTCTCGGCCGCAATTGCGTTGAATTGCTCCTGCATCAGACTCCTCTTCTTATAAGGAACTCGACCTCGAGTTCTATTGTAAAAAAAGAGATGCCTCTGTCCAAAACTCATGAACGATATTACGAATGCCAGGATCGAATACAAAAGTCATTGTAGAACCATCTGATGCCCGCATAGATGCGCCATACATAAGTGTTTTTGATGTCTTTACCTTCTCCTCAACCTCTAAAGAACTCGACCCCGAGTTCTCATCTTGATAAAGGGCCTCATCTGCTTGGTATTGGCTCATGCGTTTATCATAATAGAAACTAAGTACCGGTTTTACTTTGATTACCAAATTATTTCTCGTTTGCTTGATTTCATCAATAATTCCTCTCTCAACATCATCTTCATCATAGTTGCTGGAGTTGACTTGCATTGCCTAGATAGAAGCATCATCATCAACTTTGATGCAGCCGCCAACCCCAGTTCCTTGTGTTATTTCCTCGTAACTCACCTTAGAATTGCATTCTTCTAATGCTTGAAATTTTTCGGAAAAATCAAAGGACTTTGTTATCTCACACTTTCTGAATTCACGACTATCATGGTCCACATTTGCTACCTGAGAAATTGATTGTTGTTGAACAATAGAAATGGCAATTCCAGAAAGATTCTAAATTTGAGGAGTTGGAGTAAGAATCTCCAAAGTCTCTTTTTTCGGCATCTGCATAATCATCTTCGCTTGACCCCTCAGCAACGCTTCACCCCTCAGCAACGCTTCACCAGATGATGTCGTGTTCTTCACACAGGTTTCTTTCTGCGTCGTAGACGGGATCTCCAGATTTACACAATTGACAAACCCCTTTGATTTCGACACATTCTTTTCAAAATCTTCAATTTTTCTTGAAACTGGAATAGTGTTGGTGAATCTCTTTGTGGATGATGGAGTTCCAATTGAAATTTGACGCCGTCGAAATTTGTTGTTGGCGTTGATGTTGTTGTTCTTTAAACGGTTTGATAGCATCGCTATATGTGCAATCAAAGCAGTTATGGCCACGGTAGCCGCGGTAAGTCCTTCAAGGTCTGCCCTGGTCGCTAGTTTATCTCCCATAGCCGATCGATTCACAAAAGAACAGGAGAAACCTGCTCTGATACCAACTGACGCAGTACGGAAGCAGGAAGGATAGCAAACGCTAATCCTATAATAAGAACACGGGTTCCCAAGCGACAAACCCGTCGAATAACTATTTGGAATCCACCAAATAGTGCTCTGGAATCCACCAGAAAGAGAATATCCGGAATCCACCAGATAATACTCTTGAAATAAAACTGAAATCCACCAAAGTGTATAATTTGGAATCCACCAAACTTGAAAAAATTCTCTATAATTTTATTGAATCAAAAGGTTGCCTTCAAGGCTACAATAATTTAGCTTAAATAGTAAAATAAACCTAATACTAAAAAATAGAAACAAATCTGTTTTAAAATAAAACAGAATTTCACAATATATATTTTTTTTTTATTCTAACTTAAATCTAAATCTAAAACATATATTTACTTTTTTAATTCTAAATTAAATCTAAATCTAAGAGATTATTATCCTAATAATGTTGAAAACAACTTAAAAAACAAATAATAAAATAAAATCTTCTCGGCCGCAATTGCGTTGAATTGCTCCTGCATCATTGTGCTACCATGTTTCCTGATCGACAAACCCAAGTAATGGAAATGTTTTGTCTTCTGTGCAATAGATCTCCACAACGACGCATGATGCTTCCCCAATAGAGCTTAGGGTAATTCTTCAACTGCACCGCTCGAACCACCATTTGAGCGTCAATCTCAATAATAGTGTCTTTCCCTTGGAATCTATCCATGTACTAAATCGCTGCTTCTTGCTTCCGTTTCAATGGCCGACCTAGCTCGCACAATCCTAGTCGCAGCTCCGAGGCAACTTCCATCCTCCTGCTGACATACTACGATAAAACTCATATTTTCGGAAGTGTGCTTTCAAATGATATAAATTTTTTTAAAAATAAACTTTCGACAATACAAAGTTAATGATTTTTTATATATGTATATAAAAGGAACTTTTTCTCCTAAATGAGATCAAATCAAACCTAATGGCATCCCAAATCAGCAAACAATGATGAAGCTTGTAGTGTCGAGTTATCAATAGTAGAAAAACCATGTGTGTGAATGCCCCATTTTGATACACAAGGGCACATGGCAATGGAAAGTGTTTGATACATGCAAATATCATGGTATACTTAGCAATGGGGACCTTAATAATGATTCTATTCATATGAGCAATAGAAGCAAAAATAGTAAGATGTATATTGTATCCTCTCTCTCTCTATATATTTTTTTGACAAAGTTTCTTCTCTATAATTTAAAATTACCAAAGTTGCTGCCTTTTATGCCTCACATAATACCCCTCTTGTACATTATTATTGCCTTTAGGTAGAGCAAAAATGGTTTCAAAGGTTTGAGTTAACAAATGTTGCATAACAAATTGCAGACCATCACACTAAGGATTTTTAATTAACCACACCTTTAGTCTTGACTAAGACCACAGTTTGACCTTTAGTCTGGCTCATCATAGTGGTGTTGGAAAATTAATGCAGTTATAAAAGTCAAATATTAGTTGATACATATAAAAAAAAAAGTTGGTGATTGTTGCTCTAAGAAAAAAAGTGGTGATTGTTAGTTCAAAAAGATAGAGTTCAAATCAATGTTTTAAGAATCGGATCGGTGTTTGAATTGGTGTAACTATTAGTTCAAGGTTCAATCAGTTGGACCGGTTCAATCATTATTAACTGTTCATATAATTTTTCTATTTTATGACTAATAAATAAATTAACATTAACAAAATAAAAAATTTAGAAACATAAAACAAAGCATAAATCCAAAATAGTATACATACCAAATACTTATACATAAATTCATACCAAATACTTATACATAGTTCTAGAATACATAATTCATACCAAATAGCAAAACATAAATCCATAATCTAAATTCAAAATTCAAATTTCAAACATAAAAATATCAAATTCCAAATACTTTGATATTTTGATGTTTGAATTTGAACTTTGAATTTAGCAGTGTTATTAAATATCCGGTATAGCGCCGGTATACCGGTATTGCGTATCGGAATTTTGGCTATCCGATACGAAAGTCGGTATGGCATCTTGACTCCGCTATGCTCAAAATAGCACCGCTTTTCTCATAAACCGGTATAGCCGCTATGTCTAGATATCGGAATTGGTTAATGTTTTAGGCTTTTAGCGGTGGAGTCGGTCAACTGATATTAAAAAAATAATAAAACCACTACCTAGGTAAACAAACCCACTACTGACTCTCATATCTCATAACCCCTTCCTCCACCACCTTCACTTCTCTTCTCCTTCTTCCTTCGTTGCTCTTCTTCTTCACCATTTCACTAGTTAGAGCTAGAACTACTGATTATTAGTTGTTTTGAAGTTTTAACTACTTAGCTTTTGAGTTTTAAGTTATTTTTAATTTCTGTTTTTTTCTTTATTAGTTGTTTGAATTTGACATTTTCAGATTAATGTCGGTCAATTTTTTTTAATATCAGGTAGCTTTAATTTGTGTTTTATACCTAGGAGTATGTTTTATTTTATATATAATTATTTATTTTAACTGCTTTGCGGCTTCCGCTATTTGCCCGCTACGCTATCCGATATTTCGCATATCGGTTTTTTGGCAATCCGCTATTTTTCGCGATTCGCTATTAACAACACTGGAATTTAGATTATGGATTTATGTCTTGCTATTTGGTATGAATTATGTATTTTGGATCTATGTATAAATATTTGGTATGTATTAACTATTTTGGATTTATGCTTTGTTTTAGGTTTTAAAATTTTCTATTTTGTTATTGTTAATTTGTTTATTAACTGTAAAATAGGAATATTATATGAACGGTTCAATGTAAACGGTTCAATAACGCTTGAACCAGTAGCTACACAGATTCGAACATCGGTCCGGTTCTTAAAATATTGCTTGGTACTCTAGTCTCTTTGCCAAATGTTCTCACAATTGAAAGGTAATGTGGGATGGATGGTGGTGAAGATTGATCTCGAGAAAATATATCATCGTCTCAATTGGTTGTTTGTTAAAGAAACTTTAGAAGATGTTGGCCTTAAAGTAACCATGTTTTGATATGTGGTCTTTGTCCATAAATTGGACCTCAACTATGCAAATAAACTTGCGCTCTATGTGTTTAGTTTTTTGTGACTAGCCTTTTGGTTTTAGTTTTCTTCTAGAGTGAGTTTTTTTTTTTTTTTTGCTTGTTGCTCCAAATACAACTTGTATTTGAGGTTATGCTCTATTAATAAACTTGGCAGATTCAAAAACACAAAATCAATCACAAGTCATGTCCAAAGCAGCAAGCAAAACATTAAAAAAAAAAAAAAAAAAACTACACATAGAGCCCAATTTTATTTGCATAGCTTGGGTTCAATTTCTGGACAAAGATCACATATTAAAACATGGTTTATTTGAGGGGAAAAATTGAGAATGACAAAAAAAAAACCTAAAATTTATTTGAGAGAATAGATTGTTAAAAAAGAAGAAGCAAAATTTAACTCTATATTTTATCTTTTTTACCAAACTCTCACCATGGATGAACACGCTTTTGCCATGGATGAATGTTGTGTTTGCAAAGATAGAGCAAACCCAAATGTTTAGGTTTGAAATGTTTACCAAACTCTCACCATTCGAGTTTAGATCTGCTGTCATCTATGAATTGTCCAAAATATGATATGATAACTCTCTGCGGGACTACATGAATCAACTTAAAATCAATATAGAAATATCAATTCCTAAACAAAATATAGCCAACAAATAATCAAAAAATCAAATCAAAACCTATGAAAACTAGATGTGTACTACGCAAATTTGTGAGATTTAGAGGGATTTGCGAGAAAAATTGACTTGGATCGGAGGGGTTCGCGCTCAATGATGATTCAAGTGAGAAGCTCAGTCAGAAAAATTGTTAGATATATATATATATATTTAACAGGGTGAACCAAAATCAGACATACAATTAATTGGCATGATATTATTGTAATACAAGAAATTATGTACCTTTACGATCGAAGAATCCATCAAAGGTGATTGATGAGTGATGCTATATGAGATTTCGTTGAGTGTTCTTCAACCTCCTTGATGATGTGCGTGATGTATTAAAATGTCAATTCTAACCTAATGGGACCGATGGTTAGTAGTATATATTCCATCAATTGAGGCAAGGACCTCATGGTGGGCTTACTATGAAAAATAGCTCAACCCATCAAGGCTCGTTTTCAAATACAACTCATTAATAAATATCCTTTTAATTAAAAAAAACAAACTCAGTGCAATGTTATAATTGGAATTAAATAGTTGATATAATAATTTGTTGTTTTAATTTTTAATAACTAAGGTTATTCCATATAATCCAACAAAAAAATGCTCAATCGGAGGGATTATGAGAGATGAACAAAAGCATAATGGATCATTTATGATCAAGTGAGGAATCTGAACCTTAATCCTTTAATCTTAATTAACAAATCAAAATTTGTTAAGTGAATGTTAATTGAACGATTATTCCTAAATAGATAATTTATCTCTATTCTCATAGTAAACAAACAATTGAAATCATCACTAGAGTTGTAAAAATGGGTCGGGCTATCGAGCCGGCCTTATTGGGTTGGGCCCTCGGGCTTATCTTTTTAATAGGCCATCATGGGCTGACCCTGATGATTTCACGTCATTAAGATGTTTTAACCACAAATTCAAGACAAATTAGTAGGCTTTTACTATGTTTTTTACACAAGAATAAGAAGAAAGTGCATTGATACAAGGTTGTTAGAATCACAAGAGAAGAGGAAAAAAAGAACAGAAAAATTAGCACAATTCGCATTATGACGTATGTCCGATGTTTTGATCATATCTAGAGTTTCGTAACTCGAAATGAGGCAGGACTTGCGCCAAATGAAAGCTAAGATCAAGAGCTACAACTTTCATGAAGAAAGAGTTCATTTGAATTTGGCTTCCTGCGCGTTGCGCAAGAATAAGCTGCGCATCGCGCAGCCACGGGACAACACATCATAATTTTGTGTTTTTCTATAAATAGGGGATTCCGAGACTGACCTAGGGGTCGATTTTTAGTGGAAAAATACTAGAGAACTCGTTTTTGACGTGTGCTAGGACTGGAGACTCATTCTCAAGGGAGATTCAACACCTTTGTTCATTGAAATTAATGTATTCTTTCTCAAACTTCTTTGCTATGAATATTCTAAATATGAGTAGCTAAGTCTTTTATTGGTTAGATTCATAGATGATCTTCCTCGGATCAATCTAGGTCATGTGAACTTACTAGAGGCTTATTATTTCAATTTTAATCTTGTCGTTATTCAGTTATCTCTGTGTGTTAATGTTTTTCGTTACTTGATCACTATCGAACCGATTTTGGGAATCAATTGATTACTAACCCTAACTATTGAACTAGAACTGAGATAATTGTTCGGTTAATAATCACTTTAGACATATCGGATTATTGATTGTGATAATAGAATTAACGTTCGATAAACTTCTTGCGATTATAAATTCACCTAAGACATTAAGGTTTTATTATTGTGGGAAAGCGTTCTTAGTCACTAACCCTGGTTTGAACGATTTTGTTAATTCATCGTGCCGACAAGAGAGAAATTGCGAGATAAGCCCATGTTCATTCTAGATTAGGAAGAGGAAGGGATTCGAAGAATCTAATCAACCTTTTTATTAACTTGAAATCACCAATATTTTATATTTTTGTCAAGCAACCAAATTCCAAGATAAACCCCCCTTTTAATTTATGTTAATTTACACGCGTATGATCTTAATTGTTCGTGTCTGATTCGAAACAATCCCTGAGGAAACGATATTAAAACTCAACTTATTTTTGTACTTCAACAGACCCCACAGGGCTTTTGGGCCGGCCCCTTAAAGAGTTAAAAAAATTCTAAAAATAGTTTTAGCTAAAAATAAGGAGTTCTAGTTACCATAAAATCTTTAGATAAATAAGTAACAAAAGATGAGATTTGTTAGTTAAAAGATAATTATTAAACCAAATTTGCTTTGATTATCTTTATTTGAAAAAAAACTAATAACAACTTAATCAATTATTATAAATAGAAAAATATAAGAAAAAAATTAATCAAAATATTATTGGTCACGGAATAAAAAATAAAGTAATATAACAATTTTCGAGCACTAGAGATAATGTATTAATACTTTGTGGTTCGGTTCATCCATATAGGTATAATAGAATTTATTTTAAAAAAAAAATTTGTCAAAAAAAAATGAAAGTTTGTCGGGCCGGCCCATCGAGCCATGTAGCCCTTTGCTTATCGGGCCGGGCTAGGTGGGCAGGGCCATGAGGCTTTACGGGCCGGCCCACTTAAGCCCCTTTATATGTCTTGGCGCCCTGGGCCAAGTCGGGCCGAACCGGACTGGCCCCTTTGACAACTCTAATCATCACACAATTGACCAAATCATGTAAAACATTAAACACAAAGAATAATTGACCGAAAACAACTTAATTATTCATTAACATGGCATATAAAAACTATATGGTTCAAGAACAATTGTAGTTAGAATTCCCTAAAGATCCAATTATGAGAATTTAACTAGATATAATTAAAACAGAAATTACATCAATAAGATTGAAAGAGATCATGATTACAAGACGGTTTGGATGTGTTTTCACACTTAAATTCTCGCTTGAGAACCTCTGAATTCGCCTCCAAAAGTAGTCTTTATCGCCGTAATTCCGCAGCCTTTATTATGAGAAAGATTTCCTATTTATATGGCAAGGGTCACGTTCCTACGCCGCAGCCAAAAGGGCTGCGCCGGGAGCAGGTAACAGAACAAACTTCTCTTTTCCAAAAATGTTGCGCCGCGTGTGAGGGCGACTGCGCTCGGCGCAGGTGATATAAACTTTTGCTCATTTTTTTTCTTTCTTTTCTTGTGATTTAAGCAATCTTGTACTCAATGAAATTTCTTCTTATGCGAAAAACATAACAAAAACATACTACTTTACCTTATTTTTGCTTCTAAAACATAGTAATGATATGAAGTTATCGGTGAAGATGAATGCAATTTCTGTGAAGGTGGAGATATGATTGCAAGATGTGTGAAGGAACATGTGTGTTCTAGGATCTGTTTATAGAAAATATGAAGAAAATAAATTTTAAAAAAATGTTTAATTTTTGGTAAAAATAACTATTCCCTCCGTCCTATTTTATTTGAGCCTTTTGCAAAAAAACACGCATATTAAGAAAAATGTAAAAATAAATAAGAGATACTTTTAATTTTACCTAATTATCCTTGTTGGGACTCCCTAAACACTTTTTAAGTGTAAGTAATAATTATTCTATAAAGTGAAAACACAAGTATAAAGGGTATAAATGGAAATACATGTAAAAAATTGTAAATGGCTCAAATATTTTGGGACAATTTTTTTTTACAAAAGACTCAAATAAAATGGGACGGAGGGAGTATTGTTTAATTATTATTGAATTGAAAACAACTATGACACCCTATAAAATTGTGTTGTCTTTGTTATAGTCTCTCGTTCCTAGTTATAAGCGTCTCTAATTATAAGCATCATTACAAAGATAAAATTTGTCACTGAATATAAGCTCATTTTCAATTTCCAAGACACATTTATTATTACTTTTCCAAACATAATCATACTTTGCATTGAAATACGAAAAGTCAACTACAAATACATCTTTTCACCAAGGACAATTAAGTAATTATGATATTCAAAAAGTATACTATAATTACGCTATTAATTTTTCTTAATATGCATGAAAACTTCAAAAGAAGCTTATAATTAGGGACGGATGGAGTATCACACAATGGTATCTTTGAGTCTCTTTAAAACTGGCGTTATATCAGTTAGAAAATGTTGTAGTGTAAGCTATTTACATAAGTAATCTTAAACAGTCACAAAAATTTTATTAATAGATATAAATAAATTAATCTAAATAAACATTTAATCTCTTTTTTTCATTCTCTAATTAAACATTATTATTATTATTACTATTATTTTGCTGTCCAAACTTTTTCAAAGAAATGTGTCAACTCATTTTTGTGGTCTTGTCATTTTTATTTGATTACATTTTGAGAGTTACATCTAGGTAGTGCAACAAGAGGTTTTCTTCCAAATGAGATGAGACCATATTTGCTTTTATTATTGTGGTAGGATGGCTAAATCTGAATTAGAAAAAGTTGAGTAGCCCACGTGATAAGTCTTTTCAACTTTTTTTGGGTAACATAAGTCTTTTCAACTTGGTGCTTCACAATGCTTTTATTTTATGGATTTGAATTCTTTATATTTAATTTTTTTTTTAAATTTATCTACATTCAAGCAAAAATGAATTAAGAAATAGAAAATATTATATATTAAAGTGCATTTATGTATGTTGTAAAGATCAAAATACTCCAAAATTTTAACTAAATATAGAAAATTATGACTTTAGAAAATCCAAATCCGAAATTTTGATCGTTGAATAACTTTCGGCATGTACACATGTTAGTTTTTAGTATTTTTAATTTGGGTCATGAAGCGCAAGTTAAAAGAAGGTAAAAAGTAAATAAAAATTATTAGAAATAATAAATTTATTTGATTTCTTTTTGTTACAAGTGAAATAACAAATTTTAAAGTTATAAAAGCTAAATGAATAAACTTTATAAAACCTTATAAACCTAAGCTAACTTGAAAGTGGTAGTTGAACTTGAATGTGTTCACGCGGGAAAAACCATAGTCCCACATGGAATAGAAATAATATATATATTTAAAATGATTTTTTTTTTTTTTATTTAACAAAAGAGACTTGCTTAGAAAGTAATTCTATCAAAATATATTTATAAAACAGAGAAAGATACAAAGAAAAGAGGGAGAGCATAAAACCTAATCCTCAAAGTAAAAAAAGACGACTAACAGAACCTATAGAAGGGCATTCCCAAACGATTTTTGCCAAAATCATCTATTAACACAGAAGGGACATGATTCCACCAAGAAAAAACGATTAAAGATAAACCTAGATTAGCCAATTTGTTCGTGCAGTGATTTTCTTCTCTGTAGATGTGTGAAATGTAAAAGTTCATTTAGAGATCATCGATAAACAATTGTCCCAACGATTCCTTAGAGTCGAATGCACAATTTTGGAAGAAGAAAAAGCAAGAACAACTATCATAGACTTTGATTCTAATCATAGATGAGACCAATCCTTAGAAGATGCAATTTCAATAGCAAGCATGACACCAACAATTCAGCTTTCAAGGAAGTGCTTACACCAAGATTGAGAGCAAAAACACCTAAAAAATAAGCACTAGCATTTCTGAAAATGCCTCCACAGGAAGAGGTTCATGGATTACCAAAAGAGGCACAATCACAATTACACTTGATCCAATTCAAAATTGGAGGCTGCCAGATAACTTCCTTGGTCATTGGGAGCATTACCTTATTTCATTTTGACCTTTCTAAAAAGTAACATTTGTAAAATTAAGTTAATTTTGTAACAATGAATTAAGTTTAATATAAAAAAAAATATGATATTAGAAATTTTGTGAGACTAAACCTAGTAAAAAAACACAAGACCGAAAAACTTGCTATGTGTTTCTTCCTTTATGAGAGCAATCGATCAATTTAGATCGGACCAATTTTTAGTTAAAAATCTATTTGAACCTATGAAATTTTCATTGTTTTGATTTTTAGTGTTTTTCTTAAATAAAATCGTACCAAATTAGAAGGACAAAAAATTGAACAGTAAATAGAGTGACCAAAAAACATAAAATATGGATGTAAAACACGGATATGAAAAGAAGAGTAATTTTAAACTCCAGAACCGTGCAGTGTAACCAAAACACAAGGACAAAAAAGATCAACCTTTAATTAAAATATGAGAATTGAGAACAAAATAGAACAAATTAAAAATTAACAAGAGATCCACAAAATTATTGATTTTTTGTTTGGTTGGGCTAAAAATGGACTACATAATTGTAATGTTATTATATACTAGTATGTTAGCCCGTGCCGTGCACGGGATTATTCTCTTTTTTAATATTATTTATGTGTTTATTTTAATATATTATTTGAACAATTTAGTTAAAAATAGTAAGATAAAATTGATATAAATTTTGCATGATATATATTTAATAATGCTATAGGATAAAGCGAGATGAAGAATATTATTTCGCTTCCCGTTATACACTATTAAGAGATAGATTTTTTCTTTCATGTTCATCTCCAGGACTATACAATTACCCTTTAAATATAAAATAATTATAAACTTCATTCTCAAATGAAAATTTAATTAAAATAGGTGCATTTTTAATAGTGGGATCGAAAGTGTTACACGTTTCTCATTCTACACCCGTGAGAGATTCCATATATATATATATATATCTCTCTCTCTCTCTCTCTCTCTCACTCACTCTCTCTCACATTATTTCTACATTTCTCCCACAGAATCATTTTCATTTTTAATAATATTGATTTGCTTATGTTCTTCATTTTCTTTTTAAGGTTGTCTATGTCATTTTTTATTTTATATTATTTTGAATGTTGCCTATATTTTTCTTTCAATTATTTATGAAATTGATTTTATTTAATTTACTTGAGTATGAAAATGTGATATATGTTTAGGGATGTTACAGGGACATAGTAGGATGAGAAGTACTCCTTCATTCCCCGTTCAACAACAATATATGAGATTCTTTCTCTCTCCCTCTCTCTCACGTCTCTATAGGGACTCCATCAACAAAATATAATTGTAAATTTTATAATATTTTTCAAATGAATATTAACATACTTTGACCGTGTTTCTATACTCAAACTATTTATTTTTTGTCATTGTGCCACAAATAATCAATTTTCATGTGTGAGCGTCAAATGGAAAAATCTATGTATGAATTTTCACTCACATTGATAAATTAACATCCAGAAAAAGATTTGAACGAATGTTTATGGAAAGCTTAAAATCGAAATTATAAATTAAAAACCCATTGATTATAAAAAAAATTAAAATGATAGTAATTTATTTTAGGTTTCAATTCCCATAGATTTTTTTCAGTTGGATGTAATATAGTGAAAGTGCAATGTACACATAATATGGAAAAACTCTCGTAGTCGGAATTCAAATTTTAATTAGTCAATATATATTTTTAGTAGTGTATGAGAAGTGTTTTCTATTTCCCATTATATACCATTCAAAGACTCTCTCTCTTCTCTCTTCTCTCTCTCTCTCTCTCTCTCTCTCTCTCTCTCTCTCTCTCTCTCTATCTCTCTTCCATCAACAAAAAATAGTTGGTAATTATATATTATTTTTATGGTAAATGCTATGAATATGAAAATATGAATAAGATTTTTGTGCTCATTTATCACTATCTTCTACATACACTTTTCTTTATGGTGAACCAATTTTCATCGTGCTAAATAAAATTTTGAATAAGGGATCCCCGTAATAAAATATGAAAATATGGATAAGCTCTACTGTTAGAATTCAAATTTTAATTAATCAGTGTGTATTTTTAATAGTTGGGTGGAAAATGCTTCCGATTTTTCATTTTATACCACCGAGAAATCCCTCCCCCTCTCTTTCTCAAAACTCTATAGGGGTTCTATCAATAAAAAAGTTGTTAATTCTATATTTTTTTTAATGGATATCAATAAAATTCTCGTGCTCAGTTCTCACTATCATCTACATACAGTTTTCATCATGGGGATCATGTTTTATCGTGCTAGATAAAATTTTGAATAAGTAATCCCAATGACAAAATATGAAATTATGGATAACTTCCACATTCAAAATTTTAATTTTAATTCGTCAATGTATATTTTTAATAGTGAGGGTTAGAATGCTTCCCGTTTTTCAATCTACACCATCGAAACTCTCTCTCTAATTCTGTCTGTCTTCCGTGTCCATTACGGGACTCTATAGCTACTCCATGAACAAAAAGTAGTTGTTAATTCTTTATTATATTAAAAAAAATCAACATAGAAATATTACATGTAATTGAATGATTGGATAATAGATACATGTCAAATCAAATTTTAGCTGAAGTGTTCACATAGTTTTTATATATAAAATATATAATATTTAATCATGGATTAAATAAGTTTGTCGTCATTAAAAATATAATATATGTTAGTAATTAAAGTATAATATTTTAATTTCTACAAAAAAATATAATATTAGAAAAGCTTTAATTAAATTTCACCAACGCAATATTATTAAAATATAATAATAAAAATATTAAGATACATATAAATTTAATATTAGCAATAAAAAGTACCAATCCCCAAAAAAGAAAGAGTTTCTACAAAAAAATAATAATATCAGAGATTCTAAAAAAAAGTATTAGATTTTTTACAAAAAAAATACTCGCATAATATTAAAGTTTCTACAATAAAAAAATATTAGAGAATCTCTAATTGAGTGACAAAAAAAAAAAATACAAACTCGATAAAAAAAAATATAAAAAAGGAAAAAAGCTCTAGTTTAGTTGTATATATCCAAAAATTTTGCTTTATAATAATGGGTTAGAGAGATATATCCGATTAATTTAATAGTATATATCCAAAAATTTGTTTTCTTAAAAAATAATGGGTTAGAGAAGATTAAAAAATAAAATAAAATAGAAACACTCTAATTGAATGTCACATAAGCAAAAACTCTAATAACTCTAATTAAATGCCACATAAGCAATTTTTCTTGAGAATGCACGAGAAGGCTCCGTGGGAATCTTATAATAGAGATATTATTGGTTTGATTTTTCAAATAATTGGTTTTTAAAAATAAAAACTGAGATTCGAATTAAATGATGTTGGTTTTTATCAATTTAATTCAGTTTTTTTTTTTTGTATTGATTTAGATTTTCGATCAGTTTATAGTTTTAAAAAAAAAAGTTTCAAAAAAAAAAGATTTTCGATCAGTTATCGATTTTTTCCAATCCATTTACACTTCTATTAATATTTGCAAAAATAAATTATTTTTTTCCAGTTATCAAAAAAAATAAAAAATTACACTTCTATTAATATTTGCAAACATTCTCACAATCGTGAAACTCATGCTTGATAGATTCATCAATTATCATAATTTTGCATAGGAGGCAGATAGCATATATGAAGACATATACATATGCTTCATTCCCTCATTTTTTAGAAACTTTTAATGGCTTTAGTTAAAATAAAAATAAAAAACTTTGAAGTTTTAATGGCAAAGCTTACAAAAAGAAAAAAAGTTGTAATTAATGAGTTGAAGGCCGTGTCTTCCAAAGAAGTTTTCCCTTTAAATCTCAGTATAAAATTTTCCTTTAAATTCCAAGACTATAATTTCTAACTATAAACTATTCAACTAAATATGTCAAAATTAATTTTACATCTTTAAAATCAATTTAGTTGCATGTCACACCAACAAGTTCCACAAAATAGACAGCTTGGCTCCGTACATAGTGTGTGTGTGTGTGTGTGAGATTAGTGATAAGTGAAGTTATTTAAAGCAACCGTGCATGCTCGATAATTAAGTAAAGCCACTTGGTTTTTTTTTTTGGTACATAAGCCACTTGGTTTTATAACACATTTAAAAAGGTAAGAATTGAGATTATTATATGATGAAATAGTGCTAACAAGATTATGATGATGAAACTTTAAAATATATTTCTTTTAACGGCAACACATATGGGGGCCATCCCCAAGTGTTTAGGAACTTGTTACAACTAAAAACCACATCAGTGCGATGTGAGCAAGACATCGAACTCAATTGATTAATAAATTTTTTGTGGGATGAATTGTTTGAGACAATTCGAGTATTATTTCTAATAAGACTTTATTTATTTTTATTTATTTTATGATCGAACTCTGAATTATCCAGACCCCGAAAGATTAATAGGACATTGTTGTAATAATTTGAATTCTCTCTTTCTCTAAGACACACACTCACCAAAAACAACTTTGAACTATGACAGCTCTTCCCGGTCCCAAAATGTTGGCCTAGCTTGTTCCATCTCCTTCTCTAACACTCTTTCCTAACACTTTCAACTTTTTATCAACTTTTAGATAAAATTCAGATACATAGAGTCATTGGTGCAAGCAAGAACAAGCACCAAGATACATAATTTTATAGCTATGACTAGTCACTGGGGTATTCTAGTTTCAGATCCATGTCTTCAAAACCAGTTCACACAAGTTGAACTTAGAAGCTTAAAATCACAAGTAAGTTCATCATCTTATTGTTGTTGAGAATGAATCATGTTTTTTACTTTTTGTGTTGATTCATAAAAAAAGATTGGATTTTTATTCTTTTCATTTCAATTGAGCTTCTGGGTCATGATCCTTTTTTAAGATATTGTAGATCATCTTATTGCTTGGTTTGCAAGATATTGTTGTTGATATTTAATCATAGTTTTTACTTTTTGTGCTGATTTTCAAGAAAGATTGGATTTTTATTCTTATCATTGCATTTGAGCTTCTGGGTCATGATCATTTTTTTAAGATATTGTTCATCATTGATCATCCTATTGTTTTGTTTGCAAGATATTTTTGTTCAGAATGAATCATGTTTTTTTTTTTATTTACTTTTTGTGTTGAGTCTCCCAAAAAGATCAGATTTTGATTCTTTTCATTGCAATTGAGCTTAAGATCAGATTTTGATTCTTTTCATTGCAATTGAACTTCTGGATCATGATCATTTATTTATGGTTGTTGGTTGCAGTTCATGAGCATGAGGAGAGAGAGTGGGAGGCTTACCATTGGAGACTTGGCTTCAAAGATGTCAAGGTTGAAGGTTGTTGGAGAAAATTTGAGTGAAGAAGAAAGAAATTCTTATATCCATGATTTGTATCAGAACTCAGATGAAGATGTTGATTTTGAATTGTTTCTCAAGGTGAGTTTTTGTCATCTTGGTTTGATTTCAAAAAGGTAACTTTTTAAGGTACTGGATCTTTTTGCCTTTTGCAAATTCTAATCTATATCCACAAGTTAACTTTTTTACTTTCATGTAACTTTATTTCCCGATCTATCTCAGCCTATGTTTCGTAGTGGATATGCCAGAATCACAGAAGCTACACTTTGTAGCTTTTGAAAAATCACAGTAGATCATCACGGTTCTATCATATCCTCTATGATACCAAACATAGGCTCACCCTTTATATTTAACCAATTTCAATATGTATGAAATGGAAATGGGAAGGAAATTAGTGAAGTTAGTGTTAACTTTATTTTCCCTTTCTTCCTTTGTTGATCTGAATGAAACTATGAAGCACTCGCACATACACGACATTGACACTGGCACGTCAATACCAATAATTAATGCAGTGGAGCTACATGTGTTGGTGTTGACACCGACATGTGTCAGACACTAGATACATCTTCAATCTTACGTATCAATGCTACACAGATCTGAAATATATTCATACATACATACATACATATAATTTTTCTTCCATTATTTCTTTACATTGGACAAACAGTAGAAGTGTACTAATTAGAAAAACACATGTTTCCCTGCATTTTTCTGTAGCATGTTTTGAATTGCAACAATACTTTTTAGCTCTTCAATTATTTTCTTTAATGCTAAACACCATAAGGGAATTAAAATTTGGAATTGGCTCACCTTAAAAAATTTGATGCTTTCTCCATGAGAAACCATTTCATATTTAAATGTTTGATTTGAGTGATATCAAATAATGTTGCTATAATGATGACAGGTTTACTTGAAACTGCAAACATTTGCAAGTTCTAGAACAGGAAACAATAATGCAAAAAACTCATCAGCATTCCTCAAAGTTGCCACTACCACATTGCTTCACACAATAAGTGAATCTGAGAAAGCATCATATGTTACACATATAAATAACTATCTTGCTGAAGATGAATTCCTCAAGAAATACCTTCCTCTTGATCCTTCAACCAATGATCTCTTCGAAATCGCAAAAGACGGTGTTCTTCTTTGGTACCATAGCTATATACATTATATCATTTTATCTTCTTATGTGACTAATTATGACAACTTTTTTATTTATACATTTTGAAAACAAATTTCATGTTCTTGCAGTAAGCTTATTAATGTGGCAGTTCCGACGACTATTGATGAACGCGCAATCAATAGAAAAAGGTTACTTAATCCATGGGAAAGGAATGAGAACCACACACTATGCCTCAATTCTGCTAAAGCAATTGGATGTACAGTTGTTAACATTGGCACTCAAGACTTAATTGAAGGAAGGGTAAGTTTTGTATTCTCGATTTGGTGTTTGCATCAAAGCCTTTTGGTTCCTCTTTTCGTGTCATAAATATAACTAGGATTACCATTTTCTTGACCATGATAATCTTAGTTCAAGACTCAGAAGATTCAAACTAAAAGCCTATTTGGGTTGGCTTATTAGAGTTTATTTACGGACATAAGCGTTTGTGAGGCTATTTGGGAGAGTTTATAGAAATAGCTTATGACATGTCCATAAACAGTTTTCAACTTATTTCCATAAGCTCTGAAGGATAGCTTATGAAACAGTCTACAGTTTAAATTTATTTTATATTTTGTTACAGAAACAGCTTATCCATAAGCACTTCTTTTGTGGATTGGTATCTAACTTCTTTTGTTTTAAATTTCAGCGTCATTTGGTGCTCGGATTGATTTCGCAGATTATTAAGGTAAAGGATCACTGATTTATCCATTCTAGTTTTAAGATCAATGAAATTAACAGAATGTATACTGCATAGTAAAATTTACGAGACTAACTTTTGACATTACTAATGTGGATGTTACATTAGATACAATTATTGGCGAATTTGAACCTAAAGAAAACTCCTCAACTTTTGGAGTTGGTTGATGATGATAAGGTAAAATACATTTCTGCATTATTATCTTTCATACTTTTCATTCATTGTTCTATAATTTATTGTCGTCATATTTATTTATTAAATAACAGGATATGGAAGAGTTGATGAGTCTACCACCAGAAAAAATCTTGTTGAGATGGATGAATTTCCATTTGAAGAAAACAGAATATAAGAAGATTGTCACAAATTTCTCCTCTGATGTTAAGGTATGTATCTTTAAATATTAATGTACTTATACTATATATTGTTAAATATGTGCGGTGAAATATAATCACAATGATTCATTAACATATATATGATTCTGCTGGCATTGTAGGATGCAGAAGCTTATGCTCACCTTCTAAATGTTCTTGCACCGGAATACACTAATCCGTCCACATTAGCCGTGAAAAACCCTTTTGAAAGAGCAAAACTAGTTCTTGAACATGCGGAAAAGATGGGTTGCAAACGATACTTAACCGCGAGAGATATAATTGAAGGTTCACCGAATCTTAACCTTGCTTTTGTTGCACATATTTTCCAAATCAGGTGATTATTATCTTTCTCTTGAGCACATGTTTTTGGTTGCTTTATACATATCATGTGTGAAAGCTATAATTCAATTTCCTTGTAACAGAAATGGACTTTCAACTCTAGCAAAACAAAGTTCTCTTCTTGAATCATTGCTAGATGATACACAAGATTCTAGAGAAGAGAGAGTTTTTCGCCTTTGGATTAATAGCCTTGGCAATTCAACATATATCAACAATGTCTTTGAGGATGTCAGAAACGGGTGAAATATCAATATCTCTTGTTTTCACTATTTCTCTTATACATTTTAAATACGGACTTTTTTGGTATAATAATCTATGCAATTGAAGACTATTGCGGATGTCTCATATTCGCTGATAAGTGTATCGATGCTCGAGTATAGTATATAGTTGAGGGGTAAATTTGTAAATTGGACCGTAGTATATAAACAAAGTTTTGTAACCTATACAGCAGTAGCTTTGCTGTCGGAGACGTAGGCACAATTAACTGAATTTTGTGATCGATCGTTGTTTTTATATTGCAGGTGGGTACTTTTAGAGACTCTTGACAAGGTATCACCAGGGATTGTTAATTGGAAGATTGCAAACAAGCCTCCTATTAAAATGCCATTTAAAAAAGTTGAGAATTGTAACCAAGTTGTGAAAATTGGGAAACAACTTAAGTTTTCCTTGGTAAATATCGCTGGAAATGACATTGTGCAGGGATATAAAAAATTAATACTAGGTATGTATTGTTGACCTAAAAGTTACATATTCCGTACATTTAATTAAGTACTCCCTCCGTTTCCTATTATAAGAAAAGCTTCACTTCTTAAGTTTATCGAATAACAGATGTATTTGGTCTATAGACTAGACCATATACATTAGTTAGTTATTCAATGAATCTAAAAAGTGAAATTTTGATTCTAATATGGAATAGAGGGAGTATTTTGTACGATGTTAGGTGATGTTAAAATTGTCTAAACCATTATGATTGATTTTTATTTTTAGCATATTTGTGGCAATTGATGAGATGCAATATCCTACAACTTCTAAAGAACTTGAGATTTCACTCTCATGGGAAGGAAATAATTGATGCTGATATTCTTCAATGGGCAAACACCAAAGTTAAAAGCTCAGGAAGCCAAAGCCATATATATAGTTTCAAGGTATTTCATATTTGTTAGGCATATGATATAAATGACTGACTTTATCATGTTCATTAGTTTACCTTGGCCATTTGTGGAATTTTTCTTGGTTTATCTTTAATCTTTCTGATCAAGTAAATTAAGGAGCTAGTGTACTTTTGTATGACCAATTATTAGTTTTGTAAAATTTTGTTCTACACTATATACATAATAGACCTACTCTTGTTAAGAGCCTCACACTGAATGAATGAGATAAGGTCTAAAATTTAGTTTATAAATGGGGGGAGGAGGCATCACTCACTCTTCAAGCTGGTTTTATAGGATTGAATTACACCTAATCTAAATTTTAAAATAGTATCTATTAGAAATAAAGTATCGGCCTAACTCATTCTCACAAAACTGGCTTGTAAGGTGAGGACTGCCACTTGTTTATAAAGACATATTCAGGCCATCACATATCCGATGTGAGACTTTTTAACAGTATCAAAGTTTATCTAAGTTCCATTAGGTCCACCTATTATCAACCACTTGAGTCACGCTCCAGATGTCTAGTCTTGGGCGTGAAAGGTGTGTGTCAAGAGTTCTGCATTGAATGAGATAAGGCCTTAAATATGTTTATAAGTGAGAGTTATCGATCACATTACAGAATTTGGTTGATTATAATTGTTTCAAATTTCAGGATAAAAGTTTATCAGATGGAATTTTTTTCCTGGAGCTCCTTAGTTCCGTGCAACCTAGAACTGTGAATTGGGGTCTTGTAACAAAGGGAGTAACTGGTATGTTTTCGTTTTACTTGTTGAATGTTTGGCACATGACTCATCAAAATAAAAATGAACTTCATATTTGGATAAAATTATGCAGATCAAGAGAAAATGATGAATGCTACATACATTATAAGTATTGCAAGAAAGCTTGGGTGTTCAATATTCTTGCTTCCTGAAGACATCACTGAGGTACATACATAATGTAGTTGATATCAAATATAAATTTTTCTCCTAACTCACTTCTTAACTTGATATTAATCAAATATTTATAGGTAAATCAGAAGATGATACTTACACTAACAGCAAGCATAATGTATTGGTTTTTAAAACATCCTGTTGTTGAAGAAAGGACAAGTTCAGACAGTGAGAGTCAAGTGGAAACTATATCAAATTCAACAATTGATGATTCTGCTTCTGATTTTTCAGCAGAAGAGAACATGTAAATGTAAATAATAATAAAATTGTGACATGATCCTATTTATACATACATATATGTAATGAGAGAGAGAGCCTTTTTGTTACATACAGTGATACAGATATGAGAGAGTTTTTCTTGTTTAAGCCACAATCATAAATTCATAATCATAAGCTGATATGTGAACCAGATAAGAAAATTAAGACAAAAAAATTAACCAAAAACGCCGTCTGTGGGAATCGAACCCACGACCACGTGGTTAAAAGCCACGCGCTCTACCAGCTGAGCTAAGACGGCTTCTTGTAGAGTTCATGAACAACTAAATATATATTATTTCAATTTACCATTAACATTCAAAATACTATGTTTTACTCTGTATTTGAGTAAAGGATTTTTGCTTATTTAGGACCCTATAATTATAAATGTATAAATTTTGAGTTTAGTACTCAAAATATTCTATTTAATTATCATTCCTCTAGATTTTGAAAGTCTTGGTTTTTGTCTATATCATCGTGTAACACCCCCTAGTAAAAAAATAATGCATCAAGTAAAATTAGTAACGATTTTATGTGTCTCACGTTAGTAATGTTGTATTTTCTTAATTTTTTTTTTTTGGTGCTTTGTATTTTCTTAATGTTATTAAAGGTTGTTGTGGCATGCAAATAATAATTTTTATAATTAGAAATTTCAAATGATTTTACAAACAAAGGACATAAAAAAAAATCAAGAATTTTGATACTTTAAGATTGGTTCTTATATAGTGATACTTTCGGCGGATGTCGATAACATAGATTGAACATATAGTATTTTACCACTATTTTTTCTATCATTTAAAATTCTCTTCGTTTTTAAATCAATTTTTGTTTCGGGAGTATTCTTTCCTTTATCCACATCCGGCATATTCTCATAATTCTCGCAAAGATTCATCGATATTAAAACAAATATCAAATTATTTTTAACCAAATCAATTGCAAAAAAATATACAGTTTACTGAAAAAGTAATATATTATTGTGAATCTTGTAACAAAAATATAAATCACATATTAACAAATTTATATAAATATTATGTGAAAATATAAATAAATATTGTAATTGAATATACATATAAGAAATATATATTAATAATGTGTCCGAAGACAGAGTCTTAATAAAGGTCGAAGATAAAATTTTATTCCTATCTTTAAACCTCTTTAAAGGAGACTTTCTCCTGCAGGTCGAAGGACATAAATTTCATTATGTGTTCGTACCTACAAATAAAACAATCCTCATGAGAATCTACATTTACAAATCAAACAGACATCCTTAAAATTATTACAATCATGTAGTCAGTAAGTTTCAGGTCGTCCGATCTTGTTTGGAAGGTCCGGATGTCATATGAGAATTTTATATTAAACAATAACAAAAATTTGTCTTGAATTATGAACAGTCTGATCTTAATCAAACTGTTTAATTAGGGATGATAGGAAAACACAAACCTACGAGGCCCATCTGAACTCAAACCCAAGTCAACACAACACGCAAAACCTGAGTTGACTGGGTTTGAGTTAGGGTTCAGGTGACACGCGATACTATGGGTGCGGGTTTGGGATAACCAAAGCCCGAAATCCGAACACTTATCCGAATTGGTGTATGCTAGTGTAATATATTGGTACTATTGGAATTTTATATAAAATGTGCTGCTGTTTACATTGTTTTTTGATAAACAAGCTCTAGTTTAATTTTTGAAAACTTGCAGGATCAACTAGTAAATCTCATAACATGTTTATGCTTGATTTTTCAAAAAAGTTATGAATGTTCATCATATTAGCAAATGATTATGTTTTGGTTCTTATAAAAAGTGCGAAGATAATTGCTTAACTTCGATTTGCAAAGGAACAGGCAAATATCCCCATAAAATTGTAAACAGGCAAATATCCCCATAACATTGTAAAACGTCGATCAAATATGCCATTCTTCTGTTAACTCTATCCATTTTGACGAAGTGGACGTTAACTGAGTATGTGACAATCACTCGTTAAACTCCAAAAATGCATAAAACCAGTATTATGCGAAGATCGGTACGACGGATCAAAGAAACTGAACTAGAAACAGAATCATGTAAAATTGGTGGCGAATAAATTAGAGTTTTTGGATCAATTTGAGGTTTTGCTTTGCTTGAGTTGATATGAATTTTTTTGCTGTTGAAGGAGCATTGAGTGTTGTTGTTGATTAAAGTTTAAGTCATCAATATAAACGAAGTTAACTGACAAAAAAAATATTTAATTGCAGTTTTATAATTTCAAAGGACTATTTGATTATTTTTCAAATTTTAGAAAAATATTTGACAAATTTTAAAATTTCAAAAAAATATTTGACATTTCGATAAGTTCTAATATTAAAAACTCAAAAAACCTCTAGTACAAAAAAGATGAGAGAGTACAGACTATAGAGTTAAAAAAGCATTCGCACAAATAAAATAATATTTTAATAAATAATGTAATCCATAAGAAACCATTGGAGTCTTAATTGCGTTGTTTTGTAAATTTAACCAAAAACTAGGGGCAATTTTCATTTCTACATTGCTATCCAACATTTTCCAAGCTGATTACATCTTCAGATATTCTTAATTAAAATGATGATCATATTGACTAGAAAAATAAGAACAATTATTCTTTTTTACTTAAATATTTTTAGTAAAGTTAGACATTATCTTCTGTGGACAAATATAAAGATTAAAATAACCAGAATGACCAGTATTCAATTATAAAAATGTCATATATTAATGTAAGTTTTATTTTATCAAAGATCAAATTGACCTTGAAATTTGATACTCTTTCTGTCTACGTACTCAATCGACTTTTGTGTATGTTGTTTGCTTATATACAATTTTGATTATTAATTTTTTATTGTCTAAATTGTTTTTTAATAATTATATATATTTTTAAATGACAAAATCAACTTTTTTTTTATTTAAAATATTCAACATTTTAAAAATATTAATTGAAAGAAATTTCACAGAGGAAAGTGTCAGTGTGTTACAATTACTAATAACTTTTGAAATTCATATAGGAAAATGAAAGGAGTAGTATGTATGCTGATAATAAATAAAGAAGTAATAATACACTAGACTAATACTAATAAGGTGTAGTAATTAATTCTAGTAATTAAATTAAGAAATAACAAAACGAATAGAATCCTTTCATTTTCCTTTTCCTCTATGAATTTCAAAAGTTGTTAGTAATTGTAATACACTGACACTAACCACTAACTCTAACTTTTCAACATTCCCCATTTTACCCTCCCAACGTTTCCCTTCCCTCGCATCCAACCTCTATATAAACACTGTCCCACCACACTAACTTTCATCACACTCGTCTCATTTTAATTCACTCACCACTACTCACTATTTTCTCTCTCCTAGGGTTTGAACCTCTCCAATGGCTCAACAAAATGCTCAAAACGGTTCTTCCGAAAACACTTCTCCAACTCTCACCTTCCTTGCTTTCAAGCCTCAGCTCTTCGTTGAATCTCTCAAAGCAAACGACGCTGTTTCGTTCTATAAGAACGCTTTTGCTGCTGAAGAGGTTTCTCGTACTTTGAACCCTAAACGTAAGGCTGATCAAGAAACTCCTCTTGTTCTCTCTGCTGATCTCAAGATCGCTGGTTCATCTTTCGTTGTTGCTACTGTTGATGATCCTGCTTCACTGTAAGCACTTTCTTTTTTCTTTTTTTTCCTTTTCTGTTCTAGATCTGTAAATGTAGTAGTATTTTCTATTTTCTTACATTTTTTCCTTCATTTTTTATTATTTTATTTTAATTTTTTATTTTATTTTCTGCAATGTCTAGAGTTGAATAATATTTTTGTACATTTTTATTCATTTATTTATATATTTTTCATGTATTATTTGTTAATATAGTTGATCTGTTTTGGATAAACCTGTTATTTTACTTATTTATTGAGATTTGATATTTTAGATTTGTATTTCTGTATTCTTCTGTTGTTTTTGTTTGTAGTAGTTTCCGAAATCTTTTTATTTGTTTTTATTTGTATGCTTTTTATTCCACTGTTTGTGTTTTTTTGTCTTTTGTTTATTTTTCTCTAAACGTGTCTCGTTCTCGCTTTTTATGTAATATTTTATTAAATTTTATATCGACTTTTTCAGCTTTTTTGTTTATTTTTTTTTCTCGATGTTTAGTAACTTTTTTATTTTTAGTTGGTTAAGTTTTGAAATTCTTTTTATGTGACAGTGTGAAGAGTGGTGGAAACGGTGTCGTTTTCTCACTTGAAGCTGAGGATATTGAAGGTGCTATAGCTAAGGCGGTGAGTGCTGGAGCAGTTGCTGAAGGTGAAGTGGTGGAGTTTGAAGGCGCGTCTGATGGTGGGCGCGTGGGGAAGGTGACTGATCCATACGGTTACGTTTGGCAAATCAGCACTCCTGTGAAGAAAGTTGCTGATGTGGAAGCTTGATAACCGTTTGATGAGAAGATGATTTGATCTGACCGTAGTTTAATATTTCGTTTTTAGTTTAATTAATTAGAACAATTAAAGTTGAAATGTCTATTTTGTCCAGAGAAAGACAAGTATTCGGTCTTTAGTTAATGACTATTATTATCCCTATGATTAGGTATTCTCTTTAGGTTAATGTTTTCATATGGTTCTCTTGAAATTCCATTATGCTGGTACTTAATTGAAAACCTATTATTATCTTCTCTGTTAAAATCTTGTTGGTTGAATGAATGACATAATCTGAATGTTCGTCAATATTTTATTATTTTAACTCGTTACTGTTTTTTGCCCTGAAATTTTTTTTTTATCGGTTAGTAGCTTAAAGTTCTTTAGTACAGATTTTGTTCTTGTTTGTTTTTCTTGATTTTTGTTCATAAATTGCTTCTGGTAATGTTTTTTAATTCAGTTAATTAGTTTTATAATTTTTTTTAATCAATTACAATAATGTTTGCCAATTGTAATTTTAAAGGATATGCCTTTTCAACATAGATTCTAAAGGATATGAAAAATCGGTGTTCTGACTGTTTGCTAATATTTCTTTTTCCCAATATGTCTCCACTTTTAATTAATCCTCTAAAATAACATTTTCATAGTGACTTATGTGAAACTGTATTGTTAGTTTTTAAAGTGTTGTTTATTTCAAAATTAATAGAAAAATATTAGTATAAATTTGTTAGAAATGTGTTATAATATGGTTATTTTATGTTTGGAATATGCTCAGTATGGTGATACTAGTACTTTATTTTTGTTATTCAATGGGAACAAAGGTCCGCATTGCAACAAATGATGTGGGAGCCATCAATTTGATAGACTTTATAGGTAGACACTATCTCCGAAAATATTTTATGCCGATGAAATTATGTGACAAAATTATTTAGTCCTCCTGTTTTATGTAACACTTTATTATTATTTTTTAAGTCATTTTAATTTCGTGTGTTTTTTTTTAAACAAGCTAACATGGAATATATATAACTTTGTTTAAATATATTGTGATTGAAATATTTAATAGGGCAAGTATGAGTGAAATATCAACTATCTCTTTGAAATTTCCAAATTCGTCAAATACCCTCATGAAATTTGGAAATAGATAAATATTCCTTGAAATTATAAAATATCAATCAAATAATACATTTGTTCATTAACTCCATCTATTTTTATGAACTAAACGTTAATTGAGTATGTAACAACTGCCGATCAAACTCCAAAAATGCATAAAATCACTATTGTGCGAAGTCTGGTATGATGGATCTGAGAAGCTGAACCAAAAAACAGAATCACAATGACACTAGTGGTGAATAAATTAGTTATTTTTTTTTATTTTTTTTTTCTATTTTTTTTTTTTATCAATTTGGTGTTTTGTTTTGAGTGGAGGTGGATTTTATTAATGTTGAAGGACCATAGTGTTATTGTTGATTAAGGTTCGTACATCAATATACTGTATACGGAGTTAACAGACAAATAAGTCATTTGATTGACGTTTTCTAATTTCGGGGGGGCTATTTGACTCTTTTCAAATTTCAGGGGGGTATTTGACAAATTTTAAAATTTCAAGGGGTATTCGACATTTCACTCGAGCAAATATATTAATCTTAAACTACTTTCATCATCAAATTGGATCCTCTCTCTCTCTCTCTCTCTCTCTCTCTCTCTCGTTCTCTTTTCTCTCATTTCTTCTCCTAACTCTATATCTCGTTTTTAATTCTACTCTATCATATTTTTTTTTAATGAGGAGAGAAAGAAACTAAGAGAGAGAGAGAGATAGAGTTAGGAGAGGAAATTAGAAAAAAAAGGAGAGGATTCAAATCTCTCCCCATGAAAGAACTGGATCCTCTCATTCACCAAATTTTCTATTCTCTCCACTTCTCCAAATCTTGACCCTTGGATCTATCTTATGGTAAAAAATGTTAAGTGATGCAGTGGTGGGTGGCAAAGCGGTGGGCAACATAGCGGCCGACTAGTGAAGCTATAGCAAGTGACGACAAGTGACACGTGGTCGGCAGGTGACAGGTGAGCGGCAAATAATTAATGCATGAAATTTTTTTCCTTCTTTATTTCAGATTTTTTTTAAGTAGTCTAGTGATAAGAAATTCACTTTTAAAGTGAACAATAAAAGTATCAGGTATCAAACCTCAATCCTAATATATTACAATTAAATTCCGTTCCAGCATACAATGTCCTATCAATTGCGCTATATTTCTTTTTCCTTTCTCTATTAATTATGTTTCCTTTGTATTTTTCTATTTACAAGAACAATGGAGAAAATTGATTTTGTTAGGATTTTACGGGAACAAATTCTATTGTGAAGGGAGAGCAAAGGCCGTCAATTTTATCAAACGTACCCTATGGCAACAATTCGAAGGAGTGCAACACGCGTTTCATAGTATGAGACCAACTATGTGAATATTTTGAGTTTGTTAAAATTTTGGACAGTGGGGTCATGTTTCAGTTTGATGTGAGGTCCCCCCAAAACTTACTTCTGGTATTATTTTGTGGTAACAAGAAAGGAAATGGAATACTCGTGATGGTTGTGTTTGTATCAAGACACGACCAAACAAGGGAGTAACAACTGTACCAAATAAAAGATTGAAGAGATTTTTAAAATTTTTTCTTTTGACACTTCCTTAACTTCTTGAGTAGTTTTAAAAATTTTCTTATTTGAATTTTAGGATTTGAATATTCATTAATTTACTCTATTCTGAGATGAGATGAGCATGGTGTTGGATTTATGTTCATGATATTACTAAGAATAATTTGACCCACTCCTTCCCCCATTCTTGCACTAGCATCTTGTGCTCAAGGTGGATATTGAATTTCAATGCTCAAAGTTGTTTGAGATGAGTGATTCATCTTCTAAGTTCAAAATCTTGACAAAAAAAAAAAATAGTGCCGATTGGCCTTTTTTGGAAGCACAATTAGTAACCTAACACACCAAGTACGTGGTGTTGGTCTTGATGTTCATGATATTCCTAAAAATAATGCTTAATTGGCCTACTTTTTGCTTCCATTCTTGCACTAGCACCTTATCTTCAACGTGGATATTGAATTTCAAAGCTCAAAATAGTTTGGGATGAGTGATCCATCTTCCAAGTTCAAAATCTTGACAAAAAAAATAGTGTTGATTGGTCTTTTTTTTGGAAGCCCAATTAGTAACCTAACACACCAAGCCCATTTTTTTTTGTCCTTGATGATTGCAAGTCCAAGCCCATACAGTGGGTCCCAATCTATTCCAAATCTTAAATTTTTCTCGGTCCCATGACCGCCACAAAAACGAAAGAGTGCGACATGACCTCTATCTCACGGCACCACAAAAGAAAAAAAATACATAAGTAGACACATAGTGACTTAAAGAAGACGCCGTTGAAAGGAAGAAGAAGGGGACATTGCTTCTGAAATTTTAAATTTGACGACGGCGCGCAACATGCTACAAGCGCTCCACCAAGATCAAAGATGTGAATGGAAACATCATAAAACTCAAAGGTGATGCACAAATGTTGCTGAGACATTACCGCGATGGTGTGAATAACCTTCTTCTCCAATGGTGACATGGCCGTTGTGAATCAATATTTCTCAAAGTTGGAAAATGAAAGGTGGAAAAAATGTTTTTAAAATAAAAAGTGGTTATAAAAATTATATCTTGAGATTATAAATTATTTCAGAAATATAGACGACGCGACATTCATTGACCAGGCTAATAACAGCTTGAAGGAATATCATACAGCTTGTGCTACAGAACAAAGTAATTATCCTAGCCAAGAGTCTAACATAGTGAGCGCACAAAATATTTCGTCACGATCTAACACCAATCGGCGGTCTCGCCCTATCGAAGGAACAATCAAGGTAAATAGTGATGCTAACCTGACCAGACTTGGGAGATGGGGATTAGGATCGACGTTCCGGGATTCTGAGGGAATTCTTGTCGCACCTGCTACGTGTGAATCGTCGGGATTCAACTACCCGTTGCTAGCTGAAGCAGGAGCCTTGTACAACGCGAGCTGCTTGGCCAAAGAGTGCCGCTTTCGTGATGTTATTTTCGAGCGTGACAACAAATCGCTTGTTGCCTTGGTTAACTTGGCCGAACACTACCCTAGATCGTATGTGGGTGATTTTGTTTGGGGATTCAATTGTAATAGGGGCTCTTTTAGATTTTGTGTTGTTAGACACATTAGTAGGAAGGGCAACAAGGCTTCCCATGTTATGGTGGCCTCAGCCCATTTAGAGCCCAATCGGTAGGGGTGTAATTGGACCAGTTTGGATCGGTTTTTGATGAATTCAAAGTCCGAACCAATGTGTATTCAATTGGTTCGGTTTGGATCGGTTTGTCCTGTTTTTGAAAAATGAAACCGAACCAAACTAATCGGTTTGGTTCGGTTTGGATCGGATACATTGATCGGTTTTGTAATATATTTTTTTTTTTGCAATATTTTTTCTGCTATTATTTTTTTCTACTATTTTTTTTATCCGATATCCTGATATAATTGCTTTAATCACACATAACACTTATGTAATCAATTATCACCATACACTATATTTTAATTAGTTTTCAAACACATTTTAATTCAAACAAAATTGACAAAATACAATCTATATATCTTCAAATGCAAAATATAATCCATAGATGATGTTCAATATATATATATATATAGTTAGAATATAGAACATTTGAATTTATTTTTAATTTGAACATTGAAACAATATATGCATAGGTAGAATTTAAAATATTAAATAAGTATATATATATATATATATATATATATATATATATATATATATATATATATATATATATATATATATAAAATAAATAAATATATGGTTAATAATATACCTATTGGTTCGGTTCATCGGTTTTTAAAAATTGAATCGGAGAACCGAACCAAACCACGTCGGTTTTTAATTGGTTCGGTTCGGTTTTGAATCCGAACCATAAACATCGGTTTTTTTCGGTTTGGATTGGTTTGGATCGTCGGTTTAATTGGATATTTTTGATCCACTTACACCCCTACCAATCGGGTTTGGCTAGAGGACACCCCTCCCCAAATTGTATTGGTTTTGTTTTGACTCTCCCTTAATCTAATACATTATCCATTAAAAAAAAAAAACGATATAAAATAACAGGATATAAAAGTTTGTTTGATCAATGCAATTAATTCATTTTATTTATATCAAGAAATTAAACTAATTTCCAACAAAAAAAGAAGAAGAAATTAAACTAATCATTTATATTAAATATTATTCTTAATTATTGATTTTGTTTTGGTCTATACTTAACTCCCGTGGCAGTCTGTAAGAAGGTGGACAAATGAACTACAATTATTCCCTCCATTCTTTTATTTATTTATTTAATTTTTTTTAACAACTCTAAATTTCACCCTTAAAACGAGTAAGTTGAATATCTGAGGTTCGAATCTTGACCTCTACATATACGATGTCCTTTATTTTTTTTTACTCATTGCATTTGTAGAAAAACACTTGTTGCTTTTAAAGTTCAATGCAACATTAATCATTTATTTATCAATAATTTTTCTTATTTATTGTAGAGAAAAAAAATGAAATGGAGGGAGAATATCATATCAAATTTGTATATCCATAGCCACTAGTAAATGACAAGTAAAAGGAAACGGAGGGAGTAAAAAAAAATGGAGGAAGTATAACATATCAATTTTTTTTCTTATAATATGTCTTCTCTCTTTTGTAATAATGATTGAAGGTTTGCCTCTGCTCATGCGACTGTTTTATCTGATTTCAGATTTGAGTGGATGTCTGGATTTTAAAAAAGAATTTCATTAGAATCTATTGGTTGAAAAATAAATGTATCAAATTCATGGTTGAAGTGAACCATTTTAAATGTAAGAGAAAGAAATACAAAATTTCTTTTTATAATTATTTTAAACAAACACAAAATGACATTTTTCTAAAAATTCTCTAGAAATTAGTCTAGATTATTTATATCAAAAAGACCTTAAAATATTTCTTAAACACATATGTAACAAAACATAAAAAATAAAGAAGAATCTTTAAATATATTAAAGAAAGGGTTAAATATGTATTTCATCACTCTAAATATATTAAATTTTATTTTATTTTGGTGTTTCTATAAATTTTCTTCAAACTTTGCTTTTAGTACCACATTTTTTACCAAGTTCTTGTAGCGTGTCACAAATGATCACTTATTTTGATGACATATCTTTAACTATTTATTCTTTAGTTTAACAATTTTTTTTTTTTAAGCAAATGGGAAGTAGATAGCGAACCAACTGCAACATTCTGAATATATAAATAAAAAACAAGCAACAATAAAAAGAGAAGGGGGACAAAGACCAAAACCTTCTCCAACAAGAAAAACAGAAGAGATTGGGACTTTTTTTTGACTAAGAAGAGATTGGGACTTAAATCCCAAAAAAGAGGAAAAAAGAAGAAAAGAAAAGCAACAGAAACTCAATCTGGATGCCTACCCATAGAACGGGTATTATGAACCTGGAAATCCTTATGCATATTCTTTTTCTTAGCCTTAGACACTACCTCAGTAAAAAGCTCTTCAACAGCAGCATGATTCTTCAAAAAGTTGACAGTGGTCTCTCTCTCTTCCTCATCAGTATAAACCTTATGTCCAATGTCTCTAGCATCCTTACCCTTCTAATATTGCTGCAAAATCGTCAAGTTATGAGTAACATTGGAATTTAAAACTTCTTCAGAAGAAATAACGTTGGAACAATTTAATTTAAAGTTATAAATAAATTAATAAAAATTAAAGATTAATAAACTAATGATATTTTAAAGTCTAATAATATGTTATAAAAAAGGCACTTGGAAACTTTTGTAAAAGTGGGACTAAAATTGAAATCAGAAACTAAGTTTAGAGGACACAAATTTATTTAACCTTGAAATAAATAATAGCTTTAATTGTAGGCTACAGTAAATATTTTTAGCTTGAAGGGGTGGATAACGGGCCGAGTATAAGGAAGACTTGGGCCAACATGTGACAGTTATGTGGTGAATGGGTCTATATGGCCCCTCTCTTTAGATGTTTTCTCTTCCAACCCCCTGCGTTTCTTTTTCACCCTTTGAGTTTCTTATTTTGCTCTTACGAAAAACTTTGGTTTCTATAAATCGAAATTTTTTTTGCCTTGAAATACAACTTTGATTTCAAGAAATTTTGACTTAGAAAATAGTGTACTCAACAATTTTAATGTTTAAAACTTATTATTTTTAATGTAAAATTTATTTTTGATAAAAGAATGTAAAATTTATATTATTTACATTTTTAACTAATATTTTTAGAGCACTTGTTAACATAAATTAGTATTTTAAACTGTGACCTTTCATTTTATTTTTATTTTTAATTCCTTAATTTGCATCATTTATGAACTGGGACTCCCTAACCAATCGAAACGTGACAAAAAAAAACCAAAAATGACAAGGGGGGTCTGTGTATTATTATTGAAAATTTTGTGACCTCACATAATATTCCATAACAGAAGTATAAAACATAAGCTATAAAGTAATAATTGTCCAAAAAGATAAAAGCTATGATGCAACAATTCATGGTTTGAAATAAAAAAGTTAACAACAAATACTCTTTTTTTCACTAAAAAATTCTTCTATTATTGAAATTAAAACCAAATATTATTATTTGATATAAGTATTGAAATTCCTGGCACACGTGTTACGATGCTAAGCACGATGCTATAGCTTCTTGGTACTCAAAACGTGATGCTACACACGATGCTATAGCATCCTGCTGCGCTGATAACTTAAGATAAATAAACCAAATAACAGAAAGCAAGTAAAAGACACTTGGTGTTTGTTAACCCAGTTCGGCGCTCAAAGCAAGCCCTAGTCTGGGGGATACCAATCCAGGAAGATGTCCAATAAGCAATAGCCCTAGACTGATGACAACAACTCTCAAGTTATGCCCTTTCCATCTAGCAACTCCCCTATTGTCTATAACCTAGGGTCCTAGCCTAGATCTGAGATATACCTGATCTCACTTCCTTGCAACCTTACAAACAGCAAGGATTTCTAACACACAAAAGAAAAGTTTTGGAGACACACTCCTAAAAACTAACACTCGTACCTAAAGGCTTAGAGTGCACAAATACACATAACCCTAACTCCGTACTTCAAAGCTTAGGAGAGGATCACAAGTTACAACTCAATAGAAACACGTCCTTAGCTTGTATCAAGGTGACACAAGGAAGGCTCACAAATAACACACGCAAAAACCTAAGCACTAGACTCAAATACAACGGCGTGAACAACCACCTCAAATTAGGTTTTGCATTACATATATATACTCCAGCAAAGTCCTTGATTCCTCTTGACTCAAGCCTTTGACCACATTAATTAAAAAGGATTATTTCCTAAAATAATCTTCAAGAATATTCTTCATTAATTAGTCAAGTCAAGGATCTGAAGTAATAAATGATGATCCTCAATAAAGTCCAAACACAAACGCGCCATGCAAGATTCATGAAAGAGAAAACATAAATCATTCCATAAATAGAACGCGCGCCTTCAGAGTACACGATGACGAACACGATGTTGGAGCATCTTGCATAGCATCCTGATCACCAAAAATGCAGCCAATACGAAGGACTCAACAAACTCCCCCTTTGGCAAATTTTTGGCTAAAACAAATAAAGACCATACAGATACTTAAATAGATACTTCAACTACACATCTTTTTCTCAACATAAATACATAAGCATAAAGATCTGTAGAGACTATTCTTCAAAGTAGATTCCATACTACATCTCCATGGAGACCAACAGACAATAATATATGTGTATCTTTTAAGAACATCAGAGAGGCATGCAACAGCGGAACATAAAAACAACTTAGCCTTAGATGGTCAGAACAATCAAAAGTAACAGGATGCTGTAGGGAATGCTACAACATTTCATACTACATCTCCCCCTGCACATGTGCATAGGATGTTGGAGCATCTTATCCAACATCTCCCCCTGCAGATCACATCACATTTTTCTAGGGTACTCATGCACACACACATCAGACATCAGATCACACAAGGCCACACAAATACATACTACACTCAATATCAATACCATAGCAGACTAGCAGGTGAGATGAACAGTCAAGTAAACAACCAAATTACCATATCCATATTATACTCCCCCTTTTTGCCACAAATTTGACAAATTTAGCAGTACAGACATATGAGGTTCAGGAGCTTATTACAAAACAGGAATTAGGGGTGTCAGAGTCTCAGCCCATTAATCAGAACAGTAACAAAAACATCAAAATATCAAAAGAAAGAGAACAAAAGTAACAAAAAGTAGCTAATCAGCTCCACAAGCAGACAGTCTTCACTCAGAAGTGCTGGAATCAGTCACCTCCAGCTCCTCTGTGTCACCACCAGCATCTTCATTCTCTTCTGCATCAGATGCTGCAGCATCCTGCTCAGCATCATTACCAACTGCAGTACCAGAACTAGGACCTGCTTCCTCAGCTTCTTCTTTCTTCAGGGCAGATATAACAAGCTCAAGCCCTTTCTTTTGCTCATCCAGAGCTTGCACAGTTGCTTCCAAAGAGGCAATCATTTCCTTCCTACTCAGAGTTGGAGGAGGATCTTGCCTAGGTACAGACTTCTTAATCATGGGCCCTGCTATGTCAGCAGCATGGGTCCCTTCAAACAGCCTAAAATGGAGAGACAAAGGAGGTTCTCTCTTGAGAGGTTCATCAGTAGCTCTCAAAATACCAGGGTGTTGATCAAGAATAATTCCACAGATGAGACTAGGAAATGCTATAGGCATCTTGATAGCCCAAGACTTGCCATGAGCCATGGTTTGCTCAAAAATGTAGGCACCATAATCAGCAATAGTACCAGTCCCAATAGAGTATATGAGCCTAGCTAGTCCAGTGGCTATATGAGATGTATGGGTTGTAGGAACCCAATTCAAAGACCCTATTCTGTTCAGAACAGCATACTTCACAGACAGCATACAAGAGGGTACTTTACCTTTAGATGGCCACACCTTGACCTGATTTGCTGTGATGGCTCTGCACACTTCATTGTTGGTAACATCAATAGCAGTGTAGTCCTCTTCTTGCCTACCCAGATATTTGTTGATGATTTTTGGAGAGAACTCTACACACTTGTTTCTAACCCAGACCTTTTGATATTCAGTGCTGAGAGGATTGTCACAGTCCTCAGCAATGTTGACCACAAACTCCTTCACAAGCTTGGCATAGCAGGTGCTCATGCCACTGACAGTTCTCATCAGCCCAGCATCCTCCAACAGATCTACTACATCCTTCCAAGCCAAAGTTTCAGCAGACAATTCTCTTTCCAGCCCTATCCTTCTTGCAAACACATATTTCCACTTCTTGGCACTATCCACAAAGTGAAATGAAACATCATCTATGGGGACATCAGGAACATTGGTTGGCACGAGTTTTCTGCCAACTCTCTTCTGGGATGCTGTGATGCTAGGAGCATCATGTTCAGCATCATCATCATCAGACACATCAGTAACAACCTTCTTCTTTTTCAAAGACCTTTTCTGAGGAGAGGGTGTAATGCTAGGAGCATCATGCTCAGCTTCATACTCAGAGTCACTCACATTCTTTCTTTTAGAAGCCTTCTTCTTTGGTTGAACAGGAATCTCAACCTTGCTAGAGCTTCTACTGGGCCCCACAAGTTTCTTCTTAGGCGATTTTGTGGCCACACCCTTCTTCTTCTTCACAGACTTAGGTGCTTCCTTTACCACCTCAGTTTCTTTACCTTTTCTTTCCCTGAGACGCCTACCAATGCCAGTCTTGCCTGCAAGGGATGACCCAACAGACTTGACCACAACAACTTCTTCCTCCTCACTTCTTTCCACATCAGCAGTGTTCAGATCTGCACCTTGGTCAGGTTCAACATCAGATGCCACAGCATCTTCAACAGCATCCTTGTCAGCTTCTTCTTGTACCTGAGATGCTGAAGCATCAGGAGCAGCATCCTCTTGAGAGATACTATTAGCCAAGGACTGTAGAACATCACCAACAATATGGTCTTCCTCATTGAGTTCATCCTCTTGTGAGACATTAGGAGCAGAGGATTGTGCCTTCTCAGTTTCCAACTCTGTTTCCCCCTTTTCAGCATTAGGGATTTGAACAGTATCAGGGTCGATCTGCTCACTATGAGTGGGTGCTGTAACATTAGATGGAACGACCAACTTCTCAGAGCCCTGATTGGCCGAGAGAAAAGCTTGCATGTCAAAATCGGAGTTGTAACGGGATTTCGATTTCTTAACCCTTGGTTTCTTACTCCCCGTGGTTTTGCCTTTCTTTGATGAGTTGGGTTTAGAGGAAGAGCCTTGTTTAAGGGCTGAGGCAACAGATGGGTGAATGGTGGTGATGGGAACAGCATTGGTGATGAAGTCGGGCTGTTGTTCATGAGGTGGAGATTGTTCAGGAGAGGCGATGGTGGGAGAGTTAACAGGGGAAGACATGGTGACGGCAAGAATAAGAAAGTAGGATTGGGAGTGAGAGAGTTGTGAGGGTTAAATGGAGAGATTTGATGGAGAAGTGGAGAAGTTATAGTGTATAGTGAAATAAAAGGGGAAAGAATCAAAGGTTAAATATTTGAAATAAAAATAACCAACTAGGTGTAGTGGCGTGTTTAAGGAGGAAATTAGGCCATGATTGCCTTGATTAGCGTGCAGCCTCTGATGAAGGCAAATAACTGCTGCACGCGCCACTAACGGTAACTGCTATAACTCCTCATGGAGGCAAATCCCCAACTTGCCCCTTAGCTTCTCAAACTGCACAGCATCAAGAGCTTTTGTAAAAATGTCTGCCACTTGCTCTTTTGTGCCAACATGGTCCAAGGTAACAATTTTGCTCTCAACAAGATCTCTTATGAAGTGATGACGGATATCAATATGTTTAGTCTTGCTATGTTGAACAGGATTTTTTGAGATGTTTATAGCACTCATGTTGTCACAATACAATGTCATAGCATCTTGTACAACATCATACTCAGTCAGCATCTGCTTCATCCAAACAAGTTGTGAGCAACTGCTACCAGCAGCTATGTACTCAGCCTCTGCTGTAGATAAGGCCACACAGTTTTGCTTCTTACTGAACCAAGAAATTAGATTATTTCCTAAGAAGAAGCAACCACCTGAAGTGCTTTTTCTGTCATCAGCACTCCCAGCCCAATCAGCATCACAATACCCAAAAGGCTTAGAATCTTCAGAGTGAGAGTATATTATTCCATACTCACTAGTTCCATTCACATACTTCAAAATTCTTTTGACTTGAGTCAAATGGCTCACCTTAGGATCAGATTGATATCTGGCACAAACTCCAACAGCATAGGTGATGTCTGGCCTACTTGCAGTCAAGTATAGCAGGCTACCAATCA
The DNA here is from genome assembly GCA_954870985.1 of Trifolium fragiferum. NCBI lineage: Eukaryota > Viridiplantae > Streptophyta > Magnoliopsida > Fabales > Fabaceae > Trifolium > Trifolium fragiferum. The sequence goes on along the minus strand of OX940793.1, from coordinate 10,520,389 downwards.
TGCTTCTATATAAACTTTGATCTACACTGATTCCCTTTTCATCCTTAGTAAGTTTCAGATGAGTAGGTGCTGGTGTTCTTTTAAATGTAGCACTTTCCATACCAAACTTCTTGACTATGTTTCTTGTATACTTACTCTGAGATACAAATATAGTATCATCCATTTGTTTGATTTGAAGTCCAAGAAAATATGTCAATTCCCCAACAAGGCTCATTTCAAATTCTGATTGCATCTGCTTGACAAAATGTTGTACCATTGTGTCTGACATCCCACCAAACACTATGTCATCAACATAAATTTGAGCTATGATGAATTTACCTCTTTCTTGCTTAACAAATAGAGTCTTGTCTGAAGCTCTCTTTTTGTAACCTTGATCTTCCAAGAATTGAGTCAACCTTTCATACCAAGCCCTGGGTGCTTGCTTCAACCCATATAAAGCTTTCTTCAATTTGTAGACATGACTTGGATGTTCAGGATCAACAAAGCCCTTTGGCTGTTCAACATACACTTCTTCCTGTAGGTATCCATTTAGAAAAGCACTTTTTACATCCATCTGATAGAGTTTGAACTTGAGAATGCAAGCAACTCCCAAAAGAAGTCTGATGGATTCTAGCCTTGCAACAGGTGCAAAAGTCTCTTCAAAGTCTAAACCTTCAACTTGGGTATATCCCTGTGCAACAAGTCTTGCTTTGTTCCTGGTGACAATCCCATTTTCATCTGATTTGTTCTTATACACCCACTTGGTACCAATCACATTCACATCTTTTGGTCTTGGGACCAAATCCCACACTTCACTTCTTTTGAACTGATTCAATTCTTCCTGCATAGCCTCTATCCATGCACTATCAGATAAAGCTTCCTTGACATTTCTGGGCTCAAATAGTGACACAAAACAAGAGTTTGAAATAACATCATTTGTCCTTCTAGTGGTTATCCCTTGTTCTGGGTTGCCTATGATCAACTCTGTGGGATGGTTCTTCTGTACACGTACTGAAGGTCCTTTCTTTTGAGCTTGATCTCCAGAGTCTGTGACATTAATCTCTTCTTCAATCTCTTCATCAGACTGACCTTCAACTGGATGTTCAGATGCTGTAGCATCTTGTTCAGCATCATGTACAACAGGAGTACCCTGGTGTTTATCAACAGTTTCTTCCAGAGTAGAGTCTTGGATTACAACATTTATGGATTCCATCATTACCTGAGTCTTGGAATTAAATACTCTGTAAGCTCTGCTGTTTGGAGAATATCCTAGAAAAATCCCTTCATGGCTCTTTGGATCAAGTTTCCTCCTAGGTTCTCTATCAGCCAGAATGTAACACTTGCTTCCAAATACATGGAAATGTTTTACAGTTGGTTTCCTATCCTTCCATAGTTCATACAGAGTAGATGTGGTACCTTTTCTCAAAGTGACCCTGTTGTGAATGTAGCAGGCAGTGTTCATAGCTTCAGCCCAAAAATAGTAGGGAACATTCTTGGCATGAAGCATGACTCTTGCTGACTCTTGAATAGTTCTGTTCTTCCTTTCAACTATCCCATTTTGCTGTGGAGTGATAGCAGAGGAGTACTCATGTTTGATTCCTTCAGAGGCACATAATTCATCAAACCTAGAGTTCTCAAACTCCTTTCCATGGTCTGTTCTGATCTTTACCACATTACTTGCCTTTTCCCTTTGAACTTGCAGACATAGCTCCTTGAATGCTTCAAAGGTATCTGATTTTTCCCTTATGAAATCTATCCAGGTATACCTTGAGTAATCATCTACCATAACAAATGCATACCTTTTTCCTCCAAGACTTTCAACTTGCATGGGACCCATGAGATCCATGTGAAGTAGCTCAAGAACCTTGGTGGTTGTATGATGCTCTAGCATTGGATGTGACATCCTGACTTGCTTACCAATCTGACACTCTCCACACTTGTTGCCTTCTGTGATCTTTAGTTTGGGCAAGCCTCTAATGGCTTCTGATGTAATAACTTTCTTCATCCCCTTTAAGTGTAGATGACCTAATCTCTGGTGCCACAGTCTCACTTCATTTGTAGTTGTGCTGAGACAGGTGGTGTTCAGAGCTTCCTCATGAGGTATCCAGAGATAGCAATTATCCTTGGACCTGGTTCCTTTCATCAACAGTTGATTCTCTTCATTGTTCACAGTACACTCAGTCTTGGTGAAATTAACCTTCAACCCTTGGTCACACAGTTGACTGATACTTATTAGGTTTGCTGTGAGTCCCTTTACCAACAGAACATTCTCCAAATTGGGCAGTCCATGTTTCACTAAATCCCCAATTCCAAGAATTTCTCCCTTAGCACCATCTCCAAAGGTAACAAAACTGGTTTTGTATGGCTTTAAATTTCTGAGAAACTTTTCCTCACCAGTCATGTGCCTGGAGCATCCACTATCAAAATACCAATCTTCCCTTGATGATGCTCTCAAGGAAGTATGAGCAATCAACCCTACATTTTCCGTCTTAGGCCTCCACTCCTTCTTCACAGGGACTTCTTGTTTCACATCTTCCTTTGTTTCATTTGCTTCAGGTTGCTGAACAGGGTAACCATGAAGTCTGTAGCAAAATGGCCTGATGTGACCTCTTCTTCCACAGTAATGACAAACCCACCTTCTGTATGTTCTTTGGATTTTAGGCCTTTGATGACCTTGTGGATTGGATTCCAAAGCAAACTTGGGAACAGGATAGGTTTTGGAATGCTGTGCAGGATGCTTTAGCATCGTGGCACCAGTGCAAGGGTCAAAAACATCTTCAGCAGATTTAAATTTTGTCTCAAGATTCTGTTGATATTTGTTCAAATGAGAGAAATTGTAACCTACTGCTTTAGCCTTACCATCTGGTAAACCTTCAAGAATCTCCTCTAGAATATTTGTTCCAGAGTTTAATTGACCCACACGTTTCTTCAAGTCCTCCATTTGAGCATTTGCAAGGGCAGCTTCTTCTTGAGCTTCAGAGGCCTTCTCAGTTTGAGCCTTTACTTCTGATTGAAGCAGATTGATTGTCTTTTTCTGCTTCTCAAGAAGTCTACACATTTCTTCAAATCTTGACAGTAGCTCCTTGTAAGTGCTTGCCAGTTCTTCATAGGCCACATCTCCTTCTTCCTCAGTATCACTGTCTGGAGTACAAATTCCAGTTAGTGCAGTTACATGCTTAGCTGATTCATGCTCATCTTCTGAATCTTCATCTGACCAAGAAACATTCAAACCCTTTTTCTGTCTTTTCTGATAGGTTCCACATTCTGTTCTTATGTGTCCATACCCTTCACACTCATGGCATTGAACACCCTTGCTTTGGCTGTTCTTTTCTTCAGGTTTGAATTTCTTAAAATTGCTCTGTTGTTTGTTGATGTCGGATCGGATGCCAGGAGCATTCTGACGATTTCTGCGATCAACTCTCCTCAGTACTTTGTTGAATTGTCTGCCAAGCATGGCTATAGCATCAACAATGCTTTCTTCTTCCTCATCTTCATCTTGATCACTGTTATCATCAGCATTAGAGACAAATGCAATGCTCTTGGTCTTCTTCTCACCACGCTCATCAAGAACAGTCTCAAAGGTTTGAAGTGAGCCTACTAATTCATCCATCTTCATAGTTGAAATGTCATGTGCTTCCTCAATGGCTGTCACCTTCATGTCAAATCTTTTGGGAAGTGATCTGAGAAGTTTTCTGGACAATTTCTCATCAGATACTTTTTCTCCCAAGGCTTCAAAAGAGTTTGCAATATCCAAGAGTGTCATATGAAAGTCTTGAATGCTCTCATCATCTTTCATCTTGAGAGTTTCAAACCTAGATGTGAGATGTTGAATTTTGGATTGCTTTACCTTTGTGGTACCTTCATAACAAGTCTTCAATATCTCCCATGCTTCCTTAGCCGACACACAGTTTTTGATCAACTTGAAAACATTTGCATCAACCCCATTGAATAGAGCATAGATGGCTTTGTTATTGTAAAGGGCTGCAGCCTCTTCCTCTGTACTCCACTCAACCTCTGGTTTCTTTATCCCTGTTGAGGTTCCTTCCTTGCTAGCAACAGTGGGATGTTCCCATCCAGTCAAAACAGCTTTCCAAACTTTGCTATCAATGGATCTTAGAAATGCAGTCATTTTGGATTTCCAGTGATCATAGTTGTTTGATCCATTGAGCAATGGTGGTCTATTCATGTATCCTCCTTCCTTTTCCATAATGCCAGAAATATGAGGTCCTGGATCTCACCCTAGAAACAGGCAGGGTGCCTGCTCTGATGCCAATTGAAATTCCTGGCACACGTGTTACGATGCTAAGCACGATGCTATAGCTTCTTGGTACTCAAAACGTGATGCTACACACGATGCTATAGCATCCTGCTGCGCTGATAACTTAAGATAAATAAACCAAATAACAGAAAGCAAGTAAAAGACACTTGGTGTTTGTTAACCCAGTTCGGCGCTCAAAGCAAGCCCTAGTCTGGGGGATACCAATCCAGGAAGATGTCCAATAAGCAATAGCCCTAGACTGATGACAACAACTCTCAAGTTATGCCCTTTCCATCTAGCAACTCCCCTATTGTCTATAACCTAGGGTCCTAGCCTAGATCTGAGATATACCTGATCTCACTTCCTTGCAACCTTACAAACAGCAAGGATTTCTAACACACAAAAGAAAAGTTTTGGAGACACACTCCTAAAAACTAACACTCGTACCTAAAGGCTTAGAGTGCACAAATACACATAACCCTAACTCCGTACTTCAAAGCTTAGGAGAGGATCACAAGTTACAACTCAATAGAAACACGTCCTTAGCTTGTATCAAGGTGACACAAGGAAGGCTCACAAATAACACACGCAACAACCTAAGCACTAGACTCAAATACAACGGCGTGAACAACCACCTCAAATTAGGTTTTGCATTACATATATATACTCCAGCAAAGTCCTTGATTCCTCTTGACTCAAGCCTTTGACCACATTAATTAAAAAGGATTCTTTCCTAAAATAATCTTCAAGAATATTCTTCATTAATTAGTCAAGTCAAGGATCTGAAGTAATAAATGATGATCCTCAATAAAGTCCAAACACAAACGCGCCATGCAAGATTCATGAAAGAGAAAACATAAATCATTCCATAAATAGAACGCGCGCCTTCAGAGTACACGATGACGAACACGATGTTGGAGCATCTTGCATAGCATCCTGATCACCAAAAATGCAGCCAATACGAAGGACTCAACAAGTATGAATTTATTAAATATGTGCAACTCCTGTTAGTACTATAATATCCGAAGGTATCAAAATTTACAAATATTTCTTCAAATGTCTATTTTGTTGACATTTATGGATTAAATTAACCTAAAATCTCATTCAAAAATTAAACTAACTAAATAAAAATTAAGGATAGTTAATAATTTGGAGGGAATCGATGCTGAGCTCACTATTTAAACTCAATAATTTGAAACAAAATAGCTCTGTTGAAAGCGTCTCTTTTTATGTGGAGATTTTTACAAACCGATTATAGAAAAATGATAGTATGATTAAAAGAAGAATTTTACATTTTGATTCTAGGTTTTGCATTACGGGTTGCGGTGTGAATGAATTTGTTATCACACTATCTTTGATAATGCTATTTTCCACCAAATTTGGTTTGCTATCTACATGTGGTTAGGTATATTGAGTGTTCCCAAATTTTGCTATCTCTTATGCTCATCAATTTTGCGCATTAGAGGTGTATCCTTTAAAATCAAGAGGTTCTTTCTTCGTGAGAATCCGAGTTCGATTCTTAATAAAAATATAAAAATCTATCCATTAAAGTACCAAACAAGATGTTTATCCCCTTTAATATTGTTTACAACAAACTTATAACTTTTTTTATATTCTTTTTCTCTCTATTTTTCTAAATATATAAATTCAAATCCAATAGTGTGAAAGGGGCACACAAATCTCCACCCGTGACTCCATATACTGCCATTTAATCTTCAGTTCACGGGTTCATAGCATATAGTTTTAGAGTCACATTCTTCTATAAATAAACTACAAAATCCATACATATTCTCACACCTTACCAAAACACATTCATTGAGTTACAACCAATCAAACAAAGTAGTACACTATGGTGATGAAAGAAAATAAGAAGTTTGTGTCACTACTTCTTATGATAGTAGTAATAATGGCATCTATGTTGAAATTTTCGAATGGAATTAGTTTATGCAACATGAATGAAGATGGATTAGATGCTTGTAAACCATCAGTAACTCAGCCAGAACCAACTAAACCAACTACTAAATGTTGTGAGGCTCTTAAGGGTGCTGATTTGCAATGTCTTTGCTCTTATAAGAACTCAGCTGAGTTACCTTTACTTGGAATTGATCCAACTCTTGCTGCTGCACTTCCTAAAGAATGTGATCTCACTCCTCCACCTAACTGTTCCAACTAATTAACTGCTAAGCTTCATTGATGTAGTGTGTGTGTTTGTGTTTGTTTGTGTCTCATAATATTTTCCGCAATTGCTTTTTTTTTTTTTATGTCAAGTAGTATAGTGGTTATAAATTCACCTTTGAGGTGAATAAGTGAAGAATTCGAGTTCGATCTCCTATTCCTGAATATATAATGTGATGTTTCGGCTATATATGCTAACGGGAATTGCAACTTGTTTATTATTATTAAGGTAAAATGTATTAATTGTACTATGTTTGTTTCATGTATAAGTATGGTTTAGTTTTATTCGCGTGTGTGTATAGATATTACTTATCCGAATGACGTTAAGTAACAAATTTAAATATTCCTACCCTCGGTCTCTTCTCTTCAATTCGCACAAGATGTTATGCAACAATGATTGTCCGCAAGCAGAGCTCACAGCAGTAGCCATAAGCCATGTTTCTATGGGCAGATGTGCAGGTTAAGTAACCGCAGCAGAAAACTATGTTTGGACTGCTTGGGAGCGCGGTATTCTTAGACCTGTGAAGTGAGAATTTCCGATCCATCTCTCAATCAATGGGAGACTCTTGACACACTTTCTCATGCCCACACTTTTGGCTTTGATGCATAGATATAAATTATCTATGATATAATATCGAAAATATAATAACAGGTGGTCCAACAAATACTCTAATACAATCTTGATGATTCATTGAAAGTAATATCTAATTAGTTCATATCATACTAAAAGACAAAAAACAATAAAAATAGATGTAATTAAACTTTAATCATAGTAAACTTTGGCACAAATTCAATTCAAACCAAACCTATATACAATCAGTAAAAAGATAAAATTAATTATATGCAAATCTTATTAAGGCTATGAGCATTAACTATTTCCAAATTTGACATAGACCCAAAACTAAAGTCTCCACAATATGCTAATTTCTTAAGAAGATTGCAACTTAGATAGTTGAATTAAGCTGTGATCCATATTCAGCAGAAGCAATTCTACCAAACCTTGACAACTGAGGCTTTGATGCAAACTTAGAACATCTTGCATTGATTAATTCCTCAGATGCTGATTTCTTTGTTGCATTAATGCGATGGAGTCTACACTTGAATGAACCTTCATGAGTTGTTGGTGAACAATAACACACTTTATAATTTGTGTTTGATTTGCATTTGTTTTCCTTTAACACCTTTCCATCTTGATTTTGAGCAGAAATTGAAACTTTCTTCTTTGAGTCCTTAATTGGTTTGTTTACTGTTAAATTTTCTTGACTTCGAGACCTCTTTAGTTTGATCAATGATTTGAACAATGGTTCACTTTCTATGTTCTCCATATTGCTAGTTCTGAAAATAATAGAAGTGACACATACATAGTTAGTGGAAAATTGCAGAAAAGGCCATAAAATATTGGAAATTGCAAAAATACAAAACATTATATGATACACATAAAAAACATGAAAACACAAACACTAACACAATGCAATGAAATCCTACATCAGTGTCATGTCGGTGTCAGACACTGATATGTGTTTTGACATTGGAACAACAATTTATTGGGAGGAAATCTAACAAACAACAATGTCATTATTTTTTGGGCGTTGACGAGGGAAAGTGACATAGTAATTCAAAGGTCGATCGAAACATAAGAAAAGTCGGGCCAAAGTACAATTGTTCTAGTCATCTATCAATTCGATTCGTGCAATAACATTATTACTTGTGGAAGGGACAACCTAATTTTATACACATACAAAGTGAGATTTTCACCTTTTTAAACAAAATAATTTAATCCAAATCTCTTTAACAAAGCTAAATTAATTAACCCATGTAACTATGATTGTAATTAACCTAACCCACAAAGTTAATTGATTAATCCAATTAAAGAAACCTAAATTCAAAATTAATCACATTAATAATCATTCATCAAGCATGAGAATTCAAGAACAAATTAAAGAAAGGAGATGAAGAAAGAAACATACCGAAGAGAAGAGTTGTTGGAGTGAGAATGAAGTTTGTAGCAGTCCTTTTGGAATGACATTGTTGATCAATTAGAACACTGATTTGAATTTGAGAGAGAGAGAGAGTGATGAAACTAAACTTTGTGGAAAGAAAGGGTTTGGTAAATTATGCGGAACAATAACAAAGAGTTGTTTACTTATATAGAAGTTAGTTAAGGATTAATTAATGGATAGATACGGAAAAAATAGATTTTTCATATAAACAGAACATATCTTCAAAAAGATTTACAAATCCAATTAAAATTTTTCTTATAGCTGTATTTCGTTAAAAATAAATCTTATTAGACAGATATTTTCTTTTGATAAGATAAGAATTTCTCGTTAGACAGATATTTTCAAAATAACAATTGATGAAAGTATGCGTAAAAAAAAATAATATAATAAATTGATGAAAGTAAATTTTTCTACCTAGTCAATAGTATTTTGTTATATGCTAGTTTCCATTGTCATGATCATATGCCATCTTGTATTGAATATTATGTTATGAAAGAAATGAGTTAATTTGGTTCTTGTAAAAAAAATAGTATTTTATTATATGATTCAAAAAAAAAAACTATTATTTTATTATCTGTTTAAAAAAAAGTAAGTATTTTATTGTCTTTTTCTATTTTTTTTTAATTGATGATTTAAATTATATATCTTTTATATATAGCATAAATATTTCAACAAACTAGATATATTACATTTTTTTTTAATTTTTATTCTATCTTATCTTTAAACCATAATTTTTAAAATTGCTTAGCCACTTCTGAATTCTGATCTTCTAATTCGTCATTTCTAATCTTAGACAACCCATATATCTGAAAAAATAAATAGGAGTGGGTGGGGACTATTAAGCCTCGTTGAGCTCTTAATCTCCTATATTACCCCAACTACAATGGTGACTACGCACAGGCTTCATAAATGAATAAGTTGATCAAGATAATAACAATTTTACTTGAATAACATAATTAAATAAATAAAAGTGTAACACATATTATCTTGTTTATTTTATCAGGACACTCTGAGATGAGTTGGTCTCAAAGGGGTTTTACTAATCCGTATGTGATATCAAATGAATCATCACGGTTAAACTCACAATTAACTTGGACCCTCAAATGGAGTCCATATGCTTGGATTCCCAAATGAAATCAATCAAAGCATAATAATCAAACTTGACCTAGATTCTCAAATGGAGTCCATATGCTTGGATTCCCAAATGGAATCAATCGAAGCACAATCATCAAACTTGGCCTAGATTCTCAAATGGAATCAATCGAAGCCTAATTATCATCTTGGTGGTTCAAGGTAACCACAATATAAAGATCAACTGAACTTAACAAAATAATATAAGTTGTTGTCCTAGCCATCATAACCCATCTCGGAGAAAATTCTGAATGATTCATAAGGATCCATGCATAACATATTTATAAGTTCTTTTTAAGTTTCAATTAGCTAGACATGACAGTAAAACTTATCCACCGGTACCCTTTCGAACCCGCCCCAACACTAAGGAGAAAATTTGAGTTAACTGAATTTTGGTTTGAGTTTTCTTCGATTTTAAAAGAGGGAGGGGGGGGGGGGGGGAAATGCTGATTTTGATACGTATCATCCCTAATCCACTTCACTTATATCAAAATTATATAGCTACGAACTGAGGGAGGATTGGAGTTCAAAGCATATTCTACTATAGCTTCTATGATCAATGGGTTATTAGGAGATGCTACATGCAAAGCTTAAAATTTAATAGAAAATTGAGAAAGAATTAGGTGAGATCATTTCAAATTTAATAGAAAAATGTAACAACTTCATTTCTTTCAAGAAGATAAGAATATTAAAGCAAGAATCAACCAAAATGAAAAAGAATATCGGCACAGTGTTTAGGTCTAGCTATGGGCCTTTTGACATACCCTTCAATCCCACATGTTATATATATATATATTTCATGATTTTAACTTGCTTTATATTTGCACTAAATGTTTACATGCAACACAAAATATATGATCATCAGTTTTTGAAATTTTTTAGTTTATTTTCATATTAGTATTTGTTGCTACCTTGTTTTTGAAATATATTTCTCTGGTCAATGAGACTACCACTTTTAATGTTTTTGAATCCAATTAATTAGATTTCGAATTCAAATTTTTTTTTTTAAGCAACAATTTGGAATTCAACCTTCTTGTTTAGGTTGTCGTTTATTTTAATTGTTAGTTGATATTATATTGTGAAGACAATATTTGAATTGGTATTTGTATTTATCGTGGAATTATAATCAGTCAAATGATGTATTCCCTCCGGAATGAAATATAAATTAAAAATTTAAATGTATTTGATCTTACTATTTTGTGTTTTTTTTTTTGTGTGTGTGTGTGTTTATATTTACTATATTTAAACAACAGTACACACACATACGAAAAAATGTCTTTGATTTAAAATAATTCCCATTAGTCAAACAAAAATTAATCCATTTTTTTTTAATTATTTATAATTAAAAGGTTTTATTTATTTTCATTAAAAAATGTATTACTTTTAAATTCAAATTCTTTATTTTTATTCTATTATTATATTTATTTTATTACAAATTAATATAGCTAGTCAATCATAAAATTAATGCATATTTTTGAATCCGTAATTTTGGTCTCCCTATTTATTCTTTTAATCGTAAAGGGTGGGGGGTTGATTCTCCTTCTTTTAATTGACTTTACTATTAATTTGAGTTGGGTTGTTACGGTTGCAAACAAAGGGTAATTTAATTATGAGTTTAATTGCAGTTTTGGTTTTCCAAATTTTATCCACTCACGAAATTAGTCCCTTTATTTTAAAATTATCGAGTTTTAGTATCTCAATCAGATTTTATAATTAAAAATAGGATTTGATATACTTTAAATAATATGACATACGAGTTGATGATGTAGAAAAGAACAGTTGGATTAATTATTGCATATATTTTATTATTAATTATTCTAGCTAATCAACAATAAAATTAATGCATGTTTTTGAATTTTGAATTATTTAATGTTTAAAGATTTTACTTTTTTGTTCAAATTCACTATTTCATTCTAATGGATGCATTATTAGCATATTATTTAATTTATTAATTTTAATATTTTATTACCATATTCAACAAATTTCATTTTTTTCTTCAACATTAATATTTTAATACCATATTTAACAAATTTCATATTTTTTTATACCAATATTTTGAACTATCTCTATTTTTAAATATTTTAATACCATATTCAACAAATTTCATTTTTTTCTTCAATTCTAAATTTTTATATATATATATATATATATATATATATATATATATATATATATATATATATCACTCATTAATATTTATCTCTTATATATACATATGAATCATCCTATGTCTTTGTCATTTCTTCGTTAGAGTTTTATATTGTTACTTTTGTTAGTTTACATACTTTTTTGTAATTACCTATTTTTTTTGTTAATAATTACATACTTTTGTAATTACATCGGACGCTATTATATTTCGATTTTATATATGTGATAAAATTATCTCATTTATTATTGGAGAATTTCAAATTTCTAGTTGTCTTGCTATATTTTTTAATATTTTCTTTAAATATGGTATATTACAACACAAACAACATTTCTTCAAAAAAAAAAATTGATTGATACTCGTAGAATGTTTTATATATTATTATTATTATTATTATTATTATTATTATTATTATTATTATTATTATTATTATTATTATTATCGGACACCTTCAAGTGTACTAAAGTTTTTATTTCTTTTTAAGATCTAAATTTTTATATTAATTCAACTATTATATCAACATTACATTGGTTTATTATTATTTTTTTAAAAAAGTACATTAATTGGTTTGAGTTGGACTAAATTTGAATCTCTTAAGCAATGCATTGGGCTGAAATTGGATTATGTATTGGGCTGAAATTATGAAGACCTGTTATGGGTTGGGTTGTTTTTTTAGTTAGCCTGCTGCAAGGTGCCTACATTCTTCTGGTGGATATATATATTCTGAGTCTAACTATCACTTTAGGTCAGTTTAACCTAATTACCGTATTCATCAGTAAGAGAACAACTCCACTTCTCACATATTATGTCTCAACATGAAAACATACAATGGATCGATCCAACCATTACAGGTACATGTTTATTAAAAATTTTACATTACAATATGCCATATTTTGTATCTGTAATTTTAATCTTCCGTCAAAATAATCAACAATTGATATTAGAGTCAAATAGGTGCATTATATTGATTATTGAATCATGTGATGTATTGTTGCTTCGATCATGAATCAATCATATTTAATTAAATTCTAACAAATATCAGTCAAGTGATTGTAATTTTTTTTCTTTCTATTAATGATTGAATTGTATATTCATATACATATAAATTGATTCTGTTACTTATCAATATATTGTTAATATGAACTTGTTTTCATTTGATGTTTTCAACAAAATATTTGATGTCAATTAAAACTGCAAATTGATAAAAAGTTCTTTTGAATTTTTTTAGTAATTTTCAATCTACGTTTTGGCATGACAATTCTTGAAATTGATCTGGGGTTACTCTTTAATTTTGTATCACGACTGAATTTTAATCAATATTGTTGTGTTGCGCCTTGATACAAAAATAAACAAATTGGGTATGGGGCGCATACATGTTCATTTCAATTCCATTTTTTTCATTTTCTTTTTCTTCCAAAAAACTATAATTTAATTATAATCCTAATCGTCAATACCAATGTCTTCCTCAATTGTAGGTGTCTTTATTGGTTTTTAAGGCTAATAATTTAACAACTCTTCATTTTTGAATAGGAAGAAAAAAAATTGCTTACCAAAAAAAAAGAAAAACAACTCTTCATTTTGAATAGGAAGAGAAGAATCAAAGCAAGAATAATTATAAATCAAAGAAGATGCATAATAAAAAGAATGTTAAAACATTCTTTAGGACTAGCAAGGTGAGTCTTTTGACCTAGACTTTAACTATACATGTTATATATATATATATATATATATATATATATATATATATATATATATATATATATATATATCTTGACTTCATGATTTTAAATTGAAGTATTACAATATTGTTGTAAAATCTATTATGGTGGTTATGATTTATGACATTCATTTTTGTAATATTTTCACAAAATGTTTACACACACACCACAATAATTACAACAAAATAATTAGATTATCCTTTTGATTGATTACACCCACAAATACGAATAAGTACTTTGTTTTTGTTTGAGAATACTAGTACTGATATTTCATTTTATTCACTAAAGTATTTAAGAATAATATTGTGATCTTTAAAATATACTCAATTTTTATTTTGGTATTTCATACATATTTTCACTCATTTTTATTTTGTGACTGTGTATTTTGTCTAACTACTTCCTTTTATATAAAAAAATATATGACATTCATTTTGTTTTAAAATTTTAGGTTTCACATATAGTATTTCAAATCAAGTTGCAAAACACGTAAATTTTAGGTTTTACATTTAACAACTCCTATCTTGAACTATAGCTGAAGATGACGGGGTAAAAATCCACAATTGCATCAAGCCCCACCGTTATTTTTTGCCCAACTATGTCATCATTCTTCTATGTATTCAAAGTTGTTAATCTAGCGCAACTCAAATCTCTAACAACCCGGGGCGTAAGCCCATTCCACATAGTAGAGGGTCACAATTTAAATACAACCCATAATATGCAATACAAGGTACCCAACGACATGACAACCACATAGGCATAAATATGCAAAAATAGCCTTAGACACCCTATATTTGTGATTTAACCCGTCTGGCTTGTGTAGTCTAATTGACTAGCACGCTGGTGAAGTTCTAATGAAGACCACCTAACTCAATGAAAATTCAGTAGGAGGATTGTGCATTCTAACAGGAGAGCACAACAGTGACGTCCAAATGACAATCACCAAAATCAATGAAAGTCTCGTAGAAGGATTATGCAGCCCAACTAACGAGCACAATCGTGAAGTTCAACTAACGAAAACCAAAGTTAAATGACAGTTTTTCTACAATCTAGATTTTGTTCCTCAAATTATGTTTTATGCTCTCTTTACAATTATTCAACTTCTTTTCCTTATCTCCCCACTCCTTTTCTATAATACTACTATTACAACTTCCGACCTATTTATCCTTTGCTCTATTGGCTTTAAATAGCATGATGTATGACATCCTACCAACATCATGATCATAAAGAACTTTTTGACAAAACAAATTTGGAGAACAACCAGGGTTGATAAATCTCTCCACATTATGATAGTGATCAACATTAATGGTATAGTAGCCAAAGACGTTGCCATTACCAAGATTAAGTAAATATTGATCATTGTCAATCATTTTTATGGCTTCTTCACCTTCAATGATTTTACCTAAATTAATACTGATAGATAAAACTTCTAGAAGGAATTATATCATATGATTTCACACCCAAAGCTTTTTTCTTGGTCTTGAAAATATCAAGTTTAAATTTAATTCCATTTTGACTTACTTTGTTATGGTAACTTGAGCAATAGTTACAATCAGGGTCACACACATAAGTCATATTATTTTTTGTTGCCATAATAGCTTTATTCTCATTAAAAGGACTTTTTCCTTCATTCTTTACAACACATCATTTGATAGAATTAGATCATTCACCAACTTAGTTGCACTCCACATAGTGACCTTTAACAGGATATCACACCATTTTGGATAAATCATACGATTAATGTATAAAAAAATTTGGAACTTTTCGTAATCCACTTTATTGACCATAGATATAGGAGCAACCTCCCTTTCATCGGAAACATCTTCATAAAAAACTATATCTTTATATTCCCTCAGTTGATTATATATTTTAACCAAACAAAATTTGTAACCTAGCTAATTATTTTTCCAATTTATGGTCAAAACTTATCAACCTTATAAAGACCATATTAATTATACATTTGATCGCCATCACCACAAAGAGGACGTGACCAACCTCCATTTCCATTGTTCAATTTAAACTTAATTATAACTCAAACTAGATTCTTAACATCAAAACTATTCTTCAATGCAAGATTCCTTTTATACAAGGGAAGGAGGTAATGTTATTAGATTATAAATTAGTTTATGCTTATATCGTAGCGTCCATAAAAAGATGTAACATAGTTATATATCCCTCCACGTAGGCCCAATTATAGATTAAGATAGGAATAATGAATTAATTTCCATATTTTCCAACTATATTACATTGGTTTTGGCTGAGTTCAATCCACGTAAGCCCAAGTATACTGACATATATATATATATATATATATATATGTGTGTGTGTGTGTGTGTGTGTGTGTGTGTGTGGGCGCGGGTGTGGTTGTAATGTTGCCACTCCTCCTTCCAGATCCTACAAAATTAATTGGGTATGATTTCATGATCGTGGTTGCAATCTTGCTACCCCCTCCCCGATCTTATGCAAGATTTCGATTTTGACGACATTGAATATAATAATAAATAATAATAAATGGGATATGATAATTTAGGGTTTCAGTGATTTATTTGATATATTTTTGAATAATAGTCATGACATTATTTTCTATCTTAAATTTCTCTTGGTCAGGAATCAACGGAAGAAGCTGATAAACGCAAAAGGAAGAAGTTGGATGGGTCATTGGTCAACGGTTCTTCTCAAGGAACATCAGGTATAGTTCATAAATTGAAGCAATTTTTGGCTTCTTGGTTTAATGATTTTATCTCTTCGAGTTGTTTTCTGATCAAATTGTATTTTAAAATTTATTTCCTACTTTCCTCTCGTTCTACGGGCCATACAATTCCAACGAGAGAAAAGTAGGAAATAAATTTTAAAATACAATTTGATCAGAAAACAACTCGAAGAGATAAAATCATTAAACCAAGAAGCCAAAAATTGCTTCAATTTTTGAACTATACTTGCTGTTCCTTGAGAAGAATTGTTGACTAGTGACCCATCCAACTTCTTCCTTTTGCGTTTATCAGTTTCTTCCATTGATTCCTGACTAAGAGAAATTTAAGATAGAAAATAATGCCATGAAAATTATTCAAAAATATCAAATAAATCACAGAAACCCTAAATTCTCATATATCGTTTACTATTATTTATTAATATTCAATGTCGTCAAAATCGAAATCGTGCATAAGATCGGGGAGGGGGTAGCAAGATTGCAACCACAATCATGAAATCATACCCAATTAATTTTGTAGGATCTGGAAGGAGGAGTGGCAAGATCACACACACACACACACACACACACACACACACACACACACACACACACACACACACACACACACACACACACACACACACACACACACACACACACACACACACACACACACACACACACACACACACACACACACACACACACAGATATAGGAGCAACATCCCTTTCATCGGAAACATCTTCATAAAAAACTATATCTTTAGATTCCCTCAATTGATTATATAATTTAGCCAAACAAAATTTTAATCTAGCTAATTAATTTTCTAATTTCTGGTCGAAACTTATCAACCTTATAAAGACCATATTAATTATACATCTGATCGCCATCACCACAAAGACGACGTAACCAACCCCACCATTTCCATTGTTCAATTTAAACTTAATTATAACTCAAACTGGATTCTTAACATCAAAACTATTCTTCAATGCAAGATTCCCTTTATACAAGGGAAGGAGGTAATACTATTAATTATAAAAAAAAAGATAAAGAGAATCGCACATTGAAGAATAGTTTTGATATTACGAATCCAGTTATAATTACAATTAAATTTAAATATTTGAAGAGTGGAAATTGTAGCGTTGGTCACGTAGTCTTGGTGGTGATGTCGATCAGATGTATAATTAATATATGGTCTTTATAAGGTTGATAAGTTTCAACCATAAATTGAAATATTAGGTTACAAATTTTGTTTGGTTACATTGAAGGAATCCAAACATATAATTTTTGATGAAGATGTTTCCAACGGGAGGTTATTCCTATATCTATGGTCAATGAAGTGAATTACGAACGAGTTATTTTTTTCAATACATTAATTGTATGATTAATCCAAAATGATGTAATCCTATTAAAGGCCCCTCTATAGGGTGCAACTATGTTGGCAACCGTTTTAATTCTATCAAATATTTTTGTGTTTTAAAGAAGGGTAAATAGACATTTACCTCACTGCAAAGTAGGCGTGTTTTGTTTTACCCCTTGTAATATCCTATCTAATGTTTTTTTTTATTTACCCCCTGTAATATTTTTTTCGATTACTCCCTGTAATGTTTTTTTTTTCATATAAGTGATGACGTGACCTAACGAGGGGGGTAAACCAAAATTCGCTAACATTACAGGGGGCAAAATGATGAAATTTTAATCCCCCATATTCAATGAGGGGTGTAAATCCAAAAAAAAAATATTACAGAGGGACAATCCAATTTTTTTTACAGGGGGTAAAACAAAATCGCCCACATTATAGGGGGTCCAGACCTATTTATTCTTTAAAAAATGAAGGAAAAAGTCCCTTTACTAAGAAGAAAGCTAATATGGCAACAAAAAAGGATATGATTTATAAGTGTGGTTCTTGATTGTAATTGTTGTTCATATTGCCATAATAGAGTAAGTTAAAATGGAATTAAGTTTAAGCTTGAGAATTTCTAATCATTGACAAAAGGTTGGGGTGTGAGATAACATGATATAGAATTTCTTCTTGAAGTTTTATCTGCGAATATTTATAGGTGAGATCATTCATGATGAAGAAGCCGTAAAAATGATTGATATAAAATGATCAATATTTATTCACTTATGGTAATGACAATATCTATGAGAACTATACCATTAATGTCAATCACAATGGTAATGTGACAATAATTATCAACCATAGTTCTTCTCCAAATTTGTTTTGTCTAAAAGTTCTTAATGATCGTGATGATGGTATGATTCCACACATCATGTTATTTGTGGCCAATCATATTCCAAAAATGCAAGAATTAACTTACAATCATCACCATTTCAAGATAGATCAACTGATTCATTCCAACGGAAATATAAAGATGGATATTTGTTATTGTGATGCTTCAAAATGTTGTGGGATATTGTATTAATCTTGAGTTCTTGTAAAATGCGATTCACGTTTTTTGTTTTGTTTGGGCTTTTCATTCAATATTTGTCCTATAATTATAATTAGGAAGACAAAATACTTGTAGAAGCAATTAACCTTCCATATATGGTCTCATTTTAACAAACAAATATTTCTTTATATAGATTTTGGTTTCCTTGAAATTGCATTGCAAGCAAAAATAATAGATTGGTTATTTACTGAAGTTGTGTCATACAATTTTGACGAACGAAATTGAAAATATGTCTGATTTAAGTTGATGCTATTATATTATTTTCAGTTTATACTGTGGTCCAATTATATGATGTATAAGTGAGATAAATCTTACCCTATGTACAAATTTGTTTTAACCATTGGATCCATAAATTTCACCACCATCGGATCATATGAAATATGATGAGACTTATTTATACTATAGTGAAAAACAATCTTTTCTATTATTAAGTAAATTATGTAATGTGCACGAGTAAATTAAGTAACATTCAATTTGTTTACCATTGCTATTGTTTTAAAAGTTTACCCTAGCCGTCAGGAGAAATTAGTTTATGCTTATATCGTAGTGTACATAAAAAGATGTAACATAGTTATATATCCCTCCATATCCAAATCTTCAACCTTCAAGATGTATATTCTCCCTCTTGTGGTGTGATGAGAGCCTTTCTCCGTATCACCCCTTCACCCCATTAGGGTTGTTTTCAACCTCAACTCCTCTGACGGCCGTTGGTTCCATCACGCTTTGATGTCGAGGTCATGTTTTTCGTTTTTAGCCGAAGTTATATGTGGTGCTTGTGGTGGCTCCATAGTTGTCCAATGGGTTTCAATATTCATTTTTCCATGCAATGTGATACTTCTAAGTTCTAACTAACACTTGACACACCAACGATCTCTACCTCAATCGTGAGTCGATCTACTATGTGAGTAATTCTTAAAAGAAAGTCTATCCGAGCTATCAAATCAATTTAGCCCCAAGAATAAAATAGTATAACATAGGGAGATTCATCAGAACCTTTAAAAAACGAAACAAGCCATTGATGTTTTTTGGATTGGATTTGTATCCATCGAATCAGACGGGGCTCGAACCCACAACTTCCACCTTGACAGAGCGGTGCTCTGACCACCGCTCTGACCAGATTGAACTACTACAATTCCAGCAAAAGTCGTATAGCATACATACATATTCTTACGATTTCATTCAAATTCTTTTTCTACTTGAGATTCAAACACCTCTACTGGAGCTGAAAAGGCAGAATTATATGTATATATAGATATTTTTATGGGTCTGGGCTTTAGCGAGATCGACACGGAATATAAGTAATCCGTGTTGCGAACTTAATTGTTATAATTTTAAGCAAAACATGATCACATTTCTGCAAATGATCGATAGTTTCTCATGTGAGATAATACATCACATTTTCTTAGTTCAATTATGTCGTTTTCACTCATGTGAAGGAATCTCTTTCGACATTACTCAAATTTTTTATACCAATTACTTGTACCCCATTTCCCCAAACTTTAGTATACTTTACTCTCTCTCCCTTCATCCTTTTCCAATCCCTCCTCTTCTTTTTAAATCCATTTGTAAACCCAAACTCAGAAATACATAACAAATTCTATTTAGACTTGAATTTCACTTATTTCTCGTTCACCTCTCTAATGGAAGTAAGTTTTTTTTAATTTTTTATTTTCATCTTCTTCCAATGCTTTATAATGTGAAGCTGTAAACCATTTCTTAATTGCAACTATTTTTTTCTTCCTTTCTTTTGGTGTTATGGATATAAAATAGGAAAACTATTACAAGAGGAGTCAAGTACCAAAATTTGGGAGCTGGGATTGGAATGATCATAATAACTTTCCTTACACAAAATGTTTCGATTCCGCGACACAACCTGGATCGCTACGCTATAGTTATTCAGCTGAGTCCGAGGATCGTGATCTTTATGTTACTGGAGATTTCTATGATAACCATATTGTCTCACCCACCATACTCCTTAATGTTCCTCGCAAAAGGGTATCCCCTGAACTCTTATTCCTAACTGTATTTTATTTTGGTAATAGTTTGTTTGATCTTGTTCAAATTTTGTCTCACTTGATATAAACTTTCTTATAAATATATTTTTTAGCTTTAATTCCATTGCATATGTTATATGTGAACTGAAAAAATATATCATTTTATTTTTCTTAATGGAGCTGAAAATTAAATGCTCTCTAGTTTCTACCCCACACAAATAATACATCGTATCTATCAACTCAGTTAAACTTAGGCGAACTATTTCTCAACACACACACACACACAGACACACACACACACACACACACACACACACACACACACACACACACACACACACACACACACACATATATATATATATATATATATATATATACCTTTATCGGGTGGGAAATTTAAATGAATCTCAGTGTTGCGGTTGCAATTGCAATCACATATAACAATTTATTCTTTTTGATATTAATTCTTTTATTTTTTTAAAAAAAAGTCTGGTAATGCAATGTTCGGTTGCAAATTAAATAAAATTTGATCAAAAATTGCTTTTACCAAGAATAGAACTCGTTGCCACATGTATCAATTTAAAATCATGAGATCTGCATATATATTTAATAGAGAGTGAATTTCATCTTTTTATTTATTTATTTTTTTTATTTACAATGGAGCTGAGGTCAAACCTACGACCAATAACATACTATCCAACCCCGCACCAGGGGACCAAACCTAACTTTAGTCTATACACAAAGTGTTTATATATCAAGTTTCAAAAACTACTCAAATTTACACAATTACTACGAAGTTTCATATTCGAACCCCAAGACATTGCATTATATATGCAGAAGACCGAAGTTCAAACTCTGATCATCCCATTTATTCATCTTAAGGATAAAGTTTCATGTTAGTTAATAAAGAAAAAAACCAAATAGAGTTTATCAATTTGATGAGTAAGTTCTAGAGAGTATTTTACCAACTCATCTTGGTGGGATAATGAAATTCTACCACGATAAAGGGTGTACTTTATTTGTTCTTTAATTTCATGCTTTTATTTAAAATAAAAGTACAGTGTTAGTAAAGAAAAAGGGCAGTGTCCTCACTACACTAGAATAGCAAATTAACAATGTTCTGCGTCATACCAATAATAGGGCCACTCCTTTGTGGTGAAAAAGAAAATTTGCCTTTGTTTCTAATACTTAATTTACTTATTTACGAAAATAGTAGTCACAAAAATTTGGTTTACTTCATTTAATCACACACACAAGAATATATCATTTAATTACTTTAATATTGTATATTTGAACAATTTCATTTTGACCATTTATCATATATATATATATATATATACATGTGTATATTAAGTTTTATGGATTCCGTTGTCTTTTATATAAAAAAGACCAATGTAGTATTCAATTTTGATATAATTACTCTTTATTTTGAGAGGGTTTGAGAAAAATATTTTATATATTATAGAAATCAATTTAAATATAAATAAATTTTATAATAACTCAAATACAAAAAAAAAATATAAGGGATTATAAGCAAATTGTGCTGACATTTCAGGCAAGGGTACGTGACCAACATGAAAAAGAAACAAAAAAGAAAAATTGGGTGAATAGTATGGATATTGAACCAAGCTCAAATCCACAGCTCAATTTAATACTAACCTCAGAACCAATTGAAGAGGACTTATACAACATCTCGCCACACATTCCTTATGCTAAAGTTAAAAAGGTTCATATACCACACCCCCCTTTTACTTTTTCATCATAAAAATCTTAAAATTTCCTTGATATTTAATCATTTTCCTAATTTTCTACTCTTAATTTGGTCAAGGATTTGCATCTTTTGATAAAGTATTGGTTACTTTCTTTTTTTAATTTGTTCTCTCTCATTTTTATTGTGTGCAGAGGAGAGGGTTATGTTTCTTTTCTAGTTGCTTTTTACCAACTTGCATTGCTTGAAATGAAAAGAATTGAAGAAGTGGTCGAAAGGCCAAAAATGTAAAAATATGTGTAATAGAGAGAGAGAGAGAGAGAGAGAGAGAGAGAGAGAGAGAGAGAGAGAGAGAGAGAGAGAGAGAGAGAGAGAGAGAGAGAGAGAGAGAGAGAGAGAGAGAGAGAGATACAAATACAATATATTGCTTATGTAAATATTGCAACATATTTTTGGTCCAAGAAGAATATTATGATCATCATTTCATGGTAAGATTTTTTTTTTTCTTTCCTTTTGACACAATTCATGATAAGATGTTCTTGCTAATTTATTGGTGTTTATAATTATTACATTTTCGACAGTTTAATATTCAATGTACTTCTGCATTCATAAAAGGACTTTCTAACTTTATAGAAAGACTTTCTGACTTAGAAGTAATTTTTTTTTGTTTGGTTAAAAAGTTGTTACCACTATCAGATGAATTACATAATCTGTGAATTTATATCGGTGTGATACAAAGTCATGATCTATTTTTTTAACTCTCTAGAAGATCATATTGAATGAAAATCATATAATAACCTATAAGTTTATATCATTCTGAGAATCAACATGCTTTTATACCTAAAAGGAGGACTTGGATTGGCTGCAATTGCGAAACAACACAATTTCACACTATTTTGTGTTGTAGCTCTTAAATCTTTTATTGAATGGTATAGATTGTAAATGTCAATTCATTATTTTATAATAATAGACAAACTATAGTTACATGGAGCTCCCTCCAACCATTTGGTATTTGGACAATTGTCGCATCTATGACCCGATATTCAACATAACCCACATCGTTGGACTGTATTAAAATCGTCCATTTCCGTCTTAATGCGAGTACTTTGTAAACAACCTCTCTTACTTCTTTTTATCTCCGGGTTGTTCCAAAGTGTAAAGCCTTGATATTGGGGCCAATATGCTTTGTCACGTTATGTATCAGCACATAGCCATATTATGCACCTTGTTCACTTGTAACTATTACATGCTCTCATCTCATGTTCATCAAACCTATCAAGTGCATGTATAGGTAGACACATTTACTTTCATTGAGAAAAGTTAATAAAATAGAAAAGATTTGCATATGATTATCGATTGTACATTTATATTACTCGTATTTTGAAATATCTACTATCTAATAAGATTTTTTTTTAACAAAAAACAGCTATAAAAATATTTTAATTGGATTTGTAAATCTATCTTTTTGAAGATATGTTCTATTTAATTATATAAAAATATTAGTTTTGAGACCCGTGCATTCGCACGGATCTATTGGCTTTTATTTATAAAATATTGTTAAAATATAAGTGATGTCGTGTACCAAAAAAATAAAAATAATAAGTGACGTTATTCTGTTATTTTTTTGTAAAAGATATTAAATTTTTTTTTTTGGTAAACTAAGAGTATAATGACATCAAAGAGCCTAGAACGAATCCCAACTAGGTTGGCACCCTTCGTAGGGTCTAATCCTATGCCAAGTACTCATAATATTTTATTAAAAAAAGAGAAAAAGTATGTACAAAATGGGGGGGCAGCACCAAACCCATCAGAGAAAATAAGAGCGGAACATACTACAAAAGGAAAACATAGTACTCAAAACTCCATTCATGAAACCCGATAAAAGGTGCAGCCGGTTCGATCATGAAAGAACTCCAAATAAGCGAAAACATTCAAACTTCTCCAAAAACGACCCGGAATTTGTGTGCACATTACCATAGGCTCCGCAATAAAAATAATATCTGGTTTACGAATCTGACATAAACTATGCAAGGCAATATGAGAGGACATTGCCAATACCTCGAATATTCCAAAATAAGAGCTTCATTGAGAAAAGGGTGGGATAGAACCCTTAGATCGGGTGTTATAATGACCGGTGCTATGTGCAAGCTTTAGCTGCTTCTTTCGAGCCTTAGAAACATATGGAGTGAATGGAGGATCATCCGAAACAACCTCATAGGCTCTAGCGAGCCAAGCCTATTTGATTTTCTCCGCATCATCGATAACAACCTGCTGTAACGTTGGCACAGGCACTGTAACAATGTTTGTAGGCTCTTCAATACGTTGTACTATAGCTTCCTGCTGCCCACCAAGAGTTGTAACCGCAGCAGCCTGCTCTACCACATCCACAATGTCATCGTCACCCATCGAATCCGAGTCTCCCTCGACTTCCTCAACCGTAACAATATTCGTATGCACTGCACTGTCAACCGGCATTAAGATCGGGGAGGAACCTTGTCCAGCCGCATCACCAACACATGTCGATACAAAGCAAGTCACACCTTCGATATCATCATCCTTAGGAGCAGCCTCAGTGGTGGCATAATTTACCGTAGTTTCAAGAACACCACGGGGCTGGGCAGTTTCTAACTCACCATCACGCAAATTGGACGAAGCAACAACACCAAAATCGATCGCTTTCAAATCAGGCCCAGGCAGGACGTGTATAGGCGTGCGCGCGGCATGCTGCTCGGCCAGGCTCAAAACGCGTCCAGGCGCGCATGCAGCAGGCTTCACGGTCTCAGTCGCCGGTTGCTTGGCTGAAGGCAGTAGCGTAAAACCCCGAAGCGGATTGTCATCAAGTGCCGCAATAATATTCGTCAATAAGGGTGCAGTCGGGACCGGATTCGGGGTCAAAGATTTCTTGGGAAAAGGAACAGGCTGATTCACCAAATTGGAGCCCTTAATATATTTTGCAGAATGTTTCTTAACAGCAGCGGTGGTTTTGTTAGGAGCCGAATCTTTGGCGGGGTGTAACTTTCGACAAGAAGAAAGATCATGCCCTATAGCGGAGCAGTGAGGGCAAAACAACGGCAAGCGCTCATAAACGACTTCAACCTTGAATTCATAACCATCCCGTTCTACCGTAATCTCATCAAACAAACGGCGGGACAAATCAATATCGACTAACACGCGAGCATAATGACCAAAGGCCCTTCGAGTAGTGGAGTCATCCAAAGTGAGCGGCGTACCAACCGCACTAGCAATTTCAAACAACGTACGTTGTCGCCAATACTCTTGAGGCAATTCCATAATCCTAATCCAGATTTGAGCATGAGTTTGTCGTGGTTCAGAAGTATTGAAATCGTTCGTCCACTTTGACAATCTCAAGATCCCTGGTTTGAGGTTAATTGATCCCATCGACCATGCTAAACGCATGTCCTCATAAGAGGTAAACTGAAATTCATAAAAACCCCTCCCTAGAGACACCAAGTGCCACGGACAACTAGGGTTCCACAACGCCGACAGCTTCACCTTTAAATCCCTAGCCGTTAACGGGCGATCACCTTTGTTGAACATTAACCGACCATGGAGATTACGTTTACAGTCATTGAGACCCTTTTCGTATTCCGATTGAGTGATCTTGATGTGTAAAGAGTCGCCTTTGATCGCCGGAAGAGGAAGCTGACTAACCAAAACTTCGCACGAAGTATGAAGGACTTGAGCAAAAGAACGCCCTTGTTGAGGAGAAGAAACAGGCGGCGGTTTGGGAGGAGTAGGGCTGGCCAAGAACGGCCAGCTACAGATGGTAGCCATGAGTGTGCCCTAGCAGAGCCTCATGCCGTCAAGTCAAAATCTGGTAAGCAATATATTTTTCAAAAAGATATTAAATTAAGTAAATTTTTTCATTAAAGCAATTGTTCCGTGTATGATTTTTGTGTAATAAAGTATAATTAATAATAACAAATATTTATTATTCAATTCTTTTTTTTATTAAAGCAATTGTCCCGTGTATGATAAAAAAAAATTATTAAAACAATTTTCCCGTGTATTATTATAATATATATTCATCAATAATAAATTCATCAACAATTGTTCCGTGTATTATTATAATATATTATTCAATTCCTTTTTTTTATTAAAGCAATTTTTCCGTGTAAGATTAATTTATTTATTTTATTAAAACAATTGTTCCGTGTGTTAATATAATATATATTTACCCCGTAATTATTTATTATAATATATATTCATCAATAATACAATTCTTTTGTATTTTTTATATAAAAGTAAACAAAAAATAGATTTTTTTATAATAAATATAGAGTACAATTTAACTATTATATAGAAAAATAGTAAATTGAAAAATATAATATATTTTTTTATGAAATAGAAGATTTGAAATATTTTTAAGAATTTATTAGGACAAATTAAGATTTTTAGCAGTAATACCCTTCTATTGCTATTTTTATAAGTATATTTGTTTTATTCTCTTTTTAATTTTTTTTATGAGTACATTTGTTTTATGCTTATTTTTGATTTTTTTTTTTGTTTGTATCTTTTTTTTTATGAGTATATACTAGTATGTTAGCTCGTGCCGTGCACGGGATAATTTTCTTTTTAAATATTATTTATGTGTTTATTTTAATATATTATTTGTGTAATATTTAATTAAAAATGCTAAGATAAAATTGAGATATATTTTGCATGATATATGTTTAACAATGTTATAAGATAGCGAGATGACGAATATTATTTTGCTTCCAGTTTTACACTATTAAAAGATAGATTATTTCTCTTATCTTTATATCTGTGACTATATAGTGACCTTTTAAATATAAAATGATTATAAACTTCATTCTCAAATGAAAATTTAATTAGTCTAGGTGCATTTTTAATAGTGGGGTCAAAAGTGTTCTACGTTTCTCATTCTATACCCGTGAGAGATTCTATCTCTCTCTCTCTCTCTCTCTCTCTCTCATTATTTCTACATCTCTCGATCAAAATATTTATCATTTTTTAATAATATTTATTTGCTTATGTTCTTTTTTTTTTGGAAGGTTGTCTATACATGTCACTTTTCATTTTATATTATTTTGAATGTTGCCTATATTTTTCCTTCAATTATTTATGAGATTGATTTTGTATAATTTACTTGAGTATGAAAATACGATATATGTTTAAGGATGTTACAGTGGCATAGTGTGGTGGAAAATACTCTTTCATTCCCGTTCAACAACACTATGAGATTCTATCTGTAACACCCCAAAATTTAAAACTACTTATTTATTTGGAATTTAGCTTATTTTAATTATTCGGTTAGTATTTACGTAGTTGTTTTGACATGTGTAGTCATTAAAAGAGAAATTAGTAGGAGAATGGGGTGCAAATTAGTAAAGCCATAGAGAAAGAAAGAATTAATTAAAAAGGTATCTTTTGTGAAAATATATTTTTGGCCACAAAAATTAGAGATATATTTTAATTCCAAATAATTTAAAGATATGCTTTAGGAATATATTTTTGTAACAAATTATGATATTTTTTTGAGAAACATATTTTATGAAAGATATGATCAGAATTTAAAATTAAAACAAATTTCATGATAATCTCTCTTTTCTTTGGGAAAAGGAAACCTAAGTTTTTTTTCTATAAATAAGAGTAGTTTGAAACAATTAGGATTAACCACAAAAATTGCAAAGAGAAAAGGAGAGCGGAGGAAAAAAATCGGCAAATTCAAGGTAAGGGGGTGAAATTGTTTACACATTGGGCTAGTGTTAACCATAAGAGTAGTCGAGGGGACCTTGCCCTCCTTCCCATTCCCTTTTTTTCTATTTTGATGATAATGATTTTCTATCAATTTCTCTTAATTGTTGCTTGTTATTGTTGCTTGTTGTTTATGTCCTTTTTTTCCGATTATTTAAAATTCTATCTAACCTGTTTATAAAAGAATATATTCATATGCGTCTCTTTGATTAAATTTGCTTAATTATAAATTATATAAAATCGTATACAAAACAAATTATTGAATCGATGGGTACAAATAATTTTGTTTGTGAAAAAGTCTTAACATGTTACAAATCTAATAAGGTTCCTCTTGACTGTTAGATGTGCATAAATTCATATTTGCTTGTGTTTGTGTGTACTGTGTTGATTAATCTACTTCTACACTTGTTGAGACTAAGAAAACAAATATATATATTTTTTACAAATAAGATAATAAAAAATCCAAGTCATATTGTGAATCATTTGTTTCAGCCTGTATGTTTGTCTACTAATTTGATTAATATTTTTTTTATTGTGGAAGATTAAAAACTATATCCATTTTAATAGTGTCTGACATATAGTAACCGTGTATATAAATTTATATAATATTATGAGTAAGTTTTAGGTGACAAGTCTAATCGGTGTTTTTGTATTTAATTAAATTGGTGTTGAATTTATATAATTAGATTGGTGTTGGACATAATTAGTGTTGGTTTAATTGAGGATGTTTATTAAATATAATTAATGTTGTTGTTTGATGCCGTGGTGGCCCTTGAGCCACCGTTTGTCGTGTTGCTATGGTGGCCTTGAGCCTCCGTTTGTTGTGTTGTTATGGTGGTCGTTGTGCCACCGTTTGTCGTGTTGTTATTGTTGTTGTTGTTGTAGATGTTACTTGCCGCGTTGTTGTTGATTCTAAGTCGTTGACAATGATGTTGAAAATATAAAACTTCTAATGATGTTGTCTTTAAGCTATTGATTGTGGTAGTTGTCGAATTTGATATTGTCGAGTCGAAATATGTTCATGCATTCATTTATGTGTCCAATGAAGTTGCTTAATGAAGTTGAAAATGACGTTGTTTATTGATGTTGTATAAATGAAGTTGAAAATATGACGTTGTTATTGGTACCACATGCATTTAGAGAGTTTAAGTCGCATTGCATTCATCTTTTAATTGAGTTGAATTTAATTAATTGATTGAGTTGCTATGTTTATGATGTTGTGTTTTGCTTATGTGTTTGATCGTCCCATAGGACGATCTTTTGTGTTTTATGTATTCCCTATTCTTGTGTGTTAATACACCGATGCTTGTGTGAATGTATTCTCACCCCTTTGTTGTTTGTTTTGTATGGCTTGGCCCTGCGGTTGTGAAATCGCAGTATCTACAGGTTGTCGAGTTTCGAGTTCGAGTCAAGGGAAGTCCGCTCTGATTGTGACACTTGGGAAGAAGTCTTAGAGTCTAGGATGTTTTGATATTTTATTTTAAACACTAATGTACTTTATTAGAAAAGAAGTTTCTATGTTTTACTCTTATAATAATTTTTAAATAATTTTGATATTGGGTCCAATTTTCTAATTCTTTTAACCGCTGCATGATGTTTTTGAAAGAGAGTTTTCGAAAAAGTGTTTTAAAAATTAGATTATTATTGGTCTTGGTTTCGGGGCGTTACACTATCTGACTCTCTCTTTTTCACGTCTCTATAGGAACTCCTGTAACGCCCCGAAACCAAGACCAATAATAATCTAATTTTTAAAACACTTTTTCGAAAACACTCTTTCAAAAACATCATGCAGCGGTTAAAAGAATTAGAAAATTGGACCCAATATCAAAATTATTTAAAAATTATTATAAGAGTAAAATATAGAAACTTCTTTTCTAATAAAGTACATTAGTGTTTAAAATAAAATATCAAAACATCCTAGACTCTAAGACTTCTTCCCAAGTGTCACAATCAGAGGGGACTTCCCTTGACTCGAACTCGACAACCTGTAGATACTGCGATTTCACAACCGCAGGGCCAAGCCATACAAAACAAACAACAAAGGGGTGAGAATATATTCACACAAAACATCGGTGTATTAACACACAAGAATAGGGAATACATAAAACACAAAAGATCGTCCTATGGGACGATCAAACACATAAGCAAAACACAACATCATAAACATAGCAACTCAATCAATTAATTAAATTCAACTCAATTAAAAGATGAATGCAATACGACTTAAACTCTCTAAATGCATGTGGTACCAATAACAACGTCATATTTTCAACTTCATTTATACAACATCAATAAACAACGTCATTTTCAACTTCATTAAGCAACTTCATTGGACACATGAATGAATGCATGAACATATTTCGACTCGACAACATCAAATTCGACAACTACCACAATCAACATCTTAAAGAAACAACGTCAATAATCAACGGCTTAAAGCCAACATCATTAGAAGTTTTATATTTTCAACATCATTGTCAACGACTTAGAATCAACAACAACGCGGCAAGTAACATCTACAACAACAACAACAATAACAACACGACAAACGGTGGCACAACGACCACCATAACAACACGACAAACGGAGGCTCAAGGCCACCATAGCAACATGACAAACGGTGGCTCAAGGGCCACCACGGCATCAAACAACAACATTAATTATATTTAATAAACATCCTCAATTAAACCAACACTAATTATGTCCAACACCAATCTAATTATATAAATTCAACACCAATTTAATTAAATACAAAAACACCGATTAGACTTGTCACCTAAAACTTACTCATAATATTATATAAATTTATATACACGGTTACTATATGTCAGACACTATTAAAATAGATATAGTTTTTAATCTTCCACAATAAGAAAAATATTAATCAAATTAGTAGACAAACATACAGGCTGAAACAAATGATTCACAATATGACTTGGATTTTTATTATCTTATTTGTAAAAAAATATATATATTTGTTTTCTTAGTCTCAACAAGTGTAGAAGTAGATTAATCAACACAGTACACACAAACACAAGCAAATATGAATTTATGCACATCTAACAGTCAAGAGGAACCTTATTAGATTTGTAACATGTTAAGACTTTTTCACAAACAAAATTATTTGTACCCATCGATTCAATAATTTGTTTTGTATACGATTTTATATAATTTATAATTAAGCAAATTTAATCAAAGAGACGCATATGAATATATTCTTTTATAAACAGGTTAGATAGAATTTTAAATAATAGAAGAAAAAAAGGGACATAAACAACAAGCAACAATAACAAGCAACAATTAAGAGAAATTGATAGAAAATCATTATCATCAAAATAGAAGAAAAGGGAATGGGAAGGAGGGCAAGGTCCCCTCGACTACTCTTATGGTTAACACTAGCCCAATGTGTAAACAATCTCACCCCCTTACCTTGAATTTGCCGATTCTTTTCCTCCGCTCTCCTTTTCTCTTTGCAATTTTTGTGGTTAATCCTAATTGTTTCAAACTACTCTTATTTATAGAAGAAAAAAAACTTAGGTTTCCTTTTCCCAAAGAAAAGAGAGATTATCATGAAATTTGTTTTAATTTTAAATTCTGATCATATCTTTCATAAAATATGTTTCTCAAAAAATATCATAATTTGTTACAAAAATATATTCCTAAAGCATATCTTTAAAATATTTGGAATTAAAATATATCTCTAATTTTTGTGGCCAAAAATATATTTTCACAAAAAATACCTTTTTAATTAATTATTTCTTTCTCTATGGCTTTACTAATTTGCACCTCCTTCTCCTACTAATTTCTCTTTTAATGACTACACATGTCAAAACAACTACGTAAATACTAACCGAATAATTAAAATAAGCTAAATTCCAAATAAATAAGTAGTTCTAAATTTTGGGGTGTTACAACTCCATCAACAAAATTTTAAATGAATATTAAGATACTTTGACCATGTTTCTATTCTCAACCCTTTTTTTGTCATTGTACAACAATGAAGCAATTTTTACGTGTGAGCGTCAAATGAAAAAAATCTATGTATGAATCTCCACTTACATTGATAAATTACCATCCCGAAAAAAGTTTGAGCGAATGTTTATGGAAAGTTTAAAATTGAAATTATAAAAAAAATAAATCCATTGATTACAAAAAATTAAAATTATATTAATTTATTTTAGATTTCAATTCCCATAGATTTTTTCAGTTGGATGTAATATAGTGAAAGTGCGACAAACACCAAATAAGGAAAAATTCTCGGACTCGAAATTCAAATTTTAATTAGTCAACGTCTATTTTTAAAAGTAGAGTGGGAAGTATTTCCCGTTTCCCATTAAGAGACTCTCTCTCTCTCTCTCTCTCTCTCTCTCTCTCTCTCTCTCTCTCTCTCTCTCTATATATATATATATATATATATATATATATATATATATAATTTTCCAATGAATATTAATAAAATTCTCGTGCTCGATTCTCACTATCACATACATTAACTTTTCATCTTGGGAATCATTTTTATCGTGCCAGATAAAATTTTAAATAAGTGATCCCCATTATAAAATATAAAAGTATGGATTTGCGATTGAAATTCAAATTTTCATTATTCAATGTATTTTTTTTAATAATGGGGTAAGAAATGCTACCCATTTTTCATTCTATACCACTGAGACTCTCTCTCATTCTAGCCGTCTTTTGTGTCTGTTATAGGACTCTATGGCTGCTCCATGAACAAAAAATACTTGTAAATTCTTTATTATTTTTTAAGAATATCAATAAAATTCTCGCACCCTAGTTCAAAAAAATAAATAAAATTGTCGCATTTAGTTCTCACTATCATCCACGAACACTTTTTATCGTGGGGATCACTTTTCATCGTGTTAGCTAAAATTTAGAGATAATTAATCAAAGTATAATTTTAATAGTGTAGTGAGAAGTGCTCTCTGTTTCCTATTTTAATAGTCAATGTATAATTTTAATAGCCAAATGAGTGATCCCATAAAAAAAAATATTAAAATAGAATATTATAGTTTTTCAAATAAAAAAAATATCAATCCCCGCAAAAAGAAAGAGTTTCTAAAAAAAATAAAATAATAATAACGAAGATTCTACAAAAATAAATAAAATAGAGTTTATATAAAAAACATATAATATTAAAGTTTCTACAATAAAAAAATGTGAGAGAAGTTCTAATTGAATAAAAAAACTCGATAAAAAAAAAAGAAAAAGAGAAGATCTAGTTTAGTTGTATATATCCAACAATTTTGTTTTATAATAATCCGTTAAAGAAGATACCAAAAAATAGATGCTTTAATTGAATGTCACCTAAGCAATTTAACTCTAATTAAACGCCACATAAGCAGTTTTTCTTAGGAATGCACGAGAGAGCTCCGTGGGAATCTCACTATGTATATAATAGAGATTTGTTTTATGCTTATCTTCTTTTGTTTTTGTTATTTTTGTTTTGTACGTATCTTTTTCTCAATTTAGAGTTAAAATGACATTTATAAACGGTGAAATATTATTAAACGTACTAAGGACAAAATAATTTTTTTAGTAGTAGTCTATTTACAATATATTAAAAGAAACTACTACTAAAAAAACTATTTTGTCCTTAGCACGTTTAATAATATTTCACTGTTTATGCCCTTAAATGTAATTTTAACTCTAAATTGGAAAAAAGATATGTACAAAACAAAAATAACAAAAAAAAAAAAGAGAAGATAAGCATAAAACAAATATACTCATAAAAAAAAAGATACAAAACAAAAATAACAAAAAAAATCCAAAAATAAGCCTAAAACAAATCTATTCATAAAAAAAATTAATTTTTTTTAAAAAGAGAATAAAATAAATATACTCATAAAAATAGCAATAGAAAATACTTTTGAAGATAAGCATAAAAAAATCTGCTCTATTTTTGTTTACTCTTATATAAAAAATACATGAGAAGTGTATTATTGATGAATATATATTATAATAAATAATTAGGGGTAAATATATAATATAGTAACACACACGGGAGAATTGTTTTAATAAAAAAAAATTAATCTTACACGGGGCAATTGTTTTTTTAAAAAAATGAATAAAATAAATATACTCATAAAAATAGCAATAGAAAACATTTTTGAAGATAAGCATAAAAAAATCTGCTCTATTTTTGTTTACTCTTATATAAAAAATACATGAGAAGTGTATTATTGATGATAATAATACATGGAACAATTGTTGATGAATATATATTATAATAATACACGGGACAATTGTTTTAATAAAAAAAATTAATCATACACGGGACAATTGCTTTAATAAAAAATGAATTAAATAATAACTATTTGTTATTATTAATTATAGTTTATTATACAAAAATCATACACGGGACAATTGTTTTAATGAAAAAATTACTTAATTTAATAACTTTTATAAAAAAATAGCAGAATAACGTCACTTACTATTTTTATTTTTTTGTACACGACATCACTTATATTTTACAATATTTTATAAATAAAAGTCAATAGATCCGTGCAAAATCTGCTCTATTTTTGTTTACTTTTATATAAAAAATACATTAGAAGTGTATTATTGATGAATATATATTATAATAAATAATTAGGGATAAATATATATTATATTAAGTTAGTAACACACACGGGATAATTGTTTTAATAAAAAAAAATTAATCTTACACGGAACAATTGTTTTAATAAAAAAAATTGAATAATATATTATAATAATACATGGAACAATTGTTGATGAATATATATTATAATAATACACGGGACAATTGTTTTAATAAAAAAAAATTAATCATACACGGGACAATTGCTTTAATAAAAAAAGAATTAAATAATAACTATTTGTTATTATTAATTATAGTTTATTATACAAAAATCATACACGGGACAATTGTTTTAATGAAAAAATTACTTAATTTAATAACTTTTATAAAAAAGTAGCAGAATAACGTCACTTATTATTTTTATTTTTTTGTACACGACATCACTTATATTTTACAATATTTTATAAATAAAAGTCAATAGATCCGTGCAAAATCTGCTTTATTTTTGTTTACTTTTATATAAAAAATACATTAGAAGTGTATTATTGATGAATATATATTATAATAAATAATTAGGGATAAATATATATTATATTAAGTTAGTAACACACACGGGATAATTGTTTTAATAAAAAAAATTAATCTTACACGGAACAATTGTTTTAATAAAAAAAAATTGAATAATATATTATAATAATACATGGAACAATTGTTGATGAATATATATTATAATAATACACGGGACAATTGTTTTAATAAATTTTATTTTATCATACACGGGACAATTGCTTTAATAAAAAGAGAATTAAATAATAAATATTTGTTATTATTAATTATAATTTATTATACAAAAATCATACACGGGACAATTGTTTTAATGAAAAAAATTATTTAATTTAATAACTTTTATAAAAAAAATAGCAGAATAACGTCACTTATTATTTTTATTTTTTTTGTACACGACGTCACTTATATTTTAACAATATTTTATAAATAAAGTCAATAGATCCGTGCGAATGCACGGGTCTCAAAACTAGTTTCTTTTAATATATTGTAAATAGATAGATAGATTCATCAATAATACACTTATCGTGCTATTTTTATGAGTATATTTGTTTTATTCTCTTTTTAATTTTTTTTATGAGTAGATTTGTTTTATGTTTATCTTTGGATTTTTTTTTGTTATTTTGGTTTTGTATATTTTTTTATGAATATATTTGTTTTATGCTTATCTTTTTTTTTTTTTTTGTTATTTTTGTTTTGTACATATTTTTTTTTTCAATCTAGAGTTAAAATGACATTTAAGGGTGTAAATGGTAAAATATTATTAAACGTACTAAGGACAAAATAAATTTTTTAGTAGTAATTTTTTTTAATATATTGTAAATAGAATAGATTTTTCTCCGTATCTATCCATTAATTAATTAACTAACTCCTGGTCCTATATAAGTAAACAAATCTTTTTGTTCTGTTACGCATAATGTATACGAAACCCTTTCTTCCCACAAAGTTTGATTTTGTAATCTCTCTCTCAATTCTTGAATCGATCACAACATTCACATTCAAATTCAAATCAGTGTTCTAATTGATCAACAATGTCATTCCAAAAGGACTGCTCAAAACTTCATTCTCACTCCAACAATTCTTCTCTTCAGTACGTTTCTTTCTTTGTTCTTGAATTATCAATCTCATTGTTTTGTTTCACATGCTTGATGAATGATTAATAACTATGATTAATTTTGAATTTAAGTTTCTTTAATTGTGTTGTTTCTTATTTTTTACTTGAATCTTGGAAATAAAAGTTGTGGCTTGTGGGTTAGGTTAATTACAAATCTTAGTTACATTGATTAATCACTTAACTTTATTAAAGAAATTTGGGTTACATTATTTTGTTTAAAAAAGTGAATAATCTCACTTTGTATGCGTATAAAATTGGATTGTCCCTTCCACAAGTAATAATATTATTGGTGGAATCGAATTGATAGATGATGGGAACAATTATTGGTCTATCTTTTCTTATATTTTCGTCGATGTCTGAATTATTAGGTTATTTTCCCTCGTCAATCAACACTCAAAATTAATGTCATTTAGGTTTCTTCCCAATAAATTGTGTTAGTATGAATCACAAACACCCTTTTGAATTAGACGTGTTCCAATGTCAGACACATATCAGTGTCTGACACCGACATGACACTGATATATGATTTCATTGCATTGTGTTAGTATTTGTGTTTTCGTATGTTTTATGTGTATCATATAATGTTTTGTATTTTTGCAATTTCCAATGTTTTATGTCCTTTTCTGCAATTTTCCACTAACTATGTATTTGTCACTTCTATTATTTTCAGAACTAGCAATATGGAGAACATAGAAAGGGAACCATTGTTCAAATCATTGATCAAACTAAAGAGGTCTCGAAGTCAAGAAAATTTAACAGTAAACAAACCAATTAAGGACTCAAAGAAGAAAGTTTCAATTTGTTCTCAAAATCAAGATGGAAAAGTGTTAAAGGAAAACAAATGCAAATCAAACACAAATTATAAAGTGTGTTATTGTTCACCAACAACTCATGAAGGTTCATTCAAGTGTAGACTCCATCGCATTAACGCAACAAAGAAATCATCATCTGAGGAATTAATCAATGTGAGATGTTCCAAGTTTGCATCAAAGCCTCAGTTGTCAAGGTTTGGTAGAATTGCTTCTGCCGAATATGGATCACAGCTTAATTCAACTATCTAAGTTGGAATCTTCTTAAGATATTAGCATATTGGTGTCAAATTTTGAAATAGATATAAATATAATGCTGCTGGTAGCTTTAATAAGATTTGCATATAATTTTAACTTTTTTCCTGGTTCTGTGTATAGGTTTGGTTTGAATTGAATTTGTGCCAAAGTTTATTATGAAACCCTGCATTTTTTATGGGTTTAGGGTGAATCTAGATGATTCAAGCTTAAATCTATTTTTATTTGTTCTTTTTGACTTTTTTTATGAATATGATTTTTTTATTTTTATGAATCCTCTGCTACATTTCTATTGCATCAACTAATTAGAAAAGAATGTTGTAAACCATGTTTGTTTCCCTTCAGAATGCATGAAATTAAATTGGAATAAATATATGATTGACTGGTTCAAATTGTTGGAAGCAGGAAATCAAAGCCTCTTACAATATCTAAAGTAAAATCTTATACTACAAAATATTGGGAACTTTAATTACTTATGAAACACAAGAAATGGGTTTGAATTGTGTTACCCATTTTTTAAAATCAAATCTTTTTAAGTATTCTAAATTCAAACACAAATTAAGATAAAGTACTTAATTAAGTCATTTAACTTCTTGTTAAACACATATAAGAGAATTGAAGTTAAACCATAAAGAACTTCGAACAAAACTTAAATAGAAGGAGTGTAGAGGAAGAGAAACACAAAGGTATTTTTTGTATTCGTTTACTACCAATTGGTCACTAATCAAGTCCATTCTTTTCAAAGTAATTTTCTCCCTAAACTAAGAGGGACTTCAAACTATAACTGTATGGAGCATGCACTTACCAAACACAATTGTTGTTACTGAAGATGCAACGTAATATACTTATAGTATAGAGTTCTTAAGGGGTTGCGCTTAAGCGCCATGGGTTGGAATGTTAAGCCCATCGAATCCTAAGGGTGACGTCGGATTAATTCCAAGTTTCCAACAATCTCTCCCAGTGTCAGTCGGGGGATTCAAACCCATGAACTTACTTTGATACCACTTGTATGGACCAAACCAAACACATACCTCTACATCAAAAGCAATTGTTGTTAGTGAAGGCGCAACATAATATACTTATACAGTATATAGTTCTTTAAGGGGATGCGCCTAAACTTCATAAGTTGGGATGTTAAGCCCATTGAACCCTAAGGGTTATGGTGGATTAATTCTAACAATAATCATTTAACCGCATCTCAAGATTAATTTCCTTTCTTCTATACAGGTAGACTATAGTTACTAACTACCAGGATTTCCTGCCCAATAATCTAGAAGACCTACCCTAGCCTTCTAGCCCCAGAGGGATTTCATTCCTTTCACAGAAGGACTTTCTGCTTTAGATACGGTCTATCTGGTTTGAATACAAGTTGATGCCACTAATGAGTTACTTACATAATCTTTGAGTTTTTTATCAGCGAGATACAAAGCCATGGTATAAGATTCTATATATATATATATATATATATATATGAGGAGGGATATATTGACTCCAAGAGTAAGTAATTAGAGTTACTCCAAATCTTAACCCTTAATTTAAATATCAATCAATGGATGTAATTAATCAATACTAATTCTAGCGTGAGGATCTTTTTACTACTTCTCACCAAATATTTCATTTACCCTAAATCGCCCATTAAACTAGTGCACGAGTGAGGCGGCCGACCATCTGAACGAACCTGCGTATGAGTGCAAACATGCTACGCCTTCAAATTCAAAGGTGTGAATAAAAAACTGGGTTCAATCAAACTTCAAATATTTTGATATCTCATGATGTAGCATAATCGCAAATTCCTTTAAACCTATATTTTAGTACTCATCGAGATAATCTAAAAGACACTTGCAATGCAACAATGGATGTTGTAAAAATGCAAAATTGAGAGGGTGTAGGCAAGTTTGTGGATGTCAAATGATAATTTTGAGATGGACGCATAGGAGACGCTCAAAGGACATGTTCTTTGAGACTGTATATTCTCACTATTGTAGTCTCGTGTATTATTTGGTGAGAAGTAGTAAAAAGATCCTGACGCTAGAATTAGTGTTGATTAATTACAACCATTGATTGATAATTAAATTAAGGGTGAAGATTTGGAGTAACTTTAATGACTTACTCTTGGAGTCAATATATCCTTCTCTCTCTCTCTCTCTCTCTCTCTCTCTCTCTCTCTCTCTCTCTCTCTCTCTATATATATATATATATATATATATATATATATATATATATATATATATATATATATATCCATCTAAATAACTCTCAACAGAGAGGATGTAACTAAAGCTCATAGATCATTTTTGTTCTTGGCTTTTTATGATTCTCTTTGAAAATCAAGAACATGTCTTTTACATATCAAGAGGTTGAATGTTTAAGATTAACATTAATACATTAGTTTCACTACCTCTGATATTTATCAAAGAGCGTTTTGATATATCATCATCATAAGATGCAAGGTGTATACTTGACACATGTAAAGCCCAACGCTTAAGCACTTTGGTGCGTTTTCATTTGCAAAGAAGATCACGAAACTCACTTATTGAGTAATCATGATTGCACACTATTCTTGATGTAGAGGATGAAAACACTTAATGAATGCTTACATAATAAACCATTGGATAACCTTGTGATTTCACTAGTGATTTCTAAAATTTTGTTCTCTGGTAGGACAGATGTCGTATACAATGTCTAAGACAACTTTGTGTAACAATTCAAATGTCTTAGACAACTGGTTCGACAATTGTTTTACTAGGATCAATAATGATAATACTGAAGTAAATAAAAGCGAGTAAACGACACCAATGTTTGTTAACCCAGTTCGATGCAAATCACACCTACTTTGGGGGATACCAATCCAGGAAAGGAAAATCATTATTCTGAATTAATACTTAGTCTTACAACGCACACAAAAACCTATTGGCATGTATGCCTTTTCTTAATCCTAGTATTTTTCTACCCAAGAGCTCACTCCCCTGGATATGAGAACCTACTCACTTCCCTCTGATCACTAATCCCAAGTGACCGAACTAAACTTCACAATTTAAGAAAGACGTTGAACAACAACATTCAACAACGACAGGCAACCAAATACTAGAACCTAATATTCAGAAGCTGCTAATGCTTTTCACAGTGGGCACAAAGCTATGGACTCACAATCTTCAGTTATTGTGGGTTAAGTTATACGTTCAGCATCGAGTCCTTTATA
Organism: Trifolium fragiferum; assembly: GCA_954870985.1. Taxonomy (NCBI): domain Eukaryota; kingdom Viridiplantae; phylum Streptophyta; class Magnoliopsida; order Fabales; family Fabaceae; genus Trifolium; species Trifolium fragiferum. The sequence goes on along the minus strand of OX940793.1, from coordinate 10,479,901 downwards.
TAGATGTGCAGGTCTTCAGATTATCCTTAATCTTTTAGATGCACAACGATATGAATTTTGGTTTTAAAACAAACTCCAATGGATAAAAGATTTGATTTTAATCCTTATCCAATTAATTAGTTACGATCTATAATCGTATCTAACACTTATGATCGATAACAAACTTTGTTATCTATCCTAATCACAGCTGGTACTTGAAGATTCGTGCCTGATGCATATTTGAAGAGATGCGCGCACTAATGGAGAAGTATGAATCTTCTTAGTTGATACTGGGTCAAGATGTCCTAGCCACATGTCTTAGGACATCTTGTTCCAACATGTTACTTTAACATGTTTTGGACCCAGTGACAATATGTCTTACAAATTTTTTTCAACATGTTACATCTGCACATCTTATTTATGCACAAGTGGTTTAGCCTTATTTGTTTCAGTCTTATTGCTTTAGCATTGATGCTTTAGCCAAGTTGTTTTAGCCTTATAATGCAGGCAATATCAGAAGAACTACAATTTCCATTCACTCAATGATTTGCACATTTGTTCTTTTGAGTAGTTATCACCCACACATGCATACACACACACATATCCAATTTTCAATAAACTCTTTTATTTATTGATAATTAAATAATAGAGCCATTCTCACAACCTTTATAGATGATAGTACAATTGTTGATGGTTAAGTTGTTGTACTTTGTACAATTTTTTGTCTTTTTGTGTAGCTGGATTGTATGTTATTGTCATTGAATCACACTTTTGTACTGACGTTAATTTGTGTAATATGACCGTTGATAGAAAAAAAATATTTGTATGCTCATTCCTTTAATACCGAGACGTTTTCGTTCTTTGCTTGACTTGATTTAGAGGAGGAGATAAGAAGGTCTTCAACAAGTATCCAGATGATGAGGAATGTTGACTTTGAATTTCTGATTTGCCATGTCGTCTAGAGGAAGAATGACTATTTGTTGCCCAGATGATTTGTTCTATAGAACTAGATAGACATAGTTCACTTTTTGTGCTTCATGTTTTCAGTTGATTGTCCAGGTGATGAACATATGGTACATACTAAGATTGTGCTACTGTGGTCTAGATAGACATAGTTCACTTTTTGTGCTTCATGTTTTCAGTTGATTGTCCAGGTGATGAACATATGGTACATACTAAGATTGTGCTACTGTGGTCTAGATAATGGTTATTTTAGATCAAATAGTTACAAGCCTTTTTTTAATGAGTCTTTGTGTGATGCCCAGAGGATGAACATATAATGTTGACCATGACTTCTTTTCTTTTATTGTGTTGTTTTTAGAGAATTATTCTTAATCCTATTGTGTAGAGAATCATAAAAATATGTTTGATAATACTTTTTAGATTTTTCTTATTCATACACACATGAAGACACAATTAGATAAAATTTTCTTTTTGTTATGTTAAATGTTTGTTATCTTCTCCTTTATATTTTCGTTGGAATCACCACTTGATCTATCTTGTAATGGTGACCGTAAGTCAATTCATGCATTTTTGGAATGTCCTTGGCCGCAAATTGCATGATATAGAATCTTAGCATCATCGTGATCAGAAAGAACTTTTAGACAAAACAAATTCCGAGAACAACTATGGTTGACAATTCTTGCCACATTAACATTGTGATTGACATTAATGGTATATTTTTCATATACATTATCATTACCAAGAGTAAATAAATATTGATCATTATCAGTCATTTTTTCGACTTCTCTATCTTGAATGATCTCACCTAAATACTCACAGATAAAACTTCCAAAAGAAATTCTCTCATGTGATCTCACTCCCAAGACAAATAAAACTTCTCTGTCTTGGTTTTGAATTTCTCAAAGCTTAAACTTAATTCCCTTTTGACTTATCTATTATGGCAACTTGAAGAACAATTACAATTAGAACCACATCATATCCTTTTTTGTTGCCATATTAACTTTTTTCTTATTAAATGGATTGTTTCCTTCATTCTTGACAACACAAAAATACTTGACTGAATTAGAAGATTTACCAACATAGTTGCACCCCATTGAGGGACCTTTAATAGGATTACACCATTTTGAATAAACCATACAATTAATGTATCGAAAAAATGGAACTTTTTCGTAATCCACTTCATTGATCATAGATATAGAAATAACCTTTGTTCCCTTGGAAACATCTTCATAAAAAACTATAATTTCAGATTCGCTCAATTGATTAAAATGTTTCCAAGGGAATAAAGGTTATATATTCCTATATCTATGGTCAATAAAGTGGATTACGAAAAAGTTCCATTTTTTCGATACATTAATCGTATGATTTATCCAAAATGGTGTAATCCTGTTAAAGGTCCCTATGTGGAGAGCAACTTAGTTGGTGAATGTTCTAATTCTATCAATTAATTTTGTGTTGTAAAGAATGAAGGAAAAAATTCTTTTAATGAGAAGAAATCTATTATGGTAACAAAAAATAATGAGTTATGTATGTGGTCCTGATTGTAACCACTGTTCAAGTTGCCATAATAGAGTAACTCAAAATGGAATTAAATTTAAGTTTGATATTTTCAAGACCAAAATAAAAGGTTTGGGGGTGGAAATCATGTGATAGAATTCCTTCTAGAAGTTTTATCTATGAGTATTAATTTAGGTAAAATCATTGAAGTTGATGAAGTCATAAAAATGATTGGTAATGATCACTATTTATTTAAGCTTGGTAATGGAAATTTTTGTGGCATCTCATTTGGCGTTTGCCGTATAACCCCATTCAATGTCTTTTCGTCGACCTGTGTCATATATCCCTTCATAGCTCCCCACTTTCTTCTCTCTCTCTCTCTCTCTCTCTCTCTCTCTCTCTCTCTCTCTCTTCCTTCATTGTCGATCTTCTATGAGGTAAATCCACTTATTGTAATCTATTATTTATTTTCAATCTCATACATTTATTATTTTAGTTTTTATTGTAACGAGAGTGAACTTATATCTTTACCTTGTTGAGCTTGAATTTGTGTTTATGGAGGAAACTCCATGTTTATAACTCAACATATATTTATTAAGTAGAACTCATGCAATTACCCAAAATAATCCATTAAACCTTAAACATGGAGTTTCCCTCATAAACACAAATTCAAGCTCAACAAGGTATATATATATATATATATATATATATATATATATATATATATATATATATATATATATATATATATTCACTCTCGTTACAACAAAAAATAAAATAATAAATGTATGAGATCGAAAATAAATAATATATGACATCAAGTGGATTTTCCTCGTAGAAGATCAACAATGAAGGAAGAGAGAGAAATAGAGAGGGAGAAAAACAGGGGACCTGTGGAGGGATATATGACACAGGTCGACGATGAAGATGTTTAATGGGAGTTAAACGGCAAACGCCAAATGAATGTGTGGAGGTAGATATCAACTCGTTAAATTGTATAAGTTTTAAGTGGGCCAATACTTTACTCTCGCACGAGAATGAAGAGATTGGCAACGTGTTTTATTTGATGTGTAATTTTAGTCAATTAGTCAAATTTCCTTTACTTTTTTTTCGAATATAATGTTTACCTTCACTCTATGTGGTTAGTTACTTTATAGAGTATATATACAATATTAAATTTTCCCTAAAATATAGTGAGGGTTGATGCGTGCACAAACCTTAACGTAGGTCCATCTGCACACCCTTAAGGGTCTATTTTGATGAACAAGCTATTTAAACGCTTATGGAATAGGAAATTATTGGACGAGTGATTAATTCACTATCAAAGTGACTACCACAAAACCAATTTAGCATCACATTAACATTCGAGGGGCGAAAGGGTTTCTTTGTGGTTTTCCTCTTCGTCATAAGATCTGTTTGACGAAAATGAACAGTGGCAATCCTGTGAAGAGTTGTTGTTGCAGGCACGTCCACCTTGCACTCTTCATGGCAGGGTGTAAGATCCTTTGTTTGCTTTGTTTTATTTGCGGCATCTCATTTATTTTCAATCCTTGCTAGACGTTCACCTTGGTCTCTGATGATGTCAGTCCGTTGTTGGAATAATACATGTAAGTCTCCGAGGAGGTCTTTGGTGTCTTGGCCATCATTAAAATATCACTACTTGTATTCTCAAATAAAAACATAGTATTTATTGCCGAAATAAATCTGTCAATAAATCACACACCAATAAGTTTATTGGCGGAATAGTCTGCAACAAAGTCGTCCAAAAGGAATCTACCAACTTATTGGATGAATTAAACCGCCAGAAAGTAGAAATGACGGATTTTTTTAATTTTTTTTTTAGTATATTTAAAATTTTAGAGGATTTGCATCAGATTGTGTCAATGTTCTGTGTGACATTGTGGTTGTGGAAAGCAGAAGACTTTTGTGTTGAGTGGTGGCATTTGAACGATGGCACTGGCACATGGATACCATAGTTGTGAGTCTAAGCACTTTTATGAGGTTTGTTTTCCGTGAAATCCATAACCACAAACATCTCTCTTGAAAGTTTGAATTTTGAGAAAAAACCATAGTATAAAATGGTGTTCAAATTAAGAAAAGACAGAGAAAAAGAGGTGAGATTGTTGTGAAGAGAAAGTGAAAGTATCATTGATTGGGAATGGTATAATATGGGAAGAGAAAGGAGAGAAAATAGAGTGATGGATCTTGTGGAAGAGAAGAGTGGTGAGTGAGACAATTTCAAAATATGAAAATCAGACATTTCATATTTTGTGGTGTACGTAATTGTGCAAATATAATAAAAATTAATGTCATAAAACTCATAATTAACCACCATAATAGATTTTACAATAATTGTAATACTTCAATTTAAAACCATGAAATCAAGTTATATAACATGTGTAATTGAAGGCCAAGTTAAAAGACTCACCTTGCTAGCCCTAAAGAATGTTTAAACATTCTTTTTATTAAGCATCTTCTTTGGTTTATTCTTGCTTTGATTCTTCTCTTACAATTCAAAAGGAACTTGTTAAATTATTAAAATTAAAAACTAATAAAATACTAGTTACAAATGAATGTTTAAATGAACAACCCAAAAGTTAATGTAACTATATTTTGAATAAAATATTGAAATTAATTCACAATCACAAAAAGAATATAACACATTTTAAGTGATTTTCTATGCTACACAAATTCCATCAATAACAAAACCTACAAGTGAGGGAGACACGGGTATTGACAATTAGTATTATAATTAAAATGAGCATGTACGTGCTCCATACCCAATTTGTTTGCTTTTGTTCCAAGGCGCAACACAACAATGTTGATTGAAATTCGGCTGTGATACATAATTAAAGAGTAACCCCAAATCAATTTCAAGAGTTTCATGCCAAAATGTAAGTTGCAAATTATAGTGATCTAGTGAAAACCAAAAAAATTAACTCACTAATTGGTATTGATTTTGTTGTTTGAACACTATCAGGAAACAAAATTCTAAAATTAATTTCGAAAAAACTTTCTATTAATTTGCAGTTTGACATCAAATGTTTTGTTGAAAACAGAAAATGAAAATAAGTTCATCGATGAATATACAATTCAATCATTAATAGGAAAAAATGCAATCATATGACTAATATTTGTTTTAGGAATTAATTAAACATGATTGTTTGATTTAAGATTCAAGATTGAAGCAACAATACATCACATGCATGATTCAATAATCAATATGATGTACCTAATATTGTTGGATATTTTAACGGAAGATTAAAATTACAGATACAAAATGTAGCATATTGTAATGTAAAAATTTATAATAAACGTGTACCTGCAATGGTTGGATCCATTGTATGCTTTCATGATGAGACATAATATGTGAGAAGTGGAGTTGTCCTCTTACTGATGAATACGGCGCTTAGGTTAAACTGACCTAATGTGATAATTAGACTTAGAATATATATACCAGATGAGGGTAGGCACCGTTCCACAAATAACTAAAAGAACGGCCCAACCCATCACAAGTTTTCACAATTTCAGCCCAATAAAATATTTAATTCCAGCCCAATACATTTCTTAAGGGATTCAAATTCAGTCCAATTCAAACCAGTCCAATACATTTCCAATATATATTGATATAGTTAATAATTAATTTAGAATTGAAGAAAAAAATGAAATTTGTTGAATATGGTATTAAAATATTTAAAAATAGAGATAAATCGAAAATATAAAAAAAATTAATGAATTAAATAATATGCTAATAATGCATCCATTAGAATGAAATAGTGAATTTGAACAAAAAAGTAAAATCTTTAAACATTAAATAATTCAAAATTCAAAAACATGCATTAATTTTATAGTTGACTAGCTAGAATAATTAGCAGTAAAATATTAATAATCAGTCCACCCGTTTTTTTCTATACATCATCAACTCGTATCTCATATTATTTAAAATATATCAAATTTCCATTGTTAATTATAAAATCTAATGGAGGGACTAAAACTGAGTAATTTTAATATTAAAGGGACCAATTTCTTGAGTGGATAAAATTAAGAGAATCAAATCTATAATTAAACTTATAATTAATAGTTAGTTTACCCTTTGTTTACAACTGTAACGAGTAACGACCAACTCAATCAAATTAATAATAGAGTTAATTAAAGATCTAATATAAGAGAAGGATAATCCGGTCTTTATTTTAAATGATAAGGGACATATGGGTAAATGAGCCATGTATCAATTGTTAAAGTTTAGAAAGAAAAGGAAATAAACAAAAATATCATAACACTCTCTTCTTATTTTCCAGGTGCAGCTCTAAATTACAATGTAGTGATGTAGAAGAAGTAGTAAAATATGAGGGGATTGGCTAGTGGAGTACTTGGAACTTTGGAAGACTAACTCTGGAGAAACAAGTAGAACAAAAGTAAGGAGACATTGAAATTAATGGCTTGTTATTTAAGACTAGGAGACATTGAGAAGATTAACATTGAACATTGTAGATTGATCAAAAATGGATGTTCTATGAGAATACTAATTAAGTAAAAAGGAGTTTGAAATGATTGAATGAAAATATGGACAATTATACTTACGGTGATTAAGTTAGTATTTGAATTTTGAGGACGAAGTTCTTTTTAGGAGTTAGAGTGTAACAACCTAACTCTAACTTATAATAGAGTCATGATTAGAGATCAAAGACTAAGCTAAAGAAATCCACCCGAACTTAATGATGAGGAATCAAGGACTAAATGTGTAGAAATTATGAGAATCACTAGCTTTAATTTCCACCAAAATTTCAATTTCCTCCAAATCTCTTGCTCCTTATGATCTTCGTCCTAAATGTGGTACAATGGATAACCTTAACAATGATGTTTGTTGTCAAGTATGTTTGTAATCTTCCATATACTTTTATGGATAGTTATCAATTTTGATACATCGTTGTGAACTGAATTTTGATACATCGTTGTTTGTAATATCATTATTACGAATATTCTTTAATTTTGTGAACAATTATTCATTGATATCTTCTACGTACAGATATGTGAGGAGCATAAAGATTCTACAATCGCGAGCCTTGGGCATTATGCATCTCCCTTGCACAAGATGAAGATCTGAATGAGATCCACCGAGTATAAAAGGACTGAGAGGTGAATATGCGAGCTTGCTAATGATTTTGTCATATAGTTATAGTCGACTCAAAATTGTATCTCATTGTGTTCTTCTAATTTGTTGTTTAAGTTTTATTAACTGCATGTGCATAACTTTGAAGAGGAATTGTTTCAAATTTATTTTGATGACATTGAATGATTACAAATTGTGATTAATTCATCATGTCTATACTTTGTTGTTTTTTGACAAAATTATTATACTTATAATTATATTTATATGTTTCGTCTTCTTTTATTAATATAATTTTTTCTACAGTTTGGACCGAATGGTTAAGATTTACCAAGATATTGCAATGCATTTTAGTTTTAAAATGCAAGACTTGATTGCTTTTGTCTTTTGGAAGTAAACACTTGGTTGTTATTAATTGAGAAATCATGGATTAATTTTTTTGCAGATGTTGCAATATTTTGTAAGATAACTTTGTCAGATATATTGTTTTAACTTTTGCATAAAACACGGCGTTGTGAATTAAATGCACGTAGCATTTAGATTTTTGGTGCTTAAATATATGTATACGCAACACTTTTACTTGTGTGGCCTAAAAGTATAATCCACTGTTGTGCCAAGCACGAGGAGGCAACATCAAACCCAAAGCACAAGATCCTCAACTTCAAAGCATGGAGCATAGGAAGGACTGTGCAAACTGTCAGACGGAACATCCAGCGGAAAGAGCAGAAGGAGGGAACTCATACCTCCACCTGAAGATCCCAACCTTCATGCAAGAAAAGTAACCGCCTCATCTCCAGCCAAGTGTATCCCGAAAAGTACTATTATCCACCATCAGTAAACGCACCACTCCTGATACCGAATAGAGAAGCAAACATGAGTGATACAGTTGGCTGACAACGAGTAGTGAGCACTATGCATAACTTGGTGAAGAACCGAAGAAAAAGAAAGAAAAGAGCCATGAAGGCAAATCCTAAGGGAAATTCTGAAAAAGAAACTCGGTGAAACAAAACTGAAAAAACGGAAAATGAAAAAGAAAGGGAAGGAAACCCTCATATTTTATAGTCCAAGACATACATGAGAAACGACACCCTCATTAAATGCCGAAGAAAGAGTAACTGAACAATTACAAAAGTTATCAATGAACGAGGATTAGTCCAAGCATCAAAGAATCAATGGACGAGATTGATCCAACCCATCTGCTTCTGAACCAATCCAAAAGATTAGTCCAAGCATCAACCTAGAGGGATTATAAAATACAAAATTCCAGATCCTTTTTCATATACTTGTCCATTTTTCTAGAAACTTCTTTAGTAGGAATTGTGATACACCACCCAACCGTCGCTGTAAAAGAAAAACATTGAACGAATATTACTTTCTCTTGATAAACTAACTAGAGTATTTCATTGATTCGAATATTACAAATTAAATGAACACATGCATATATGATATTAATAAATAGATTTTAAGTGTGTAACATTTTGTTGTGGTTTTTTGTCAAAGTCATTGTCAATTTAATATAAGATTTATGTTCTATACTTAAGAATATCAAGATAAATTTCAAATAAAGAAGCATTTGTATTTTTACCTCTCTTCCATCTAACCCATTGATTGTGTGCAAACAATCAATGTCAAATATGTAGTCATTTTCAATAGAATTGTCTAACTTATCATCCCTATCAAGTACATCAATATACTCTATTACTGGTGCACCTGGGGGGATAAAGTCCCATGTTCTCACAACCCAACCTTTCTTGGTTGTACGATAAACTTGTGTAAAAGAATGGTATTTTAGTTAGTTCACATATTTATATATATAGACAATAGTAATCATGCAAGTTTAGAGGTTTGGTTATAAGTGTAAATTACTTCAAGTCAATATTTCAAACCCTTTTAAGAATATTTTTTTTACAATTAGGTTCACATCCGCATTGTGGCCCACATTCAACTATGATGTCTCGAGGCTCAATCAATCTATTAAAATAATTGATTAGATGTTAGTTTGAAATTTATTTTATGAACATTGAACATCATGCCCACTTGTTATCATTTAATACAACTAAAAGTATAATTATTTTAGCGAAGGTACGTTACTTCAATTACAAGAAAGAAAAATAAACACAAATCTAAAATATTACTTGCCATTACTGTATGGAAACTTAGAGACTTTAAGATAATTATCACAAGAATACATTTTAATATTTCTGCAACTTTCTTGATAAGGACATCCAGAAGTCCTGGACAGAACTTTAACATGTATTGGAACTTGATTTGATATAATATATGTAAAATCTAAAATTTTAAAACATCATCAATGTCATATATTTGACAATATACACACTTCACCAAATAAAAATGAATGAAAATAAATAAATAAATAGGAAATGCCAAAATAAAAATTGAACATATTTTAAAGAATCAAAATATTATTCTTAATACTTAAGTTAGCATATGGAAGGAGAGTAAAATAAAACATTAACTTAAGTTAGCATATGGAAGGAGAGTAGGTATTTCTAGAATTTCAGTGTTTGAGCATAGGCTAGTTTCTGTTGAGCTTCTTAGTCACATGCTTCTGTTTTTTAGCATAGGCTAGTTTGACCTTCTTATGCATGGCTACAACACAATTGCAAAGAAATTAATAACAAAGCAGAAATTTGTTTGTGTGTGTGTGTGTGTGTATGTTATTCTTCTTATGTTGTGTGGGTTTTATAGACAGGTGTCTCACCAACCCCATTTGAAATTTCAATAAGTGTTTGTTTGGATACTAGGTATTTTTTTGGATTTCAACCATAAAAAATTAATATACTTTTTCCCATATTTTATAATATTTAAATTCGAGTATTACATTAAAAGTATATTAATTGAAAGTCGTGTGTCATAAATCAGTACGCTTTTCAATCAAAAATAAATAAATAAACACAACCCTTTAATGTATTTTATTTATTATATTATGTATTATAAGATGCTTAATACGGAAGTTTTATATCGGGTTGTTGAAGCACATTTAAACTTATCAAGTATTCATATGAATACTTGATAAGTTTAAATGTGCTTCAACAACCCGATATAAAACTTCCGTATTAAGCATCTTATAATATAAAATAAAGAAACTACATTAAGTGATCGTGATTATTTATTTATTTTTGACTGAAAAGCATATTGATTTATGACACACGACTTTCAATTAATATTTTTTTAATGTAATATTCGAATTTAAATACTATAAAATATGGAAAAAGTATATTTGTTTATGGTTGAAATCCAAAAAGATAACTAGTATCCAAACAAACACTTATTGAAATTTCAAATGGGGTTGGTGAGACACCTGTCTATAAAACCCACACAACATAAGAAGAATAACATACACACACACACACACAAACAAATTTCTGCTTTGTTATTAATTTCTTTGCAATTGTGTTGTAGCCATGCATAAGAAGGTCAAACTAGCCTATGCTAAAAAACAGAAGCATGTGACTAAGAAGCTCAACAGAAACTAGCCTATGCTCAAACACTGAAATTCTAGAAATACCTACTCTCCTTCCATATGCTAACTTAAGTTAATGTTTTATTTTACTCTCCTTCCATATGCTAACTTAAATCACGTCTCTATATAACCAACACAACATAAGAAGAATAACGTCTCTATATAACCAACACAACATAAGAAGAATAACACACACACACACACACACAAATATCTTATTTGTTGTTAGTTTCTTTGCAATTGTGTTGTAGCCATGCTTAAGAAGGTCAAACTAGCCTATGCTTAAAAACAGAAGTGTATGGCTAAGAAGCTCAACAGAAACTAGCCTATGCTCAAAAACAAAAACTAGCATAATCAAAATATTATTCTTAATGCTTAAGTTACCACATGGAAGGAGAATAGGTATTTCTAGAATACCTAAGGTGGTTGTTAATCTGGCATGCTGTTATTTGGTCGATCTGGAATTTTCGGAATGACATAATCTTTTTTCTGGGGATCTTCATCGGTTGAATACCTGGTTGATAAGGTGAATTTTTTTTTCACAGAGGTAGTATCTAGTCAAAAACCCTACTAACCACAACTCTCTTTATGAGTGGGAGGTGCAACCTATTGAGTGGGTAAAACTGAATTTAAGTCTTTATATTAATAATAATTTCTAATAATTGTCCATCCATCATTGATTAATTAAATAATTAATCCAACAACATCCTCTAAGTCAACAATCTGTAGCCATCATCTGGACTCTCTCGTTTGAAGTCGTTCAACAAGCTCTCTTCAACTAACACTCTATATCATCTCCAGAAGAAGACGAGAAAGTGTTCATTTAAAGACCTTACAATCTATGATCATCTGGACATCATAGTGGACAAAAGATCAAGTACAAGAAGTTGTCATTATCCCTAGATGATATATAAATATCTTAGAAGATGATTCAACAACATTCTCTTGACAATATATAGCTAAAGATCTCAAGAAGAAGCTCCACCACACTATCATTTGGACATCAACACAAATATTTAGCGAAGTCAAAGTTAACATCAAGCTCCATCATTTGAACATAAGTTGAGGACCTCAACACGCCATTTTCATCATCACTTGGAGATGGCAACAATGATCATCTAAACATCAGTTGGAGTCATTAATAGTAGTCAATAATCTATACTATCATTTATATACAATGAATCAATTGTTTGACTAAAATTTGAAGTATAAGAGACGCACCCCAGTAGGAGACACTCAACCAGAACTTGAAACAACTAGGCAATGCATCCTCACCTTGTTGGACCAGCACAAAAGACGTTGCACCTCCCAATCGTAGTGGGATCAAGGGCTCCAAGGGTTTTTACCTATGAACCATTTTCAGGAGGAAAGTTTCACCTCCACAAGAGTGTTGATATATAATGAGCCACCAACAAAGATGATATCATTCCGAGAGCAGCACAAATGATAATTTTCTCCTTAGCGACCATGCCTCCACACCCACTCGTCTTTTGTACTTCAAAAATGAATCTCACGCAAGGTCTCGAGCAGATCACTAAGGCGATCCTGATCCAACATGTTGATATTCGATTTCCATCTAAACTCCCACTTCCACTCGCCCCTCAACCAGCAACCTATATCAATAACTCTATCTAAACATTGGTTCGACGCCTGAAAAAGACCTTGGTATACCGCATCTGAAGAGGAACACCATCAACCCATGGGTCAAACCAAAAGAAAGTCGATAAACCATTACTAATCCTCTTAGTCACTCCTTCAGAAAACCAATCTAAGTGTCAGTCTACCCAAGACTCTAGTAAGGAGACATCAATCCACCATAAAGATACCCCTCTAAGACCACTTGGACGACATGCGAGATGTGGTCCAGGCAACAAAGATTCATATCTAGCTAAAAGAATATCACGCCAGAGCCCTTGTCCTTCAGAAAGAATCCACCACCGCCACTTAGCTAGAAGAGCGATATTAACCAAACGAAGATCCCTAATTCTTAGCCCACCTCTTACTTTAGCTAAGTAATGATGGTGAAGGGATTGACCCATTTTACTACCCATGTTCCTTGAACTGGTGCATGTTTTCCAAATTTCATAAACCAGTACATCATTCAGTTTTCGGGATTTTTAAACTGGTGCATTACTTTAATGCACTGATGCATAAAGTTGTTCAATAATTTTTTTAATTTTGATATTTTTGTATGAACCAGTGCATAGAATTTCAATGCACTGATGCATATGTTTTTCACCCCCCGAATTTCCGATTTTGCCCTTGATCAAAAAGTTCGAAACGTATTTTCCGAACTTTTTTTTGCCTTGAATGTGAATTTCGGAATGTGTTTTCCGAAATTTTTGTCAAATTTACTCTAGGAAAAGTTCGGAAAATACGTTCCGAACTTTTTTACAAGGGCAAAATCGGAATATTGGGGGGTGAAAAAGATATAGGGGGGGTGGGAAGAGAAAGCATCCAAAAGGAATAACTTTTTTTTAGCAGAAAAGGAAAAACTTATTAATACTAACCATTTAAACAATCAATTAATTTAAACAAATAAATACACAAACATATTAATAACAAATATTAAATATATTTTTATTTATATTGTTGCTAATAATCAGTTAATTATTATTTTCTACAATAAAAATCAATTGATTATCTTTAATTTCTCTTTGAGTTAAATAAATTTCTAGTCTTTGTAAATTTCTCAAATTTTGTTTTTATAGTCCCTATATATTATTTTAAGAACTTTTGGTCTTTCAAATATTTAAATCATGATTTTTTGTCCCAATTTTTCAGTCAACTCTTGTGTACTTTCAAATTTTTTAATTGTTTTTGGTATTCATGTTTGTAATATTAAAAAAAAAACTCCCATAAAAATTTAGAATTTTTTAACATAAAATGAATTATTTATGAATTTTTTAGCTCAAAAAACTTAAAATTCATATTTAATTCATTTGTTGTTACAAAAAATTAATTTTTGCAAGAGACATTGCACTAATCATTACCGCAAAAAAAAAAATCAAAATTTCAAATGATATACACGAGTTGAATAAAAAGTAGGATAAAAAATTGTGACAAAAAATATTTGAGGGACAAAAAATTGTTAAATTTTTAACAATTTTTTTATAGGGACTTAAAACAAAATTTGAGATATAGTAACCAAAAACATATTTAACCCTTTTTCATTTTTATTAATATTTTTTCACACTTTCTCAGTCCATAATTAATAAAATATTTATTTTTTATTGTTCGTGTCTTTAAAATAGTGCCTGTGATGCTCCTCGCTACTGTACCTGCGATGCAATGAGAGTTTGAATCGATGCAATTGATAAGTTGTACCGGTGATTCACCTAGGATAGTCCCTCTGAAGTCTAGAGGTACTGACTCACCGATGCGAGTCAAATCTTGAATGGGTGCATCTTGACCGAAAAAGGTTTTAAAATCCAAAGAACCTAATGATCATGGATAGAACCGGTCGTATATATGTTTTTAAAACACGAGTATATGTAGATAGCAATCTAAATTAGAACTATATGCATCTAAGAATTCCCGGGATGGGTTGTTATGCTAAGATAAATTAGTTAGAACAGTTGATCAAATAGTGGTTAATACCACCAATTATGATGTTTATGCTTTGATTGAGTGTCCATTTAAGATTTCAGGTGTTAAATGTCATTTGAGGGTCTAAGTTAATTGTGAGTTGGTTATCTCTAAATTTAATATCAGGGACCATAAGCCGACCTTCGAGGTTCGCTCACTTTGAAGTGTATGTGAGTAAAAAAATCAACCTAGATAATAATTGTATGACACGCCTTATTTAATTTTGTGCTTTTCCTTAATGAAAATGAAGTTCAATTTACTGATTGACTGATTATCCGAACCCCGACGTTAGCATATCAAGTAGAGAGTAGTAAGAAATGCACCGAGGCTTAGTAATTTCACCCAACTTTTATTTGATTACAGATAATATGTTCAATAGTATCAAGGTAAGAAGGAGCTATATTGTCTCCTGGAAAATGCTAGTTTCGTCTCTTGTTATTTTATTAGTTCTTAGTTTTTCTTTCCGTCGTGATGTATTCGTTTATTAAGTTGTATTTGTCGTAACTTGTAAACAAATGAAATTGATCTGTAATTTTAATGTATCTCGATCCAATTATGTATATTCCTATTGATCATATTCTAGACAATCGGTTTAGAGTGTTATACAAAGATATTCATCTACAATTCCCAATCTAAGAAATAGCACGCTTGATTGTGTTCTTTAATGATGGAAAACCTTCAAAATCGAGATATTATATTATTTTTATTTCCAATAATTGGACAGGAGAGAAATTCTTATTAAATAAAGTGGCGCCAATGGCCATTTTACAATTGTCCTGAAAATATTACAAAAGTTCACTACTTTTTTTTTTGAACAAAAAAAATTCACTTCTCTTGAATCTAATGTATATGATTTATATTCTATATTAGGGCCCCGTCTAGGGTGAGAGAACATAATAGGTCTCACCGAGAGAAACTAGCTTTTTTTTTTTATAAGTTGCTTTTGGAATTAAGATTAAAAAGTGGTACATGATATTATGATGCACTATCAGTATTGTATTTTTTTTTTATTCCTACAAAATATAGACCTTTTAAGTTCAGTCTTTACTTAATTTTAATAGTATTTTTAGTCGTAATTTTTTTTTCTTAATACGTTATTTAAACTTTGTAAAAATAAAATTTATTTAATTAATCTTAAATTTATTTAATCATTTTTTTACACACGTGTTTATGACTTTATAAAATGCTTATTAACCAAAACTTATAATTTTTTAATGTGAGATGAGTTAAATATCAATTTTACGCATGCATATTATGCATCATACCGTACGCGAGTACCATTTTTTTTACTTTATGTTTTATGGTTTATATTAAACGGAGTACATCATATTATAGTGCACTGTCAGTATTAAATATCGGTTATAAACATCTATGAGATTCTTATACCACTTAATCA
Organism: Trifolium fragiferum; assembly: GCA_954870985.1. NCBI lineage: Eukaryota > Viridiplantae > Streptophyta > Magnoliopsida > Fabales > Fabaceae > Trifolium > Trifolium fragiferum. Next base: position 10,463,887 of record OX940793.1, on the reverse strand, counting down.
CTTTTATCTCACTTAAATATCAATTATAAACGTCTATGAGATTCTTAGACGACTGAATAACTATTCTCAAACTTATATATCTCGCACATTAATATCTCCCACTTAAATATCGATTATAAACGTCTATGAGATTTTTATACGACTCGATCACTCTTATCCTATTTAAATATCAATTATAAACATCTATGGGATTTTTATACGACTGAATCACTATTCAACAAACTTGCATATCTCGCATATTAGTATCTCTCATATTAATATTTCCCACTTAAATATCGATTATAAACGTCTATGAGATTCTTACACAACTCGATCACTCTTATCTCACTTAAGTATCAATTATAAACGTCTATGAGATTCTTAGACGACTAAATCACTATTCTCAAATGTATGTATCTCGCACATTAATATCTTCCACTTAAATATCGATTATAAATGTCTATGAGATTCTTAGACGACTGAATCACTATTTCGCACTTAATTATCTCCCACATTAATATCTCCCACTTAAATATTGGTTATAAACGTCTATGAAATTCTTACACAACTCGATCACTCTTATCCCACTTAAATGTCAATTATAAACGTCTATGAGATTCTTAGACGATTGAATCACTATTCTCAAACTTACGTATCTCGCACATTAATATATATATATATATCCCACTTAGAAAATTAATTTCGTCCCAAAATTATTTAATTGGGACGGAATTTGCAATAGATTTCTGTCACACATTTTATTAATTAATAAACAAAAATAATTTATAATGTTTAGTTATTATTGTGTATAATTTGTTTGTTTTTTTTATTTTTTCACAAAATCCAAAAATATGTCAATTTGATTCTTATCATTGAAAAAAGTCCCAAAATAATATGTTAAGTATTTAATTTTTTCCTTTTATTATTATTACTATTACTATTATTATCATATATATTATTTCGAATAAAATGTCAAATACCCCCTTGCAATTTCAAAATTCGTCAATTACCCCTCTGCAATTTCGAAATAGGCAAATACCCCATGCAATTGTAAAATGTCAATCAAATACCCCCTCAGTAACAATAAATTCTCGTTGATCGAACTCAAACCGGGATATTTCAATTTTTTGAGCTGTAGATTACGTAAAGAAGATACTATTTCGTTAATTACAGTTAAATGTTTCTATTAACCGGCATATAAAGTATAGATTTCAATTTTCCGAGCTGCAGATTACGTAAAAGAAGCCACCGTCTCGTTGATCGAACTCGAGCCGAGAGCAATTTACTCAACGACTGAGCCATCGAAAACATCGATAGGGACGGTGACTCTAGTGAAGTGGTCGAAACAGGAGAATGCATGAACGGTAAGGGTAACGTCATTTGGAGAGGGGTATTTGATTGACGTTTTATAATTGCATGGGGTATTTGCCTATTTCGAAATTGCATAGGGTATTTGACGAATTTTGAAATTGCAGGGGATATTTGAGATTTGACTCATATTATTTCTCTCCTTTATTATTTACTTCCTTTATCATTATTATCATTTATTACTATTATTTTTATTTTTATTTTTATTTTTCTAATTTCTTTAAATTTATTTTCTTTTATATTATTATTTATTATTGTTACAAAAAAATATTATTATTTATTATAAATATTATTAGTTTTATTTTTTAAATTAATTCAATTTGATTCTTATCATTGAAAAAAGACCCAAAATAATATGTTAAGTATATAATTTTTTCCTTTTATCATTATTACTATTACTATTATTATCATATATATTATTTCTCTCCTTTATTATTTACTTCCTTTATCGTTATTATCATTTATTACTATTATTATTATTATTATTTTTATTTTTCTGATTTCTTTATATTTATTTTCTTTTATATTATTATTTATTATTGTTACCAAAAAATATATTATTATTTATTATAATTATTATTAGTTTTATTTTTTTAATCAATTTAAAAATAAAAAAAATGAGAAAGGAAATAATAAAACTAATTCCTTTTTCACAAAAACACAACTGTCTTCAACTCACTCATAGTGTTCATCATTATCAAAACAGTTCCCAGAAACCGGCGCGGTGGTCGCCGGAGGCGGGACGGCAGCGTCACCGTGCCGGAGTACCTAAACCCCTTTTTTTCAAATTTTTAAAACACAAATCCTATACAACTTTATCTCCTGAATCCAAATCCAAGATCCAAATACCCAAAACGCTTATCCAACGATCGGATCGGGGAATAATGAACGACAGTGGTGTTTTTTGTTTTTGGTTCTGATTTCGTCTTCTACTCCTTTCTTTCTCTCTCGATTTGTGTACGTGTGGTGTTTGTTTCCCGACTACGCTTACGTTGTTGTTGTTTGGATCGGATTTGTGAGATTGATGATGAGTTTTCGATTTTGACACTATAACTTTGGTTCCTGAGTTTATGTGGTGTGGTTACAGTGATGAGGTTGTTTTGTTATTGTTACTGTGTTGAAGTTGTTGTTGTTGCTTAAGAAAACGTGATTTTGTGTTTGAGTTTATGTTGAAATTTTCTGGGTTTGAGAATTGTTACTGAGATTGAGGTTGTTTGAGAATTTGGTGCGGCTGTCAAAAATTCCTCCTTTGCTCTGAAAAATTGCCTCTGTCCAAATATTAGGGTTTGAATTGATTGAATCTTGGAATGATGATCAAGAACTTTCAAATGTGAAGAGGGTGGATTCACTAACTTGGGAAGAAGACAAAACTGCTTAGAAGAAAAACGTGATATGTTTGTTGTTACTGATCTTTTTTTTTTTATTTTTTAATTATTAAAAATAAAATTAATAATATTAATAATAAGGAGTAATATAAAAAGAAAATAATTAAATATAATTAAATCAGAAAATAAAAATAATATAAAAGGAAGGTAATAAAATACAATTAATTCATAAAATATAAATAATAATAATAATAATAATAATAACAATAAAAGGATAAAACAAAAAAACACACAAAAAATAAGGTATTTTAAAATATCTTTCTGCCAAGATTTTTCTCGAGACTCTTAACAAACAATGTATTTTAAAATATCACTCTGTCGAATTTTATCGAAAAAGTAACAGTTATTTCGAATAAAAAATGACTGTTGAATGTAAAAATAAAATGCAAAAAAGAAAAAAAAAAATTGGTCAAAAAATGGGGTATGACAATATACAATAATAACTAAACATTATAAAATATTTTTGTTTATCAATTAATAAAATGTGTGACAGAAATCTATCGCAAATTCCGTCCCAATTAAATAATTTTGGGACGAAATTAATTTTCTCAGTGGGATATATATATATATATATATATATATATATATATATATATATTAATGTGCGAGATACGTAAGTTTGAGAATAATGATTTATTCATCTAAGAATCTCATAGACGTTTTTTTTTTACCAAATCTCATAGACGTTTATAATTGATATTTAAGAGAGATAAGAGTGATCAAGTTGTGTAAGAATCTCATAGACGTTTATAACCGATATTTAAGTGAGATATATTTACGTGCGAAATAGTGATTCAGTCGTCTAAGAATCTCATAGACATTTATAATCGATATTTAAGTGGAAGATATTAATGTGCGAGATACATAAATTTGAGAATAATGATTGAGTCGTCTAAGAATCTCATAGACGTTTATAATTGATACTTAAGTGAGATAAGAGTGATCGAGTTGGGTAAGAATCTCATAGACGTTTATAACCGATATTTAAGTGGAAAATATTAATGTGGGAGATACTAATATGCGAGATATGCAAGTTTGTTGAATGGTGATTCAGTCGTATAAAAATCTCATAGATGTTTATAATTGATATTTAAGTAGAATTAGAGTGATCGAGTCGTATAAAAATCTCATAGACGTTTATAATCGATATTTAAGTGGGAGATATTAATGTGAGAGATATTAATGTGCGAGATATATAAGTTCAAGAATAGTTATTCAGTCGTCTAAGAATCTCATAGACGTATATAATTGATATTTTAGTGAGATAAAAGTGATTAAGTCGTATAAGAATCTCATAGACATTTATAACCGATATTTAATACTGACAATGCACTATAATATGATGTACTCCGTTTAATTTAAACCATAAAACATAAAGTAAAAAAAAAGGTACTCGCGTACGGTATGATGCATAATATGCATGCGTAAAATTGATATTTAACTCATCTCACATTAAAAAATTATAAGTTTTGGTTAATGGGCATTTTATAAAATGATAAACACGTGTGTAAAAAATCATTAAAAAAATTTAAGAGTTTAAGATTAATTAAATAAATTTTATTTTAACAGGATTTAAACAACGTATTAAGAAAAAATTTGTACGACTAAAAATACTGTTAAAATTAAGTAAGGACTGAACTTAAAAGATCTATATTTTGTATGAATAAAAAAAAAATAAAAGAAATGAAAAATAATACAATGCTGATTGTAACACCCCGATTTTCGAAGCCCAAAAATAGGCACTTTTTTTTCTTTTTAAAAACAACAAAGACTTATAAATAAAACATTCACGGTCGCACTTAAATTAAATCAGAGTAAACCATTTTCAAAATAACGATCGTAATGCAATGCCTCTTTTATAAATTGTTTTCACGAATAAAAGTTTAAGATTAGAACCAAACGTTATGTCTAAACAGACATAGCGACATCATTTATTCTAAATAATTATCGTAATACAATTTCAATATAAATACAGCGGACAATAAATAAGAGCAAACGAGACTCTTAAACTACTACCCCTAAGCTGATCTTTAAACTCTAACAGAAGATGACTGGGTGACGAAGACCCACAGACAGCTTCAAGCCTTGCCGCTTCTCCACGCGGTACAAATAAATCCCTAAAAATGCTTGTAGAGGGTCACGATCTAAAAATAACATATAACCAAAAATACGCATCACAAGATATACAATACATGGCAGCATATACTCATTTATCATATGAATCACACATCATAGGATTTAAGTGCACAAATCGTCTATCAATCACACACAACAATATTTGAATGCACAATTAGCCTACCAATGCAGACTCTACATGATTGTGATCACCCTACCCGGGACTGTTTCACATGCATGAATTCCGGAATTTAACCTCTCCGCAGAGAGTCGTAGGCTTCATGTGGACACCAATCACTGGTTGTCGCACACCTACTAAACCCCGCAGGGCAGGTGAAGTCACACAGACAAATCACCAGTGAAGTCACACAGACAAATCACCAACTCAATAAAATCCCGCAGGATTAGGTGAGTCACACAAACAAACACCCGGTGCTTAGGTGGGCCTACACAGGAAATCCACACCCCTACACGCAACTATGAAATGCATGAGCATACTTTCTATTTCAGCATATATAGGGCAGTCACACAGACAAAATCTCTGGTGAAGTCACACAGACAAATCACCCGTGTAGTCTCCATCTGACATACACGTTCCATACATGCTCATGCAACAATCAATATACATATCACACAAGCATATGTAATCACAACCACATGTCAACACATATATTTCGCAAAATCATATGTAAGACAAATACACATCATGTACAACCAGACATTCAATCAAGTACATGCATCAACATTTCATATTATTTAATCGTATGAAATTCACAACAACCACTCAAACATGTGTAGAATATAGCATGTTCTCAAACAAGTTCTCGTCACGAGAATACATCACAAAACAACCATGCTCATAATTCATATTGCATCACATCAAGCAACAATTACACATGCATAAAAATCACTCGATATTTCGAGGTATATGAAATCGTTAGAAAGTGCCCTTACCTCGGCAAGCTTCCAACACATCAACTTACGCTACGCGAGCAATATCCGTCTCTCTCGACGAAGTCCCCAAATCGGATAATCCTCTCAACCTTTCACAACACATAACTTATCTAAGTAAATAACACATTCTAATTGGTTACTCAAATAAGTCGTAGTTCGGCTACTAATGGATTCAAGACCTATGGTTGTTCCCTCATAACTAACTAGGCTCAAGTCATATTGAAAACAAGTCTTGAAAACATTAACATTTTTAAAAGATAGTTTCTCATCACGAAAACGTCATTTAAATAAATCTCAGCTATTTTAAAACACTTAAAAAGCCAAATCCATTTTCAAAACAACTCTTGAAATTACAAACACTTAAAAAATAGTTTTTATCTCAAAAGCGTCATTAAATAAAAACCAACTATTAAAAACATTTCCAAAAGAAAATCTCTTTTCAAACAACTTATGCCTAAAGTCACCAGTTCCAAAATCTTTTAAAACTAAACAAGTTCGAAACTAAAACTTTTCTCGTTCGACTTAAAACAAAATGCTTTTCAGAACACACATAACTTAAATCTTTTAAAACACAATTCTCGACGAAAGAATTTCCATTTCGACTCACAAATCAATTTCCAAACATTTTTCTCTTTTCATAGAAAAAGAATCTCTATCATTTTTCTACTACTATACTTCAATTTTAAAAACAGAAATAAAATAGTTACAAACATGAAACAACCATAACTCGGTCATTCTTTATCCGATGATCGCAAACCATATGTCAAAATCACCGTCTCGAAAAGACGAATTAAATGGCTAACTTTTTAGGACACAAAAACAATTTTATAATGCCATAAACACCCTTTGAAATTTCGGCCAGAATTAAAATTCCTCAAAATCATTGTTTTCAAAAATCACACATAGTTAAAATACTCATAAAATTACCAATTTCACATAAATCAACTCAATTGAATAAATATTCCAAAAGCTAAAGAAATTCCAAAACCCTAACTTCACAAATCATAAAATTTTAGGGCTTTTCAATTCTAACATTTTCTTTTCAAAAATTAAGACCGTAAATCATCTTGTGATTACTTTAATTGCAAGAAAACCATTTCACAAATTGATTTCAAACATTTCATAATTTTCCTCAAGATCTCTAAAATTTAAAGTGATCAAAATAATAATTTTCTTTTAGATCTATTATCTCAAAACTCACACAACAACATTAACAAAAGAAAAGAGCAAGAAAATCAAAACTTAACCAAATTTATTTTTTTAGCATAAAGTCAAACAATTCAAATCACAAATTTTCTCTTGGATCTATAACTAACTATCAAGGATTTATACTATTAACAAAGGAAATAAGCAAGAAAAATTGAAATCAAACCCCACTCCACATGTATGTATGTTTGGCCAAGAGAGAAAATAAGGAAAGGATTTCTACCTCATGTAATAGCTCTACTTCAAGATGATGATGATCCACTAGGAAACCAAGACCCAAGCCTTTAAAATGAAGGGATAAAAATTTTATGAAGATTGGGAGGTATAGGCTTATGGCTCGGCCAAGAGAGGGAGAGGAGTGAAAGCTTCAAAATTTTCTAAGTCTTCTACTTAAAGTAATAGCCAAGAATCATGAGCCCTTGGATCTAATAGTGCTAATTTGCTATGATTCAATCCTAGCCATTCATTCCATCACTCACATGATAAAAATATAATATATCTTAGAAAATATCTAGATATTTTGTGATCCTTGTCAGCTCATCTCGCTCAGTACCCGGGTTCGCTCTTAAACGAGTCGTATCTCGCGTACCGATAAACTTTACGGAAACAGAAAAATTCTACCGTAAATCACTTAATTAAAACAATTCACAAACTTTCGAATAAATTTCATTCCGAATAAATTTTTGCTCCTAAGCTCAGAAAAATATAACGAGATCAAATTATCATCACAGTCGATATAAAAAGTCTTCATTTAAATTTTGACGGAAATCAGAAACCGTAAAATTTTCAAACAGCGGGTATATCTTGCCCGTTTTCTCAAAAACCACTAGAAAATTATTTTCGACATTTCGACGAGACAAAAATGTTTCTAAATTCATTTAAAGCTTATAAAATTATTGTTCCCATTTTTCAAATGTTAAACTAGTACGCATGCACAATCTCAGCAAAATTTTTTTTTTTTTTTTTGATACTATCTCATCAAAAATTCTGCCAAACAAACAATTAAACAGAAAATTGATAACAACAAATAGCATAATCAAATTAATATATCAAAAATATAATTTCTGCTACAGTAATTCGACGGGTCTTACACTGATAGTGCATCATAATATCATGTACCACTTTTTAATCTAAGGTCCAAAAACAACTTGTAAAAAAAAAAAAAAAAAAACTAGTCTCTCACGGTACCCTATAGTAGTACAAGCGCTTACGACATTCCTCTGCACCACAATGACATTGCAATTGCTTAATATTTCCATCAGGACCAACCACACTATCAAGTCTATAACCATAGTCATAGGTGAGTTCCTGTTAAAGTTAACAAATAACAATTGTTTATTAAATGCTCCCCATGAAGTAGTCATAAAAAAAATCCATGTGTCCAAAATTTATGAAATTCAATAATTACTATAGATTGATGTAATTAAATCATACTTTCTTCGGTCACAAATATGAAAAAAAATTTAGTCAACAAAAAATAATATATTTGATTCATACGATGATATTATCAACTTTTATTAACCAATCTTTCTATTAGGACTAGAGGGATTATAACATTAAAAACCATTGTTACCTGATAGGGAGGTATGTCTTTTGCTGCAAATAACACTACACGAGCTTGTTTAACATCTAGGTGGTTACTGAGAACACATTGTACAAAGAGGTTTGGTTGACATCCATGATTGATAAATCTTGAAACATTGCCAAAAGAACCAGCATCTATACAAAGTTCCGGATCCTTTTTCGTATACTTGTCCATTTTTTTAGAAATTTCTTTAGTAGGAAGTGATACACCACCCAACCGTCGCTATAAAAGAAAAACATTGAAAAAATATTACTTGATAAATTAACTAGAGTATTTCATTAATTCGAATATTAAAAATTAAATGAACAAATGCATATATAATGTCCAATATATTATGATATTAATAAATAGATTTTAAGTGTGTAACATTTTGTTGTGTTTTTTTGTCAAAGTCATTGTCAATTTAATATAAGATTTATGTTATATACTTAAGAATATTAAGATAAATTTTAAATAAAGAAGCATTTGTATTCTTACCTCTCTTCCATCTATCCCATTGATTGTGTGCAAACAATCAATGTCAAATATGTAATCATTTTCAATAGAATTGTCTAACTTATCATCCCTATCAAGTACACCAATATACTGTATTACTGGTGCACCCGAGGGGATAAAGTCCCATGTTCTCACAGCCCAACCTTTCTTGGTTGTACGATAAACCTGCGTAATAAAGAATGGTATTTTAGTTAGTTCACATATTTATATATATAGACAATAGTAATCAAGTGTAGAGGCTTGGATAAAATGGTAAATTACTTCAAGTCGATATTTCAAACCCTTTTGAGAAACTTTATTTTCACAATTAGGTCCACATCCGCATTGTGGCCCACATTCAACTATGAAGTCTCGGGGCTCAATCAATCTACAAAATTAATTGATTATATGTTAGTTTGAAATTTATTTTATGAAGATTGAACATCATGCCCACTTGTTATCATTTAATACAACTAAAAGTATAATTATTTTAGCGAAGGTACGTTACTTCAATAACAAGAAAGAAAAATAAACACAAATCTAAAATATTATTTGCCATTACTGTATGGAAACTTTGAGACTTTAAGATAATTAACACAAGAATACATTTTAATATTTCTGCAACTTTCTTGACAAGGACATCCAGAAGTCCTGGACAGAACTTTAATGTGTGTTGGAACTTGATTTGATATAATATATGTAAAACCTAAAATTTTAAAACATCATCAATGTCATATATTTTACAATATACACACTTCACCAAATAAAAATGAATGAAAATAAATAAATAGGAAATTCCAAAATAAAAATTGAGCATATTTAAAGAATCAAAATATTATTCTTAATACTTAAGTTAGCATATGGAAGGAGAGTAAAATAAAACATCAACTTAAGTTAGCATATGGAAGGAGAGTAGGTATTTCTAGAATTTCAGTGTTTGAGCATAGGTTAGTTTCTGTTGATCTTCTTAGTCATATGCTTCTGTTTTTTAGCATAGGCTAGTTTGACCTTCTTAAGCATGGCTACAACACAATTGCAAAGAAACTAATAACAAAGCAGAAATTTGTTTGTGTGTGTGTGTATGCTATTCTTCTTATGTTGTGTGGGTTTTATAGATAGGTGTCTCACCAACCCCATTTGAAATTTCAATAAGTGTTTGTTTGGATACAAGGTATCTTTTTGGATTTCAACCATAAACAAATTAATATAGTTTTTCCCATATTTTATAATATTTAAATTCGAGTATTACATTAAAAGTATATTAATTGAAAGTCGTGTGTCATAAATCAGTATGCTTTTCAATCAAAAATAAATAAATAAACACGACCCCTTAATGTATTTTATTTATTATATTATATATTATAAGATGCTTAATACGAAAGTTTTATATCGGGTTGTTGAACCAAGTTTAAATGTGGTTCAACAACCCCGATAGAAAACTTTCGTATTATGCATCTTATAATATATAATAAAGAAACTACATTAAGTGGTCGTGATTATTTATTTATTTTTGAATGAAAAGCATATTGATTTATGACACACGACTGTCAATTAATATTTTTTTAATGTAATATGCAAATTTAAATACTATAAAATATGGAAAAAGTATATTTGTTTATGGTTGAAATCCAAAAAGATACCTAGTATCCAAACAAACACTTCCTGAAATCTCAAATCGGGTTGGTGAGACACGTCTCTATAAAACCAACACAACATAAGAAGAATAACACACACACATACACACAAATATCTTATTTGTTGTTAGTTTCTTTGCAATTGTATTGTAGCCATGCTTAAGAAGGTCAAACTAGCCTATGCACAAAAACAGAAGTGTATGGCTAAGAAGCTCAACAGAAACTAGCCTATGCTTAATAACAGAAACTAGCATAATCAAAATATTATTCTTAATGCTTAAGTTACCATATGGAAGGAGAATAGGTATTTCTAGAATACCTAAGGTGGTTGTTAATCTGGTATGCTGTTATTTGGTCGATCTGAAATTTTCGGAATGACTTAATCTTTTTTCTGGGGATCTTCATCGGTTGAATACCTGGTTGATAAGGTGAAATTTTTTTCATAGAAGTAGTATCTGGTCAAAAACCCTACTAACCCCAGCTCTCTTTATGATGGGAGGTGCAACCTATTGAGTGGGTAAAACTGAATTTAAGTCTTTATATTAATAATAATTTCTAATAATTGTCCATCCATAATTGATTAATTAAATAATTAATCCAACAACATCCTCTAAGTCAACAATCTGTAGCCATCATCTGGACTCTCTCGTTTGAAGTCATTCAACAAGCTCTCTTCAACTAACACTCTATATCATCTCCAGAAGAAGACGAGAAAGTGTTCATTTAAACACCTTACAATCTATGATCATCTGGACATCATATTGGACAAAAGATCAAGTACAAGAAGTTGTCATTATCCCTAGATGATATCTAAATATCTTAGAAGATGATTCAACAACATTCTCTTGACAATATATAGCAAAAGATCTCAAGAAGAAGCTCCACCACACTATCATTTGGACATCAACACAAATATTCAGCGAAGTCAAAGTTAACATCAAGCTCCATCATTTGAACATAAGTTGAGGACCTCAACACGCCATTTTCATCATCACTTGGAGATGGCAACAATGATCATCTAAACATCAGTTGGAGTCATTAATAGTAGTCAATAATCTATACTATCATTTATATACAATGAATCCATTGTTTGACTAAAATTTGAAGTATAAGAGACGCACCCTAGGAGGAGACACTCAACCAGAACTTGAAACAACTAGGCAATGCATCCCCACCTTGCTGGACCAGCACAAAAGACGTTGCACCTCCCAGTCGTAGAGGGATCAGGGGCTCCCAGAGTTTTTACCTATGAACCATTTTCAGGAGAAAAGTTTCACCTTATCCACAAGAGTGTTGATATATAATGAGCCGATATCATTCTGAGAGCAGCACAAATGATAATTTTCTCCTTAGCGACCATGCCTCCACACCCACTCGTCTTTCGTGCTTCAAAAATGAATCTCACGCAAGGTCTCGAGCAGATCACTAAGGCAATCCTGATCCTACATGTTGATATTCGATTTCCATCTAAACTCCCACTTCCACTCTCCCCTCAACCAGCAACCTATATCAATAACTCTATCTAAACATTGGTTCGACACCTGAAAAAGACCTTGGTATACCGCATCTAAAGAGGAACACCATCAACCCATGGGTCAAACCAAAAGAAAGTCGATAAACCATTACTAATCCTCTTAGTCATTCCTTCAGAAAACCAATCTAAGTGTCAGTCTACCCGAGACTCTAGTAAGGAGACATCACTACACCATAAAGATACCCCTCTAAGACCACTTGGACGACATGCGAGATGCGGTGCAGGCAACAAGGATCCATATCTAGCTAAAAGAATATCACGCCAAAGCCCTTGTCCTTCAGAAAGAATCCACCACCGCCATTTAGCTAGAAGAGCGATATTAACCAAACGAAGATCCCTAATTCTTAGCCCCCCTCTTACTTTAGCTAAGTAATGATGGTGAAGGGATTGACCCATTTTACTATCCATGTTCCTTGAACTGATGCATGTTTTCCAGATTTCATAAACCAATACATCATTCAGTTTTTGGGATTTTTAAACTGGTGCATTACTTTAATGCACTGATGCATAAAGTTATTCAATAATTTTTTTTAATTTTGATATTTTTGTATGAACCGGTGCATAGAATTTTAATGCACCGATGTATATGTTTGTTATATCTCTAAAATTTCCTATGTGTCACTTATTTCTATATTGTCTATAAATAGCAAGATGCAAAAATCTCAAATTATGAGAATCACTTTGTAAGGTTTTGAAAGCACACAATTTCTTGTTCTTCATCTTCCTCAAACACATCAAGCACGAAACTTTTGTGTGTTTCGTAACTTGATTTGGTAAAGTATATGTAAAACCTAAAATGTTAAAATATTGCATGTCATATATTTTTTATATAAAAAAGAGAGCATGATTTAAAAACATACACACACTTCACCAAATAAAAATTAGTGAAAATAAATAAATATAAAAACTAAAATAAAAATTGAGTATATTTTAAAGTATCAAAATTATTCTTAATTAATACATAAGTGAACATACGAAAGGAGAATAAAACGAAACATCGCAACTAGTGTTCAAAGATAGAAGAGTATGATTGAACTTACTTATAGGTACAACCGGAGAATCATCAAATTTATTGGTAGCAATTATCTTGATAGCTTCTTGTCAATCATTAATGTGACTGACTGCATACCAAATTAAGAAAAAAAAATATCTTTTTTATGTAAGTTACAATCTAATGCATATCAATAGAGTTCAGTTACACTATATTTTTTAAGAGATTTGTTGATATTAATGTAACTTGAAAAAGAAGAAAGAGCGCTAAAGACTTGTCCTTTCATAAAATTAACTTAAAGTCAATCAAAATATTAGTATAATACCAAATATAAGCTAAATACTAAAAAAGACATATAAAAGTAAGAATTGGATATTCTCCTTTACTCAAATGTTTGGGTGATAATTATATAGAAATTAAGAGTACGCATGGAGATTTCATACTACTCCTCACTCTATCAGTTCCTTGGATTCTAAAGCAACTTTAAAAAAGACACTTTGCATGTGCTATCTATATTTTCAAGAATAACAAAAGCTGAAGAAAAAAAACACTTGCATAGTATGGTGTCCCTATTAGAATTTTTATATTAGATCTGCATACACATTGTAGCCCACATTCAACTACGATGTCTCGAGGCTCAATCAATCTATAAATTTAATTTATTGATTAAGTGTTAGTCAAAAATTAAATTTAAGAAATTGAACATTAGTGATAATAAAGAACGACAAGCACAAAACTAAAATATTACCTGCCACTATTATCATATGAAAACACAAAGTTATTAAGATATTTTGCACAAAAACACATTAATATTTGTGCAACTTTGTTGGTAATGGCATAAACACATATTAATATTTGTGCAACTTTGTTGGTAATGGCATTTAGAAGTCTTAATGGAACTTTTACATGTTTTGCAACTTGATTTTTTTTTTATAAGAAAAAAATTGAATTATAAGAAGCACTAAGGAGTATTCAATCCTTATCGAGTTGCATAACAAATATACATAAATCTTAATTATTTGTTATGCTACACAAATTGCTTCAATAAAGATATCTACAAATGTATTAAATTATTCTTGCAAGAAGATATACATATTTTTTTGTTACATAAAACTTATAAAAAATGAGTTTGTTTTTCTCAAAAAATTGGAATTATTTAGGATTCTATGCATGAGAAATGAAGGAAAGTGAATCCACCTTGATTTATAAGGTGATGATGATGATGATTCTTTGGTCATATTCTTCTCCTCTTGCCCATGGCTTCCTCAAATTCAAGATTTCATCTCCATTCTCTTTCTATGTTTCAATCGTGGCTGATGCAGCTACAATCGTTGTGCTGCTTATGTTGTTGTTAGAATTGTAGTTGACGGCTGATAGCATATTGAAAATTAGGGTTTGATATTTCTTTTATAATTGGGTAGTGGGTTGGGCTAGGCCCATATTAAACTAATTAACCAACAAACCAAAAGGAATAACTTTTTTTTAGCAGAAAAGGAAAAACTTATTAATACTAACCATTTAAACAATCAATTAATTTAAACAATTAAATACACAAACATATTAATAACAAATATTAAATATATTTTTATTTATATTGTTACTAATAATCAGTTAATTATTATTATCTACAATAAAAATCAATTGATTATCTTTAATTTCTCTTTGAGTTAAATAAATTTTTAGTCTTTGTAAATTTCTCAAATTTTGTTTTTATAGTCCCTATATATTATTTTAAGAACTTTTGGTCTTTCAAATATTTAAATCACGATTTTTGGTCCCTATTTTTCAGTCAACTCTTGTGTACTTTCAAATTTTTTAATTGTTTTTGGTATTCATGTTTGTAATATTAAAAAACATCTTCCATAAAAATTTAGAATTTTTTAACATAGAATGAATTATTTATCAATTTTTTAGCGCAAAAAACTTAAAAATTCATATTTAAATCATTTGTTGTTACAAAAAATTAATTTTTGCAAGCGAAATTGCACTAATGCACTAAACATTACCGCAAAAAAAAAAATCAAAATTTCAAATGATATACACGAGTTGAATAAAAAGTAGGATCAAAAATTGTGACAAAAAATATTTGAGGGACAAAAAATTGTTAAATTTTTAACTTTTTTTTTTGTAGGGACTAAAAACAAAATTTGAGATATAGTAACCAAAAACATATTTAACCCTTTTTCATTTTTATTAATATTTTTTCACACTTTCTCAGTCCATAATTAATAAAATATTTATTTTTTATTGTTCGTGTCTTTAAAATAGTGCCCGTGATGCTCCTCGCTACTGTACCTGCGATGCAATGAGAGTTTGAATCGATGCAATTGATAAGTTGCACCGGTGATTCACCTAGGATAGTCCCTCTGAAGTCTAGAGGTACTGACTCACCGATGCAAGTCAAATCTTGAATTGGTGCATCTTGACCGAAAAAGGTTTTAAAATCCAAAGAACCTAATGATCATGGATAGAACCGGTCGTATATATGTTTTTAAAACACGAGTATATGTAGATAGCAATCTGAATTAGAACTATATGCATGTAAGAATTCCCGGGATGGGTTGTTATGCTAAGATAAATTAGTTAGAACAGTTAATCAAATAGTGGTTAATACCACCAATTATGATGTTTATGCTTTGATTGAGTGTCCATTTAAGATTCCAGGTGTTAAATGTCATTTGAGGGTCTAAGTTAATTGTGAGTTGGTTATCTCTAAATTTAATATCAGGGACCATAAGCCGACCTTCGAGGTTCACTCACTTTGAAGTGTATGTGAGTAAAAAAATCAACCTAGATAATAATTGTATGACACGCCTTATTTAATTTTGTGCTTTTCCTTAATGAAAATGAAGTTCAATTTAATGATTGACTGATTATCCGAACCCCGACGTTAGCACATCAAGTAGAGAGTAGTAAGAAATGCACCGAGGCTTAGTAATTTCACCCAACTTTTATTTGATTACAGATAATATGTTCAATAGTATCAAGGTAAGAAGGAGCTATATTGTCTCTTGGAAAATGCTAGTTTCGTCTCTTGTTATTTTATTAGTTTTTAGTTTTTCTTTCCGTCGTGATGTATTCGTTTATTAAGTTGTATTTGTCGTAACTTGTAAACAAATGAAATTGATCTGTAATTTTAATGTATCTCGATCCAATTATGTATATTCCTATTGATCATATTCTAGACAATCGGTTTAGAGTGTTATACAAAGATATTCATCTACAATTCCCAATCTAAGAAATAGCATGCTTGATTGTGTTCTTTAATGATGGAAAACCTTCAAAATCGAGATATTATATTATTTTTATTTCCAATAATTGGACAAGAGAGAAATTCTTATTAAATAAAGTGGCGCCAATGGCCATTTTACAATTGTCCTGAAAATATTACAAAAGTTCACTACTTTTTTTTTGAACAAAAAAAATTCACTTCTCTTGAATCTAATGAATGTTGTATATGATTTATATTCTATATTAGTACAAGCGCTTACGACATTCCTCAGCACCACAATGACATTGCAATTGCTTAATATTTCCATCAGGACCAACCACACTATCAAGTCTATAACCATAGTCATAGGTGAGTTCCTGTTAAAGTTAACAAATAACAGTTGTTTATTAAATGCTCCCCATGAAGTAGTCATAAAAAATAAAATCCATGTGTCCAAAATTTATGAAATTCAATAATTACTATAGATTGATGTAATTAAATCATACTTTCTTCAGTCATAATTATGAGAGAAAATTTAGTCAACAAAAATTAATATATTTGATTCATACAACAAAACTTGATGTTATCAATTTTTATTGACCAATCTTTCTAGGGTTAATAGGTCTTTACCCCCTGCAAAGTAGGCGAGTTTTGCTTTACCCCCTGTAATTATTTTTTTTTATATTACCCCCCTGCAAAATTTATTTTTTTGATTTACCCCCTTCGATACACTTTTTAAATCGGTTATTTTGTCCAACCGATTTAAAAATTGTTGGTTTTTAAATCGGTTATTCTGTTTTTTTTTGTCTGCCACGTCAACAATAGGGGGTAAGTCATAAAAATAAATTTTGCAGGGGGGTAATCTCAAAAAAAAAATTACAGGGGGATAACGCAAAACGCGTCTACTTTGTAGGGGGGTAAAAGCCTATTAAGCCATCTTTCTATTAGGACTAGAATTAGGACTAGAGGGATTATAACATTAAAAACCCTTGTTACCTGATAGGGAGGTATGTCTTTTGCTGCAAATAACACTACACGAGCTTGTTTAACATCTAGGTGGTTACTGAGAACACATTGTACAAAGAGGTTTGGTTGACATCCATGATTGATAAATCTTGAAACATTACCAAAAGAACCAGCATCTATACAAAATTCTGGATCCTTTTTCATATACTTGTCCATTTTTTTAGAAATTTCTTTAATAGGAAGTGATACACCACCCAACCGTCGCTGTAAAAGAAAAACATTGAAAAAATATTACTTGATAAATTAACTAGAGTATTTCATTAATTCGAATATTAAAAATTAAATGAACAAATGCATATATAATATCCAATATATTATGATATTAATAAATAGATTTTAAGTGTGTAACATTTTGCTGTGTTTTTTTGTCAAAGTCATTGTCAATTTAATATAAGATTTATGTTATATACTTAAGAATATTAAGATAAATTTTAAATAAAGAAGCATATGTATTCTTACCTCTCTTCCATCTAACCCATTGATTGTGTGCAAACAATCAATGTCAAATATGTAGTCATTTTCAATAGAATTGTCTAACTTATCATCCCTATCAAGTACACCAATATACTCTATTACTGGTGCACCTGAGGGGATAAAGTCCCATGTTCTCACAGCCCAACCTTTCTTGGTTGTACGATAAACCTGTGTAATAAAAAAAAATGGTAATTTAGTTAGTTTACATATTTATATATATAGACAATAGTAATCAAGTGTAGAGGCTTGGATAAAATGGTAAATTACTTCAAATCGATATTTCAAACCCTTTTGAGAAATTTTATTTTCACAATTAGATCCACATCCGCATTGTGGCCCACATTCAACTATGATGTCTCGGGGCTCAATCAATCTACAAAATTAATTGATTATATGTTAGTTTGAAATTTATTTTAAGAAGATTGAACAACATACCCACTTGTTATCATTTAAAACAGCTAAAAGTATATAATTATTTAGCGAAGGTATGTTTCTTCAATAACAAGAAAGAAAAATAAACACAAATTTAAAATATTACCTGCCATTACTGTATGGAAACTTAGAGCCTTTAAGATAATTAGCACAAGAGCACGTTTTAATATTTCTGCAACTTCCTTGACAATTACATCCAGAAGTCCTAGACGGAACTTTAACGTGTGTTGCAACTTGATTTGATATAATATATGTAAAACCTAAAATTTAAAAACATCATCAATGTCATATATTTGACAATATACACACTTCACCAAATAAAAATTATTGAAAATAAATAAATAGGAAAGGCCAAAATAAAAATTGAGTATATATTTGACAATATGACATGATTGAACTTACCTGTAGGTGCGACCGGAGGATCATCGAATTCATTGGTTGCAATTATGTTGATAGCTTCTTGTCCATCACTAATGTCCTTGCATACCAAACTAAGAAAAAATTATCGTTTTTTACTAAGTTACATATTTTATGTAAATCAAAAGAGTTACATAACGCTATATTTTTCTAGATGTTTTTTTTTAACAGCAAAGATAGAATATTATATAAATAAATGGAATCAGTACAAGAAGTACATAACCCACAGTCGAAGGAAAAGTACGAAAAGTACTCCACCAAGAGGTACATATTTTTCTAGAGGTTTGTTGATAATGTACCTTGGAGAAGAAGAAAGAGCTATAGAGACTTGTCCTTTCATAAAATTAATCTGAAGGCAAACAAAATATTAGTATAATAGTATACAATTGGAACAAAAATGTTATGCCAAATATATATATAAGCTAAAGACTAAAAAAAACAAAAGTGAGAATTGGACATTCTCCTTTAGGGTGATAATTATAGAGAAGTTATTTGTAATATATCTCTATATCATAATAAAAGAAAAACTAAAGAGAATATAATATATATATATATATATATATATATATATATATATATATATATATATGGATATATTGAAAGGAGAGAGAATTTTTTCTCATAAAATTTACAAATAAACGCTCTCATATAAACAAAAAAGTGGAAAAAAGTGCAAAGAATGCTATATAAGCTACATTAATAACAAATAAACCCTCTCATGCGTTTCTTTTCATGTTGAATGCTAAGAAATCAATCTATAGTATACTCTCTCATTTAAAAAATTACACACATTAGGGTTTATTTCCATTTTTAATAATATTTATAATATACTATCATTAAAATTGACTTGGAGAAATGAAAAAAATATTATAGGCATAAAATTTAAACCTTATCTATGCCAACTTTAGCCAGTTCTTGAAGCTTATTGATTAGATATCTTGATGTTGTGAGTCCTGGAATGTACTCACCTTCAATGCCATTTTTATCAACCTACAAGAAAACTAAACATTAATTGAATAAAAAAAATATGAATTTCATATACTCCTCTTGTAATAATAATATGAAATAAAAACAACAAAGATCCAAAAAATTAAATGCAATGTAATATAATATGTATCATTTGGAAGTGTATCAATACAAAAACACCAATTATTCAAAACCTAGCTATCATCTCAAGAAGCAATATCAACTAATAAATTAAATCTTAGTACTCTAAACAAGACAACAACAAGATTAGAGTGTTGGTAAATCTGCCCAAAGAACTTAATTTCAAGAACAAGACAACAACAAGTAATACTGCAATTCGAAATCATGAAATTGAAGGCCAAGTCAAAAAGATTACCTTGCTAGTCATAAAAAATGTGTCAGCACTCTTTTCACTACGCATCTTCTTCCGTTGATTCTTACTTCGATTCTTCTCATCCTATTCGAAATGAAGTTGTTACATTATTAGAATAAAAAAATAATAAATTACTAAGTTACAAATGAGTGTCTAAATGATCAATCTAAAAGTCAATAATGTAACTATATATATATTTTGATCTAAATATTAAAATTAATTGACAATCTTAGAGAAAAATTAATATGTTAACTTGAAATGTGGGATTCACTCAATAACTGATTTACAAACATTAATAAAAGGAGATGTAGAAAGAATATAACAAATCTTAAGTGATTTGCTATGCTCCACAATTTACATCAATAAGACATCTACACAAACAAATTTTTTTAAGGTATATATTTGCTATGTTTGATTAAGTTTTTAAAATAAGTATAACAATATTTTATTAAGATATATATAATATATTTCAAGAAGAAAGAAATTGTGTGGCAAAGCAATCCAGCAAAACTTAATTATACTTCACAATATAATTAAGAAACTATAATATAAATAAGGTGAAGATATAGAAATCAAAATATAAAAATAAAAAATATCACACACATGATGTCTTGATGCTTTTCGCCTTATTAAAAAAATAGAAATAAAAAGAAAGCAAATAAAAAATAAATATCACGCACCTTAGCAAGACTATGAAGATTGGCAAGTCTCAAGGTTTCTTTTAAGGACAAAATGCCCCTCATGTCAAGTTCATCAAAAACAAATAAACCACTTTTATCTATTTTTGAAACGAATGCTTGATTTTGCACAAAGGGGTCAAGCTTTGTTCTCTTCTCAATAGAACATTCTTCAAAATTCATATCTCTCTTTTCAAGATGCTGTTCGACAACAAACTTGTTACCACTCTTGTGGTAAATATCATAATGAATCTTTGGCTGATTTTTAAGTCTAGCACTCACTTTTGTTGGGACAAAATTTTGTTGTGTCTTAATTTCACCATTGTTGATAGCCTCCATATTAACTTTTTTGTTTATATATATTGTCTTGTTTTTTTGTTTTAAGAATATAAGAATCAATACCTACCAATAAAGTAAATAAAATACAATAAATTAACATAATTAAAAATATATCAATGTTTTAAGAAGATTGTATTTAAAAATATAATTCTCTAATTATCTCAACAATCAATCAACAGAATTATTATGCTACACATTACATAAAACAAATTAATGAACCCTTTTTATATATTATATAATAATTTTTTTTGTGTAAAATTTTTTTTTTTTTACTAGTATTTTGAATGCACAAGACTCAAATTTGGGACTTTGTTTAAGGGATCTGAATTCAGTATAATATCAGAAATTAACACACAAATTTGATATAATAATGTTGATATAATAGTTGAATTAACACACAAATTTGAAATTCGAAAAGATATAATAAAATTTAGGAGGCCTAATGGTGTCCTATAATATCAGAAAACATTTTGCAAGAACTCTTTGTCAAAGAACTAACTCTATCTAAAAAAATTAATAGAACCTGTTGGATAACAAACAACTTGAATTTTGAAATCAGATAATTATTTGATAAAAACAAATTGAAATCCAATAGTACATGTTTGGAGTTGATGAAGTAATGATGGTTACATTACAAGAATAAATAAATTCACCAGAGTAATAGTAAAACTCTATAATAAAACCAATATTACAAAAGACTTATTTTGCCTCGAATTAAGATAACTTGATAATAGAAAAACAATATCAGCTGTTGAAGTTGGAAGAAATGATGATTAAATTACAAAGAGTATATGTAAACTCACCAGAGTAAATAGATCAATGCTGCCTCAAATTAAGATAAAATGTATAAGAGATATTGATTTATGTAAATGAGCGATGGATATATTCTCTCGGATCTTATATAGTAAAAATTATTTTTTTTAAATTCAATAAAAAATGAAATTTTACTTATAAATTTGAATCATATTAAATCGATTAAAATATGTTAAGTATTGATTCTCATTGAATTTTTTGCTAAATAATTTTTTAAAATAAGTTTTTACTAAATCTTTATATGAATAAATAGTATTTATTATTTTATATATAGAAATCTTTTGATGTGGTCAATTTAGAATATTTTCTAAATATGGATGTAAAAAGGTTAAAATAGAGATAAATAAAAAAATAATCATATAATTAATAAATTAAATAATATTCTAAAAATGCATTCAAAGAATTAAAATTAAATAATTAACTATAGTTGACTAATCGTAATAATTGTTTTTGTAATATTAATTAATTTTAAGTTAAATTATATTTTTTGGCCTTAATTTTTTTAAATTTGTGATTTTGACCTTCAAACTTTCACAATAAAACTTTTGATTGTTTAACTTTAACCTCTAACTTAAAGTTAGTGGGTAGTACAATTAAGAGAATAACATTTAATCTCTACGCAAAACATCTTTTAGATGTAGACATTTTGGACAGCCATACGAAGACATCAAATCTTTTGTGAATAAATCTCTATAAGTCTTCTCTAGATATCGATAATATGGATATCTTCAAGACACGATAGTCATATAGATCGGTAGATATAAAATCGGTAGATACAAAATTATACTCCCTCCGGTTCTATATATAAGCAAAAATTGACTTTCTAGATTCATTAGAAAAATAATGTATCTAGACAATAATATAAACTAGGTACATTGCTTTTTCAATGAATCTAAAAAGTTAATTTTTGGTTATATATAGAACCGGAGGGAGTAGTATATTATATAAAGAATATAATAAAAGTGTATATGAAATTTTGATCCATAGAGGAGAAGTTAGGGTTGGGAGTTTTTCTACCTTTTATTAATGAACAATTATTATTTTGTATTTAGTGTATGTATTAACCTGATGAAATGATTAATATATATATATATATATATATATATATATATATTAGTGGAGGCAGGGACCAATCAATAGACTTACTATGAGAAACGGTCCAATTCATCACAGCCGTTTCTAAATAAAACACATTAATAATTCATCAATAAATGTTTAATAATAATAGACCATAATTTATATTAATAATAATTTTAAATAATTGTCAATTCATAATTGATTAATTAAATAATTAATCCAACAACATCCTCTAAGCCAACAATTTGTAGCCATCATGTGGACTCTCTCATCTGAAGTCGTTCAACAAGCTCTCTTCAACTAGCAAATATAATCATCAATAAGTGTATATCATCTCTAGAAGAAGACAAGAAAGTGTTCATTTAAACACCTTACAAAATACGATCATCTGGACATCAAATATAATGTATGAAGTTACATAAACAAAGTCAACTTTAAACAAACACTATACGATAAAAGATCAAGTACAAATCAACAACAAATATTTGTACAACGACACTTCCAACAACTTTTTCGAATCTTCTCTATAAAAGAAACAACCATTTATCGAGAAGAAAGACCGGTATGATGGCTAAAAAAAGTAAAGCTAATATAGTTGAAGAATGGATATAGCTAATTGAAAATGATAAATAGCTTAGCCACCAAGACCATTTGATAGCTGAAGAATGGATAGCTAAGTCAAAATAAAGCTTAAATATGAACTTAAATCATGAAGAACTTAAGCAAAATAAATAAGTGAAAAGATGGTCTAAGTCTCTTTTAATTTAACCAAGATCTAGGGTATTATAAATAAGTGAAAAGATGTTAATTTCATCGTACACTTCTATATTCGCTAAAAAAATTTAGGGTATTATGAATGTATCCTTTTGATCACCTACGTAACAAGTATTTTTCAACTCATTTAGATTGGTTTAGTGGTATTGATGACTTGAAATCTGGGAGTGTATTTTTTTAAGGTCTCGAGTTCGAGTACTTTTCTCTTCTTCAATTATTTTAATTAGGATTTATTATGATTGTTGTTGTTGTTGTTGTTGTTGTTGTTGTTGATGATGATGTATAATACATCTTAGTTCATTCCCTAAGGTTGAGGTTTTAGTACATTTGGAGTGACATTAGAGTTTAGTTAAATTAGATCACTTGAACTAAAAAGAGAAAAAGGGAAAAGTGGTTATGAGCAATAAAACACGGAAACTAGACACGGGGATATATAGATATTAGATATCGATAATATTTTTAAAAAGTGACACAATTTAATATAATTATAAGTGTCGATGTCCGACACTAAAATACGCCTAATCCAAAAAATGTTTATGCTTCATAGATTATGAGTACACCTGAATTTGGAAATGTATTTGGTGCGGTTGACGAAATTGAGCAAAATAAAAGCAATAGATTGAATAATTATTTTTTTAACAAACGGGGTAACTCTTGCTTATCGCGTGAAGCAATTACTTTCTTTCGAAAAGGAGTACGTCGTCTTAGTCTGAAGAAAGTAGTTCATCGTTTAGAACCGCCCAATATTAGTTCTACAACCCTTAGTTAAAAACCAAGAAGGGCTACTGCGACGATGAAACCCATTTGCTTTAGCTTATCTTATCTAAAAGCTTGGGGTGTGTAGCTCTCCGTACAAGTAAGAAAGTCAGTGTCATGTTATCCTATGCGAAGAAAAGGACAAATAAGGAGTTAGAACCAAAGAACTCCATAGAGGTTGGTTACGAAGCTGGTGAAAAAGCTAATACATCATCTCCACCTAGAATTGGAAGGTGCCAAATAACTCTTTTATTAGCGGCAATTATAACTTTATCTGCTTATTCAGTGAGGATGGCAGCATCTGCCTTTGAATGGAACCTGACTAGGGCAAAAGGTATACCTCGACCTGGTGCAGAACAAATAAAACTGTTAAGAAAGGGGAAACTCTCTATTTCAACTCATAAGAAATACAGCCGAAACGACTTGTTTTATCGCTAGTCCCAATTTTATAATTATTGTCTATCATGTATTAAAAGTTTGAAACTATTATTATAAATGAAATGAATTAATTTTTTCTGTGTCGCGACAAAGTTTTTTTTTATCAGACAATAACTCATTTAATAAAATTTTCATTGATATGATACCGATACGTCGATACGTAAATTTTTTTAAAATCCCCAATTCGATACTGCTGCGATATGTTATTTAAAAATTCAATTTAAAATTAAATATATAAATACACAATATATAAACATAACTAAAATCCACAATATTAATAATTAAAAGCAGAAAATATCTAGTCTTATATCAGAATTTTGGAAAAAAAAACTCAAATGTTTAACAACCTGTTATATAGTAGGACACCATAATTTTTCTTTTGAAAAGCAAAAAATTATATTGACAAAGGAAAACCACAAGAAGTATTAAAGATACAAACAAACATCGGGTATTGGGACATATCAGACATATATCGGGTATTACTTTTTTATTTAAAAATAATAATTTAACCGATATTTTTCCGATACGAGTATCAAGACGTATCGGAAGAGTATCAATTATTATTATTTTATTTAAAAATAATGATTTAATCAATACTTTACCGATACGAGTATCGATATCTAATACGTATTAAACACGATACGTCACTATTTTTTGAGTATCGGGCTTCATAGTACCAAAGATAAAAAAAAGGGTTAATCATACTTTTAGTCCCTGTAATATTGGATAAATTTGGTTTTAGTCCCTATAAAATAAAAAGTTTAGATTTCATCCCTGTAATATTGGATTCTCCACTTTTGATCCCTCATTTAACTTTGTATATGTAAATATGATGATGTGGCATGATGAGTTGGATAATTTTATGCATATTTTAATTTTACATGTCATTTAAATTTAATAAATTAAATTTGGTTATAAATAAACATAATTTTAATAACTAAACCTAATTTTTCTTTAAAAAAATAACTAAACTTGATTTAATTTTACTGAAATTGAATAAATTAAAAACGGAAAAAACAATAAAGGTTGTTTTGAACCAATTTGAGATTGATTAATTTGGAAAAGAATATGATAAAGAATATGGGTAAAAAAAGATTGGCAAAATGAAAGAAGTTGAGAGTGAAAAGAAGAACTTACTCATTAGGGCTTTGATATTGTCTTGAATTTTTTTTTTACTGTAATTTACAGTTCAATATAAAATTTGTTGTTAATTTTTAAATTCTTAATGTTGATTCTTGATTTTGTGTTAATATAAAACAAGTCTTGTTGTTGTTGTTGATGAGGATGATAATATGATATAACCTACATAATGACCATATAAACTCGACTCATCGTGATTTCAATCGAACAAGTTTGCTTATTTTCTATAATTAATACTATAGTAAACAAATATAAAGAAGTGTAATCTTCGCCAATCTCATGTTCTTCAGCTTCGACACAATCTTCGTCGATCTCAATTCATCTCTTTTAGGTTTTCAATTTTGTTTATTTAATTTTAGTAAATGTATTAGTTTCCTATTTTTTAGGTTTATTAAATTTAAATGCCACATAAATTAAAATATTTATAAAATAATAAAATATCCAACTCAACATGCCACATCAGCAGATTCACATGATCAAAATTAAATGAGGGACAAAAAATGGAGAATCTAATATTACAAGGGTGAAATTTAAATTTTTGATTTTATAGGGATTAAGGTTGAATTCACCCGATATTACAGGGACTAAAAGAAAGATTAACCCTAAAAAAAATAACTTTTCATTATTTTATTACAGACCAATATCTTTACTTTTCTTTTTCTGCATTTTCCACACTGTCTGAAGCTTTCCCGCCTAGAGAGAGAGAGAGAGAAGAAATGTGTGGAAGAACTCGCTGCAGTCTAAGAGTCGATGACTTTCCAAGGGCCTGTCACCGCACCGCCGCTCCTACTCGTCTTCTCCATATCGACCGGTAAATTAATTCTCCATATTTATTTTGCTTATCTTTTCTCTGTTCTCATTTTTCTTTTTCTTTTTACTAATTTGTTATTTTGGTGTTTATTCATTGTGAATCTAAAATGGTCGGAACCAATAGGTTGATTTATTATTTTATTTTTAGAATTTTTAATCAACCTTAGGTAACTGTGGAAACTGGAATGTGTTTTAAATTATTGAATTTGAATTTGATTTTGTGCATTGCATAGGTATAGGCCGTCGAATAACGTGTCACCGGGATTCAACGTTCCGGTTGTTCGTAGAGAAGATGGTTCTGAGAATGAAGGTCATGTTGTTCAATGTATGAAATGGGGTTTAATCCCAAGTTTTACTAAGAAAACAGAAAAACCTGATCACTACAAGATGGTAAAGTTCACTCATTTCATGTTTCTTAGTATTTCGATTTTGTTCTTTGGTATCAATAGATACAATTCGTGATTTAACATTAGTGTGTAAACGAGATGTACTTTCGGATTACACTGATATTCAATGAGGATTGAGAACTAGTTATTGAGGATGGTTTTTCGGTGTAAATTAGTTTTACACTGACATTCAATCACAATTTATCGATTACCACATGTTCATTATGTAATGTCATAATTTACAAACAAGTACCTTATGTTTTTCGGTTCCTCTAATTTAATGTAATATTAATGGAGATGGAGGTTCAATATGTAAAAATAACTTGCAGAGGACTTGAGTGGAAAAATCGTGGGACTAAAAACATATTTAAACCAGATTACATCATATCTATTAAGTGATTTCATATTCTATATTGCAGTATGTCTGTACACTACAATGCTGCTACTCTAAATTAAAATTCTTTCAAATAAATACTTAGTCTGATTCTGATGTGTGTGATGGTTTGCAGTTTAATGCTCGGTCTGAATCCATAGATGAAAAAGCTTCATTTCGTCGCCTGCTTCCTAAAAACAGGTGCCTTGTTGCAGTAGATGGGTATGTATTGCATTACTTTTCATATTTTTGGATATTTCATGCTAACTTATATGCACGGAAATGCTTGCATACACTGTTGAAGATTTTACTGCAATACATATCTATGTTAGAGCTGTCTTGTTGTTGTGTATCCTCAAAATGTCTGAGCTGAATAAAAATTAGTTTTGGTTGATTGGTGGACAATGCAATTCCTGTGTTTTCGTCTTTCTCACTTTCTGTTATGCGCATAGCCGCACGTCCGAGTTAGGGTGGATTCTATTTCTTCATTGAAAATGAGGAAAATTCCATCCTAACAACCATTATTCATTTTGCCATTAAAAAAAATTTAAAAAAATACCATTATTCTTGGAGTATATACCTTTTCATATTTATTCTGTTATTCTTATGAATTTTATGACAATATTTCTGTCACAATTCATTATTTATAAATTTAAATTATGGTTTAACATATTCCTTTTGACAAGGGAGTTTTTTCTTTTATAGTTTGTCTAAGTTCCCTGATGTTTTTCCTATTGCGTTTATGTCCATTTTCTGCTTATTAGTGGCTTTGATTTCAGTTCTTTGATTTAATTATTTTAATATGTATAAGGTTTTACGAGTGGAAAAAAGATGGTTCAAAGAAACAGCCTTACTATATTCACTTCAAGGATGGACGACCTCTTGTATTTGCTGCTCTTTATGATTCATGGCAAAATTCTGAAGGTAAGAATTTCTACCGAAAGATGTTGGGAATTGATATTATTCAGCATGAAAGATCATGCTAATCTTTCCTTAACCATTGTTAATTTTAATGTAAACATTCTTAATTGCAGGTGAAATAATATACACATTTACTATCGTTACGACATCTTCCTCTTCAGCATTTCAGTGGCTTCATGGTGAGTCATGCATTTCTAGATGTTTCAGATTGAAGAAGAAAAACAAAATACTGTTCCATGTCAACATAAAAAGTAGTATGAAGTAGGGGAAATGGTGGTTAGGGTTTGATGGAAGTATTGACAATAAAAGGATGACTAACATTTTGCTTCAGGTTTATATTTGGTGAGATATTGCTAAATAATGACCTACGTGCAACGTGGAATCAAGTTTTTTTTTTCTTTGGTGATTAAATTTTATCTCAGTTTTTTAACATACGATAAATTCTCAGGATCTGTTGAGTTTAAACCTGCCCAGGGGGATTACATAACCCTCTTTGGCATTTATCAGTAAAGGATGGATGACTGCCCAAATATACACCATATTTGAATTACTTTGTATTTTATAGGTAAAATACCTAAATCTGTTCTTCAAATGTGTGTCTATAGACAGGATGCCCATTATTTTGGGTGACAAGGATTCAACAGATACCTGGCTAAGCAGTACTTCCGGTTTTAAGAGTGTGATGAGGCCATACGAAGAATCTGATTTGGTACGAGCTTTGTTGTAGAATAAATTTAGACTAAATTTCTACTTTCTTCATTATTGTGGAACTTCCTAGTTTTATTATATGTTTTGATATTATAGTTTTACTAATTTAGTATGGTTTCGATTCATGGTTTTCGTCAATATTTAATCTCTAGGCGTGGTACCCTGTAACACCTGCTATGGGCAAGCCATCATTTGATGGACCTGAGTGTATAAAGGAGGTATGATAATTGAACTTTCTCTTCATGTTGCTGCACATCCTTTAGCCTTTTCTTAGTTTTTTTGGAGTCTTACCTTTTACTGTCTCTGATGAATGTATCACAATTTTTATCTGCAATGCCATCTGCTTAGATCTTTGTTCTAGTTTGTTCCTTGATCCATAAACTTTCAAATAGGAAAAATTTATGCAAACAATTTATGGAGCTTAAAGGAAAACAGGAACATAAGGGACTGGAATTTTTTATTTAAGTTTAATCAATAATTTGGTGTGATTTAGAGGTTATTGTTTTTGTGTGTGCGTGTACGCTGTACGGTGTATCTCTGTTTAAATATAGTTTTGCATTTTTGGTATGATCATCCGATCCATGGTATGTTTCTATCTGTTATGATTTTTCACCTCCCCTGGTCTTAAACAGGATCTTATTTTGATTGACAACCT
The DNA here is from genome assembly GCA_954870985.1 of Trifolium fragiferum. Taxonomy (NCBI): domain Eukaryota; kingdom Viridiplantae; phylum Streptophyta; class Magnoliopsida; order Fabales; family Fabaceae; genus Trifolium; species Trifolium fragiferum. The sequence continues at coordinate 10,433,896 of OX940793.1, read as the reverse complement.
AGTTCCTGGTTTTATGTGTGAGTGTGCGCTTGCATGCCGATTTATGTTTAAAACATATAATTTGCTGTTTTAGTATTATCTGACAATCTGTATTATGATAGTATGCGCTATGTTCTTTCACCCACGCCCCCTTCCAATCTTAAATAGGATCTTGATTTTGACTTGGGATGTCTAAGAGACTAAGACCCAGTCCAACCCAGTCCAAGATATTCAGGGTTGATTTGACCCATGCCACAGAAAATATGAATGGATTAGTGTCATATTAGTCAAATTCACAGAATATACCTGGCTAAACTCACTGCATAGACTAAATTCACTAATCTAACCGTTACATTAAATTATTCAAAAAAAACCGAGTTAAATGTTTTTATTGAGCACATTGAATCTATGTAGTTACTATCTGTACATGATAATGAAAGAATGTTGCTGAAAGTTATGTTAATATTGAAAACCTTTACATGGCATCATCTCATGTTTGGCAGATTCAAATAAAGACAGAAGGGAACATTCCAATTTCTAAGTTCTTTTCAAGGAAGGAAGCTGTAGACGAAGACACGAAGCTAGAGCATAAAATAGTATGTCATGAGCCCGTAAAGACCGAACAAACAAAAGACCTCAGCGAAGAAGCTAAAACCGAGGAGGGTGAAAGAGACTTAAAATCCGGTGGTTCCTCTCCTCAAAATGTTACGAAGTTTTCAGTCAAGCGTGAATATGATGCTATTTCATCTGATTCCAAGCCATCTTTAGCAAATAATGGTCAGGTGAGTGCAAACCCGGCAAAGAAAAAGGAAAAGGCTAAGACTGCTGACGATAAACAACCAACCCTATTTTCCTACTTTGGAAAAAGGTAACCACTGACCAGATTTTCGTTTGCATAAACTTATAGATTGTTAATTAGAAATGTTCTGTATTTATGTAAATTATATGTAAAACCATTTTCTTGTAGCTCTTGCATGTCCCATATAGTCATAGATCAGGTTATAATTGAACACCAGATCCTGCAATTACTTTGTCTAGTGTATGTGTATCTCTGTGGCCAATGGTTTATGTTCTACAAAAGCTTAGTATGACAACTCTTAAGGGTAGTATATTATGGTTATTCTGGTTTCACAATGTATCATCTCAATATTTTATTATTTTTATGTCAAATTCATGTGATCATTGAAATATGGTAATTCAATTTCATCAAATTAAATTCAAGTCTGAATTAATTCATCAAAATGAAATACATCAAAATATAAACATAAATTCTAGATGGGTCTAAATTAATGATTAATCTTGTACTAAAATTCTAAAATTGTAAACTATTTTTATCTTGCAGTATTACAAAGATTTAACTGACAATTAAAATTTGGTTCTGATTTTAAAGTTTTATTGAGACTAATTGTGTTAAATACTTTGTCCAACTAAAATTTGGTTTGAAATACTCTATTTCTTCCCTGCAAAAATTTCCTCAGATACAATACTACTTAATGTAAATGTTTTCTGAAGAGATATTTCCTTAGAAAAATGCTAAATATGGTGAAAGGAATTATCACGAAGGAATCAAGACAGTATAATTAGTTACTTCACTCTACTACCTGCTGAATTCTGCCAAATCTAGGGTTCTGCCTCTTCCACTCAGAACAATACATTACGTGAGATTTCAAGAATAGGTGATTGGGAGCCATCTGGTTTGCTAGTATGTGGAGTATTTTGTTCTGTTTGCTGTGGTCTCAAGGTTAATGATCCTTCTCGTTTTCTTTGGTTGACCGCTAGTTGTTTGTAGCAAGAATCGGGATCCTAAAACACTTGAGTCTTTTCTGTGTTTTGTCAAACAAAATCATATGTGCTATCCTTCCAGAAGATGTGTTGCAGTTGCTTTTGTTATAGTCAGTGTTACTCATATAGGATGCTGTGCTCAGAGGCTTGCGTGCAATCGTCATTTGGCTGCAGATAGTGCAGTTTCTGGTTTTATCTCAGTTCAGTTTTGCATCTTTGGAGTGATGGTAGAGCTGCCTCTTTATTGTTGAAGGTGGTAGTGAAGTGTGTCTATGTAATTGTTTGGAGGAGAGCGAGGCTAGATGGTCGTCTTTTTCAGCTACGTTTGGCATTTGCAGTAAGCTGTTATCTGTGATCTCTACAGGTTAAATTCAAACGTGTTACTTCTTGATTGTATTTTGTTGGCCAAAATTGTTCAGTTCTGCAATTTAGTTAGTGATAGTGGAGTGGTGAAAAAAATCAGTAGGAGCTAAACTGATATTTAAAGGTACATCCCTTGGTAAAAACAATAAATAACTGATTAAAACGAGTGTCAATTTTTGTAACCGTAGACATTTTACTTCTTTAAGAAGGCAAATCTATTAAATTTTATGTTGTCTATGCTTGAAGTAAATCTATTAGTGTTGTGTCTAGAAAATTCAAAAACTCTAATTTGTAGCTTCTATAAATGCACGGCAATAAAGCATCGGTGACACGATTTGTATGCAAACACACTCTAAGTGTTTATTCAAGATGGAAAGGAGATAGTTTAGGTGGAAAAAAGTAATAGCACAAAAGTATATAGTAATTTGATTTTTCTTGGACATTTTACATGATGGATTACAAAAGAAAATGTACATATATATGATTCTTCCTCAACATAGATTAATAAGAACATGGGAAGTTCTGATTTCAAGTTACACACTCATTCAATATTTATTTTTTATTTTGTTTTGTTGTTTCACAATTTTGATATTGTAATTAACAAAGGGGGAATAGTTGAGGACGTAGAAGTGGTAGAGACCAACAATAAGCTTCAATCCAACTTCCCTTTGGTGCAATTTCCATGATAATCTTCTTCAACATCCTAAAAGGAACCATGACACCCCATTGTACCACATGACGAGATCCAAGGCAGAAACCTCGTCGCTTGTTGCCTAGCCGGATGCTGCTTCCTCTCCGTCTCCGAAGTCGCCTCCGCGGTCGGCACAATCCAACCAATAGGTTAGAATTTGAGAACATTGATATGGTGATAGAACCTCTCTTGAACATGTTAGCAAGCACTGTAATTTTCTAAAATGTTTTGTGAAACATGACATGATACTAAACTCTTATATAGCATGTGAAAAAGTTATGTTATTCATCATCATCATAGTGGTCATTATGGCAACAATTATTACAATCTCAGATGCTTTAGGAATAATCCTAGTGTGCATATAAATAATGGTTGAAAGATATTCCTTTGTAATTTTTTATAAGTTTAGGGCTGTGGTTGTGATCATTAAGGGGAGTAGGGTTGCTAGTTATAATCATATAAATGAGCTTTAGAAGAGTTAAAATAATTGCTTTTTTGGGGAGGCTACACCTATGTTGCTTTTTTATGGAAAATTATTTTTGTCACTCTATAGGTTACTCGTGCGTCCTACGAATTGACCAAAATATCATTCCTCTACTTATGTTGCGGATGTCGTAAAAATGAGTAGTTTTTGAGTAATTTTCACCGGCCATCCGCTACTTAGGCCACGGATTCATCGGTGGTCAAGCACTTCTAAAAAGATTCACTTTTCCCCGTTGTAGTACACTGTAGCTATGTGGATATTCGGACGAAATTATGTAAATGAAAGAAGGAATGAATGGATGAATCAATGGAAACACCCCCCCCCCCCCCCCCCCGTACCCCCCCTACACGTGGTGGTGCACTCTTGACCGCAAAAAATTTTGTACACAGACAAATCCGTGCCCTATGCTACGGACACCTTACGCTGCAGTCTGCACCTTAAGTCGCGGATGGACGATGGTCCTTGGTCTTTGCAGCAATCAAGGACGGTCAGACGAATGGTCGGTTTTCAGAAATTTGATAACAGCAACAGTCAAAGGACGGTGGCCAATGAGGGTGGAGCTGTTACTTTGATTGACCAATAGAATTCAGACAAAATTTCTATAAATTCTAACCATTTTTTTCACTTTTTCATTCATCTCATTTTTCTCATTTTCTCATCTTCCATATTTCTTCATCTTAGAGTATTTGTTTAGTTTTAGTTTTTGTTAATGTAGGCGTAAACAGTCTCAACGTCCGACGTCGATTAATCATAATGATCTTAGGCTTGTTTTTTATGATGTGATTGAGATCATTATGTTAATCGGCGAGTGACTTTTTTATGCCTATTAAAATCATTATGATTAATCGGAGTTAAACCGCCTTTTGGTTTTCCCCATGGGGTAGGGGCGGGGCAATGGATACGACGGAGGTGGTGGCTACGGGATCCTTGTGACTTGGGTTTTCCCCACTCTCAGGAAGATTGATTACTATGACCAATCTAATAGAATATATTTTTATTTAATGTAATTTTCTCATAGTGATTGGTGTGGAGACATAACTGATAAGAAGAGTACATCAGGTTATGTTTTCAAATTCAGTAATGTTGCAATCTCTTGTGAAGCAGAGTATGTATCATGCACATTTGGAGCATGTCAAGCAATTTGGCTTGATGCAGTGATGAAAGAAGTGTTATGTGAAGCAATGAAGCCATTGACACTAAGGATTCACAACAAATCTGCTATAAGTCTTACAAAAAATCCAATAGCTCATGGAAGGAGCAACCACATAGACACTAGATATCATGTCATCAGAGAACAGGTTGCCCATGGAATGATAGAAGTTCAGTGTTGTCCTACTGAGTTGCAGCTTGCAGATGGATTTACTAAAGCTCTCAAACTTGATAGATTTGAGTTTCTTAGAAAACAACTTGGAATTTTTAGTGTTAAGCAGTTTCGAATTGTGGAGGAATGTTGAAATTGTATAATTCAACAACTGTTTTTGAGTTGTTATAGTTGTTTTCAATTTGGTTAGTTAGTTGTAACAACCTTTAGATGACTTAGTTAGCTTATGTGGAGATAACTTGTCTCACAAGCTATTGGCTGTAACTTGTATAAATAAACCATGTAAAGTGTATTCAATACTCTTAATGAATCATTTTACAAACAATCTCTTTGTGTTGTTCATTTTCAATTCCAAATCCTTCTTGTTCTGTTTGTTCATCTTGATTACCCAACTTTTGTACTTCATTAACCAGTTTCTGCTACTGTGTTAGCAAACCAGAACCCTCTATCGGCTCCAACACATAACTGGTTGTACCATGTGATTGATTGATAATCCATAGATGGATATCATTGTGTGTAAGTTTTGAATAATTCTTTACAGTAATATTTATCCGCTATTAATGTGCCATGTGATTGATATATCCATAAATGGATATCATTGTGCCAAAGTCTTTGTGCAATAATTTCACGGTTAAGTCTTCCCCCACATAACACATTCATTCTACTAATAATCACTGAGACGTGTTTATCTTTAATTTTGTATTTTTCACATTAAACATATATAATTACTTTCACACACAACCACTACAAAGCAGATTATGGTTATTACCTTTTACATACATTTCTTAGTGGTATTGAATTGTTAATCTTCCCATACATATATAGTATTCTTTTCATATATAAATAATACAGCCCATTGTTATTATTTTCACACAATACCAAAGCATGGCTATGAAGATTAATATTACAATCACAGCTCTCTTAATATTATGCGCGTTGTCAAACAAATTATCATCTGCTGCACAAACCAAAACCAAAACCAAACATGACGATTGGATGGACCATTTCAAGAGAACATATGCCGATGATGTGGAAAAGGAGAAGCGGTTTTATATTTTTGAGAATAACTTACATCACATAGAAAAGTTCAACAGTGAAGAGAATTCAACCTATAAGTTAGGTCTCAATCAATTCTCAGACCTGACTTATGAAGAATTTGTGGCTTTGCATTCTTGTGTTGAACAAGAACCGGTTATTGTGGACTATGGATTTAATGCAACAACAAATGCACCAAAACCGCCGAAAAGAAAAAGAATTCCTACTAGCGTAGATTGGAGGCAGGGTGGAGCTGTGACCGATGTGAAAGATCAAGGGGACTGTGGTAATATATACTATAATATTGCCCTTAATTGATTCATTGTGTTATTTTTTTAATTTTTATTTTTAGACAGCACAATATAGTAGTATAAATTATATATTGTGTTATTGATTAATCGGTTTTAATTATTCTAGGGAGTTGTTGGGCGTTTGCGACAATGGCAGCCGTAGAAGGATTATTGAAAATTAATGGAAAGCCATTGTCATCACTATCAGCACAAGACTTGGTAGACTGCAGTAAAGAGAACAAGGGGTGTACCTCAGGTAGAATATCTAAAGCTTTTGACTATGTAAAGATAAATGGATTAGCAAATGATAAGGCCTATCCGTACAAAGGAAAAGAGGGGGAGTGTCTTAGCAAAGTAAAACGTGAAGCAAAAATAACCGGTTATGTAAGAGTAGCACAAGGTGAACAGAGCCTACTTGAAGCTGTAGCAAAACAACCTGTGACGGTTAGAATTGCTACTGATGACAAATTTGCACACTACGAGAGTGGAATATTCGGTGATGGACCATGTGGACCGAAACAAAACCTCAATTTTAACCATGGGGTTACGGTGATTGGGTATGGTGGGTCAGGTGAAAACTTTTATTGGCTGATAAAAAATTCATACGGTGAGAGTTACCTATTTAGTTGGGTTTTTAACCCTCATCGTACGAATTTTTTATTAGCCAATAAGAGTTTTCACCTGACACACCATATCCAATCACCGTAACCCCATGGTCAAAATTGAGGTTTTATTTGGATCCACATGGTCCATCACCGAATATTCCACTCTGGTAGTGTTGAAATTTGTCATCAGTAGCAATTCCAACTGTGACGGGTTGTTTTGCTACAGCTTCAAGTAGGGGTGTTCATGGGTGCGGGTCAATCCGTGAATCCGCTAACCCAATCCAACCCAACCCATTATTTACCCGAACCCATTTATTTGCGGGTAGAACCCGACCCAACCCATCAAACTCTCAAGTAATCGGTTCGGGTATTGGATTTGAGTTTTTGGACCCGTCTACCCGTGAACCCAACCCGATCATTAAATGCATATTTGAAATATGTTGTCATACAACACTATACACTTCACTTGGTTGATATATGCAATTTACTACTTGAACTTATTTAGTTTGTTGAAACTGTCTATTAAAACTTATATGTATTTCGCATTATTTTTGTTACTAAATACCATTTTTAAATTAGGGATCTAATGAAAATTATATGTTTTGTGGAAATTTGCTACTCTTATTAATGATTATGGATGAATTTTTATTTGAAGTTAAATGAGTGTGCTTTATTCGATTTAAGTGCTAGAAATGTATCACAATTGTATAAAATTGTATTATAGATTTTTTTAGAAGTTTTTAAAAAATGTATTTTTTTTCTATCAAATTTTTATTTTTAAGATTTTGAACAATCCGCGAACCCAATCCAACCCAACCCGTTCACAATCGGGTTGGTTCGGTTCGGATTTGATAGTGAAAGTGCAGATTTGTTGATGAACCCAACCCAATGAACATTGAACGGGTTGGGTAACGGATTAGGCCAAATCCGGCCCAATCCAACCCGCGTACACCCCTAGCTTCAAGTAGGCTCCGTCACAACCTATATGTAATAATAAATGGGTTACATGAGGGTTACCTATTCGTACGGTGAGGGTTACCTTGGGTTACATGACATTGACTACGGCTTATTATCCCACTGCTGCTTAATAGGTTGTGTTACCTATATGTAATAAATAATAAAACTGAAATTGAAATTATTAATGAATAAATATTATTATATTGAATGTTACGTTTTATTTTCTTTAAATATATGTTTGAGTTGAGCTCACTGCAACATTATTTATCATAGACAACATCTCAAAAAAGTGGTCCAAAGAGAAAAATTACATCAAATATTACAATAATTCTAAAAACATCTAAGTCTTCAATTTACTTCTTTAGCTTCATTCATTTTGAAGATAATCTTGTGTCCGAACTGCAAATATTAAATATGATGTTAGTACTATAAATAACCTTTATTTATAAAAAAATAAATTCAATTTAAATGCAAGACATATAAAAGAATTGTCAATACTATAAGCTATATGTCAAGCAGCTAAAAAAGTTGACATCCAAGGTAATTTCTTTGTTTGTCACGGTAATTTCTCTAATAAAAAGTTGACATCCAAAGTTAAAAATAATGAGGGATTATAATAAAAAATAATATCCACGGACTAAAATAAATAAGAAATTGTCCATATATAAATTACGATTTCTGTTTTGAAGGTTTCTTATTACTTTCCAGCTTTTTGATCCATCATGCTTGTAGGTAAACCTTTCATGGATTGAATCCTCTAGGTGAACTTGATTACTGTCTTTATATGGCTTTGTACTTTTGGAATGCAGATTGACTACATTCACAATTTTCCTGTTGTCACTGCATTCAGACAAAAACCACCGTTCCCACAATCAAACGTAATATATTCTGCCACGTCATCCATCCATAAAATTAAAATAAACATTGTCTTCACTCATTTTATGATTTCTCAGGGGAATAGGCAGGAAAACGTTATCCGATGACCAACATGGCATAAGCTTCCATAAAAAAAAACATGGGCATAAGCTTTTGCAGCAACCAATATAAATAAAATTTAAGAGAATCAGTTTTTTTTTTTTTTTTTTTTACTAAAAGAGAATCAGATTTTGCAATTCAGCTTTTGCAATAAAAGAAAATTTTATTTTATTTAAAAAAATAAATTATGAGTGTTTTATACATTTAGGATTTTTGTGGGACTTGTAAATGATGTTTTATAACTTCAATCCTATTAGACTTGGTTAGGTAGTTAGGAGGTGGTTACATAACTACCTTGAGTTAGTTAGTTATGGTTACTTGTGTTACAGGTAATAGATGGGTTAGGAGTTTTCCTTATAAATAAGCGTGTACCACATGCATTGTATACAACTCATTCTCGATTAATAAAAAAACACTTTCCTCCTAGTTTTCTCTCTAGTTCTTACTTGTTATCTTCTTCCTCTTATCTTGGATTACCCTAACAAATTGGTATCCAGAGCCCTTTGGTTCTTAGTGTAGAAAGCACAAAGATTCAGTCTTGTTTGGTGTTTACATTTTCCTTCATTCAGAAACAATGTCAGGGAATGGTTTACCAAACAATCTTCCAATTCTTGAGGGCAAGAATTGGGAAAGATGGAGCAAACAGATGAAGTCTCTCTTTGGTTTTCAAGATACATGGGAAGTGGTGGTTAATGGTGTGCAAGACTTGGTGGGGAATGCCACTGAAGCTCAGAGATCAGCACACAAAGACTCAAAGAAGAAGGATTGCAAGGCAATGTATGCAATTCAAGCTGCAGTAGATTCTGCAAATTTTGACAAGATATCTAGTGCTGAATCCTCTAAGGCAGCCTGGGATATTTTGGTGAAATATTATGAAGGAGGAGAAAAGGTGAAGGGAGTGAAGTTGCAGTCTCTGAGAAGGCAATATGAGCTTCTGCAGATGGATAAGAGTGAATCCATTGGAGCCTATGTGTCGAAGGTTCAAGGCATTGTCCATACAATGAAGAGCTGTGGTGAGGTGATGACAGATAGGATGATTGTAGAGAAGGTAATGAGAACTCTAACTCCAAATTTTGATCATGTCATTGTTGCCATCCAAGAAACTGGGAATGCAGCTACATTACAGTTGGAGGATCTTGTTGGATCTTTAGAAGCACATGAGTTGATGATAAATGAAAGGAAAGGGGTTCAAGAATCTGTACAAGCCTTACAAGTTCAGGCTTACAAGAAAGCTAACAGTCACAAAGAGAAAAATCGAGATAAGGGAAAGAATGGCTCTCAGAAAAAATTTGATGGAAAATCTGAATCCTTCAAGAAAGGAGGAGGAACATCAAATTCAAAGAAAGGGAAAGGCAAGGACAAGAGTCACATTCAGTGCTATAACTGTGAGAAATGGGGACACTATGCTTCAGATTGTTGGTTCAAGAAAGGCAAAGAAAAGGGCCAAGACTCTGATGATGAAGCAAAACTTGTGCAAGAAAAGGTTGAAGACAAAGCTGTGACTTTCATGGCTGCATTATCAGAGGTAGAATCACAAGATAAAGTTGATGCTGAGACTTGGTTCTTAGACACGGGGTGTTCCAATCACATGACTGGTCACAAAAACTGGTTAGTGAAGTTTGATTCTGGAAAGAAAAGTAAAGTGAAGCTGGCCAATAGCAGTTCATTGCAGTCAGAAGGCATTGGTAACATGGTTATCAAGAGAAGCAATGGAAGCTCTGCAGTAATTGAAGATGTGATGTTTGTACCAGGTATGGATTGTAATCTTCTGAGTGTTGGACAGTTAGCAGAAAAAGGTTTTTCAGTTATCATTAAGAATGAGAAATTTGAACTTTATGATCCTGCAAATAACCTAATTCTGAGGACTCCTTTGGCCAAGAATAGAACCTTCAGAACTTTGATTCACACAAACACTGTTCAGTGTATGAAGGTAGTAACAGATGAGAAGTTGAATTGGCTATGGCACCTGAGATTTGGACATTTGAATTTCAAATATCTGAATCAGCTAGGTAGCAAAGGAATGGTACTTGGCCTGCCTAAGATTGAAGCTTCAGAAAGAATATGTGAAGGTTGCTTAATTGGTAAACAACCTAGAAATACTTTCAGCAAGAGTTTGCCTATGAGATCATCAAGTGTACTAGGTGTTGTGCATTCTGATGTGTGTGGTCCCTTTGATGTGAATTCACTTGGTGGTAATAGATATTTTGTTACCTTTGTTGATGAGTATAGCAGGAAGATGTGGATATACTTGATTCAAACCAAGGATGCAGTATTTGATGTCTTCAGAAATTTTAAGGCATTAGTTGAAAATCAAAGTGGAAAGAAGATCATAGCTCTCAGAACAGATGGTGGAGGTGAGTATACTTCCAAGAAGTTTGAGTCATTTTGTGTTGAACAAGGTATAGAACATGAAGTCACAGCTCCCTATACACCTCAACACAATGGCTTAGCTGAAAGAAGGAACAGGACTATTCTTGATATGGCAAGGTGTATGGTGAAGCATAGGAACCTGCCTAAAGCTTTCTGGGGTGAAGCAGTTCACACTGCTGTATATGTGTTGAACAGGTGTCCAACCAAGAAGCTGAAAGACAAAGTACCTGAGGAAGTGTGGAGTGGTAGAAAACCTAGTGTAAGTCACTTCAGAATTTTTGGTGCTTTATGTCACAAGCATGTACCTGAAGCAACAAGGAAGAAGCTTGATGACAGAAGTGAAGTCATGATCTTGGTAGGATACCACGTCACAGGTGCTTACAAGTTGTATGATCCTGTCACAAAGAAAATGATCTACAGTAGAGATGTTGTAATTGATGAAGAGAAATCCTGGGATTGGATTGCTGGTTGCAGTTCAAGCAGAGCTCAATTGAATCCAATCATGAATGAAGAAGATAGTGATTCTAGTGATGAGAATGAAGCACCTGCAGCTGTGACTAGAGACAGGCCTGCCAGAACAAGGAACATTCCTGCTAGACTGCAGGATTGTGAAATTGTTAATGATAATGAGGTAAATGCAGATGGTGACTTAGTTCATATTGCATTGATGGCTGGTTCTGAGCCTATTAATTACACAGAAGCCTTGAAACACAAGAAATGGAAGAAAGCTATGGAGGAGGAGTTGGCTTCAATTGAGAGAAATCAAACTTGGGAGTTAGTTAAACTTCCATCAGATAAGAAGGCAATTGAAGTAAAATGGGTGTTCAAGCTGAAGCTAAATCCTGACAATTCTATAGCAAAATATAAGGCAAGGCTGGTGGCAAGAGGTTTTCTGCAGAGGGAAGGAATAGATTACTCAGAAATCTACTCACCTGTGGCAAGAATTGAGACTGTGAGACTTGTCATAGCTGTAGCTAATGCAAGGAAATGGCCTATGTTCCACATGGATGTTAAGTCAGCCTTTCTTAATGGTCCATTAGAAGAACTTGTCTTTGTAACTCAGCCACCTGGATTCATGATTGAAGGGAAGAAAGACATGGTCTACAGATTGAACAAAGCTCTATATGGTTTGAAACAAGCTCCAAGAGCTTGGAATAAAAGGATAGATGGATTTCTTGTGAAACAAGGTTTCAGGAAATGCAAGTCAGAATATGGAGTATATGTGCAGGAAGCAGCTTCAAGCATCATTCTGATATGTTTGTATGTTGATGATCTGCTAGTAACTGGAAGTGTCACAGCTGAGATAGAGAAATTCAAAGAAGTAATGAAAACTGAATTTGAGATGACAGATTTGGGAGAAGTGTCTTACTTCTTAGGATTTGAACTTCTGAAGAATGGTAAAGGTCTATTGTTGCATCAGAGAAAATATGCAGGAGAAATTCTAAAGAGGTTCAACATGATTGAGTGTACCTATGCTGCAACTCCTATGGAGGTGAACTTGAAGTTAGAGAAGAATGAGACAGAAGAGACCGTGGATCCTACAATTTTCAAGCAAATTGTTGGATCATTGAGATATCTTTGCAACAGCAGGCCAGATATATGCTTTGCAGTTGGGCTTGTAAGTAGATTCATGGATAAACCTAGAAGGTCACACATGAATGCAGCTAGAAGAATACTTAGGTATATAGCAGGCACAATGGAGTTTGGAATTCTTTTTCCAAAGTCAGTTCTGAAGGAGAAATTTGAGATTGTGTGCTACTCTGATGCTGATTGGTGTGGTGACAAAGTAGATAGAAGGAGTACTACTGGGTATTTCTTCAGATTTATGGAGGCTCCTGTTGCTTGGTGTTCTAAGAAACAACCAGTTGTTGCATTGTCTTCTTGTGAAGCTGAGTACAAAGCAGGTGCATATGCAGCATGCCAAGCTTTGTGGATTGTGACTGTGTTGAAGGAGCTAGGAATTGAAGCAGAGAAACCTGTGGTTCTGCAGATTGATAACAAGTCTGCTATAAACTTAGCCAAGAATCCAGTTTTGCATGGTAGAAGCAAACACATAGAGGCTAGGTTTCATTTCTTGAGGGAGCAGGTGAATCAAGGTAGCTTAGATGTCAAGCATTGTGCAACAGATACTCAGGTTGCAGATGCTCTAACTAAGAGTTTGAAAACAGACAGGTTTTTAAAGCTCAGAAGTGAACTTGGTGTGTATCAGGCGCGCGCGCCCAGCATGACAAGTTCTGAAGCAGTTCTGAAGGACAGACAAGTTCTGAAGCAGTTCTGAAGGACAGATAAGGATTTCTGAAGGACAGATAAGTTTGCAGTTCTGAAGGAGTTCTGAAGGACAGATAAGGATTTCTGAAGGACAGACAAGTTTGCAGTTCTGAAGGATTTCTGAAGGACAGACAAGGTTGCAGTTCTGAAGGATTTCTGAAGGACAGACAAGTTTGCTTAGGCTTGAAGTTAAGGGAGCATGATGTTTTATAACTTCAATCCTATTAGACTTGGTTAGGTAGTTAGGAGGTGGTTACATAACTACCTTGAGTTAGTTAGTTATGGTTACTTGTGTTACAGGTAATAGATGGGTTAGGAGTTTTCCTTATAAATAAGCGTGTACCACATGCATTGTATACAACTCATTCTCGATTAATAAAAAAACACTTTCCTCCTAGTTTTCTCTCTAGTTCTTACTTGTTATCTTCTTCCTCTTATCTTGGATTACCCTAACAGTAAACAAAAATATATTTGATAAGAGGCATTGGGAAGGAGACTTGCTTCCATGGCTGTCGGTTGAAGAATGGAGCATGGGTGAAACCGTGAAGAGGAAAGGACCAATCTAATGACAATTTTGTTTTTAAAAGGAAAAAAGATTTGGTGAATGTTTAATGATGGTTGGATGGAATTGGATTTGGTACGGTTGTTATGATGCAGTTAGAGCATCATAGCTGTACAATCAAAAAACAGTTTTAATAAAATTCTGATCATTGAATATAAACTGTTTGATGTTGTTGACTGCACTCAATTCAGGTTCTAGTTGGATGAATCTAATGGGTGATATACTCTGACTGCAGTGACTGCTGACAATCTTAATCCGTAATTTTGGTTTGTTTGTCAATGAATTATGAAATAGATCTTAATTAATTGTTCTTGTTATTAATGTTTTGCATATTTTGGCCAATTGTATGATGAATTCAATTATGAGTGGAATATCAAATACCCTTTTAAATTTTAAAATTCGTCAAAAGGGTGAGATTGCATGTGTCACACAAGGTATTTTGAATTAAATTTTTAAGTAAATCAGAAGATGTATTTTATATTTTGTTGGTCATTGACACATTGTTAATTACAATGTTGTTGAAAATGTTTTTAAACTTTATTTTTTTTAATGATTAGGATAGTTGATTATGTTACTTTATTTGCAGAGTTGATTGAAGAGGAGATGGCAATGTTTGATCAGGTTATTGGCTATTAGAAGAGCTACTATATTTTGGATGCATTTAACATGTATTTTGATAACTTATATATTTTGATACTTTGAAGTTGTAGTAACTTGTGTTTTTTGGATGTAATTTGAACTTGACTTATTTTTTATGTCATTTGAAGACTTGTAGTAACATACTTTCGATGTAATTTGAACAGTTATGAAATTTGGGAATTATGTGCTTCAATAATGTTTTGTACTGGGCCTTTGAGCCCACTTCCCCTGATATCGAGCAAGGCCCAACATGAGGACATCTCGCATCTACTTCATCTCTGGTCAACGGTCACAGTATCCTTGAGAGCTGTAACGGCCGACCACCGGAATGATGATGCTCATCATGGCCCCTCAGCCGTTTTCCGACAGACACTTGATGGGCATTTATTGCCTTTGAGGGTCTTGGCCCAGCGTTAGGGACTATATATACTCCTCATTTGGCAAGAGTCAGGTACATAATTCTTACCTCTAAAAACCTCTTATTTACATTTTTACTGACTTGAGCGTCGGAGTGTATATATGTACACAACCCCCTTCCATTCCATCTGGGGCAGAGCAACATCAAGAACACCAGGGAGGTCGACTCTGATCAAGTAAAGATCAAATAACCTATGCAATTTGGTCTTATTTTTCAAATTCCGGGGGGATTTTATATTTTAGTAATAAATTACAAGAGGGTATTTGACAATAAGTTATAAATTTCAAGAGGATATTTGTTTATTTTAAAATTTTATAACAGCATTATTATGAATAAAATAAATAATGCATTAACATAAATTTCGGTCGAATACCCCCTATGACGTGGCAAATCAGTCCACGTTGACTCTGACTGACAGTTGCCACGTATGCGGTTAACAACCATGTCACCAAAATAGGCGGAGTTAACAATTTCAGGGGGGTACACTATGCCAAAAATGGCTTTAGATAGCGCTTTTTTTTGCCTTATACAGCGCTTTAAAAGCGCTATCTATTCTGGCGCTGTTAAAAGTATAGACAGCGCTTTACGATCAAGTAAAAACGCTGTCTAATGTCATCATTAGACATCACACTTTCCTTAAAGCGCTATTATATGTTGCCATTAGACAACGCTTTCTATTAATAAACAATGTTATAGCCTAACATTTGACAGCGCTTTTTTAATATAAGCGCTGTCATAACATAGATTTAGACATCACTTCTTAAATATAAACGCTGTCATAACTTGGCTTTAGGCAGTGCTTTTTAAACATAAACGCTGTCATAGCCTATCTTTATAAAAATGTTGTTATAGTAATATACTCCTTTTTTCTTCACAGTTTCCATTTTAAATTTAAATATTGCAAACAACTAGAAAACATATTTATAGAATTTGATTTATATAATATTAAAAAACATGAAAATTCAATTATCAAAATACCTCAATATGATATTAATAAATATATGGTAATTATCAAAATACTCAAAAATACAGATGCAAAGTAAGTGTAATTTCAATGATATGTACACTTTCTAAACTACATTTCTACATTACACAATGCTCTTGTTTCTCCATAAACAAAATCTGCAACTCTAATATTTAAATGTGTAGATCAGACTAGGATATCAGATTGCTCTTCCAATAGATCATTGCAGTTGCTATAAGAGGATAAAATATGAGACTTTAGTTCTTATTCCAATTATGTTGAAACAAATTTGTATAGTTCCCGGCAATACCGAGCTCATGTATGTAGTGTGTCTCAAAAGTACAATTTACTTGTTTCTTCCGATCTCCACATCTACATGTCACAGCAAAAAAAAAAATCATTATAAAAAAGATAAAAAATTAATACTTTTTCTTTTCCTCTCTAAATAGGAACATAATTCATTAGTAAAAACAAAAAAAATCACTCCTTATCTGGTATATAGCTAGGAAAACTCTTACACAAAGGGAAATATTAGAAGGTTGAAGAAGAGACACATTGTATGAATGGAATATAGAAAAGGAAAATTTTAGAGAATGTGTATAATAACTTTAAAAGCAAACAGAGGGACTGACATATAGGAAGCATTTACTTTAGCCCTATATACCTTCAAATCCAAATCACAAATAAGGAAGACCTTCGTTTTAAAGCTAAAACTTAACTTAATATCATTTTTCTGTATATAGTGATTAATCCCCAACTACTAATAATAAGAGAAACCTTCAACTTAACATGAACTTGTAATACCTGCACTTTTCGCAATTAGAAACCACATCAGCGATAGAATTAGAAACCCGGGCAGAGAATATGACAGGAACAGACAAGACATCAATTACGAGCCAAAACTCAGTCAATTCCTAAGCAGGTTGACGGATTTGTATGCCACAAAGTTAACTCACAAGAGAATCCTTTTGACCGAGCTTTAAGAAAACACAATGTACTTACTAAAAATGAAAATACTTCACACAATGTAGTATGTAAGAAAATATAACATAAAAATCTTGAGTTACCTATTGCATGATCTTAGACAACCCAGAACAAAGAATCTTTCTACCAGTATCATCAAGAACTTTATCAAGCATTATATATTGAACTGCAACTAGAGTAGTTTCAAGCATGTCTAGTCCAACCGAAAGCTATAAGCTTAAATCAACAACTTCCACTGAAAAGAAGTGAAAACAATAACTAAACCAACATTTATACAAATAAAGCAGAACAAGATTGGTTGTCGAATGAGCTTATCTGCGAAATAGAATAAGATTGAAAGCACATGAACCGTCGTCGATTCCAATTTTATCGTCATCATCGCAACCGTCCTCTGCACTGCTATCTTCTGCACTCTAGGTAATAGTAACCTTGCATCGAAAAGGGTATGAATCAGAACGGGAAACATGTGAATCCAATAATGTAAAATCAAATCATGAAAAATTGCAACAACAATGAAAACACATATCAGAGACTGTCAGTCCAACATTTTTTCTCCTTCACTTTCGAAATCAAGGAGTCGAAGTTTTTCTTGTTCTTGACATTGAAGAAAATGTATCGATTGAAAGTACAAGTTTTGGGAAATGCTGCGATAGAAGGGTTTCTAGGATTTGTGTGTGCGAGGCTTCTGGGGTTCATCTCGATTTCACTTTAAGGAAACAAACAGACCAGACACACAATATATTCAGTCACTGCCCTCAATTTAACCGACCCTAATATTTCTCCAACAGAACCAGAAGATTGTTCAACCTTAATAATATTAGCTTCAAGCTCTTGAAGATTACCATAATTAGGAATACATATTTTGAACTTTTCTCTAAGCCCACTAATTGGTTCCGTCGTCAAAAAACATATCACACACATAACACACAAGGTAGAAACAAAATAAGAAGAAGAAAAATTCTTGACGAGACAAATTGAAGAGTGAGTACCTTGCGAGAATCCCGTTATCTTTGAGTGAGCCTAGCGTTTGGACGAGACAATAGTTTGTGTTTCTTTAAAGGGTTCGTCGTTCGTCGCTTTTCTGGAACCAATCAACAACTGAACGGATTAATTTCAATGATTGTGCCCAGAATCAACCCGACCGAAAGGATTAGCGATCGAAAAGATTAGGTTCATCGCGTTTTCTTTTGGGTTCAAGGGTTTGAATCGCGTTTCTTTTGGGATCTGGGAATCGATTTCTGAGTTTAAAGAGAATTGATTTTGTGAAGAAAAGAAATTTGGGGATGAAGGGTTCATGGTGGATTATGAAGAATGAACAATTTAGGGTTCAAGCTGAATTTTTGTATTGTATAATATATAATGAATAATATGTATATTTATATCTAAAAGTTATGGTTAATGAAACTAAATAAGATATATAGTATTTTATTTAGATATATATCTTTAATTTTTATTTAGATATATATCATTAATTTTAATTTTATTATTTAATTTTTTAATTTAGATATAGGACATTAGATAGCGATTCCCAATAAAGCGATGTCTAAAGTGAAACATAATTTTTTGTTTTTTTCTTAACGTTAGAGATAGCGCTTCTTAAAGATAACCGCTGTTAAATACTATCACTTTAGACAGCACTTTTGGCCACAAGCACTGTCTTAGGCTTCCGTGTTTCTTTTAATAGCGCTTATACAAATAAGCGTTGTCTAAGGTGCGCTGTCTATTTTCTATTTTGTAGTAGTGGTATTTGCATATTTCAAAATTCGGGAGGATATTTGACGAATTTTAAAATTTCAGGGGGTATTTGCCATTTCATTTATTTTTATATTTTTCTCTCTTTCCTATTTATTTCTCTTAAACCAAACACATTATAAACTTAGTTTGATCTTATTCCGATGAATCTATCATATTCAATGAACGTAAACTTTGTTTTACAAGAAAGAAGAAGAACAAAAAACATAAGTCAAATTGATATTTGGGAAATACTTTAAATTTTAGTATTTTAGTATTAATAAAGACAAATAAAATCGGAATGCTTATATATATATAAAACATACTTTTTTTAATGATACACAATTATTTTTTTGTCAAAAAAAAATGATACACATTTTTTTTCTAAATAAATTACAGTTACTTCCCAATTAAGTTTTTTATTTTTGGAAATACTTATGAATTAAGTCAACATACAAAATAATCTTTTATGGTATATATTAATTAGTTTTAAATTTTTCAATAAATTTATAAGATAGTTTTTTTTTTTGAAAGAATGAGATAGTTGTTATAGTTTATTTTAACTTTATAAAGTCAATGGCTTAAACATTTTGCCATACTTTCAGTGACGCTTCATCATCATAAAACTTGCAACAATAATTGAGTAAGCATTCTCTCAATCTTATTCAATTTTGCGCTGGTTGCATATATCAAACTCATTCATGGAGATGGAGAAATATGCACATGGAAAAAGTATAAAGGTTAGCAATCATGTATCTAATGATCTTGCCTTTTCAATTTTGTTAAAATTACCTCTAAAGTCTTTAAAACGATTAGGAATTGTACACAAATCATGGTATCTCTTAATTGAAAATTTTATTTTCATGAGTATGTACCGCAACAATTTCTTGTCTAATAATCATTGTTATTACGATAATACATCCCTACTGCTACATTTATGTATGGCCACAACTTTGGATAATCCTTATTACCAATTTCTACTGGCATTGTATATGTTTTTCTGGAGAGGGGTTTGAGAATAAGGTTAATATAGAATGGCCAAATCCATTTCATGATGATCACCCTGAATTTCATATTTTGGATTCGAGCAGTGTTAATGGCATTCTTTGTCTTTATAAAATTTTTATTGAGAACATGTTAGTTGTACTGTGGAACCCATCTACAAAGGAATTCAAAGTCATTCCCTGCCTCACTAATGAGTCAGTAAATTGTCTCCATAGTCTTCATGGATTTGGTTTTGACCACCTTAAACGTGACTACAAGGTGATTCGGAAAACTACATTTTATTCACGAATTAACCATCATGTTAACGGGGATATATCTTATGAAACCTTATGGGAGATATATAGCCTAAGAAACAACTCTTGGAAAAAACTCAATACGGATATGACTTCTTACTACGGTGATTGTCCGGGTGTCCGATTGTACTTGGATGGAGTCTGTCATTGGTGGGGTCAAAGTAGCATTGATCTTTCTGGAACATGTTTGGTGTCATTTAACATGAGTAACGAGGTGTTTATTACAACACCTATACCTTCAGAAGTGGGTGATCCGATTGATATAAATTCTGTGTGAAGACACTTAGTGGTGCTAAATGGATCCATTGCTCTAATTTCAAATTATTTCGACATGCCAACGTTTCACATATCAATTTTGGGAGAAATTGGTGTAAAGGATTCATGGATCAAACTCTTCGTGATTGGACCTTTTTATTGTATTATGAAACCTATTGGAGCGGGGAAGAATGGAAATATATTCTTTAAAAGTAAAGATGGTGAACTAATTTGGTTTGATTTAATTACTCAAAAGATGGAGGTGATTGGTTTTAAAAATCAAAATGATTTCCGTAACATAATAATTTATAAGGAAAGTCTTTGTCCAATCGGACATTTAGATAATTAGTTACTTTTTAATGGACTTTCTCGTGTATTTTTGACACCTTGGACTTCATCATCTTTTGAAGAAAAAAAAAAAAGGGAAACGGCAAGGTGATTCGCGTCATCCGGTTTACTAGTATGTGTGTTACCTATATGTAATGATAAGACTGAAATTGAATTATTAATGAATAAATATTATTATATTGAATATTATGTTTTATTTTCTTAAAATTGTTAGGGTAATCCAAGATAAGAGGAAGAAGATAACAAGTAAGAACTAGAGAGAAAACTAGGAGGAAAGTGTTTTGATTTATTAATAGAGAATGAGTTGTATACAATGCATGTGGTACACGCTTATTTATAAGGAAAACTCCTAACCCATCTATTACCTGTAACACAAGTAACCATAACTAACTAACTCAAGGTAGTTATGTAACCACCTCCTAACTACCTAACCAAGTCTAATAGGATTGAAGTTATAAAACATCATGCTCCCTTAACTTCAAGCCTAAGCAAACTTGTCTGTCCTTCAGAAATCCTTCAGAACTGCAACCTTGTCTGTCCTTCAGAAATCCTTCAGAACTGCAAACTTGTCTGTCCTTCAGAAATCCTTATCTGTCCTTCAGAACTCCTTCAGAACTGCAAACTTATCTGTCCTTCAGAAATCCTTATCTGTCCTTCAGAACTGCTTCAGAACTTGTCTGTCCTTCAGAACTGCTTCAGAACTTGTCTGTCCTTCAGAACTGCTTCAGAACTTGTCATGCTGGGCGCGCGCGCCTGATACACACCAAGTTCACTTCTGAGCTTTAAAAACCTGTCTGTTTTCAAACTCTTAGTTAGAGCATCTGCAACCTGAGTATCTGTTGCACAATGCTTGACATCTAAGCTACCTTGATTCACCTGCTCCCTCAAGAAATGAAACCTAGCCTCTATGTGTTTGCTTCTACCATGCAAAACTGGATTCTTGGCTAAGTTTATAGCAGACTTGTTATCAATCTGCAGAACCACAGGTTTCTCTGCTTCAATTCCTAGCTCCTTCAACACAGTCACAATCCACAAAGCTTGGCATGCTGCATATGCACCTGCTATGTACTCAGCTTCACAAGAAGACAATGCAACAACTGGTTGTTTCTTAGAACACCAAGCAATAGGAGCCTCCATAAATCTGAAGAAATACCCAGTAGTACTCCTTCTATCTACTTTGTCACCACACCAATCAGCATCAGAGTAGCACACAATCTCAAATTTCTCCTTCAGAACTGACTTTGGAAAAAGAATTCCAAACTCCATTGTGCCTGCTATATACCTAAGTATTCTTCTAGCTGCATTCATGTGTGACCTTCTAGGTTTATCCATGAATCTACTTACAAGCCCAACTGCAAAGCATATATCTGGCCTGCTGTTGCAAAGATATCTCAATGATCCAACAATTTGCTTGAAAATTGTAGGATCCACAGTCTCTTCTGTCTCATTCTTCTCTAACTTCAAGTTCACCTCCATAGGAGTTGCAGCATAGGTACACTCAATCATGTTGAACCTCTTTAGAATTTCTCCTGCATATTTTCTCTGATGCAACAATAGACCTTTACCATTCTTCAGAAGTTCAAATTCTAAGAAGTAAGACACTTCTCCCAAATCTGTCATCTCAAATTCAGTTTTCATTACTTCTTTGAATTTCTCTATCTCAGCTGTGACACTTCCAGTTACTAGCAGATCATCAACATACAAACATATCAGAATGATGCTTGAAGCTGCTTCCTGCACATATACTCCATATTCTGACTTGCATTTCCTGAAACCTTGTTTCACAAGAAATCCATCTATCCTTTTATTCCAAGCTCTTGGAGCTTGTTTCAAACCATATAGAGCTTTGTTCAATCTGTAGACCATGTCTTTCTTCCCTTCAATCATGAATCCAGGTGGCTGAGTTACAAAGACAAGTTCTTCTAATGGACCATTAAGAAAGGCTGACTTAACATCCATGTGGAACATAGGCCATTTCCTTGCATTGGCTACAGCTATGACAAGTCTCACAGTCTCAATTCTTGCCACAGGTGAGTAGATTTCTGAGTAATCTATTCCTTCCCTCTGCAGAAAACCTCTTGCCACCAGCCTTGCCTTATATTTTGCTATAGAATTGTCAGGATTTAGCTTCAGCTTGAACACCCATTTTACTTCAATTGCCTTCTTATCTGATGGAAGTTTAACTAACTCCCAAGTTTGATTTCTCTCAATTGAAGCCAACTCCTCCTCCATAGCTTTCTTCCATTTCTTGTGTTTCAAGGCTTCTGTGTAATTGATAGGCTCAGAACCAGCCATCAATGCAATATGAACTAAGTCACCATCTGCATTTACCTCATTATCATTAACAATTTCACAATCCTGCAGTCTAGCAGGAATGTTCCTTGTTCTGGCAGGCCTGTCTCTAGTCACAGCTGCAGGTGCTTCATTCTCATCACTAGAATCACTATCTTCTTCATTCATGATTGGATTCAATTGAGCTCTGCTTGAACTGCAACCAGCAATCCAATCCCAGGATTTCTCTTCATCAATTACAACATCTCTACTGTAGATCATTTTCTTTGTGACAGGATCATACAGCTTGTAAGCACCTGTGACGTGGTATCCTACCAAGATCATGACTTTACTTCTGTCATCAAGCTTCTTCCTTGTTGCTTCAGGTACATGCTTGTGACATAAAGCACCAAAAATTCTGAAGTGACTTACACTAGGTTTTCTACCACTCCACACTTCCTCAGGTACTTTGTCTTTCAGCTTCTTGGTTGGACACCTGTTCAACACATATACAGCAGTGTGAACTGCTTCACCCCAGAAAGCTTTAGGCAGGTTCCTATGCTTCACCATGCACCTTGCCATATCAAGAATAGTCCTGTTCCTTCTTTCAGCTAAGCCATTGTGTTGAGGTGTATAGGAAGCTGTGACTTCATGTTCTATACCTTGTTCAACACAAAATGACTCAAACTTCTTGGAAGTATACTCACCTCCACCATCTGTTCTGAGAGCTATGATCTTCTTTCCACTTTGATTTTCAACTAATGCCTTAAAATTTCTGAAGACATCAAATACTGCATCCTTGGTTTGAATCAAGTATATCCACATCTTCCTGCTATACTCATCAACAAAGGTAACAAAATATCTATTACCACCAAGTGAATTCACATCAAAGGGACCACACACATCAGAATGCACAACACCTAGTACACTTGATGATTTCATAGGCAAACTCTTGCTGAAAGTATTTCTAGGTTGTTTACCAACTAAGCAACCTTCACATATTCTTTCTGAAGCTTCAATCTTAGGCAGGCCAAGTACCATTCCTTTGCTACCTAGCTGATTCAGATATTTGAAATTCAAATGTCCAAATCTCAGGTGCCATAGCCAATTCAACTTCTCATCTGTTACTACCTTCATACACTGAACAGTGTTTGTGTGAATCAAAGTTCTGAAGGTTCTATTCTTGGCCAAAGGAGTCCTCAGAATTAGGTTATTTGCAGGATCATAAAGTTCAAATTTCTCATTCTTAATGATAACTGAAAAACCTTTTTCTGCTAACTGTCCAACACTCAGAAGATTACAATCCATACCTGGTACAAACATCACATCTTCAATTACTGCAGAGCTTCCATTGCTTCTCTTGATAACCATGTTACCAATGCCTTCTGACTGCAATGAACTGCTATTGGCCAGCTTCACTTTACTTTTCTTTCCAGAATCAAACTTCACTAACCAGTTTTTGTGACCAGTCATGTGATTGGAACACCCCGTGTCTAAGAACCAAGTCTCAGCATCAACTTTATCTTGTGATTCTACCTCTGATAATGCAGCCATGAAAGTCACAGCTTTGTCTTCAACCTTTTCTTGCACAAGTTTTGCTTCATCATCAGAGTCTTGGCCCTTTTCTTTGCCTTTCTTGAACCAACAATCTGAAGCATAGTGACAGTTATAGCACTGAATGTGACTCTTGTCCTTGCCTTTCCCTTTCTTTGAATTTGATGTTCCTCCTCCTTTCTTGAAGGATTCAGATTTTCCATCAAATTTTTTCTGAGAGCCATTCTTTCCCTTATCTCGATTTTTCTCTTTGTGACTGTTAGCTTTCTTGTAAGCCTGAACTTGTAAGGCTTGTACAGACTCTTGAACCCCTTTCCTTTCATTTATCATCAACTCATGTGCTTCTAACGATCCAACAAGATCCTCCAACTGTAATGTAGCTGCATTCCCAGTTTCTTGGATGGCAACAATGACATGATCAAAATTTGGAGTTAGAGTTCTCATTACCTTCTCTACAATCATCCTATCTGTCATCACCTCACCACAGCTCTTCATTGTATGGACAATGCCTTGAACCTTCGACACATAGGCTCCAATGGATTCACTCTTATCCATCTGCAGAAGCTCATATTGCCTTCTCAGAGACTGCAACTTCACTCCCTTCACCTTTTCTCCTCCTTCATAATATTTCACCAAAATATCCCAGGCTGCCTTAGAGGATTCAGCACTAGATATCTTGTCAAAATTTGCAGAATCTACTGCAGCTTGAATTGCATACATTGCCTTGCAATCCTTCTTCTTTGAGTCTTTGTGTGCTGATCTCTGAGCTTCAGTGGCATTCCCCACCAAGTCTTGCACACCATTAACCACCACTTCCCATGTATCTTGAAAACCAAAGAGAGACTTCATCTGTTTGCTCCATCTTTCCCAATTCTTGCCCTCAAGAATTGGAAGATTGTTTGGTAAACCATTCCCTGACATTGTTTCTGAATGAAGGAAAATGTAAACACCAAACAAGACTGAATCTTTGTGCTTTCTACACTAAGAACCAAAGGGCTCTGGATACCAATTTGTTAGGGTAATCCAAGATAAGAGGAAGAAGATAACAAGTAAGAACTAGAGAGAAAACTAGGAGGAAAGTGTTTTGATTTATTAATAGAGAATGAGTTGTATACAATGCATGTGGTACACGCTTATTTATAAGGAAAACTCCTAACTCATCTATTACCTGTAACACAAGTAACCATAACTAACTAACTCAAGGTAGTTATGTAACCACCTCCTAACTACCTAACCAAGTCTAATAGGATTGAAGTTATAAAACATCAAAAATATCATTAAGTATGTTTGAGTTGAGCTGCAACATGGATCTTTGTTTGCCACGGTAATTTCTCTAATAAAAAGTTGACATCCGAGGTTAAAATAATGAGAGGTATTATAGTAAAAAGTAATATCTATAGACTAAAATAAATAAAAAAAATTGTCCGTATATAAATTACGTTTTCTGTTTTGAAGGTTTCTTATTACTTTCCAGCTTTTTATCCATGCTTGTAGCTAAACCTTTCATGGATTGAATCTTTTTAGGTGAATTTGATTACTTTATGACTTTGTAATTTTGGCTTGTTTGTCAATGAATTATGAAATAGATCTTAATTAATTGTTCTTGTTATTAATGCTTTCTATATTTTGACCAATTGTGTGATGAATTCAATTTATTTTTTTTAATTGAATTCAATTATTGATTTTACTATGAGAATAAGAATCAATGATAGAACAATTGAACAATTAATAATTGCTTTAGAGATTTGGAAATTTGTGGTTAATAGAGAGAATTGCGAACCAAACCAACATATTGGACACAATTATTTAGTTAATTTCTATCTTAAGATTTGTGGAATGATTCATTGACTTATAAAAAGTTACTAAACGGGTGATTAGAGGATCAGAAGGATTTCCGATTCAATCTTTTCTATTGATTTTCCCTCAATTTTACTTTCAAAAATGTTCAAACAATTTGCTATGCAAACTCCCCGATTTACATTTAAATTTCTCTTAAGTATTACTTTAGTTGTCTTGTTTTAGATTAATCTCAATTCTTGAGGATTGATAATTTTTACTACTTGCGATCGATTTGTGCACTTGCAAATTTATCATGAAGTTTTTCATATTAATTGTAGATTTTGTAATTAGACAGCTTTAAGCTATTAACTAGGAATCTATAAATTTTGTTCGCATATTATCATTTTTAGTTTTTAGCGAATTTAATGATGTAATAATTTTGATTGATGTACTTTACAAATTTAAATGAATGAATATTGTTATTTTTAGTAAAAAAAATAAATTAAAATGTTGACTATTAAAAAATATAGACAAATGTAAGTTATCGGTCCCTATTGCATGTTGAATGTCCATCACATCACATTAAAGAGATTCTCGTGTGATGCCATTACGGCTAAAAAAGATTTTCAACTTCAATAAATTTATTTATTGTTCTGAAGCTTCCTCATAAATTAAGTATCTCCAATAAAATATGATTTGGTAGGAAACCAAATAGTCCCCATAATTCAACATACAACATTTCTTTCTAAAAATAAAGTTTTGGAATAAAATTTATTATACACCATCTATTTTTCTCTTGGACATCACTTGAGTTTTGATCGCGTTGCATAAGAGTGATAATGAATTGCCGATTGCCTTATACTGTCTTGAATCGAGGATTTATTTCCTTCCCTCCCTCCAGCTCTCTATTCTCTTCCTTCGGCTCTCTTTTAAGGTATTCCACTTGTGTCTATTGACCCATCTCTTAAAAAGTCTAACTCGAGAAAGGGAATTATTAATTTAAGAACAACGTTCGTTTAACTCCGAAACGAGCCCTAGAAGAGGATCCTATCCGCTCATGGAAGCTAGTCACACAACTCTAAAAACAAGAACTCAAGCAAGAAAGAATGAATAACTTCTCCAACTCCATAACTAACCACAGAAACAGAGATAAACAACTCGGAACGGCAAGTTCGAACTGAAAGAACTACTAAACTAACTAAACAGTAAGAAGTTAAAGAGGAAGAGTTGTTTTTTAAGCAGATAGTCTTGTGAACTACGTACACCAAAGTCTTCCACTCATCCGCGCTTCCCCTTGTGAGTGAGGGTCGATAAAAATTATCATCATTCTATCGAATGAAATTAGTACGCCCGGTGAACCATGCTTGACCCTTTTGTATAAAAAAGAGAGATAATCCCCTCAATTCTTTTACTTTGAAACGAAATACACCTCTGTTGGAGAGAGCTAGTACGAACCATCCTATCCCAATAGCGTTTATTTGGAGCTCAATATGAACTCCTATTTTTTTTTGCAAGACCCGTTCATATAAGGGAAAACTCCAGAGAATCCTTGCGTTAACCCTTTCCTGAACCAGAACCGGGGGGGAAGAAAATGGGATCAAAATTTCCCATAAGGGCTTTCCGGACCTTCCTCACCCCCCCTCTTTTCATTCATTCTCCCTTCCCCTCTCACTCCCCCTTTTTCAAGCAAGAAGCCCAACTCCCTACCTAAGAAGGGGCCCCTCTCTGATAAGAAAACGAAAGAATCTCCATTTTATGACAAATTCAGTCTGATGGTTGTTCTCCACTAACCACAAGGATATAGGGACTCTATATTTCATCTTCGGTGCCATTGCTGGAGTGATGGGCACATGCTTCTCAGTATTGATTCGTATGGAATTAGCACGACCCGACGATCAAATTCTTGGTGGGAATCATCAACTTTCTAAGCCACTCAATAAGGCTACATAGGCACAATTGATTTATTGCGGAAAACCTATTTGAGTCGCTGAATTCAAACCATGTTATGTTGTTGATCCCTTTGGGACACACACACACACCTCCTTAACCAGCATTGTTGCTATTCGAAGTCGTCTTCGTCGTGCCAGAGTTTCACGAGGTCAATCAAGTCATTTTGCTAATGTTTCCTTACATAATTGATTCTGGTTGATGAAGTTCTAACTTCTCCCGCACAATATATCTAAATTCATCACCCGGATTGAGTATAACTAAAATGGCTACCAAACCAATCTAGATATTTTGGTATACATCTGAATCCATCACCCCGAATTGAGTAGAACTAAAATGATTGCCGAAACCAATCTACATTTTTTGGTTTGGTTCGAGTCGTTCATTTTAGATGTCAACTGAGACCCACGTTTACACGTAACAAACATACAAAAATGAAACATTGAAAACAGATGACTGCAATCAAATTGAAGAAAAACCACATTAAAATGGGTAAAAGAGAGTTCAACATATTTCATATCAGTAACGGGGATATGATTCATGCTAAACAGTACCTAAACACATTCAAATACCAGTTCCAATGCAATGGCATACAAACCATTATTCCAACTCTCCTAATATCCCACCCCCCATATACATATTATCATTTCTCTTCAATAGTACCATTATTGGCTGTGGAAGAATTTTCATTTTCCTTGTTTGTGACCTCGTTGCTAGCTTTTGCTGGAGCTGGATATTTGATAGCATTAAGTTCAACTTTTCTCAAAGCAGCTTTGCCAAGATCAACACCACAGATGTCAGAGAGCCTCACCAGATAAAGCAAAACATCAGAAAGCTCTTCTCCAAGATGAATCTTTTCCTCTTCTTTCCAATCTGGAAGTCCCCTTTGAACCTCACCTTTCCATTGAAATATCTCAGACAATTCTCCTACTTCACCCACCTGCAAAATCACATAACAAAATATATAAGATTATACCCCTCAAATCTTATTATGATATAAGACCATGAGCATAACATTTAACACTTTTTTTAAGACTCGGTATCCGGCTCAAGGACCGACTAATCCGAGGGACACCGATCCCACCGCTCACTTGGGGCGGTGCCCATTTAAAGCCAAAGATTTTTTGCTCTGTATGGACTGGCCCAACACAAGAAGTGGCACCAGGAGGATTCAAACCTGAGACCACATTTAATTTAACACTATTTTGAACTAGTTATTTATTCTATAAGTTAAGTTGAAGAGCATATGGCAAGTAAACTAATTGTATATTATGTGTGGAACAATAAAATGGAATATCTTTGCATTGCAAAAAATTGAATTGAAGAAAACCTGAAAAATGAGGCATCAAAAGTTTTAGCCTATGTTTGGTCAATTATGGTTTGACCACAAATTAGTTATATCTAAAATAGATTCAGTTCAGACACATTATAAAAAAAAAAAAAAAAAAATGATTCCACCACCAAACTCAATTATATTCAAAAGCTTAAATATTTAGCTTTTGCAGTGACATACAATCAATTCTCAAGTTTATTAAAAGTGGTAGATGCATATACACATGCAAAATGATACAAATTATCCAAACATGAACAGATAAAATCACTTTTTCTGTAAATGTGTCTAAATATAAATATAACTTGTTTTACATTCTTCTCACTATTGACCAAAATCAACTCTACAAAATAATTGATTATTCCTATGAGTGATGTTCAAGAACAAACAACAAGGAAACTCATAGGAATAATTGATTATTCCTATGAGTGATGTTCAAGAACTAATTCAATATGTTCCTAAAGGTGTAGCTTAGTGTTATCAATTGGAATGCTGAGAAATATTATGAATGAATTTTAGGTGTGTTTGATTCTGCCATGACAAAAATTGATTTTTGTAAAATTGGTTTTAGTTAAAAATTAGTTGAATGAAAAGTGGTTTATGTCGGAATACACATTCGTAAAAGTGAGTAAAAAAAAAAGTTTGAGTATAAAAATCACGTCCGAAGTCAAAAGCTGCAAATCCTAACTTGAACTTAGAATCAATTCTAGAGCCAAAATTGATTACACCGAAAAACATTCAAATCTGAATGTTGTGAGTTTGTTTGTTCGCGGATTTATCGGTTTTTGTTTTTAGTGACTTTGAATTTGTATTTCAACCATCAATCTGAATGAATGAATATCCTTTATTTTAGAAAATCAAAAAAAAAAAAATTAAAACTTTTTTCTTCTAGAACAATTAAAAAAATGCAACCTGCAGAAAAATAAGGTTTAGGAAAACGCCAAACAGAATCAGAACAAATCTGTGAAAAAAAATAACAATAATAAATATAATAATAATAATAATAAAATGCTTCTTCTCCTAACACTAACCCTCATCAAAAGAATACCCAAAAAATAAAAAATCAAATGGGTAATTCATAAAATTTGTATATGAAACAAATGAAGTTTATTCAAAGCTGAAACAACAACAAAAATAAATTATGATAAAATTACCATAGCTAAGAGAAGGTTTCTTGGGGTGTGATATTGATCCCAGTCTCTCTCTTTGGCGAAGTTAGCCATCATCTGCTTGAGCTTGCCAAGGGATACAGAGTCTCCTTCTGGAACATCACTCATCTTCAGAAAGGACACGAAGACGAGAGTGATGAAAATTGAGAGAAAAAGTGAAATGCTGTTTGTGCCTTTGTGAACAATCACAATCACTTATTTATTTTTATTTTTTTTGGTCAAAGTCACATTGACTTATTTAAGTAACGAATAATAATAATTCCCCTAATAATAATAATCTCAGAAAAAAAATATCCTTTCAAAAAATAAACACAATAAAATATTATTTAAAAACAATGATAACAATAAAAATAACTAATTTTGAGTAAATTTCACCAAAGAAAAATTTGTCCATTTCATAAACCACATAAATAATCAAACACAAAATATCCAAGTGTTTCAAATATTTAGAAATATAAAGTGGAAATAAATATTCAAAGACATTATTAGCATTAGTTTCGAACCAATCCAAAAGTAAAACCGCAAATCGAATCAATTCAAACCAAAAACCGCAAAAAACCGCATTTAGTGTAAACCGCATGAATCATTTTTTTCTAAACCACACGGTGTGGTTTGGTTTGCGGTTTTCATTTTAGAAAACCAAACCAAACCGCAAAAGTTAATTGAACTATATCAACTATTAGCAATCAACTTATTACCTAGTCAAACTTAGCAAGCCAAACCCAAATTGAGTTCAAAACATATAATTTCACGCGATTCAAAATTATACTATTAGTATTAAAAATAAATTCTTACGTGTGCAATTTATGTATATGCATAATATATCATGTAAACAATAAAATAAATTAAAATTTTCGATGTTTATTTTGTAACATGTTGGTTATATTGTCATATTTTTTCTATCGTGATAAACCGCGGAAACTGAACCAAACCTAACTGCATTGGTTTGGTTTGTTTGGATGGCTTTTTAAAAACCAACCGAACCAAACCGAACCGCAAACCATTTTATCTCGCGATTAGGATGACTTTTATGCTTAAAACCGAACCAAACCGCACCGCGAACACCCCTAATTAGCATCATTATAAGATGATTAATCAGACGCGTCAAAAACCATTTGCATTGTTATTGTGTTTCATGCTTCAAGTAAACATCAGAGAATTATTCTAAGAAAATGAATTCTCTACTGTCAAGTAATGACTGCGTGTAAATTTCAACCGTTCATTTTTTGTCTTTTTATTTTATGATCTTTAAATCTGGACTATTAAGTAGAGTAATTGCATGACTACATGGATTTCCTGACTGCAGGGAATCCAAGTCCTTATTCTAAGTTTGTCAACATCTTACATGACTTCTTTATATATCTTAAGCAACAACTTTGTATTAAATCAATAGTCCTTTTATCAAATTTCATGTTTCTTCTCAAATAATTAGAGGTAAATCGTATTTATGATATTATCTCTAATTATTTCATTTCCTTCTTATATTACTGCAACCAATTCATTGACTATGTAAATTCAATAATTTCATTGTTTGGCTTTGTGCTCTTACCACTTTTAATTTCTCCCTTTTACCTACCTCCATTTGTTATGGGCGAAGGATCACTTGAATACATTTATGTTATAGAAAAGTCATCAGCAGGAGCATCAAAGCTCTCTAATTTCATCTAATTTTGAGCAACATGACCATCAATATCTTCATCAGTAATTGTTGGATTTAAGATTTCAGACGATATGACAACACATGTTCAAAGTGACACTATTTCATTGAAGATTTTAGTCTCTCAAAACTCTAATCCAACTTCAATTGACTAACCTATTATTATCCAAAAATCGTACACCTAAAATAAATTATCTGTGATATTCGTCAATCGACCAATTTAAATATGAATTGTTTTCAGGGTTGGCTTTTGACCTCATGTCATTTTGATTTTTTTTTAATGTTAAAAAAAGTGTTGATAATTTGAATTTGGGCCTTCAGAGCCCATTTTTTAAGAATAAATTTATTGTTATGCGTTTTAGAAAAAAAAAAATTTGGGGCTTTACAATCACTATTGGAGTTTTTTTTTTCTCCTAGTCTCTCCCGCACCCCTTAAATACCCCCATTGAGTTTTAGAACTCAAGGAGTGTTTTGCCTATTTGAAGTTCTCACTAAATTGTGTAAGAGAAGAGATTTAGTAAGAATGTTGCATAAAGAATTTCCAAGAAGCAAGGCAATCTCTATTATATACATAGCGAGATTCCCACAGAGCTTTCTCGTGCATTCTTAAGAAAAATTGCTTATGTGGCATTCAATAAGAGTTTTTGCTTAGGTGGCATTCAATTAGAGTGTTTTTTTTTTTATATATTTTTTGTATCTTCTCGATATATATAAGTTTATATAAAGTTGCACAACTAAATTTCTTAAGATTCAAATTTACATCTACGGTTATCTATTTTATTCCATATATACATAACCAAAACAAATTCCACAAACTGAGATTTCTATAGCTATATTTTATTTTCTTATATTATGTTCCATATATGTATTTTCTTATATTATGTTTTTTCTAGCATATATAATAAACTGATTCATTTTGCAGACTCATCACCACGTAAAAATCAAAGAGAAAAATATTCTCCAACCTTTGTCAGGGCAACTCATATTTTATGTTCTTTGCTGTTTACATAAAATTGTGTATCAAGTTGTACCACCCAGAGGGTTGGAACTGACAGTTAGTTGTGTTGACGTCAAGTCACAGATTGTTCAGATATAACTGGGCAGGTAAGAAAATTCAATTTAAAAATAATTTGTTTAAGAATCTTAAACCGCATAACTTATTGATTTGTGAATTGGCGTTCCTGTATTCACGGGATCTTATCACAAAGTTTGATGAAACTGCAACTGCAGTGGAGAAGGTCAAAAATAGCACTGTTATAGATGTCGTAGACTTATGCTCACATAAAGTTGATCGTGTAGTAGTTAATAGAGCTTGCCTTGATGGAGCTGATTTACCAACAACTAAATATATGAATACCAAAATTAAAATTTAGAAAGACTAGACTATTTTACTTATATGATCGTCATACAACAAATTTTCATTGTTTATTTTTAATGCTTTATTATGCACTTCTTTCACTGACAATTTTATTCAGGTATCTCATTTAGTTCAATAGACCGGTTTTGTCACTACTCTCATCGATAGAATTAATCATATTTGTTTGGTGGAATTTTTCCAGTAATACATTTTCATTGTTTTTCAAGTTATGTCAGACATAAACTAACGAATAACCACGACCTTTAACATCAGTTAAGAGACAAATGATTTGTAGCTAGTGATGGTAATTTTGGTTCCCAACAGGTATAGAAAGTTATATAAGATGATTGCGAATGCAGGTGAATGTTGTTCTTTCGTGCCTTATTGCAAAAATATGTTAATTTATTTAAATTTATATTCATTATGTACTCTTATTTGCATTTTCACTAGCCATAAACTATTTATAATTCAATATATCATGTCCAAGAAATTAAGCAAAAAGAGAGTCGAGGAAACCCTCAACCCTATCCGAAATATATTAAACATAAATAAAAGAGAGTACAAACTAGGGGGACATCAACCTGACCCAGTTAACCTGTTTGTAGCACTAAAGATAAAACAAATAAAACCAGCTACAAAGTAGTTATAGATCCAACCCTAACAGGTGAAAACCAAAACATACACCAACACATCGGGCACTACTCAGCGAACCCGCGTACGGGCTCGAAACCAAATAGCAAAAAAAGGATGTATCAATATATGTAAAGGTATAAAACGGCGAATGAATTGACCGCCAACACGGACAAATTCACGTACCAAAACCCCCCTCTGAAAAATCAAAGCAGGTATCCATAACCCTTTCGGGCCAATCAAACTCAAGCCCCTGCAAACTGTTAGACCCAAGGAATCAAAACAGCAGCAAGCAACCAAAGTGAAGAACAACAACAACAGTAACAACAGAGCTATCAACAGAACCAGTAGCTCCAGAGAACAGAACCACCGGAACGTGAAGAAACTCCATCCTCCGACGCGCAGGGGAACAGCAGAGCACCACCAACCACCCACAAACCGAGTGCACCACCACCACACGACCCTTACAGACCTAAAAGATCGACAACAGCAGCGTCGAAAGAGGTTGGGAAAACGCATCGTGGCTTGGACTGCCGAAGAAACAGAGTAAAGAGAGACAACCAGAACAGAACCTGCCAAACCAGTCGAACAAAGAACCGATTTGGGTTGCACTGAACCGGTCACCGCCGTAACATAACCGCATCACAGAAACGACGACGAAAACCGGCGCGCAGAACGGCGGACACGACGACGGAGCGATGACGGTTGAATAAAAACCATCCAACACTGACTGTGTGGGTTAAGAACAAACTCAGGAGAGTTACGAGCCCACCGGAGCTTAAAGGTGATGACTCCATGAACAATCACGAGCACCACCAAGCTACCAGATCTACATCGTTGAAGCAGCGTTTGGATTTTAAGGGAGGAGGGCGGCGGGGTTACTTTAGAGAGAGGACAGAGCGTTTGGAATTTTAGAGAGAGAGGGCGGCTGAATCGATAAATCAATGGATTTTTTGTACTTGTTTGGGGAGAAGCAAGTCAACAAAAACAAGAAATATAAAAGTAGTTTTTCTTTTTACACAAAATAGAAAAGTAGTTATTTATTCTATTAATCATCTTCACTTCAATGAAGAGATATATCTATCTCTATTATAAGATTATAAGATTTCCAAGAATCTCTCTCGTGCATTCTCAATAGAAATTGTTTAGATGTCATTTAATTAAAAAGCTTGCTTATGTGACATTCAATTAGATCTTCTTTGATTCATTATTAAAGAAAACTTCTCAAAAACATATCTTCTTTAACCCATTATAAAAAATAATAATTAAAAAAACGATGGGAAAAGCGATCTTACTTTACATTGTATTTTTCAAGGCCATTGAATGTAGGAGTTTTGGATTACTATGAAACAGATTGAAACAAGAAGGTGAGAGAACGATGGGAAAAACAATCTTAATTTACACTGAATTTTTTCAAGTTCATTGAATGTGGGAGTTTTGCATTACTATGAAACAGGTTGAAACAATAACGTAAGAGAAGGATGGAAAAAGCGATCTTAATTTACATTGTATTTTTAACGTGGGAGTTTTGGATTACTATGAAAGTAGTGTGTGTTTTTT
Organism: Trifolium fragiferum; assembly: GCA_954870985.1. Lineage (NCBI taxonomy): Eukaryota > Viridiplantae > Streptophyta > Magnoliopsida > Fabales > Fabaceae > Trifolium > Trifolium fragiferum. The sequence continues at coordinate 10,398,323 of OX940793.1, read as the reverse complement.
TTTGTGGGATAAAAAACAAGTAGTTTATTTAACTCATTTTCATGGATAAGATTTATAGTTTGTTCAGATTAAGTGGAATAAAATCTATAATAAACATAGTAAAACTCTATAATCTTAAAGTACGAGCTCTATTATTATTAGTATTTTTTTGATGGGATAAAAAAAAAACAAGTAGTTTATTTAATTACTTTTCATGAATAAGATCTAAAAATATAGTTTGTTGAGATTTAGTGGATCTCAAATAAACATAGTAAAACTTCTACAGTATATCCTTAAAGCAAGAGCTCTATTTTTATTTTTTTTGTGGGATAAAAAAACAAGTAGTTTAATTACTTTTCATGGATAAGATCCAAAGATATATATAGTTTGTTGAGATTCAGCAAAACACATGGCGTGTCACATTCATTAAATGCTGTTAAATGAAAGAGATCTAAACTTCAATGTATGAATTGAAGCAAAAGTAATAAATTGAAACCTGTATAGTAGCCCACACAACAAATGCATCAGGAACCCAAATAGAGAGAGAAGAGTCATTTCTCAATTGCACAAGAAATCAAAATAAATGGAATGGAAAATGAAATCTTTGGTTTCTCCTACATAAGATAGTTGGAAAATCATAACTCTAAAGGAAAATCAGAACTCTCAAGTTTCACCATCTTCGCCAAACACAACACGGTCAAAATCGAAACTCTCAAGTCTCACAATCTTTTTGTTTTTATTATTTTTTGTTTTACAAGTTAAAATCAATATAATAATAATTATGAAAATTATAATGGAAATATTTATTTCAAATTACTTCAAAATATTTACATTGTATTATGACAGCTAAAAGAAATATTTAGTTATGGTATATAGGAATTATGTCATATGGAGACAAGGCTATGAAAATTACAAAAGTAATGCATTGTTGTATTCTTTAAGATATATAACTTAAAATTTCACCTTTGAACCTAAGTTTTATTTTAACAGGTTAAATGTATTTTTCGTCTTTACTTTTTGTCTAAAATCTTTTTTTTTTTTACAAAAATATTTTTTCTAAAATTTTTAAATTGTTTTATTATCTTAAACTTCTAAATAATATTTTTTTAAAAAATAATATATAAAGGTTAAACTTTTACTTTTATTTAATGTCATTTATACAATGCACAATATCTTTGCTCCCATAATATATATTTAAGCAACACATAACATATAATATCTCAAATTCACCGTTGAACATTATACTAAATTTTTCAAATAATATTTAAAAACAAACACTTTTTTTTACATTTTTTTAATAAAATAAAGATTTTTTTTATATTAACAAACACTTAAATAGTATTAAAAAATATATAGGGATAAAATTACACGTTTTGTCATTTATCTTTTTTTTTGTAACATTTTGGTCATTTATCTTTCATTTGTAATATTTTGGTCCTTTATCTTATCTTTTTGTAACACTTTGGTCATTTATCTTTTATTTGTAACACTTTGGTCCTTTATATGAATGTTATAAAAGACTAAAGTGTAATGCATTGTTATAAAAGATAAAGGACTAAAGTGTTACAAATAAAAGATAAAAGACCAAAGTGTTATAAATATATAAGATAAAAGACCAAATTATTACAAATAAAAGATAAAGGACCAAAATGTTATAAAAATATAAGATAAAGAGCAAAATATGTAATTTTGCCAAAAGATAAAGAGCACGGGTTAACATACTAGTATAAGTAAATACAAAAATGAGAGAGAAATTTAATCCAAAATTAACGGAGCCGGATCCTCTCCTTCCCCATTTGTCTCCTTCTATCATTTTTAAATCTTGACCATTAGATCAATCCAATGGATAAAACACTAAAAGACAAAAAGATGTATGTCACACCCAATAAAAATGTTATGTTTCTCCTTCTCCAATTTCTCATAGTTTTTCTTTTTGTGCGCTGCATTTTTACTTTCCCTCTTATTCTTCTACAATACAACAACATGCCATATCTCTTATCATCAAGCTATCAGTTGATCCATTTGCTTTTCCTTGGCTCTGGTTTACTTGTTTAGTGACACTAATTTGAGAACAAAACTTCATTTATTCAATATGAATTCAACTATTGTGCACTGCTTTCATTTTTGCAGCGTTGTCCGCAGCTGCGTTACCCTCTGCTTCGTCGTCCGCCGTTGTGTTGTCGTTCGCCGGTCACCGTGAACAACAGTCGGCCGATTTGGTGCTGAGATGGGAAGGAGTCGTACTCGTGGGTTGAAAGAGGGGTAGGAGAGATTTAGGGATTTGGTCAAGATAAATTTGTTTAACTTTTATTCACTTTTTAATTGTGGGCCATAAGATTGATCTAAGGGATGAACTTAAAAGAAGGAGAGAGAAGGAGAGGATCCGATTCCAAAATTAACACTATCTTCTATCACCAACCACCTTCACCTCTCACCGTCCTAAATCTTGCTTCCCAAGAGAGGATGGTGTTCATCTTAAGTGAGATTTGAGACGTGATTTGATAAGGTAAATGTATTCACCATGAAGAAGTTTAACCCCGTTTCGTGTAAATCCACATGTTAAATAGGGTCTAAAATTAGGGAATGGAAAATATTTTGTTAATTCAAGTGACGCTAATGATCATTTTATAATTATCTCAGAAGATATTAAACTCAGTATTTTAAAGTTACATTAGTCATCGACCAATCCACATATTTAAATCGCACGGTCTAAACAGTCAAACCTACACAAACAAAAACTAAAAATGCATCAAAACAAATGATCCTTAGTCCAATGGCCCCATAGGTTAAATGGACCGGGGGAGGGGGCCTGGTTCCATTTCAGTAATAGCCAAAATAAACTCAATGTTAATATTTTTCAGCTACAGCATATCCAAAACAAATTGATTTGAGTAATTTGTTTGAACATAGTAAGTGCAGTCAGTAAATAAAATGTGTATTGTCTAGAATCAGAGGAATGTGCAGTGAAATGATAAACCTGAATTCAAGAAATGTAGTCAAAGTAGTAACAAATCATAAATCTGTTTTTAACTGTAATGTTAAGATGTGGCCACCATACACATAGCAACAAAATTTATATACGTTAACAGTTGCTATAGCTATCTTACTTTTTACACACAAAATATGGGACCTCACTGTATATAAGCATGCTCTGTTCTATTCAATTTTAATTTTGCCACTTTGTGCAAATTATGAGAATTCAAACAAATTACCCCATGTGACCTCTTGTCTTGGTCCCTTATGCACTATATTTTGGACCACTTTCATGTGCCAACTGGCAAGAAAAATTCACACTTTTTTTAATCTAAAATTAGTTAGGCATATTTTCAATGATCACTTTTGGTATCCGATTAGGTTTGTGATGAGTTTGATAAAGTTATGATGAGTTATCGTAATTTCAATAAAGCGACGATGATGTTTAAAGATAAACACACGTCTAATTCAAAGCTATATATCGCGTGTAGCCAACGAAGCATGTCACTGACATGTAATATTGATAATAATTTCAAAAAATAATATAATTTAATATAATTAAATGTGGGAGAGTTGAATCAATATTCGATTGCTTCTTAAATTTCATGGTGGGAGGGAGCAGTCAAACGTTTGAAGTGATAGGACTTGTCCAAACATGTACCTTGTACAATTGGTTTTTCATAATGAATTCTAGTATATGTTTTTGTGCCTGAAGCCAAGCCAACTTTGAGCTAGAATTGATTCCAAAACTGAAGTTAGAATTTGTAGTTTTCTTACAAAATCGGGTATTAGTATTAAATATGTGATATAATTAACTTTTTAAGTGAATGTATCTAAATATAAATTATCTTTTATTCAACTAACTTTTAACTTGTAAAAAAAAAAAACTAACCTTTAAACTAAAATTAACTTGGTAGATAAGATCACGGTTCAATCTCTTACAACTGCGATTGGGATGGGTTGGAACCATTTAATACCAAAGCTGACTTATGAACCAAATTAAACTGATGGTGAAAGTAAAAAAAAAATTAACTTGTTCAAATTATTCATTTAGAATAAATTTTCACCACAAAAGAACAAAATTTGCAAATTCTCTATATAGATTTTAAATATAAATAATTTTACATTTAACTAACTTTTAACCAAAGTTAATTTTTTAAAATAATTCATTCAAAATCAATTTTCATCACAACAACACAAAATTTACAAGTTCTCTATATAGATTCTAACTCGAGTTGAAATTTACAACTTTTATCCTCAAATGTAACTTTTAACTTTAACTTATTTAACTCACTTTTACTTAACTAATTGTGTTTAAATATAATTTTATATTGAACTCACTTTTAACTAAAATAAATTACACCAAATCTTTGTGAAAAATAAATCTCCAACGACTTAGAACCTAACCATATTCTTAAGGATTTCAATTTGCTTAACATACAAACATAAAGTTTCTCATTCCCCCAACTGTGAAAGTATCTGCAAACACAATTAAATGGCGTAATCATGTAACATGCATCAACATTTCTGATAAATTTGAAAAGGACTTAAGCTGCATGCATCAGCTCAAATGCTCAATAATATTCAAAAGAAAAATGGAAGATATATTAGTATAAAGAATATCTAATAACAACTTTAGTAATAGTATTAAAAATATGAAAATAGAAAAATAGGCTTCACATTATTAAAATTGAATGACAACATATAGCAAATACAAAATTTTTGAACCTTTTCAGCACAAAATTACTAACAAGTTCTACAATTAAATTTAAACCTACTAGAACACAAAAATAACATTATGCTATAATATAATCTATTAATGACAATTATCATACTATATAGTATATCATCTGTGACAAACACATCTGTAGTGATAAGGGCTATTGATAGGGTCATTCCCCTCCACAGGAACTTGCTCAGCTGTGCATCTATATTTGCAGCCTCTACATTCATTGTAAGTACAAGTTGGTGCTGTGGATCCAATCATCAATCTCCTATAATTCCTTACTTTCAATACTTCATTGCTACCCTAAAAATTATAGATACAAAAACATTTGATGCATAAGTATAAGTGTTTATATAGAGAAAATTAAACTTACCAATAAATTAATTCATATTGATAATTCATTTGTTTTGTTCACCTTTAAATTTGATTCTCTTTGAAATTGTGAGGATTGAGATATGAACCCTTTTGTTTCAATTCCTGCAAAAAATGTTACAAATTTAGGATACATAGACATAACATTATTCAACAATAGTAGTGAAACTCATACATCAATAAATTTAGCCTATATTATTTCTCTTTACAAAGCTTAACATAACATACACATAAATGATAGCAACCTTACTAGTTGAGAAAAGTAATTTTATTGAGAAATTAGCTTATTTTTGGATTGACGGAGAATTTAGCAGAATTACAGCGTATTGACGTAATTTTAGCAAAAAATACAAACTTTAACAGAATCTTAATACCAACGATAATTCCGTCAAACTCACTGTATGCCAGACATGTAACATAAAGAAAACTATTGATAAGGAACAACATTTATATTCTTAGTATTATATTATATCCTCATATGAAGAATACTATTGATAGAAGCTCCAAATCAAACTACATAGAATTGAAAGTAGCATCTAATATAATAATAAGAAGAATCCAAAGAGAAGTGAATATAAAAATAAAAGAAGATGAGAATTCATTGGAACATCATTATAAAAAAAAATAAGAGTTAAGGTGGGACAAAATGACATGACTAGACCTTGAATAACTTTAGATGCAAGAATTAAGGTAAAGAGTAGCATGAATACTTTTGGGAGTTTGGTGTATCCCATTCTCCTCATTTTGGTGTTATAACTTTGAAGAGAAAGAGAATATATTTAAGATACAAATAATGAGTTTTTGGAAAGATAATGTGATGTTGTGGTGAGTTAGTGACCATAAGAGATAGACTGGCAAAATCTGCACTAAGTCAGAGGAACATGATCAAATAAGGTACAGAATACTGACTATAGTGGCTAACTCAAATGAAATTCTAGGCCTTATTAGAATTACAAGATTGCCCAAAGTGAAGATATTGATGACAGTGATTGATTTGGTGTTTGGTTTGGGTAAAAATGGTGTTTCAATAGTAAAGAATCATTGGAATGGACATAAGAATGTGAGGACATGTTCACCACCAAAAAGAGCATCCAGAGAGGGTTCCATATTTATTTTTAATGTACCTCACATCCTAACGAAGATCTTCAATAATAAATAAATATAAAAAACATGATAAATAGTTTTTTCTAGAGTCCAGATAAAATTTTGAACATAAGTTTATAAGTAGCGGCAATATTTATCTTATAAGCTATAATTGGATTAACTCCAATTCAAAATTCAAAGATGATATTAAAGTTTATCTAAGAATCGTTAGAGCACTTGCTATTAGGTCAAATAATGTCGGATCACTCGAGTCATGTCATATGTCCGATCTTAAGCGTGAGATATGATATGAACATGACTATATGAGTTTATAAGTAGAAATAGTACTCATTTTACAGACCAATTTTGTACGGTGGCGAATCAATTTTTTTATGGTTAAACCATTATCAACTCTATCAAATTTAGTTGACAGATTTTAATTATTTTTAAAAAGATAATATGAAAATAAAATATTATTAATAACAGTGACACTAATGATTATTTTAATTTTTTTTTTTAAATGAGATTTAAATTGTATCTTAAAGTTAAAATGACAAACGCTTACCATTGAACTGACATACTAGTGAGTTTGTTGTGAATCGAAAGAAAACCATACCAATAAAACCTTTAGTGTGTGAAGAAAATGAATAAAGCAACTAAACAATGGAATAAGCAATTAATCACACAAAAGCTAAAACTATGAAAACGATAAAGAACACAAATAAATTTGTTTACCCAGTTCGGTATAATAACCTACTCTGGGGGAGAGAGCAACTCTCTGTTCCACTATCAAACTTTGTTCATTGATTACAATGAGATTCACCACAAAGGGTTGTAAGAATTAGAGTATTCCTAATTCTACCATTTTCTCAAATTTCTTCCCGTGACCAAAAGATTTCAATGATAATGATTACAAGATGAAAGAAATGAGTTTCCAACCCCAGAGAGTACAAGAGAAACCCTCTTAAACCCTAACCTCAATGTTGGAGAAAAACCCTTGAAAGTCCCTATTTTTCTTTCACTTGGCAGCTGCATAAATCCATACAATAGTATATATACTGCAAAGCACGCGCGCCACGCCTGGCTAGCTGCGTGCTAGACCAAAGGCAACCCATGCTTCCTTTTCCTCCATTTGCGTGCCACGCATGAAGGGGGACGTGCCACACCTGCTGCAAATTGTTCTTCATTTTTTGAGTTTTCTACATCAATTCTAAGACAAATTCCAACATAATTAAATATGTTCATATTTGAAACTTTAAAATGCTTCATGTCTAATTTTTAATGACTAACATCCATTAGTGAGATAAGATATTTTCAATTGTAGCAACACAACTTTTAAAAATTGTACATTCATATATCCATGTTCCAATTCAAATTTTCTAATTTTTTTTATCATTGTCTTCTATTATTTTACGAATCCTTCTATCATTCTCTTCCATCTTCTTCCTCTTCATATGCACCTTTAATATTCTCAAAAAAATCTCTTTTTACTTTTTCTCTTAATACATATTTTTCTTCTTACATAAATTCATCTCTTGTATAATTGGTAACAACCTCTAAATGGTACAACTTAAATATATATCATGTTTTACTTATTTATTTTTGCTTTTTGGCGCTCAGATATCATTTATTCACAGCTATAAAAATTATTTTTTTCAAATCTTGTAAAACACAACAAAATAGAAAATAAATTAAGTATTAGACGACAATTGAAATTGTTGTCTCTTTATTAAAAATAGTTTATTCAAAACATTTTTCATTAAATCAAATCAAATTCGGTCAAACTTGTTTGCCAAAATAGTCCAAGATTTTTAGGCCATAAGTCCTTTAAAGGTGGTCCACTCGTTGGTCCCTTGTCAATAACGACATATTATATTGTACATTTTAGTCTAATTAGCAACCATCCTTCCCCAGTTCCCCCTAGTTAGTATTAACTTGGTCTTCAATTATGGGAGTAAATATTGCCATAATAGATAGGCAAGAAATGATAAGCTATAGTATATTTTGTTATATAAAATAGTTATTATCTTCACGCATAATAATTATAAGATTAATTTATCAAGTTATGTATGATTTAAATGAGCGATAAATTTTTTCTATGAGTTTTAATGTAATTGTATGTTCAAATCAGTGATCGAATCAAAAACTTTGATTAAGTTAAAACAAACTTGTGTCATATAATTAGTCATAAATTATTGTTTGTGAGCAAACAAATTGTAATTTTTAAATCGATCATATTACTCTGATGAAAATCTTATCAGTTATCATGTAATCAAGATTGGGATTGGAATTTGCTGACTTTGAAGCGGAAAAGGCATGTCTTAAGATTAATTTTGTTCATTTGATCAATCAGACGCACCCAACCATGCCAAGTGTCCCTCCTTTTATTAAAAAAAGTAATTGTTAAAGCCAATAAAACAATCTGAACCAAATAAAAGAAAAGAAGGCTTCTTCTTCGATCGCCACGAGAGTGGATTGTCTCAATTGGAGATCTCTCAATTGTCTCTCAAGTGTAATTCCAACCACACATCAGGAGAGAGAGTGTGTAAAAAATAATAATAAAAAATAAATGAAATAAAAGTGATGAAATTTAATGGTTGGATCTTCCACTTCTCCCTCTCAAGTGACAATCTACACTTGAGGGAATCCACTCTCGATCGCCACCGCCCCGATGACATCCATTACATTTAGGTTGGTCTTGCTTCCAATTCACCTTCTGTTTACCCCGATTTTTAGTAAACAATCGCTAGTTTAATTATTACAAGAAGAAGGATCAACTAGTAAATCCTGGGACATCTTGGTTGTGATTAAAAATTGATGAAAACATTTGCATATTTTCTGGGTTAAATCGGATATATTAATTAAAATAGTAAAATCACTCGACGCAGTCGAATGGATTGTTTAAAGTAAAATGCTTCAAAGTTTAAATTTGCAGAAAACTTATAAATGAATTGCAGATAAAGTTTAAAGAAGACTTTGAAAGATAAAAGCATGCAATGAAGTAAATTGCAGAAAGCTTAAAGTGCGTGAACTTTAAAGGAAAAACAAGTAATCAATACTTGAAAAGATAAATTGCATTTGACAATTGTAAAATGTTTACAAAAGATGGTACACAGATTCGTACATGTTCCATATTGCACTCATTTCGCTCGTTGACATGGGTACTTTGAGTTTCTTAGGAATTTGCATGAGAATTGTGAACTCATTTCTCATATGAGAAACTAATATTTATAGACAAACTAAAATAACTGCCAAAAACCTACATAACGACTAACTAAACTCCACGTGTCTCGACAATTTGAATTCCTTGGACACCTGGCGAGGCTTTCGAACGTTATCCACTTTGAATATTTTGCTAAGTCCAGAGTATGCTTTCTCCGTACTGCACAATACGTTATACAAGCAAACACACATATATATAATTTTCGACAAATATATAGTAATGTCGAAGCACACAAATACATATTTATTTAAGTAAGTTCCTGTCGAATTTGACACCTCTTTCAGATTCGACAATACACTTATGCACTAAAAGGCTTTCGACGTCGAATGCCTTAATTTTCTCTTGATTTATTACTAAAACCAATTCCCAAGAGAATATTATCATACAATAATGTACATTAAATGAGATTTCATCATCTCACTCCAATTCATTAATGCCTGTCGAAAATACAGGCTAACAAATTGCCCCCTCAAAAATGCCAATTTCGACTGCATGTCGAAGACAGAAAGGAAGAAATGACAATTTTGAAGATTCTTTTCTTTTCAAAGCCTCAATGCCAAGATCACTACTGAGAAAGCTAAGCGTGACGAAGCCAAAGCTAATATTTCTAAAGCAACCAAGGCCATGATTGACAAAGAAGTAAATGCAGGCACCAAGTATTTTAGCCATTCTGCAGCTATGGATGAAGAAATCAAGACTCTGATGGATTCCAACATGGTTCTCGACGCAGAAGTTGCCTCTTTCAAAAGCTTATATGAAGATTTGAAGAAACAATTTTAACTTTGTAGTGATTTTAGTTTTTGTTGTTCTTAGTTTTTTGTCTCAACTGTTTGAACAATTTGTTAAGGTATTTTGGTTTGTACTCTTTGACAATGCCCATTTTGTGGCGAACAACTTTATGATCACCATGATTTCATTATGTCCCACGCTTTATTCTTCGTTAATTTTTGTTTCTTGCAACGCTGATTTATACTTTTTCAAGTATTTACCATTTATAATTAACGAACGTTGTTCTTCTATTAATTCTTCTATTTCATAAGCACCATTTGAAAAAACTTGAACAACTTTAAAAGGGCCTTCCCAATTTGGGGACCATTTGCCTAAGACTCTATCTTTTTTATCCATTGGCAAAATAACTTTCCAAACCAAATTTCCAACACCAAAGGTTTTAGACTTATCTTTTTTATTATAAGCTTTAGCAACTCTTTCTTTCTGTCGAGTTAACATCTCTAAAGCTTTTACTCTCTCCTCATCTAAATCAACTAATACATCTAATATCATATCCCAATAATGATCCCTTGGGATTTCTACCTACCTTTGAATTCTAACTGATTGCAGGTGTATTTCGACTGGCAAGACTGCATCATGCCCATATGTTAGTCGAAAGGGTGTGGTGTTAGTTGATTCTTTTGGAGAATTTCTACATGCCCATAACACTTGATCTAAAGTCTTATTCCAATTTCTAGGCTTTTGGGCAATATGCTTTTTAATCAAACCAATAATGATTTTATTAGCAGCTTCTACTTGACCATTTGCTTGGGCATAATATGGTGTAGAAGTCAAAAGTTTAAAACTAGTTTGTTGGGCAAATTCAACCATCTTTCGTCCAGTGAATACTGAACCTTGATCTGTGATAACAGACTCAGGTATACCAAATCTATAAATGATGTGACTTTGTATAAAACTAATCACTGCTTCTTGATCAACATTTGGTAATGGAATTGCTTCTATCCATTTGGTAAAATAATCTATACCAACTAAAATATAACGTTGGTTTTTAGACGAACTTGGTTTAATTTCACCAATTAAATCTAAAGCCCATCCCTTAAAAGGCCAAGGTTTTACTATTGAATGGAGTTCACTTGCAGATACATGTTGTATACCTGAATGTCTTTGGCATTCTTGACAACCTTTAGCAAACTCTATACAGTCCTTTAAAATTGTTGGCCAATACACACCTTGTCGAAACAACAACCATTTCATTTTGTGGCCTGCCTGATGAGATCCACATGCACCACTGAGCACATCAGATATAGCCAAATAAGCTTCAGTTTCACTTAAACATTTTAGCAAAATTCCTTCAGGTGTTTTCTTCATCAGTTCATTACCAATGATGACATAACTCAAGGCTCTATACTTGATCTTTCTATTGGTCGTTCCATTTGGATCTTTCAAATATTCGACAAGTTGTTTTCTCCAATCATTATCAGATAAATTGTCAATGGCAAAAATTTCAAAAATTTCTGAATTTTCGTCATAATCATAAGTGGTATCTTGACCATTGTCTTGTGGTAAGTCTGCCCCCACAAGTTTTGGCATTGACAATTCCATTGAAGTAGGTGGATCAACAATGAGTTTATCTTTGATCTCAATCAACTCTTCTAGTTTTTCACTAGAGACTTTATAACCAGAAGCTATTTGAGCCAAATCATTGGCTTCTTGATTTTCTATACGAGGTACATGTTCAAAGATAACTTGGTCGAAACGTTTTAACAAAGAAATTGCTATGACAAAATATTTCATCAAGTGTTCTTTTATGCATTTGTATTCCTTTGTCAATTGTTTCAACACCAATTCTAAATCACCTCTGATCAAAATATTTTTTGCCCCCAAGTCTAATAAAATTTCCAAGCCTGTTATTAAAGCCTCATAATCTGCTTCATTATTTGAGCTGAACCCATTGATTTTATATTTGAACTTGGTGGGAATTCTGGAAGGAGAAATGATTAAAATCCCAATTCCAACTCCATGTTTATGTTTAGAACCATCAAAATATAATTTCCAAGGTTCTGAATCTACATAGTTTTGTGGAGTCTCTAATGCAGAATGATCCACTATGAAATCAACCACAATTTGGCCTTTAACTGCCTTTAAAGGTTTATAAGTGAGTGAATATTCTGTTAAGGCTAAGGCCCATTTTCCAATTCGACTATGCAAAATTGGTTTAGACAACATATGCTTGATGATATCACAATGAGAAATAAACAAAAACATCAACAGACTTTATATAATGCTTCAGTTTCATACAAGAAAAATACAAACATAAGCATAATTTTTCAATACTACTATATCTAGTTTCAGCATCATTTAAAACCCTACTTAAGTAATAGATGGCTTTTTCTTCACCATTTTCATCTTCCTGAGCAAGCATACTACCCAGTGTCGAATCTGATGCTGATATATACAACTTCATGAATTTGTTCCTTATTGGAGGCATTAACATTGGTGGCTTTGACAAATAACTCTTGATTTCGTCAAAAGCTTGTTGTTGGTCTTGCCCCCAAGTGAAAGTACTTTCTTTCTTGAGTCGAAGTAATGGTGAAAACGGTTGAGCTTTACCACTTAAATTTGAAATAAATCTTCTCAAGAAATTGATCTTCCCAAGTAAGGACTGAAGCTGCTTTTTTGTAGTTGGAGATTTGGTCTCCATAATAGCCTTTGTTTTGTTTTGATTTATTTCAATGCCCTTTTTGTGCACAACAAACCCAAGGAAATCTCCTTGCAGTTCTGATGAATTTGCTCCTCAGCAGCCTTTCAATTTCTTCTTTGATCTTTGACATTATTTCTGGTGCGAATCTCCTAGGCAATTGTTTCACTGGCTTTTTATCTAGTCGAACTGGTAGTTCATGCTCCACCAAATTTCTGCTCAAACCTGGCATTTCGTTGTAATCCCAAGCAAAACAATCTTTGAATTCCCTTAAGAGTTGCACCACTTTTGCCTTCAGATCTGGAGGAATGTTTGCACTAATATACGTTGGTCTTTTTGTCAGACCATCTCCAAGGTCAATTTCTTACAAAGGATCTTGTGCTTGCATCTTGTGACTTTGACTGATTGGATCTTTTTCAAATCCCAGGGGTTCGTCATCATAGATGCAGTCTAGCTTTTGCATTTCTGGCTTGTGTTTGCCAAATTTTATATCATTGGCTGCAACAGCCATATTTTCTGACAGTGAATTGGCTTCCAAAGCCATTTTGATTCTATTTTCAGTCATATAGGCCGAAATCTTTGCCCAAGTTTGAGACTCAGACATAATAATCTTCATTGATATCCCACCCAGTTGGGTAGTTATGGCCTTCATATTCGCCATCTTCAATGTCTCCATTTTCTCTTTCCCACAGAAAACCATGTGTGGGGTCCAACTTGATTGAATGGTGAACATTTCCCACTGAACGATATGCAAAATCCCTCTCAGTGCATGGCTAGATAGTTGCCAATTTTTTGTCGAATGAGTGTTTGGTAAGATGGTGAACTTCAGTTTTGAAGTAGCTTTGGTCTGCTTCAACATTTTCAACAATACCATCATCTCGCCAGATAATCAAGCGTTGGTGCAAGGTAGATGGGATTGCCCCTACGCCATGAATCCACTCTCGTCCTAGGAGCAGATTGTAATTTGCCTTGGAGGCCACAACCAAAAATAAGGTTGGCCTTGTAGTACTTCCCACAACCACATCTAACTGGATTGCTCCTAATGACAAACCAGTTTCACCCTCATAATTACAGAGCACTATGTTGTGAGGATGGAGATCCACCAAGGACTTGCCAATCTTTTTCAGAAGAAATTCTGGCATTAAGTTAACAGCAGCACCACCATCAATTAGTACTTTGTTGACTCCTACATTATTCACTTTAGCCTGAATGAAGAGAGGCTTCAAGTGACTTTTCATGCCTTCATCTGGCTTCTCAAAGGTAGCCATTTGGTCTTCCAAAGCACCATTGTTCATTACATAGTAACAGACTGGCCTGTGAAGGGTCATTTGCATCCCAGACTCTTCCTCCTCATCTGTTATTTCAGAACAGACGTCGAATTCTCTAGGAAGGATTGACACAACATTCATTATCATGTCGAGATCAGGTTTAGAATCCAGGAAATCATCAGCTTCCATGTGCTCGTCTTCGACATCATTAGCCACTGAAGACTCTGTTTTTGGTTCGACTAACCTTTTTTTCATTGGCTTCTTAGCCAATTCCATAGGCTTCTTCCCGTTACCATCAGCAGCAACTTGGGATCTTTGAGCAGCCAACTTTTTCTGGCGTTGATACCTACGCCATTGAGACCTTGTCATAGGGTTTTTCCCTTTGTAGTTATTCTTGTAATCATACTTTTTTGACCCAGAATCCTTTTTGGGATTGGAGTTACTGGAACTTCCTTTCTCAAAATTCCTTTGGCCAGAAACCATGTTTCTTCCGTGGACCCATTGATTAACAGGTGCCCTGTTTGAGGGGACAAATGATTTTTGTGGTCCCAACCTTTGATGCATAGGCGCCTGTGGGCTACGCAGAACATTGGAGTAAGTTGGCCTTTGATTTGGCCAATTGTTTTTACCTTGACTATGAGGCAAAAATTTGGTAAGGCTTGCAGCAGCCTTTTTGTCGAACATGGCACTACAATGAGGACATAATGTAGCTTCGCCATCATTCTCTTTGCAACGTTGAAGGAAATCTATCAACTTCTCTCCAGCCTGTGGATATACATCTTCCACTTTGTTTTCGTATTCTTCCTCGGGAATAGAAATCAATTGCCCCCCTTCAGTGAGGTTCAATGCTTCTAACATCAGACATTCGAATGGCTCTGTGTAAGCAGCATCAGCAATTTGTAATGGATTCTCATCCACCTGCTGTTTGGATTTTGGCTTTTCACCAAATTTGAGTCTTCCCTCCTGTAAGGTTTTCTGGACCAGATCCCTGAAGAGTACACATTGTGAGGTTTTATGACCCAAGAAATTATGATATTTACAAAAACCTCTTTTCTTACGTTGCTCCAAAGGTGGAACTTTTAAACCCTTTGGTACAATTATTTGGCCATCAGTGACCAATAAGTCAAAAATTTCATCACATTTAGTAATGTCGAACGTATATGTCTTAGAAACAAATCTATCATTTTTTGGTTCGACAGGATTATTTCCATTTGATGGTTTCAACATTTTACAAGTATAGGGAGGTCCAGGTTTCAATTCAGCAATATTAACCTCATTACTTTCTATGTAATCCTGACCATCGTCGAACTCATTTTCACTTTCATAAGTTTCTATATACGCTACTTTTTCTTTTTTATGGAATTTAGAATTTCTGACTTTTTCAGCCCTGAGGCGTTCGACCTGTCGAACACGATCTGCTAATTGGGCTATGTCCCTTAAATGTTGAGTATCTAACTTCTTCCTAATGGAATAGTCAAGGCCACCAGCAGCCATCTCAACCAATTCATGTTCAGGCACTTGAGTGAAGCACCTTGCCTTAAGGAGACGAAACCTGTTCAGATAATCATCAATGGCTTCTGAAGTCTTACGCTAATTCTTTGAGACTAATCCTAGATTGTCCCATGTAAAATTGTTCATGAAATAGCCTTTCTAATTGAGTCCAATTATGAATCGAATGAGGGGGAAGTGTGGTAAACCACGTAAAAGCATTTTTTGTGAGAGAATTGGGGAAAAATTTCATCCTTAAATCTTCATTGTTTGCTAAATTCCCTGCTTCTGCCATATATCTGGCAATGTGTTCGACAGTAGATTCATTAGTATCACCAGCAAATTTTGTAAACTTGGGAATTTTGCATCCCCTTGGTAGTTCTGCCTGCAGTACATATTCAGACAATGCTGACACGAAATTTGGCATGTGCAATCCTATATTCAAACCATTTTGGGCCAAGATATTTTCTACCAAGTTGGCCAAGTTATTCTGCCCTACTATGTTATCTTGTCGAACGTTCCTAAGAACATTATCAGCATTTTGGTTTCTATTAACCAATACCACTCCCTGTTCTGACTGTTCTCCTTCAATGCGCAGTGGTTGGGCTTGAACTTCTGGTTGAATCTCTGCGTTTGCACGAGGAATCCTTTGGTTATTTGGAGCATCAGGGGCTCCAAAAAAGTCTGCCATCCTTCCCATTGGATTGGCTAATAACAAGTAACTATCGTTGGTTGTCTGTAACATGGGATTAAAGATTGTGCCAATCTGTTGGGTCAAAGCGTTCATCATATCATGGTTGCTCTCATCCATTTGTTGCCTTAGTACTGCCATAGAATTATTTGTCAAATTAAGAGAATTGTCTCTATTTCCCATCGCAGAAGATGGGGGAGAACTCTCTATCGAAGGCCAATTATATAGGTTTGCCATCGTTGTTGTTGGCATTCCAAATTGAGGGTTTCTGGGCAACCATGGTGGTCTTGACGGCGTTCCACCAACTTGACTACCGTCTGTGTATCCATGTGTGTGTGATACATTTGTTGGTATGGATGACATGTTCAATTGTGTCATTACTGCACCATTAGGATTTGGAGGAGGAAATCCTCCTGTCATATTTGACGTAGTGGCGGGTACTGTTGACCCACTAGCATTTGCGCCAATGGTACTGGAAATTATTACAGGGTTCGAACTTCCGCCATTATTATTATTATTTGGGATACTTTCAGAAGTTGTAGAATTTATTGCAGGGCCTGTTGTCCCACCAGTAGAATTGGCGTTAGAATTGCCAGATGTTGGTTGACTAGGTTGCCCTGTTACATTCTGGGCATTTGGAATCAGATTCGTTTCTGCTCCATTATTATTGTTATTATTAGAAGGATTGTTTGGTGGTCTCACCATTCTGGTACGAGGACGAGTTGGTATTTTTGAGAATTCTGGGAGAGATTTACCACTCCTCAAATGCATATACAGAGATACACACAATCAAACTTTAACACCAAACAACAATTTTGTAAAAACTTTCAAAAACAAACTAAATAAAGACACACAATCCAAGAGTCCCACTGGGCGTGCCAATTTGTTTACCCCGATTTTTAGTAAACAACCGCTAGTTTAATTATTACAAGAAGGATCAACTAGTAAATCCTAGGACATCTTGGTTGTGCAAAAGATTGATGAAAACATTTGCATATTTTCTGGGTTAAATCGGATATATTAATTAAAATAGTAAAATCACTCGACGCAGTCGAATGGATTGTTTAAAGTAAAATGCTTCAAAGTTTAAATTTGCAGAAAACTTATAAATGAATTGCAGATAAAGTTTAAAGAATACTTTGAAAGATAAAAGCATGCAATGAAGTAAATTGCAGAAAGCTTAAAGTGCGTGAACTTTAAAGGAAAAGCAAGTAATCAATACTTGAAAAGATAAATTGCATTTGACAATTGTAAAATGTTTACAAAAGATGGTACACAGATTCGTACATGTTCCATATTGCACTCATTTCGCTCGTTGACATGGATACTTTGAGTTTCTTAGGAATTTGCATGAGAATTGTGAACTCGTTTCTCATATGAGAAACTAATATTTATAGACAAACTAAAATAACTGCCAAAAACCTACATAATGTCTAACTAAACTCCACGTGTCTCGACAATTTGAATTCCTTGGACACCTGGCGAGGCTTTCGAACGTTATCCACTTTGAATATTTTGCTAAGTCCAGAGTATGCTTTCTCCGTACTGCACAATACGTTATACAAGCAAACACACATATATATAATTTTCGACAAATATATAGTAATGTCGAAGCGCACAAATACATATTTATTTAAGTAAGTTCCTGTCGAATTCGACACCTCTTTCAGATTCGACAATACACTTATGCACTAAATGGCTTTCGACGTCGAATGCCTTAATTTTCTCTTGATTTATTACTAAAACCAATTCCCAAGAGAATATTATCATACAATAATGTACATTAAATGAGATTTCATCATCTCACTCCAATTCATTAATGCCTGTCGAAAATACAGGCTAACACCTTCTTGATACATTTTTTTTACAGCAAAATAAACAAATAAATAGCAGGATATGTGCCATAATTTGATTCACCCGATTGATCAAACGAATAGGATTGGCCCAAAGGCACCATGCCTTTCCCGCGTCAAAGTCATGGAATCCCAATCCTAAAGGTTGATAGGTTAGAAATTTAAAAAAAAATAAAATTGTTTGTTAAGGGTTTGGTTTAATCATAAAAAGATTATTCTTAGATATATCTCGCGAACATCTTCATTCGAAGGCTGCATTTGATAACAACATTCTCAAGAAAGGCACAAAAATTGAATTTTAACGATCAATATTCAAAACAAAATGTTAGGAATTTGCTTAATTTGAGGAAAGAGAAGAAAAACTAAGAAAAATTTAAAAATAATAGAAATCAAAGGGATTCATATTGGAAGAGAAATGATAAGAAAATAATACTCCCTCCGTCCCTTATTATAAGCACCCTTACAAAGATTTTATTTGTCCCTAAATATAAGCCCCTTTTCAATTCCCTAGACACATTTATTATTACTTTTCTAAACATAACCCCACTTTGCATTGAAATACGTAAAGTCAACTATAAAAACATCTTTTCACTAAGGACAATTTAGTAATTGTAATACCCAAAAGTATACATTAATTACACTATCAACTTTTTCTTAATAAGCGTGAAATTTCTCTTGGGGGGCTTATATATAGGGATGGAGGGAGTAATAGATTGATCAAAAGAATAGTGAAAATATTACAATGATGACTCTTATATAAAGCAATTTGACCTTAACCACATAACTAACTAATAACAAACTTTAATAAACTAATGAAAATGCTAACTCTATCTATATTCTTAACACAAAATGCCATATTTTGTAAACTCCTTCTCATTCCAAATGCAATATCTACTAACTGAAACTCTCAAAGACAACTCCCTGAATCTTACCATATAAAGTTAGAGCATCCACAAGTGCAAAAACCTAAGGCACATGCTACTCTTTTCTTTTTATAGCCATGTTATAGTTGTGAAATATCCACCATTATTAAATACTCTCTCCGGTACTTAATATAAAAAAGTTTTTACTTTTTAGGTTCATAAAGTAATTGACGTGTTTGATCTAAAAAATAGATCAAATACATTAATTATTTTGTAAATCTAAAAATAAAAAATTTCTTATATAAAGAACTAAAAAGGAGTAGTAACTAATTTATCAAAATATTTGTTCTATTCAGCACACAATATAAATTTCTCTCACCAAACCATAATTTTTTCATACATGAGTCAGAAATCGAATTAAAGTGTCCAGATTAGTTTTGAATCTAACCACATGTAGATTAGAGGCACAAGCTACTTTTATGTTTTTATAAACAGGTACAAGCTAAGCTACTTAAGTTGCCATAAGGCTTCTAGAATATTTTTATGCTTGATTCTAGAGAACATTCTATTCATCATAGATATTTATTTATAGTTACATTACATATATTCATTATTATTTTCATATATATGAAGTCACATGAGTGTCATTATCTTTATCAATTTTGACTATAAAAGTCAACAAAAACATAATAATCAAGCTTTTTTTTTTCTTCCAATGATTGTGGTGTAGGATGCAACAAGCACCATACCAAGTCAAATTTATCTGCTGAATAATTCCACATTCCACTATCATCCACATTAATTTTCCTTCATAAGAAGCACTAACATTATGAAATTTCACAAGAAAAAAAAAAAACCATGTATCTATTATACAAAATTGTTTTCTTATTAATTCTAAGCACTTCAAGTGCAAAATCACAAGACCCTTTAGGTGAATTTTGCAACAAAGATACAAACATTAGTATTGGAGGAAAATTATCAACTAGTATTGATAAACTATTAGCTGAATTAGCCCTTAAAACACCTTCAACTTTTTTCATTGCTACATCATATGGTGATAACAAAGACAAAGTTTATGGCTTAGCTCAATGCAGAGGAGATGTTAACACACAAGATTGTTACAATTGTATTCAAGATGCAACAAAACAAATCCGACAACGTTGTCCGAACCAAGCCGACGCAAGGATTTGGTATGATTATTGTTTTTTAAGGTATAGTAACAAGAGTTTCATTGGTGAAGTTGATACATCTTTTGGTATATTTTATTTTAATGTTGAAAATGTAACTGATTCTGAAGTTTTTAACAAGAAACTTGGAAATTTAATGGAACAAATTAAAGGAGAAGGTGTAATGGCTAAAAATAAAGGGCTTGGAAAGGGAAAAAGTGTGTTGTCACCATTTGTGACACTTTATGCATTGGTTCAATGTACTAGGGATTTGGATGGTATATCTTGTGCTCAATGTTTGGCTATTGCAGTGAACAATTTTCAAACATTTTGTAATAATCGTAAAGGTTGTAGAGTTTTATATAGTTCTTGTTATGTTAGATATGAATTGTACCCTTTTTTCTTTCCTCTTGATTCAACCAAAACAAAACCTTCTAATATTGGAAAGGTTATTGTTTATCCTTAAATGATATGCAATGACAAAAGTATAGCATTATTGGTTAATGCTCAAATGTATTGCTATGTATTAAGTCTCAACTTTTGAACATGAAATTTGTATTTGAAATATATGGAATAAGATGAGTTTGTTTCATTAGTATGCAATTTTCCATTACTTAAATTTGAGTTATGCTATATGTAGCGAATAAAATCCACGCGAATTTTCACGAACAGGTTATTTTATGTTTCTTTCATATATAGTAGCTACTATTAAGTAGATAAAAAGGATTGCATGATAGTAGCTCAGTTTTGCAGGCAATGACGTCTGCCATGAACTAATACATAGTTGATGAGATGAAATTAAGGAAATCAAACTATTGTAAAAAGAGAAGTTGAATTATTTAAAAATGATAAGTTGGTGCTTGTGGGTAACACACATTCGTGAAATATTCGCGACAAGTATTTTCGCAAGATCCAACATTTTTCCTTAAATTTTATCTCAATCAGCAGATATTGCATCAAATTGGCAAATCTACATATACTAGTGTGAGAACCGTGCCAAGCACGGGCTATCAATTCATTAATTATTTTTTATAAATTAAACAAATATTATATTATTTGTATATTAGTATTATTTTTTATTTTGAAATTAATTTTTTATAATTTAAGATTTTATTAAGACAAAAAAACAGGAAAAAAATAAAATAAAATTAAGGACATAAGTTAGCATAAATTTAGAATAGATTTAAAATAAACACAAAAGTCAATAGAAATATTTAATGTTTTATAAATTCCATGGACCGGTCCACAGATTGAATGGTTGACCATTACAGTCTGAACAATTTCAAAACAATCGAGGAGGGTAGGTCGTAATTGTTTTAAATTTAAATTATATTTATTGTGAAAATAGTGTAAGAAAGTCACGTTATTTTATAAGTTTGAAGGCTTAATGTACTGATAATATAAGAAAACATATTTGTAAAAATATATAAGTATAAATATATGCCGCTTGTAAACTTTAAAAATAAAATAAACAGGCTCATTTATTAATTAATGAGTATAACCCATGTACATTACAAAAAAACACCTCATATTAATAAATTGGTACAAATATAAGTTCGCGTACATAAAAATTACGGTGGACATATTAATTTGTGAGTATAAATATAGGTCTTGTATAATTTTTAAAAAAAAATATTATATTAACATATGAGCATAAGCATAGATGTCTGTAGGAATTAGATAAAAATAAGCCCCGTATTAAAATGAGTATAAATATAAGCCTGTATAAATTGTAAAAAACTTCTCCAAATTAATATAAAAGTATACATATAGGTCCCGTATAAATTATAAAAAAATAAAATAAAATATGTATTAATATATGAGTATAAAGATAGATCTCGTATTAAGCAAAAAAAAAAAGGTCTTATATAAATATAGTTAGGTTAATGTAAAAATTACCAAAAAAAAAAGTCTTATATAAATAAATATATGAGTATATATAAATATAAACTCTCATATTAATGAGTTTAAATAGGACCACATATTAATAATATAACTATATTTATATAGGTTTAATATAAATTACCAAAAAAAAGGCCTTTTATTAATATATGACAAACAATATAGGCTCCATATAAATCTCTATGTTAAAAATATATGAGTATAAGTATATGTCTTTTATAAATTATTTAAAAAAATATAGAATTTCATATTAATACCAGTATAAATTACACAAATTAATATGAGCATAAATACAGGGTCAATTTAGGCTTATAGAATCACCCATCCAAGTCGCTTTTTTTCTTCTATTTTAACTATATAAGTATGGTTTCCACATATATTTGGTACTGTATTTCTTTCGTATTTTTGTGATTTCGTCGTCTTAAAGTGGGACGTTATTTCTTTTAATTTCTCGTTTTAGTGCGAAGTATTTTGTTTTTCCGTCTTTGTGTGGCATATTTTGTGTGTATTCTGTGTTCCCGTCTTGTTGCGGTGTTTATATGTTTCAGGTTGAAAGATTAAAGTTGATGTAGTGCAAATCAAATCAATGACTTTGATGCCGCCAACGCTATAGATCCAGAGACATGAATATTTCGGACACTTCAATTTGGTCAAATATGTAAGTTTAAACAATTTGCCGTTTTATGCTATTAACATGTATGTTGTGAGTAATTCATCTTTTTTGTTTTTAGCAATTTTAAATTTGTATTGCATCGATAAACTCTATTAATTTGAATTAATGAATATCATTTGTGTAAAAAAAACAAATACATGTTTTAGTATAAATTAAAAAAAAAATCTTTATATTAAATAATATGAGTTTATATAAACCCTATATATATATATATATATATATAATTTTCTTAAAAAAAACTAATAATATATGAGTATAAATATAGATCACATATTAATAGGATGAGAAAACAAATAACAAAACTTACATGGATGTATAAAAGAGAAAAAAGGGTATAATTTTCTTTTATATATAAGATAGAATGTCGCAAAATACTAACCATGATCACAATCCTTAAAATATGGAGAACCAAAAAAAATCAAATGAACATTATTTAAGATACAATTTACACATTTGATACATTAACACGTGCCTTAAAGATACATGTTAACATTTTTCTTAGATTAATATACAAATTTCTCAAGAAAGAAAATAATCTCATAATTTGTCAAAAAATAAATAAAAAAATAATCTCATAAATATTATATGAGTAAAAGTAGAGAATAAAAGTTAAATTAAGCTTATAATATTCTCTACTTTTAGAGCATATTTAGAGCAAAATAAATATGAAAAAAAAAAGTTAAATTAATCTTATAATATTTAGAGCAAAATAAATATGAAAAAAAATAGCCTAAAGTAATTATTTGAATATATCTCATATTATTTAATTCCACGTTAATACCCTCCAAATAAAATACAAATAGAACCTCGTATAAGTTATAAAAAAAAGTCTCTATATTAAATAAAAATATAGTCCTCATATTAATATATGAGTAAATTATAAATAAAAAAGACCATATAAGTTACAAAATAAAAGTAGGTCATTATATTAATATATGAAAATAAATATAGTTTTCATATAAATAAATAAAAAGTCACCGTATAAATTACAAAATAATCTAACACGGGCCATAAAAATGCAAAATAAAAATATAGGCCTATGTATTATATGAGTCCTATATATGCTTCTTTTTTTTTTTTAAAAAAAAAGCTTTATTTTAATTCCATAATATTTAAATTAAAATAAATATGAAAAACTAGTTAAGGATAGTGAACTTTATCGTCAAGTAGATAATGAACTTTACTTAAAGATAAATTAATGAGAAGATTCTAGTTAAAATTTTGATTAAATTGATTAAATTGATTAAAGATAAATTAATGGAATATCAAATACTTTGAAAGATTAGCCATTGCGATTGCGCGTAGATCAACCTTGAAAATGCATAAGAAATATTTTACACAATACTTCATGTTAATTTGCTAAATCATCTCAATTTTTCTATACCAATTTTATTTCTCATTATATACATTACCTAAATTTCATTTATTTTCATTTCAATGTTCTCTATCTTTTTGTCATGTCTTTTTTCTTTTTTAGTTTACAAATTTTATGTTTGAGAGCTCACAAAAATATTTGAGATTGATTTAGTTTAAACAATGCGTTCACAATTATGGTTCATAAGGTAATGTAGGAGTCAAATATATTGTTTTGTAAGATTGGATTTGAATTAACTTTGCATCAATATTTTATTTTATTTTATTTATATTCATGAGAGTTTAAGCCCGTACTTTATTGGCATCTATAAACTTTGATCAAATTTTATATGATCTCAAGCAATAAATGAAAATAATATTTTACTATTTATGCCATAATTATCAAACTTATTGCAGATTTTTTGCTTATAGTTTTGATTTTTATTCTCATATATTTAATATATTTTTTTTTTTCTAAATCAAATAACTTTATTCAATCTTAATAAAATATGTTAACAATATTTTACGATTTTTTTAAAAATAAAAAACCTCGCAACTACGATCGCGAGAAGGCTAGAACCAATTGATAACAAAATTGATCCATGAATCAGATTAGGCGATCCAATGCTGGATATTGATGGTGAAAAAAAAAAACAAAAAAACTTGCGATCAAACTCTAAATTGCTGA
Organism: Trifolium fragiferum; assembly: GCA_954870985.1. Classification (NCBI taxonomy): domain Eukaryota; kingdom Viridiplantae; phylum Streptophyta; class Magnoliopsida; order Fabales; family Fabaceae; genus Trifolium; species Trifolium fragiferum. The sequence continues at coordinate 10,373,595 of OX940793.1, read as the reverse complement.
AATCCTTAAAAATCATAGAATTAATAAAAAAAAAACTTTATGGTTTATTTATGCATTTAGAATAAAATTTATTTTAATATTAATCAATTTTAATTCAATCTCAAAAAATCTCAATCAATAAATTTAAATATTATTTCCAAATTTCTATTGTAATTATAAAACTCAGTATTACTTAGGAAGCTTGCTCGTATTTTTCAAATTTTTTTCTTCGTATTTTTATATCACTGTGTTTTGAATGAATATCAAATGATTGCAAATGTAAAAAATACTCATTTTTACAATATATAATATAATTAACAAACTTTTGTGGAAGTTTGATCAATTTTTCATATATTTAATATATTTTTTTATATTGATTGATTTTGTCTTAGAGTAAGTTGATCAAGAAATTAAATAATGTGTCACAAATTTTATTTAATTGAAAAGCTCAATGTAGAAGCTTGCTCATGATTAGAATGATCAATACCTACAACAATATTACTATTAACATAAACTAAACTACTTGTAATCCGTTAACAATAGACACTTCAATCACATATGTATATTACAGAGGTCTACAAATTAATGTAAAGTTTAATAAAATCTACAGCTTTAATCAATTTTATATAAATTTTTATTCGCACAAAAAAAAAATTACAACCTATAAAAACTATACAAATCTTATTCAGATACAACAAAAAAAGCTATACAAATCTTTATGTGCTCCATCTTCAGTTCTAGAAATTTCACATTTCTATATTTCAATGAATCTACATAAACAAATCAATAAAAGTTAGTCGATAGCAAAATATAATTGTTGAAAGAAATTACAATCTACATATATCTCGTACGTTGCTACATAAAAAGAAGAAAAATGTAGGAAAAATAGAGAATGACAACATTTTCAGAAGAATAAAAAATGAATATGTAATATTGTGAACAATAGAAATGAGATTAGACATTATTTATAGCCAGAATAGTACTCCCAATTCCTTTGCAATCATAATTAATGCATATTAATATATTAATTACCATGTTGAAAACTAATTTCAAATTATTACCAATTTTATTTTATTACCATTAGCTTTATCAGTTTTAAGAATCAAGGATTTTTTTTTTGTCAAGTCAAGGATTTTATTACCACAATTTGAAAGTTGCACGCATTTTTGTGGATCTAATTTGTTTTTCTTTGTTAAAAATTTTCGTAGTAAAAATTAATACATTAATACACTATACATTAATACACTTTTTTTTTTATATTTTTTTAAATAATGTAATTGAAAATCTCATAAAATATAAATCAATTAAATGCTAATAATTTAAGACAAAAATATATTTATATAAAATAAAATGATATTGAATAATAGTATAATTTTTTATCTAAAAAAATAATAAAAAAAATATTTGAATACATTAAAAAACATATTTGAATGTATCTAAAAAGTGTTTTTTGCCTATAATTATGGCCGGATGGAGTATATATTTTACAAATTCTTTCATTTTTTAGACTTATTAAATTTTATTGAAAAGATAAAGTTTTTCTTTATTGTTTTAAAACATGCATCAAAATATGTTTTCGTTAAAATAATCTATTTATTTAAAATTAATTTTTCTAGTAAACAAATCATGCAAGAAAATTTATTTATAATATTATTTATTTATTTGGTCCTAGTATTATTTTTATTTTAATCATGTATGAAAAACAAAATTATTTGAAGTTGAAAACAATAATAATTTGAATATTTTAATCATACTTTTTAATTATAATTTGAATTTGAATTATTTCCTTTATTTGAATTGTTTCCTTTTATTGAATTGTTTCCTTTATAATGCAAAATTAAATACAAAATTATAAGAAAGAATGTGATGAAGGCAAACATTTAATGAGATCTTATGAAATTTATCTCATTTATATAGTATTAAGATTAAGATTCATTATTAACTTGGAAAGAAATACTAAACATCAAATAACAACATTCACACACCATATCCTTCTCCCACCAAACAAACAACCCTCTCCTATGTAAGGTGAAAGAGAGAAGACAAAAAAGGCTAGAGTTTCATTACAATGAGCACTTGCAATATATATAGTAAGTATAAAATACTAAAACTCAAATATAAAATATATCTAAAGGCCTATTACATTACATTATTATAAACTTTCTAACATATTATCTAATATCACCTTCAATCATCAAGAAAAAAATCTCTAATTTTTTTATAAAAAAATCCATTTTTTTTAAAGCTGAAACAAACAGGCCCTATATTACATTATTATAAACTTTCTAACATATTATCTAATATCACCTTCAATCATCAGGTAACCTCTTCACCTCAAAGCTCAACCCATACATCTTTTTACAAAAGACACATTCAATTCCACAATTATAGGGAAAGCAATGGACTAAAATGATCCAAAGGATCCTCAACCAACCAAGAGTCTTTCCAAGAGCTATTCTCTTCATTAGCTACCACCTTATCTAATAGATTGTCGGATAAATTAGGCTTAAATGACATTTTATTTCTGTAAGTACACAAATTTTTTATTTTAATCCTTATACTATTTTTTGTTGCAAATATATCTCTGAATATGTAAATTTTGTTGGTTTAAGCCCCTCTCGACCGCATTTATAGCTAATTAGCTATCAATTAACTACAAACCTAATTGTTTTTAACCAGAAAAATTAAAACCAACAAGATTTGCACATTTAAGAAATCAAAAACATATTTAAAGGGAAAATTTTATAGAGACTAAAAATTATATTTAACCATTTTTTAATTAACAAAACTCTTAGATTATATTTAACTTTAAATGTATAATGACTAAATTGTCCTTTTATTGTATTTAAAACTGCATATTCATTACAGTAGTTA